>CM068877.1:9174811-10374811 GCA_035149815.1 Branchiostoma lanceolatum | reverse complement strand
GATGGCGCTTTACCTACATCTTTAGCACTTACTTCTGGTGGCTGTTTTTCTTCCTCTCTAGGAGCTGGTTCTGGTGGTGCCTTAGCTTTGTCTTTAGCAGCTGGTTGAACTTTATCTTTACCTTCATCAGATGCTTTTGAGGGTGCTGCCTCACCTTTGTCTTTGACAACTGTTGGTAATGGTTCTTTCACTTCATCTTTACCAGCTGGTTCTGTTGGTTCTTTAGGTTTATCTTGACAAGTTGCTTCTGACGACTTGTTGGGATCATCTTTGATGGCTGTTTTTTTAGCATCATCTTTGACAACTACTTCTGATGCTTTTTTAGCTTCCTCTTTACCAGCTGGTCCAGTAGGTTCCTTAAAATCATCTTTAACAACTACCTCTGATGGCTGTTTAGACTCATCTTTGATAACTGGTACTGGAGGCTTTTCAGCTTCATCTTTAACAGATGGTTTTGATAACACCTGAGCTTCATCTTTTACAGCTATTTCCGGTGATTCCTTAGCTTCATTTTCTACAGCTGGTCCTTGTGATTGTTTAGCTTCATCTTTGACAGCTGGTTCTGGTGGCTGTTTAGCATCATCTTTAACAGACAGTTCTGTTGATTGTTTAGCTACTTCTAAAGATTTCTTAGAATCGTCTTTGACAGCTGGTTCTGGTGATTGTTTAGCTTCATCTTTAACAGCTGGTTCTGGCAATTGCTTGGCGTCATCTTTAACAGCCAGTTTTGTTGATTGTTTAGTGTCATCTTTAACAGCTGGTTTCAATGGTTCTTTAGGCCCATCTGTAACAACAGGCTTTGATTCTACATCAGTTTCAACAACAGCTCCAGATGCTACTTTAACTGCCTGTTCCACCTTTCCTGATATTGGCTGTGTTCCAGACTCATGTGTCGTTATTACCTCCCCTTTCTTTTCTACTTTAGGCTCTGTTTCTTTGTCTTCATCAGATTTGCTTAATGACTTGTCTTCTTTCTCAGCTTCTGGTCTGCACGTAGGACACGCTACCTGGCTTAGTTTATCTGGAGTTGGCTCAGAGTTCTTAGACGTAGACTCAGGCTTGGCGTCTGAAACTGTTGCTGTGTTCTGTTTAGGACTCTCTTGTTTTTGTGGGTTGTCTTCCAGTCCAGCTGGTAATTTTCCTTTTACAGAAGCATCCTTTGTTTTTACCTCTTGGGATTTCTCAGAAATGGGTGTGTCAGCGCCTACTGATGATTCACGACTTCCATCTACCTTTGATGCACCCGTTGCTATTTTAGGCTCATCAGGAATGATCTTTGTCTCTCCACTAGGAATCTCATTAGCCGCTGACATCTCCTGTTTCCCATGTGTTTCTTCTGATTTATTAAGGCTTTCTGAGCTTGGCACTGCCTTGTCATCTGTTTTAAGTGCTTTGTCTTTACTGCTTTCCACTTCCTCCAATGCTGTAGTTCCCTTGCCTTTCTCTTCCCTGTGCTCTTCCTTGCTCTCTGATGGCGTGGGATTCTCAGCATCCTTGCTGTCTTGCGTAGGCACTTTCTCTGGTTCAATTTTGTCCGAGTCAGCAACATTTGTAACGCCTGACTTGGGTGCAGACAAGCTGACTTTCTCATCATCTGTGATATTGGCAACACTGGTTGTAACGTTAGGTTTCTTGTCTATCAAATCTTCTGCAGTATCTACATGGCTTTGACCTTCACCTGAAAAACGGTTTGAAGGGGAAGATCTTTGTTCATCGGCGACAGCTGTACTTTTTTGCGTAGCAACAATCACGTTTTCAGAAATAGGATCTTTATGAGTGGTGACAGGGGTATCAGCGTTCTCATTCATGTCCTTTGCATCACCGGCTTGGACCTTGGTGCTGGCATCACCTTGGTGAACGCGTTTGGCGTTCAGTGTCGAGGGCTGCGATTCTTCCTGCCGCTGTGGAGC
Source organism: Branchiostoma lanceolatum (assembly GCA_035149815.1). NCBI lineage: Eukaryota > Metazoa > Chordata > Leptocardii > Amphioxiformes > Branchiostomatidae > Branchiostoma > Branchiostoma lanceolatum. The sequence goes on along the minus strand of CM068877.1, from coordinate 10,372,901 downwards.
GGACGTGGAAGAGCGCTGACCGACGTTGTCCACAGTAGCAGCAGGTTTGACGCGTGCATTGTCCGTTTCTTCCTCTCCCTTCTGATTTCCCTGTCCGTCTGTCTCACTCTGCATGGCACCAATGTTTGCATTCACCTCTTTTTCACTGACACTACCTGCTAACAGTAAACAGATGCCCAATGTTGCATACCCTCAATCAGTAACCATCTAGATATTTGCTCTAAGAGACGTCATCTACAATATATGCAAATCTGTAATAAAAATAGGTGCTGAAATGCATTATTCAAATGGAATCTACATACTAACGTTACAGTCAAGCTTGCCCTAAAAATACTGCCACAAGTTCTATTGTAGTGCCTAATTGCAGTAATCAGCAGCAAAGCAGTGGTGAAGCATGTATGTTCTAAGTATCCTCATTATATGTGAAGTACGCAGTTTCTAAATCTAAGTATCCTAATCATGTGTCATCTACAGACAAGTGAGGTCTCAACAAGGTACCAAAAATATCTCTGTATGCTACTCGAGCTAAAACGGGATCCTGCTTTGTCCTTATGTGAAGATAGAAATGGCAGCAAAGCACTAGACGGCAAGCAGACTGTGGTGGCTGTATGCTACATAAGGAAAAGAAACCTTTAGTAGAGGAGTGTAGAGCATCTGTAGCAGCAATTTCCAAAGTTTCAGCTCCCTCCATGCTTTCCTTCGGTCCTTGTTTTTCAAGGACGTCAGGTTTTCCAGGCACTGACAGCATGATAGTAAGAAATACAAGAAGAGAAGAAGACAACAGTCCTGGTCACTTTACTTTGAACAGGTCATTTCAAGGAATAGAGATATCCACTTAATTTCCCTTCTACATTGTAAGTGAATTGACATGAAATATCAATATAAATTTGAGTTCCTATCACTGACAAAACGAATAAATGCATTCTACCTTGTTTCAATGGCTTCTTTTTATATATTCTGAACTACACTACAGAATTTTGATAATTCAATGTTTTCAAAACTTTGCTGTATAATTTGATACCAGAAAAGTGAAATGAAATGGTTTCATTTGAAATCCGAACATTATAGATTGATGGGCATGTAATGCTCATTCAATGCTCTGTAAATATATATATCGATATGCATCATTTCAATATTCCTGATAGTGGAGATTAAATAATGCTCTACATATCATGTATGATGATCTGTCAAAACAATGTGACCAGTCATCAAATAAAAGACAGTTTTTGTACCAGGGGCCGTACATGTAAGGGTGTAATATCATACCAAGAAATTTGGAAGGTTATAACATCTTTATATATTCTACTTAACACCGTAAAGATGATGCCATCCACACGATCATATTATAGCAGAACAATTGGCTTTTCAGCACCATGGTCATCAACACATCCCTTACAATAATTCTCTATTTGCTGAAGGCTGTGGTTACAGAAAAGTTTTAACCAGAAGGACAATCAAAATTACAATTGGAATTACAATGGAAATTACAATTAACCAGCATCAAACCATGTGATATGCAATAAGATCAGACTCTTGCTTCATATATGAAACAAGTTATGAAAATGTCATTCTTATAGATGTAATATGGCTTCTTGATAACACATTATCATGCATCCAATATAGAAATTTAAGTGTGGTATCTGTTTAATATTGTGCTACTTGATGATTATGATACAGTTTCTTATATCCCTCAATAGTGAGTTTTGCTTCATGAATCACAACATTGCCCTCCTATATCAGTATACCATAAGTATTAGAGCTAAACCCCACAGAGAGTTATTTCCCAGGTACATTATCACCACTGGGGTGATAGACTTACAAAGCCTTGCCGTTTCTTTAATCAAACTTCAATTGCTTCCAGAACCCCAAGGGTGCAGCTTGTGATATCTGATATGGGCCTTGCATATTGAGATATTTCTTTATTTCACTTCTGACACAAAGGAGAATGATGTTTTCTTTGATTACTTTGATCATATAATTAATGACTTAAGAGACAACCCTGAAGATAACTCTATTTTTTTTGTATTTCAGAATTATTCATATGTAAAGATCAAAAGTAGCTGTAACTGTACATGTAGATGCTACATGAATATTCTAGTAACTTCAAGCAATTCAAAATTCAAGGAACACAATTTTATTTTCAATTAGTGCTTGATGTAAAACATTTTATACCTAGATCTTTCCCTAGTTTAGATTTCTTTATGGCTGTCGGTATCAAACCCTAACATATTTGTTGGCAAAATCAATCTCATTGAAGATGGAGTTTAATTTACAAAAAAATCACAGCAAATTCACATTGAAAAATATCTTTCGATGATAAATACTGTTAAACTATTTCAATCAAACCTATGCAGAATTGAAAGAAAACAAAATGCGAACCTCCATTGAAGAATAGAAGCTTCTAGAATTTTATCATTGGTTCTTTTTCACCATTTTTTCTAGAATTTTTCCATTGGTTGCATTTGTAGTTTGTTGACTTACATGTGTGCGGACGATGCTCTAATTCACTGCAACAAATATATGGTAGAAAACATTCATTCCATTGAGGAATAGAAGCTTCTAGAATTTTACCATTGGTTCTTTTTTTACCATATTTTCTAGCATTTTTCCATTGGTTGCATTAGTAGTTTGTTGACTTACATGTGTGCGGACGATGTTCGAATTCACTGCAACAAATATACGGTAGAAAACATTCTCAAACTTAACGTTTTTGGACAAAAAATGGTGACTGTAACGAATTGATACTTTTTCTAAACCAGCTTGGCATCTGCAGCTATTCAAAATATCACTGCACTTCAAGGAGCTATTATAAGCATGGATTTTGCCATGGGAATTCCACAGAGTAAACCGAATCTGAAAAGGCAAAAATGTCAGAGGAATATCTGGGAATTTATCATCGAGACACAGTGGTAAACTGCTTGCAGGTTTTATTACTGACATAGTTCAATCAAAATATTTATTGCTTCAGCAAAATTGATCCCTCAGACCATGACAATGAAACCTGTTGTAAAAACAGTGCACTTAAAAGGGGCATGGTAAAATTCATTAAGTGATACCAATATTCCATTAAAAAGAGTAGTTTTAGTACCAATTTGAAAAATAATAAATCATTTTGTAAGAACTTTGAGGTACATGGATTGAGAAATAGTTATTGCTATCTTACTATCGATGCCATGTAATTAAGTTTGCAAGGCTTCAAACCCGCTTTGGACCCTCTTAGGGATTTCCCTTCTGACAGTGATTGCTGAAATTTAATGAAATCATTTCCATGGGATTTAAATGTTGTCATGTATGACATCAAATTAAGAAACATGGTATACAATACAGGCAAAAATATTTTAACTCTAACATTGCATTTGAAGTCCATTTTCACATCATAGACTACCAGCGCAGCTAGAGACTGACAAAAACATGACATCAGCCGTCCAGTAATTGGTTTCCAAGATGGTTGCTCATTTGCATGAAGGCTAGACAGTACAGGCAAGGATGGGACTATCTGGAACATTTGCCAAGCACAAAAAACTATCAACGCTTCAGGCATAAACGTATTGCAGTTAAGTCCTTTGTCAATTTAACTGAATTTCAACGCTTCATAAGCTAAGCATATGCCAGAAAGGATGTCAATTTACCTATGGAATCATCCGAGAGAAATTATGGACAAAAATGGCAATATAATGAGGACCGGTAGACAGTAAAGGTGTCCCCCTTAATAACACGCCCATTCAGACAAGGAATCACATCAAATGATATGTAAACCTACTTACCGACGGAATCCAAGCTTCCAAATTACAATATGACGGAATGTGCCGCCGCTAGACGGGAATACTCCTGTGGATATGAAGGTTGGGCTTGATGGGAACGCTACAGTAACTGAAAGATGATAGAGTGGGCTAGCTGTCTACACTCAATGTGTGAAGTCTACTGCGCAGTTCTCGACGTTGGTCAAAACGATACGCTCCGACCAGACGTAATCAGTCAAAAGATAAGAGTACCTACATTACTTAATTCCACGAGCAATGTGTAGATCACCGATAAGGCCAATGTCTTTTAACGGGTATAAAAAGATGAGAGAATGCCTCATGCATGCATGATGCAATACGTTTTCAACAAGAACGGTACCTACCGACAGCCAAAGTGGGCCAAACTGGCTTTCGGATTCCCAGCAGCCACAATTCGAAGACGACAAAAACACTGTACGTACGTCAGACGAGTAGTGGTAATCAGATTAAACTCATTTGTTGACCCAAAAATACAGCAGTGAAAATCTCTTCTATCGGTTGCTTGCAGAGGGCTTAGCACACCAGCAATTCAATTACATGGAGTAGAGTATTGTAAGGAAGCCTTGTAACAAGCATCAGGCAGTAAGTAAAGCTACATGAGACACTCTAAGCATTTCCAATCTCAAAAACTAGCTATTACCGTTCCAACATATGTGCTGAGTATCAGAAAATACATGTAGTTATGTATGTGCAATGAGTAAAATGACCTACATTTGAGCTCCGAGGAAGAAGTGCATGCATTACAAAAACAACCTGTCACGGGACCACACCATTCCTGCTGTTCGCCGCTAGAATATAGAGCAGACGGTTCCATCTAACATCATCTTATGCAAAGTCATGGATGGGTTAGATGAAATAGGTCTTTCCAAGCTATTGGATCCTTAGGTTTTGAGATACTCAAATAAAAGTATTATCATTATCTTTTCGAGAAAGACTGCAATCCGACTAGGTGATACAAATTTTACTCCACCAAAACCAATTGAAAAAGATGACTTTTTTTCCCAAGCCTAGATATGTGGCAGAAAAACTTATCCAGAACTATAAATATTAAACTAGTCTAGTGTACCAGAGGGTCAAAGCATATGAACTTGACTCAAAAATCAATGATCTTTGTCTGAGATTTGATCTATTGCCATTGAAAGTAAAACTACATAAAAATGAAAAGCTGACACATACTCGTCAGACATAAATTACAAATTCCATCAAATATGCCATTAAAAAGCACCAAACTTTGGATTAAGCCCAAAAATTAACACACAATACAGAAAATAGATGTTTCCCCCTCTGCATCAAAATGCATGTCTCATCTGCAGTATAATACATAAATCTACCATGATCTTTTATAGCTATTCGCAAGTCACCCGCCTATAAAGAACCATGTCACCCCATACAGGTCCTATCAATTTTTGCAAGTCTGATCACCCTTAGCTTTACACCCCGAGTTACTCAAGGGTAACATATATCTGAAGGTGTCAATTGCATGCAGCTAGGGCAATTCAGTATTGTTAAGTCCTACGTTATCTGACAGGGAGTTGCCTAAAAAATGGCGCTCTTGAGTAATGACGGTATTTGTTACATTCCCCGTGGCTTCCTGTAGGAACCATGAGTCACAGAACCTTCTAGAACGCAACGGTTGGTGCATATCAATGATCTTGGCCCGGAACCGATTGATTCCAACAGTCTGGCCATCTGGCTGACACAGTAAAAATTGAGTGGAGGATATACATCTGAACATGGAAGTGAGTTCAACCAAAGCATTAAAGGCATCCAGAGCATTTTATGAGGCTTGAAACTTGAATATGAAACTCATATTTCTAGTCATTCCTACACATGGTAAGTTTCAATATCATTATACCATTGCATTGCGACATTAAAGGAGCAAATATACGATGTCGTTGTGTGGTTCAAACTGATAGAAAATCCAAGCCCTAATACACGTAGAGTGATCCTGACTGTCCATCACAATTAGCAGTTTGACCAATGAGTGACTGCATGTCCGTCAAATATTTGCATATTTATGTTTTAATTTTGCATTTCTACGTTTTGAGGGAGGTGGGCGGGGATATGGTATCAGTCTATTTACACTAGGCGCGTGAAACTAAAAGATCACTGTGTAGCTTATTTTTGTGCAGCTTTGGAGCACTTTTGATAAGAAATTCACAAGCAAATGTGGTAAACACTGGCATTTAATGTCAATTTCATAAAGATTACAGCAACTAGAATATTTCCAGTTTTCAAGCCTTATGGAATGCTCTGGGTGCCTTTAAGATGATACAATACATTGTATGTCTGCAAAGGACTGAGATTCGGAGTTTTCGGAGTTTCAGACATTTAATGTTTAGTTTGGTTTAGAAATATTCGTAAATGGAACACTAAAATCACTGACAACAAAATCAATGATAGTGTGAGTGTCATAGCATATGGTAATGAGCTGAACCAAATCATTAAGATATAGTATGCCTGCAAAAACAGAGTTTGGGAGTTTCAGAATTTAATATTTTGTTTGCTTTAGCAATATTCGCAAATGGGACACTGCAATCATAATAACAACAAATCAAACTATGAGTGTGATAGCACATGGAAGTGAACTGAACCAAATCATTAAGATATATATGTCTGCAAAGAATAGAGTTTGGGAGTTTCAAAGTCAAATATTTAACCTTCTCCGGTTGTTAGGTGCTAAACAGCTAGTGTGCTAAAGGTTATTCGCACATGGGACACTAAAATGATTACAACAAAATGAAATTGTGATAGCATTATCAGATCTGTATTGGCACATAACATAGAATTGTGTCTAAATGTCATCTTTCACATTGCTTCGAAGTTTTGCAATATTTTAGATGTAACATGAATAGTTCAATTGCTCTTAGACATTGAGTAAGATGTAATGTTCGGAAAGATTAAAGAGAAGAGCAATATGTGGGCCAATACATAGATGTGTTTTATGTGTCTGGGTCTGTCTGAGATTGCTTTGTGGCCCCATTGGACCAAACAGCACGATACCCAATAATCGTTGTCCCAGAAACTAATTCCAAGGCATGCTCAATAGTACCAACCATAAGCAATAAAAGCATGGCCCACAAGTGTAGTTTAAGGTATTATATAGATTAAAGTAGTGGGAAGTACACACGTCAGTCTTTCTCATAATGGGCACACTGCCTGGGATGGCTGTTTAACCTTCTCCCTGCTACCTAACTCTGTAACCAATAGGGAATTGGGTACCAAATGGCTACTTCAGAGTACTAAACAATTATAATACATGTAGTTGGCTTCCTCCTGACAGCAAACTTGAGTCAAGTCAGTTTTGAGTGTCGGCTGCTTTGAAAATTTTACTTCACAGATTTTTTTTTTTGATATCGAAAGAAAAAAATGTAGTATCAAGAAGACAAGCAATGTCAAAGCTCAAATGAAAGCAATTTAACAATGTTGACAATAACTTGTAGGTAGAACACAATTCCAGAACTTTTAAACTAAAATCAGTTGTATGTCTAATATATAAAATAAAACTAGTTGTCTAAAGAGTACCTTCTTGGTAGGTAAAGATACATGTAGTCCCACAACCTTTTTGAGGCCGGCAGTGGGTTATCATTATCCACTGTGTCTAGGGCATGGTATTGGAAGGCCTATCTAATAGCTACCCACCGTCTTCTCAGTAGAGGACTAGGGAAAACCCAAAGAAGGCCCTGGGAAATAATTTTCAGAGGAAAAGTCACATGATGTATGCCTTCAGTGCTAGCACTGTGACCGACTTATAATGGGATCAGTTTGTGATAGAAATCTGGAAATTGTGCCAGACAGGTGACCTTAAACAGACGCCATGTCGGACCGAGGGTGCCTGAGTTCAAGTTCAAATCCTGCCCTCAATCCTCAGATACATTGTAACCATGACCCACATTAGGGGTGGATACCGGTTCGGCTTAATAAGGTCCAAGTCCAAGTTTAGGTCCAGAGATTTAGGTTCAGGTCCGGACCTGAACCTGGACCTGATCCTGTGCAGTTGATGTTTTGTTATTAGACCAATATTAAGCACAGAGAATTAATACTGACACACACAACTATACAAATTTCTTGGTGTGAAGACTTTCAAGATAAACCAGTGTTTGATATTTAAATGTTGTACTTATTTTAGATGCCTTTTTTGTCAGAGGGGAGACTCAACACACTATTTATCAAACAAAACAGAAAAATATATTTGTTCCTTGGTTTTTAGACTCAGATCTAGATTTTGGGCTTTCACGTTTTTTGGACTCGGTTCTTGGATGTTATTAAGGTCCAAATCAGGTCCAGCGAACCAGTATCCACCCCTAACCCACATGCATCATAGACATCAATGTTTCACTCTTCCTTCAATTCATAGATTCCTCTTCGAATCCCAATATGAATGCAATAGGTTCTTTGGTTAGAATGAAAGGTAGTAAGAATATCAGAGTATTTCTTAACTAGACTTAAAATAACAATTTCTATGTAAGCTTACAGCCAAAATTTACAGTAAGGGTGTGGATGTTTTTAGAATGTTGTAATAAATGTTTGTGTCAATATCAGTCAAATTTGAGATATTTATTTTCATCGCATCATACCAATTACACAACCCTCTAGGCAAAGGTAATAACAAATATTATACAAAACAACTGTTTCTGACAGCCGTAGCTACTTAGTATTCAGTTGCCTTGCCTGTCATTTGTCTGTCATACAATGTCACTGAGGACACTTCACCGACTATTTGCATGGAAAGATGCCAAATTTAAGGCTCAGGGACTGTAATGGGGAAATATGACCCATACAAAAATATGGCATGTAGATAGCCTATAATGTCTCAGAAGACCTTTTAAGAATTGGACCTTAGTCTTACCAGATATTCCTCTTTCTTTTGACTTATTATGAATATTAGATGAATATTATTGAATTGTAATAACCCTACGTTGACACAATATTACAATTTTTCACTGATTTTGAAATGCATCCACACCTAACAATAATTCTGGTTGAAAATGCATGTATTTCTTCTAATGGTTACATGTATTTGACCATCATCTCCATTTTGCCCTATAACCAGCTGCGAAAATCCTCAGACTGTGGCCTTAATAGATTCAATTCTACTAGTGGACTATAAAGCCAAGTAGCAAAGAGGGTGAGTTACTATAATGTTTGAATAAGATTCTTCTGGCTTCATTACAAACTCTGCAGCATATTCATCAGCAAAAAATCAGAAAGCGTTTTTTTGTATGACCCCTTGCTTTGAACATTGTTACTGGCATATGGAGTACAAAATAGAGGTTTATGTATAAGAAATAACCGCAAATCGCTTTGGAAGGGACTCCAGCAAAGAAACTACTTACAGATGCTATGAATCCTTCTTCAAGAAATCTAGGCCACACTATAGAGAGATGGTATCAAATGTAAATTTTGCCTCTTGCAACATTATTCATTGATACTGTTTATATGCTAGTAATCTAGACATTGAAATATGACTTATGTGTACTATCCAACAATAAGAATACCTCTTTCACAAGAGCAATAGAGCTATCTTGTGACAATTTTGATTAGAGTAAGAGTAAGTATCTTGCAGCCTGGTCAAGAAAAGCAAGTGGTCACTTAATCTTTTAGTATTGATTCTCAGGCTTTTCAATGAGGGCTCAGAAATGTACTGAAGGAATCAGGTAAGTACAAAAGACAAGTGATTATGGTTGCTATATTGCCCAATCCAGTGTTATGATATATCAAATGAAATCTATTATTCAAGCCAAGGCAGGTATAACATTTTAGAAACTAATTCCAGCACAAAGTCGTTCAAATAAAAGTGAAAATTTACAAATATTTGTTAAAAGGCAATATCTTCAGATGCCTAAGGAACAAATGCCTTGCCTCTATTCCACATGTAGAAGCTGGATTCGATTGAAACAAGTGCACAATCTGATAATATGGCATACCTTTAACTACAAAACCTATTACAAGACATCATCACATATAATTCAGTCTTTGTATGCATGGCTCAGGGTCATGGTAGATCTATTTCAGAACCTTTTCGATATAAGGCCCATATTTTAAAGATAAACTTACAAACTTAATAGATTCCCAATGTTTTTAATGCCTATATGAATAACTAACAATCTTTCAGCACCAAGGTCATGACCAGTGTTAAGAATAGGACTGTAACATATGGGAGCATTTTTGGGTATACCCAGGGCATTTTTGCTGGTTGCCTTTTGTGTGTCTTGCTGGGGAAATCGAAGGTTCTGTGACCCCCCCCCCCAGCACATAACAAATGTATCAATTTGTACCTTCAAGGGATTAGATCATTTCCCTGCAGCTATCTATTGCTCATGAAATACACACGACAAGCAAATTCCATAACCCAAATGCATGGGGAGCATTACCATCTATAATCCGACGGAATGATGTTTTATTCTGCAACAGACGGACTTTTCCCATAAGTACACTCGGAGGGTACAGACAACGACCTCTGGAGGTCACGGCATGACTTCATGGAAATTTTTCAATCAGTCAATTGAGGTACATGCATTGGGAGGAATCAAAATGGCCGCCGCCACGTAGAGTAGAATAGTCAATAGGATGGAATCCTTGCAGAGCTGTAAATCAAATAAATGTCTTTGTAGATCGAAATTGCATGTGACAGAAATGGAACAGAGTAGAATACGGTTAGTTTAGACTTGGTATAGCTGCAAGATTCTGAAAATATGAAGAAGTCTTGTGCATGATAGTTTGACAATTTTGAAAACAAACTTCGTCAATTTTGCATAATAAGATGATTGGAATCACACTTGACGGGGCATGAATGTTGAAGATCAGTTTACCTGGCCGTATATAGGTTTTGTTAAACTATGTTTGACTGCAGCATAATGCCAATACTGATGTTGTTCACGGAACAGTTATCGTCACCACTTCAGTTTATTGCAATTTGTAGTTGCCCTTGCAATTTGAAGTCATATTAAGTTGAACTTGTTGGGAGAATATAAAAGGAACTGTGCATTTGCAAAATTTGCATTACAGTTTCAAGACTATTTTGAAGTTCAGGTGCTAGTATATATATTTGCATGGCATAAAAATGTACAACAAAAAAATGTCAATTTAAAAGGAAGGTCAAAAAGGTAAAATGAATAAAGAGTTTTGTATCATATTAAACACAATTATTCATAACTTTGAAAGTATAAGCTACAAGATGCTTTGCAGATAAAGTTTTGTCCCAAACAATTTTTGAATACATACCTACCCTATTTAATCTAAAAAATATGAAATTCATGTACAATCTTTAAAACCTGGGTAGAAGATTCTACAAATCATGGTCTCACAATCCGATCAAGAACAGTTTAGTTCGTAGTTAACCAATTCAAATAGTTTGTATTCTACAAGTGCAACTACTTGCAATATTTCCGACTTTGGTTTATTTCCAGTGATGCACATCCTCACATGATATACGTCAATTATTCACAGAGAATCAATCCAAATTTGTTATGGCTTAAGGTCCCTTTGGTGCTACCGACTGATCGAACTTTCTGATTCCATAATCTTCTTCAATTATGGTATAAGCTTCAGGAATTTCATGGCAATCTGAAACTATCAGTGTCAATGAACCACACATGATATTGTACTGTATGCCGGATATTGCAGAATCCAATACTCAAAGGTAGTTTTCCCTCTCGCTCAAGAAAAAAGTCTCTTTCTACATGGCACACAAAATAATATACAGACACATACATGTACACACACACACTCACACTCACTTTAGACTGTACATACACAACAAACATGTACACACACACATGCACACACACATACACACACACACACACATCCAGTCCTGTTTTGCAGCTTCGATAATCAATGGTTCATTTTAAAGAGACCAGCGAAAATCACATTGATCACACCATCTTGAACACCATGCCTTTCAATGCTTCCACTGGTCTAGAAAATGAAGCATTGAATCCACATCACTCTCAATCACCCTATCATAGATAATTCTTTTCCAAGCCTATGTGCACATATTGAAGTGGAAGACAATTAACAGCCATAGTCATGCACATATTTTTAAGTTAGAGTCAATACATGTTGATTAAACTCAAGGACAACATATGCTTTGAGATCCTAACACTATAAGGTAGTAATGAGGAAATGTAAAAAAATATCGACCATCCCGTGCTTTCCTCGGAAAACTGCTGTAATCTTGACCAAGCAATCCCAAAAGGTCAGTGTCAAGATCAATGATTCTGGTCGATCCAATTTTCTGCTTGAAGCGAGGAAGTAGAACACATTAGCTAAGCTGCAATGTTGTTGACATCAGTGATACCCTATCTCCTAGAGGGAAAGTGCCATTAGAATGAAAGAAGGTCAACTTGTTATAGCCTGGAATGGTTTTACGCAGTAATTGTACTGAACCGAGAAGTTCAACATGGCTTCAAGCCAGCGGTTCACTTTCCTGCACCAGAAACCCTGCAGCTGGCTTATCAGTTATTATATTGACCACAGAAGAAAGCAATTGTACATTAAAAGTAATTTCAAAAGTGTGTGTACATTTTAATAGTTTTGTGTTCATTATTCAAAAACTTCTTGACAATACAGATGTACATTATACTTTACATCTAGGTCTGTACAACTGATATTCCTATACAGATACCAATAATACATGTAGATGTATAATGTCCCAGTGCCTTTTCAATCTTTCTAACAAACACAGTACCCACATTCATATGGACAGTCCACTACCATTCTAATGCACCAAAAATCTCTGTTGCAAAATAACTTTCATGTCTCAATATCTAGAATTGTATGCGCATATCTTCATTTTTACTTTGACTATGTACATTATATGCATCCCATATCATCTTACTTGTTACCAGAGAATCCATTCAGTATCAAGTCTTCTCTAGTTACTGTAAAGCTTGATCATCAAACAAACCTCTGTACCAACTTTGACCTTGTATGATCAATAAATATTGATCCATAGCTACATCTGGCTGCATCTACAGACGCTTGTTACTTTCTATCAAAGCACTCAATGGATTATTTTCCTCAGGATCCCTGGGAATTCAAAGGAGTTTTAAGGGCTAGAAGCACTTTCTTTGTCTGAAAAAGAGGATTACAAAAAGAGCAATGTTTATGTTGTATCAAAATATCACCTAGGAAAAATATCTGCAACTGTTATACACAACATATAGAGCCCAGGGGCATATCTTCATGATTATGCAATGAGCATATTTCTTCATATTGATAAAAGAATCCAGTAAAAGTTATTATGAAATGCAACAAGCACGACATGCATATCAATTAAGTAAAATAAATCAAAACCATGTGTTTAAGCATATCCTTTGGTATTTACAACCATCAATTGTTGGAAAAAATGTATAGCTGAAAGGACCTCGAGAATAAACATTATATAGTAAAACTCACAGGGATATAACAGATAGTTGACCCTGTGCTACAATTTCCAAAGATTCATATCGTTCAGAAAAACATGAAAACCTTTAAGTTAGTCATTATAATTATACCCTTTCACATTCATAAACATTGACTGTAGGAGAAAAAATTAAGATGAAAGGGGAAACAAACATAGTAAAACTCACTGGGTTATAACAGAGAGCTGACCCTGTGCCACAACTTCCAAAGGCTCATATCGTTTAGAAAAAACATGAAAACCTTAGACATTATAATAATGATTTCCTACATATACACAACTATCAACTATAGGAGAAAATATTGAGATTAAAGGAGAAAAAAAACAGTAAAACTCAATGGGTTATAACATTAGACATTTGACCTTGACATGTGACATGATTTTCAAAGGCTCAAAACGTTGATATGTGTTTAGATGGTATAATCATATATCCTTTAAAGTCTTCATATTCATAACCATCGACTGCTGAAGACAAAATTGAGATGAAAGGGAAACAAACGCAGTAAAAGTCACCGAGACATAACATTCGTTTGACCTTGTGGCACAATTTTCAAAGGCGTTCCTTCCAGAACTTACCATTGATATTGACGTGATTCATTGCGTCGGCCAGGTCAGGTGACCCCATCCCATTGACTCCATTGGTCTGCTGCCCGTCTGCCAGCCCGCTGTCTTTCACGGACGGACCGTTAACCTCGGTCGGCGGCTGATCAGGCGAGGTGTCGGCCATCTTGGATGTTTTTCACCTGCCAGCCACCAGCTGTATGAAGGAAATACAATTTATTTTGCTCTACTTAATACATATTATATATATAGTATATCAAAATACCTTGCAACACTGTACAGTATGGAAAATGGGAAACATCTACTGAATCTTTACCAGGAGTCATTGTTTTTCAATGATAGCAAAATCTTTTGGAACAAGTGCTCAAAATGCATGTAAGAAGGTGCAAAATCTTACATCAATACATGTACATGGACATGTGAAAAACAATGGAGCATAACAAGAACTCTATCATACCTAGATTATATAATATGTGCACAATATATTTACCTGATAATTGGTACTTTGCACTGTGTATATGGGCCTGTTTTAGAGTTGTATTGGTGGATAAAAATGGTGTTTTGAGAAAGGCTTTCCAAAATCCAGTCAAAATCCAGTCCTTGGGCAATACGCTTTTAAAAGGATAAAGCAGTTTTCTATCGCTTTAGTAAGGTCATGTTGCAACCTATATTACTTTGAATAAATGATCCTGCGTATGTAACATTGCAAGCCCTTTTCAGGTAAATTCAAAGATTCAAAGAAGGATTCAAAATTTGACAATTAGGATATCTTTGCTTATATACAAAACTTAACATATTCCTCCAAAACTTTGATAAAACCACTTACAACTACTCTCTCAGTGAGCACACATGCACGTGCCACTATGCTAATATCGCCAGCACACTAAATTGCTTCTGTGCATTAAGCTCCGTGCACTTAACATGTTACATACCATCAAATATGAGGAAAACAAGCCTGAAACGTGTAGGTCTAGTCCTGGGAGGATAGCTGATAACTGTCCTTACCAATGGTTAGGGTAGAGCCACTGTCTGTCAATCTACATAGTGGCTGGGCCAGATCAATGCAAGTTTCAGTTTAACAGATACTGCAAATGAATTTATTTCAAAAGTTCACAACAAACTGGAGTGGTCGTGGTGGTTTTAAGTTTCCTTTGGAAACGATAGTAGCGCTACAGAATCACAGGCAGCAATGTTGTGGTGGTTTTAAGTTCGCGGCGAATAGCTTACTGCGAAAAACTGTGAACATAAAACCACCGCATTTCTGCATTTACAGTATTTGACTGGGTTTGAAAAATAATAATAAGTGAAAGAAAAGGTTAGGAATATTTGGAAAACTTTGTTATACTGCTGATTGGATTCATTTAAACTATACTAATAAAATAGCACTGTTTCCTCTTACTAGTAGTAAACCTTTCTCAGGTCCTGTCCCTGGTGCTGAAAAAGACTTCCCCTACACTAAACGATGGTAGTGCCTTACATTCCACATGTTACATCTGGTATATCTCTGCCAAATATTACATCATAGAATTCTGTTTTCACCATTTAGTGATATCAAGCTTTATTCAAGTCCTGTCCTTGGTGCTGAAAAAGTGTTCTTCTACATATAAACTTGGTTTTACATATACAATGTCATATCTTAAAGATGGCCCGAACTGAGTCTTTTCTATCATTCATATAAAGAATCGATCCTTTCTGAAATCATTCATGCAAGTTTTAAAACAATTTTCCGAGAATAAGTTGCTAAAACTGCCACCTAAAAATGTGTGGTCTGAGAAATCTGGTGCGACTAATTAGGCAAGGGTCGTGACGTCATACTGTTGACTCCCCGTTGGCCAGTATGGCTGACACGGTGAAAACAACAACTTTGATGGACCCATATCTTATAAAGGAATCAAAATTTTGCTACAAAAATCGGTATGTCGGAAGAACACACATCCAATGTTAGGTGGAAAAAAATTCAACCGAATTCACGCCACAAAAATCTATTTTGGAGGCTCTTTTGGATACTGCACCTCGTACGGGCGGCGTGAGTAACTGAACGGAAGACAGTCTTGAGTTACCATTTTGCTTAGAATCGGCGAGGCACAAAATAGTCATCGCTTCTAATGTACACCAATCATAGCATCAACTTACGTACTCATAGGGTATGGAACTGATGGATCTGCTGTGCATTTCTTGTACAGATATTTGTTAGCAAAAACCCCGGAAGTGCCGGGAATCTTGCGTCTCTCGTGTCCGGGCTAAAATCTTTGCGTAACACCGGGGAAGCCCCGCGCGTTGTTTATAAAATCAAGGACGTACAGACTCACAGAGCCAATTACGGCAATTTGTACCAGGATTTCCATAAGAAGTACACCCCAAAAGCGTGTGTGTTTGTTCTCTCGCATGGAAGCTTATACATGTATCGAACATTGTTCAGCGGGGTCGACTTCAATAGCAAATTTGCACGTCCATACTGACGCCACAGTTCACAGAACAGCGCGAGGATAATTTCACACAGCGTATCACACACATACATGCGAATTAATTCATAGGGACAACGTGCTTTGATGTCTGCCTTTGTTTTTCACAAATAATGGGTTACATCTGAATTTCTTCACATAAGAAGAGAATCACGGTGGAGTCCGGACACTAGTTTCTGTTGACTCTTATAATAACACACATTGTATTATAAGATTTTCGAGTGAAAGCTCTCACCTTGAAAGTCCAGTAATGTCAGAGGAACAGGATCTAGAAAGCCAGATTTCCGACCTCAGCAGCGACGCAGGAACTACTGATACAGATGATACAGATAGTATTACTGATGCGGATACAGAGAGTGAAGACGAACCTTTTGCGGCAGGGTTTGTCAATGCCTATCAGGACGAGCCGATAGCCATGCCAGGAGAAAACGAACTTCGCGCACAAGAAGTCGACGAGGATGGCATTCTGGCAGCTACATTGGATGCACGGCTAGAGGGAAGAATTCCCCTAAACGACTGGTGAGAAAGCTAGTCCTTCTTTGATAGGTTTCCGAAATGATAATAGCCGACGACGCTCGCTTGAATTCTTTTGCGAGTCACAACTTTATACCCGGCCTCGCGTTCCCGGTTGTAAACAAAGTCGGCCATTTTTGTTTGTTTAGAAGCGACAAGAAACTCTGTGGACGTACACATGTTTTATTTTTTCTTGCCGAATATTTGTTTGAGTTTATTTGCGTGATGCTGAGGAAATCAGTAACTCGGAAAATGGAATTTGTAATGTAAGTGCGATTCGGCGTGAGTTCGTTTGGCTTTCAAAGATCTGACCACGTACGGTTCTAAATGGGAGGGGGGCTACAGAGGTCTCGTGTCGGCACGGTATAAGTTCACCGGTGCAGAGTTCCGTGAATAACTCAGCATTTAG
Organism: Branchiostoma lanceolatum; assembly: GCA_035149815.1. Taxonomy (NCBI): domain Eukaryota; kingdom Metazoa; phylum Chordata; class Leptocardii; order Amphioxiformes; family Branchiostomatidae; genus Branchiostoma; species Branchiostoma lanceolatum. The sequence continues at coordinate 10,355,771 of CM068877.1, read as the reverse complement.
AGTGATGAAGTAAGATGATCATGCATGCGTAGAGCTGCATCATGGAGCACGAATTTGACAGATCAGGGGGGACATTATACCCTTAGTAATGCAGCAGGTGGTGTATTTTCCTCGTCATTTGCGCACTGCAAAAAAACTTTTCCAGCTTGAAATTGCGTAAAAGGCATGTGCTATACATTTTGTACTTGGCTAAGACAACACAATTAATTGTTTTGTGTACCCTAACAAAATCACCTGATGGTGTCTCAAAGACGTCTTCATTTATTCAGTTTTTTTTGTTACTATAGGTGCGAGTGTAATCAGTGCAGAACTGATTTGCTAGTAAATGCCAGGGAATACAGGTGTTGCTGGGAAGTTGGGCCGGCAATTGGCAAACTTCAGTTTGATGGCAGCATTGAGCACACACGCTGTGTTACACAACACCAGGACTACATTGACCTGACTAAGAGGGTGGTACTGGAGCAAGTTGGTCCCCTGCTGCGGGACAAGCAGGGTCGGGCTTACCGCCGACGAGGTCAACAGGATATCAATGAGTAAGATATCCTTGGTTATTAATTTACACTTTCACATGATTTGAACCATCATTCTTTATTCAACAAGTAACATCAGAAAAATCGTTATTCCTACTACCTGGACAGGATATCAATGTGTAATATATCCTTTGTAATTACCTAAATTTTCACATGATTTGAAGCATCCTTCTTTATTCAACAAGTAACATCAGAAATTTGAATTCCTACATAGCCAAGGACTCTACACTACTCTATGAAAAAGGTGCTTTTATTTACAATACATTTCAAATTGTTACAGGTTTCGGAGAGCAGTGGCCTACAGGTGGCTTGTCAGATGGATGTGTGGGTACCTCGGCTGGGATCACGCAAGACCCCTCCCAGCATGTGTTTACAACAGAGTGAGAACTGACTTCAGCCCGACAGGTCAAGCCAGAGGGTACAGCTCATCTCAGGACAGAGAATGATTCCAATAAAACACTTCAAGTTGTTGAAAGACTAAGTGTCATTTTTCCCCCAAAAAAAATCGAAAAGAAAGAAAAACACAATACTGTAAGGTGGATCTGCCCTAAACCAAATATGGTCTTACAGGCACAGACAGTATCTAAGTACTGGGGCAATGGCCTCTGGGGTGGCCTTTCATAGGATTCTTGCATTTTTTGCAGGTTGGTGCTTTCCTGGCGTTGCTTGCCCCTGAGGTAGTTCTTGTCTCTGCCTCGGCTTCAAGCTGCGACTTCATGTTGTCCTGCTCCTGCACTGTAAAAAATACAGGAAAACTATTAGTAAAAAGAGTATATCAATAGGTAAGAAGAAAAAGCATTCCCATTTACAGTATGGCTTTATTACTAGTAGTTTTATTTAGTAATGTACCTGGTGGGTATAGCTCTGTAGGAGCTTGGTTCCTGGCTTCATGGCGCTGGATGGCTTCCCCTCTGGTCCGCTTGTCTGGGAATTGGCTGGAGAGAGGTGGCGGAACCAGCTTTCTGTACTTCTCACGTGTCTCCTTTAGCTCGTCCTTTGTTGTGTTCAACATGACCTTCTTGATCTCACTGACATAGTCTGCAGAAAGTACAGAATGGTGCATTCAATATCTAGACCATATGAATTCTCTTGTCTGTGCAGCAAAATAGCACTCACCCACTCACTCACAAAATAGCATGCCTTGTTACCTAAATGAAAATAACATGACAGCTATTAATTGAACATGTACAAGCGAATACATAAAACGTATTCGCCTCAAAATGGTTTAGCCTAACAGTGTAGCAAGGTATACCATCAGTCCGGCAACTATGTACATGTGTATGTACAATTGTATATATATATAACGTTGTAAAATATGATTATGTTATAAGAGAACCAGCTTCGCCAGTAACCATTGTGACCACTGGCAGAGTATTTGCTACATGGCTAGCAGGACAGGTAACCATGGTGGAAACCATCCGGTCCAGGTCATTGACGTTATTTGTTTGGAATGTAAGAAGGGGAAACAGATCTAAAGTCAAGTTAGTAAACATAACTATTTCAAATGAAATAGTTATCAATGCAAAAGGTAAGTAACACACGGTAGAAACAGCCGTGGTAACTCCCAGATCCACTACTACCACATTAATACACAATGTATGTACCATGTTGATTATACTTACTGTATGTTGGTGGTGATGGTTCACGTTTCACCACTTCTTCACCAAGCTTGAACTTTGGGTAGGTGACCTTGTAGTATGTCCTGCCATCTTTGGTGCGTTTGGGTTCTCGCCTCAGATTCTCGTTAAAATGCAGGACAGCTAGGATGTGCCTGAGGTAAAAGATACAGAATGCAGTTTAGAAATTAGTTTAATACTAATACTGTGACAAGACACCTCACCATCAAAACAACATTTTAGCTGGCTTGTAAATCAAGGAAAGGAACACATTACCTGCAGTAGCTCCCCATCCATGAGAAGTGTGTCATTTTGGGATGCCAGTGGTTGAGGGTTGAGTGGAAGGCCTCAAGGCAGCTTGTTTGAGCCACTGAAGACAGCTTCTTGATGTCTGCAAGTCTGTCCTTCTTCAGGAGAACTGCAGACAGCTTGTCATGGGCCTTGCTACCTGTTTAACATAAAGTTTATGGTGATAAGATTGTTGAACAGCTGCATTATACAACATTAATCAATACAAAATTATACAAAAAGTAAATTTTCTAATAATTTGTTTACAAAAAAATTGAATCCACCCTGTCCTGTTGCATGGGGTCATTCAGGGAGTAAAGGTGCAAAAATGTTACATTCAAACATGAATAACCGCTGTGTTTCCTGCTTTTACCATAAACATGCTTACACTATCATTGTGTATTAGTTCAAAAGCCGCTTAGTTCAAAAGCCACTGTGTTCAAAAGCAAGGAACACATGTGTACAGCGGTTAGTCATGTTTGTGTACATGATGGTATTTCGGATGGTGTCAATTGTCAAATGTCAAATTATAACTCCAAAATACAGGTAGTATACAGAAATTGTGTACAAATTTATAATAGCTGACAAAAAATGGGAACATGACTTTACCGCTGAAAATCCACTTCCTCTCCTGCTCCAGTGGACCGTGTGCACAGGTGGGGAAGGATGTGTCTGGGTGGTCATCATGCTTGCCTGCAATGTGCCTCACAATGGACTTCCATTTTGCAACAATAAGCTCACCAAATCCTTGTGAGGTGGATAGTGCACACCAGTACAAGTGCTTTTTGATGCTTTTTAGCCAGTCTTTGATGACCTCACACCCTTTCTCTTTACACGCCTTACGCAGCTCCTTGACCAGGCTCTTGCACACATGCCACAAATCATAGAAATGTGCAGTGCCCTTCTGTTCCTCTCTCAGCCAACTACCAATGCCTTTGTGCCTGTCTGAGATGAAAGTTTTGACTGCTAACCCTGCATCAGTCAGGAAGGCAAAGCTGCGTTTTGCTCCCTCGAGCTCCATGGCATTGCTGTTCTTGCATTCATTGGACTGCAGCAACTCGAAGTGTACCAGCTTGTTGATTGTATTGCAGAACATGGTGTACGCTCCATACTTCGCGCTATGTCCCATGGAATCGTACCGGCCATCCCCACTCCAGACTGCATTCTTCTCTCCTTTGAGTAGGTTGATCAGCCTCTGCCGGTACGATTCCCAGTAGTGGAGTATGGACGGAACAAGGTATTTCTTCTGGTGCTTGAGATATGCTCTGCCAGAAAACATGGACAGCCCGATGTGTTTGAACAGGAGCAGTGTTTTGGACAGGCTTATTCCAGACATCAGGATTCCAAAACTCAGCAGAATGTTTCCAGCAGGGTACTTGCCGAATACAAATGGTTGGGAGCGCCACGTGTAGGCATCTTCACCGCATGATGTGCAGTTTTGCGTCACGATAGCCATTGTTCCAGTCTTCTTCACTGTTACGGTGGGTCTCTCCTCTTTGCACCGGAAGCAGAACAGGCTGAAGAGACTCACCAGCATACTGAAGAAAACCATGAACTTGGGCTCTTCGAAACAGTGTGTTCCAGGTTCAACACTGTAAAACATGACAATGAACAAAAATTACAGCTTATCCTTTACAACACAACTGCGAAAAGTTATCCACAGTCAGCCAACTACATGTACGAAACATACTGTGACATCTTTCCTTCTGAAATTATAAAAAGCAAAGGCAATACCTCCCTATCTGGGTCCCAGTATACTCTCTGAATAAATCTGTACATGTAGTATAAAAAAGCATACGTGTTGTTCACAACTACCTTCAAAATTTTTATCAATTAAACCATAACTTACGTCACAGTCCTAGCACTTGAGCCTTCGCCATCCACTTCATCTTCATCTGAACCTGCTGCTGACGAATCCTCATCAGTGGTAGCTGACTCCTCTTCAGGATCATAGTCCTCGTCATGATCAGCAGCCTCCAAAAGCTCCTCTTCCTCGCAAGGACTTGATGGCGCAATCGAGGGAGTGTCAGCGTCCTCCAAGGCATCCTCAAACGCATGATCAACCTGAGCATGTGAGAAGTTAATTTGAATTTAATTCACATGAAGTATGAAAATGACAGTATGCTGTATTGGGACTGTTAGTGTTACTCATACTTGTACTTGTAGAATTATCTAGGTACTAATGTTACAGATCTGAACACCTGTTGTACATAGACCTGCATCTGTACCATGACAAAATGAACACTAGTTGACACTATTGTTTACAGTGTCAGAAAGGCAACTTGTTGACAGCGCCAGAAAGTAAATAAGACCATGTTTTGTGAAACAGGCCAATACAGGCGATAGATATGAAATTAGACCAAAAGGATGACAAATTTGATAAGTAAGCACATGAAAAACAGCAAACTTGCAAATGCTATCAATCTTGGATTAATATATTGTCTCAGATTAAGACAGCAATTCACTACTAAAATGCACTTGGATACATGTAAAAGTTACTCAGACTTACAGATGACAGATTGACCAAACTTGTTTAGGCACTGGTTGTAACCTGTACATAAATCATGTACCTGTAGCCTGGTGTCCAAACCTATTTATAGCTTCTGAGTCTCTTTTAATTGTATCTATGCTCACCCATATTTCAAACAGAAGATGATCATTCAAATGTCTAACAGCCATCTATCAAGCAGGGGTAAACCTATTGTATTTATGGACAGGACAAAAGAGACTTGACAGTTCAATAGGTTCGGATACCAGGCTAGTATAGCCAGTGTACTTCCACAGCATACCTACAATTTCTTTAGCCATCAGGGAAATACTGGCTTTATGCTTTCTATCTTACAAGAATTATGTAAAAGGAAAAATATAACACAGAAGCAAAGCAATTGCAATAACTACTTTATTTGTGTATTTTTGTCTTTGAGCACATGCATTTTATCTGGCCTCACAGTCACAAGACAAGAAAAATTTGATGGAGCAACACCGCTTCACAACTTACTGTATCTGATTCTGAATCTGTTTCTGCCTGTGTATCTTGCTGACTGGTTCTCTGCTTTCGCAGCCGACTGATGGTTTTCTGAAGGCCGCGGATTTTCTCCTTCAAAGCATCACACCCATCACAGTTCCTCATAGGTGGCTCGAGCACACTGTCGTCCACCACCCCATGACCACTTTCTCCATCTTGCTGTCCTGAAGCGTGTTCGTTGTCATCTTGAACACTTGGTGGATCAACGGAGACAAAGGCCTCACGGACGACCTGTTTAGTTACATAAAAAATCGTTTAAGTTGTTTGATACGTCAACATCAATATCGGCATTAACAAAATATCCGAGTTATCAAAGCGACACTGGTGCCAAGAACCATTGCTAGCGCATGATACATGCGGTCTCGTAATTTGTTCCATAAATTATGTGTTTCCTTGTTAGGTGAGTCGCTCAGAAGTTTAGAACATATGTTGATTGTAAATTTGTTCATCGCCAAAACACCATGTGTATTAGGTATGTACCATTTATCATAACGATGAAATTTGAAAGCTCACAGTCCTTGAAATAAATAAAAAATAACAGACAGAAAATTTCGTGGCAGGGATCCCGCTCGGGCGCCATTTTGTTTGTTATGGAAATGACGCCGCGCTTGGTTGACGATGCTGACAAATAAGATTCACTAGTGCAGTTTGTTTTTTCGGGACCAACGGAAACTAATACCTCACTAATGTAATCACTCTAAAGATCGTAAGAACAGCTCTTGAAATTATTTAGGAATACGGACAGTAAATTTCGAAAAGCTAACATGTGGCGGCGTCGCCATTTTCGTCACGTTGGGGCGATTTTGTTTGTCATTGAAATGCGTGCTTGTTTTCAGACGCCGTCGACAAATATGTCACTAGGTTGCTTGTTTTTGGAGACCAAACGTACACCTAACATATATCGATTCTACTTGATTCTCCTATTTTCATGATAGAAATCGTTGGGAGGCACCGCGGGTGTATAAAAAAAGAAAGGATAGAATTCGCAAGTTACTCTACACTGCACTGGAAATATATAACGTTACATATCACTATGACATCAAACTCACCCGTCTACGCGCCCGATCTGTAGCAGGGGCAGTTGGCGTCGGCAAACCAGCGATGTCTATGGTTGGAACTGCATCTGTTTTTAGCCTTCTCCTCATTCCACAGATCTTTGCGATGTCAAGATTGGCGGTGAAACACGAGGACTCGAAGTGTGCGGAACACAACATAGATGACGCGGAAGCTTCAAAATCGTGCCGATGCCGCTTCACAAACTTGATCCACGATTTTCTTCTTTTCTCATTCTCTTTGCCCGCCACAGTTCCGGTATTCTTCACTTGAGGGAACTGGTGCATAGATATACCTTCGGTGTAGCTGCCATTTTTGCAGCTAGCTCCATTTGGCCCGCCTGCTACACAGTGATTTCCACCACGTTGAGGCTTACTACAATCTGTTGGCGACGCCATGACAGTTGTAGTACTGAGTCAACAGTTTTACGTCACGCATATCATTTACATCTCATTTGAATTCGCACCAGATTTCTCGGAACACACATTTTTAGGTGGCAGTTTTAGCAACTTATTCTCGGAAAATTGTTCTAAAACTTGCATTTATGATTTCAGAAAAGATCGATTTTTTATATGAATGATAGAAAAGACTCAGTTCGGGTACTCTTTAAGTGATAGAATTCTGTTTTCATCTTTTACAGTTACTGTAGTCAACCCGTGTTCAAGTCCTGTCCTTGGTACTGAAAAAGTGCTCTTCTACACTTAAGCATGGTTCCACTTGTACAATGTCACATCGGAAGTGATGGAATTCCGTTTTCATCATCCACAATAGTCCACTCAACCATATTTATGTCATGTCCTTGGTGCTGAAAAAGTGATCCCTCTACACCCAAACATGGAGGCGGCCTACATTTCTTTTTTCAGTATTTACAGTCAGTTACAGTGTAACATCCCTTTTCAAGCCCTGTCCTTGGTGCTGAAAAGCATCCCCCTACACATAAACATGGTTTAACATGTACAATGGCATGTCCTAACTTAAGTCATAGAATTCCGTATTCATCATTTACAGTAATAGATGAATAAATAGATACAGTACTCAACCTTTGTTCAAGCCCTGTCCACGGTGATGTAAAAGTGTTCCCTACACATTAACACGGAGGCAGCCTACATTTCATATGTATAATGTTATATCTCAAGTAATAAAATTCTTTTTTCACTATTCACAGATAGTCAACCCTTTTCAAGTCCTGTCCTTGGTACTGAAAAAGTGTTCCCCTACATGGTGTTAGCCTACATTTTATATGTAAAACGTCATATCTTAAGTATAGAATCCATTTTTGTCACTATTTACAGTAGTCAACCCCTTTGAAGCCCTGTCCTTGGTACTAGATTGTGTTCTGCTACTGCCACACATGGTAGTGGCTTACATTTAATCACTGATTCTGTTTTCAGCAAGACAGAAGAGGATATTGAAACTACAGCATTTACTCTACTGTACATATGTTTATCCCGCTGTCTAAAATCAAACAAATCTATCCAACCAATTAATTCTAATGTCTGGTCTATCTTACTCACGTGATTTTTGTTTTCGTGAAAAGCTATGATTCGTCACAGCTACCGCCTGACTGTGTGACCCATTTTACTTCAGTCAATAGATCCAGGAGTGCACAGAGTCAAACCCCACAACAAATGGACTCTTATCGATTACACAAAATGGGCACCGTCTTGGTTTCACCATTTGGCCTATCTGGCAATATATGGTAATTCAATACGAGCCATTTGTCTCGTTAATGCAGTGTTGATTTTTCATCTCTGAACACATTACTGACCTTCTGTTGGAATTCTACAGGGCACCATACAACCATATTATACATTCTGTAAATCCATATTCTAGACTGTATAAAAACATTCTCTAACTGTTCAAAATAGAACATATTCTAGCAGTGCAAAACCAAATTTTAAACTGTGCAAAACTATATTATGCACTGTGCAAAACATTATTCTAAACTGTACAAATCAATATGATAGACTGTGTAAAACAATAATCAAAACTGTGCAAAACATTATTCTAAACTGTGCACATCCATATGATACACTGTGAAAAACCATATTCTAAACTATGCAAAACAATATTCTAAACTGTGCAAAACCACATTCTTCACTGCGCAAAACCACATTCCAGACTACAAAAATATTCAACACAGTGCAAAACCACATTCTTGACAGTGCAAAACAATATTCTGGACAACAAAACAATATTCTAAATTTTGTAAACCATATCATAGACTGTGTATAAGATATCTAATCCTCCACAAGCGAAGGCCCAGATTATTGCCAACGCAGCACTTCGGATGAATCCAAAAATCCCTTTAAGATCTCAAAGTTTTCCATCTCTTTCCACTATTAAGTTTGCCAAGGACGAATAAAAAAAAGTATTTAACACCTCCCTCCCTCAATAGATTAACTCCCTTCCGAATCTTCGAAATATTGGAACAACCCTTATCACATACGCAGGCTTCTCATAATCATATGCAAGACGATCTCTATAGATGATGCATTTTGCGGATTCATATGCGCCAAATCTTCCACATGTCATTTTCCATCGATCTTTCTTACAGACAGTGGTAAAGTAAAATGCATACATGAATCAATTAGAGATCGGGAAGTCTGAAACTTATTTGATTACCGGCCATGCTAGCTGTGGTTGGAATACGAAACACTCCATCAATGACATTTTCCATACCCTATGGATTGGATGATGGGAGAAAATAGGATTTGTCTAAAACATCCACCAGTGAAATCTAATAGAAACATCCGGTTAAAGGTTAAAAGTATAATTCATAAGAGTACGCTCATTTGATATTTTTAGGCTCCTTGTAGTAAAATTAAGGAGAATTATAATAATGCATAATATTATTTGATTAGTTTTCATAATTTTTTGTTGCAATATCATAAATAAAATACACCCACTAAAAACTGAAACCAAAGAAAATATTATCAGAAACAGCACGAAACATTATGAAAATTAGATACATTAATTGAAATTATTGAATTACTCTTTGCATAATTTTTGACAGCAGCTTATACTACAAGTAATTCCGACATCTCAACTCAACAAAACCAAGAAAATAACAAATTTCCAAACACACTGGTATTGCACAGCTTGGCAAATTGAACGGGAAAATTTGAATACTGTATGTATGTTAAATTTTCATATAGAATGTCTATGCCTACGTTTTGGTAACAACATCATAATATACACACACTAACAACTGAAACCAAAGAAAAACAGAATGAAACATTATGAAGGCAAAAATGCATCAATTGCCTTTGGCCTAATGTTTTGAAGTAAGAAAACGAAAGACTTTCCGAAAACATGGTATTGTGCAACTTGGCAAAATGGATGGGAAAATTTGAATACTGTATGTATTTTAAATTTTCATATAGAACCAGTCCTACTCCTAAGTTTTTTTGTAACAATATCATAAGATATACACACACACAATACTAATAGCTGGACCCAAAGAAAGTATAAAAACAATATGAATCATTATGAAGGCAAAAATGCATCAATTGTCTTTTTCCTAATGTTTTTAAGCAAGAAAACGAAAGACTTTCCCAACACAGGATATTGCGCAGCATGGCAAAATGGATGGGCTGACTGTTCACTAACGAATCCACCTCCATCATCATGCCAAATTCAACTGTATTGATCTGGGATCCCTGTAGTGTGTGTTTTACATACTGTAAATGCAGAAATGTTCACAGTGTTTTATGTTCGTGGTTTTCAGGGTGAACTCTTCAGTGGGAACTTAAAACCGCCACAAATTATTTGACCACCTACCCCCTTGTTTAAGGACCACGTAGTGTACATTGTACAGTATTATGATAATATTAGGTACGTACATGCACCTATTATCATAATGGTAAATATGCAGCTATCTTGTTAGTTTCTGACAGGCTATCTGTAAAACCACCAGTGTTTCCCTTAGGAACTGTTAGTGCTTCTATTGTTTCAAACACAAACTTAAAACCACGGTGACCGCAAACACTCCATTTTCTCCCTACCATAAAATTAGATCCCCACAAACTTAAATGCATTACAGTATTTCGATTCTTCCATGTGCCTATGCTGGTTTCAGATCAATGTCACAAAGCGCAAACTGGTAATGGCAAACACAGTTGGTTTTGCATACAGATAAAGGTTAACACAAGATATGCACCAGCTAGTGCCTTCTTGAAATGTTAGGTAAATATTTCATTCATCTATGTCAGTTTTCAAATGAAGACTCAAATTTGTCATATCATCTAACTTGTCAATGAATGACCATTATCGTTGTCTATCAAAACTAGACAATATATTTGCATATGATTGTGTACAATATATTTTTGAAAGACACATTGCATTTGAATACATGTCATGAGGTATTTAGAAACAGCTCTTTGGTAAACAGAGACTTAGAAATATCTTGTCATTATTATTGCTGTCTTACAGATAAAACATGTCTACAGTCTGAAGAACGATACAATTAACAAAGGACATAATATCTGAAAAACATAACTACAATGTATATTGTAAAATGAGACCACTGTCAACAAGATTGGCTAATTTGACGGTTGAAACTTGCGGTTATACTTTTATAATCATGCACTTTCATCTTCAGAAATGGATGTCATATGATAGCCTTGCTGTTATGGTAACCTTATCAATAATGTATTGCAGTCAGCTAGGTTCATTTTGGGTGTCCCAAAAGTCACTGATTTGTAGCCTGGAAAGCTTTAATGTGCGATATGAAATAATGTCATTTTTAGGAGAAAATGCAGAACACTGAAATATACAGAGTCTGTGGGAATTTTCAAAGTAAACAAAGTCTAATTACATATAAACTGTTGATTTATCATATTAATGAATGTAATTTATGATTAATTGTAGTCTAGCAAATGATACAAAAACATCAACACAGCTTTTAACAATTGTCTAAGATATCGCAAACATACACAGATGAAATTATATGATACAGACTTTACTTTTTCAATCAAGACAGTGATATGAAATTATCATAACAAACATCACCTTTGCACCGATGTAATATGATACTCCCATCCCATGGTAAACTCATCAATTATGCAAGACCATATAAGGAGATCTTCTTTCAGGTCTAAAGATGAAAATTATCAGATTTGACTGTCTAGACATCATCAGATTGAGACCAAAATGTATTAAGATGATAAACAATATGGTTATGATAACAAAGTGAAGAGAAAACAAAAAATTTGTGATTGAAGAAATCAACTGAATGAAATTAAAACTCACACACATACAGTCTATACATTGTACAAATAGATAGTCACAATGTGAATTGAAGTTGCTAAAATTACAATTTTTCAATCAGATAGATTAAATGTTTACATAAAACCCTGGGGCCTCACATCATATAAGCCTAATAAGGACTTTTGTTTTCACACTATCTAAATATATTAGCATGATTGCATTTCTCAATTAGTCTGTTTTTTTCTTTTTACAAATTTAGTTAAGTCTCATTTAGCTTCTGTGCCATGATTGTTAATTACTAAAATCTGAAGCCTTTTGTAAAGTTTACACAAACTTAAATTACAACAAGAAGTATACTTAGGTTTAACACATCTATAGTCAACATTGTAACATAAAATAGGAAATAATGTCCCATAACACTGCTATAAGGGGAGCGGATGTCAGCTTGCACTGGTAGAAATGAATTTTTCATGACTCCATTACCATGCTCTTTCTGAACTCATCATGTGGGTAGGGTTTTATGGATATCTACCTATGGCGTCATGTCTGATTGCATGTGGTATCCTGTCCCATTCCATGAATCCTGGTAAGTAGTAAGTTTTAGGTTCAGGAGAAAGCTTTTAGACTACAATCCAGGCTTTTAGCTAGGCATGCGTCCATGCGTCATTTGGACGCATGATACTAAAATATCAAGGAAATTGGACGCCCTCTTTTCTAGCTGGACGCACAGAGGACCCCCTGTTTCCCTGTAAAATCCATACACATGTTACTATACACATGTTACTGTGTTACAGTGTTACTGTTGCTTTTTTAGTCCTACCAGACACTGGGACAGCATGAAAACTGATTTGACAAGCAAAGTTACCAGGAAATTAGAGCCCATTTGGAGACAGAGAGAGAACCAGCAGTTTTTAGTGCTAAAATTGGCTGGTAAAAGTAAAAAGCCTGCTACAATCTGTATGTGGTGCATAATACAAAATAAATGTACATGAAAAAGGTACATGTATAGCAACACGTAAAGCCATCATGATCACATAAAACTGGACATGTATTTGCTCGCTTTAGCCTGCACGGGCCCTGTACCAAATAAGGATGTAGTACTATATTGATACAGTTTTTCATCTATATACATGTACCTGTACTATAGTTGCAACTATTCTTTACTCTACTGGTAACTTTAACTCTATTGATAATGCTAAAATTTTCAAATCATCCACAACACATAGCCAAGAGCAATTGCTTTAAACTTTAAAAACAGACATTCACAATTTGTTGTTATGTTATACATCTATATAGAATACAATTGCTAGTGTTGTAGAATGTACAGAAATAACTTAATATATTAAGTATTCCCACCATATCTCTCTCTGGCTCATTCCCTGTCTTTAAGGATTTAGTAGGAAGGTTAATATACCCACAATATAATATACTGCATGTGTATTGAGTTTCTGTAAATCTTGTACACCATACGGCAGAATTGATTTTGCGAACCACAGATAAGATTGAAAATGCTTATCCATACACCCCAGACACCCTGGAATACAATAAAACTGCAAGATAGCATCTTTATAAATGTAAACTTTAGAGACAACACTTCACATGATGCCCAAGTGTCTGCCACTTCTATTATGAAAATGAGTCTTTATTACACCATTTGGGGATAAAGACTGCTATATAATTGATGAAATACAATCAGCAGGTGTATAGAAGTGTGTGGTACATGCAGTTGTTGCCTTTACTGAATAAAACATGTGAAAAAGCTAGTGAACCTCAGTACATTTTAAAAGGGAGATATACGTTGGTTTACATAAAATCGCGGAGTGATATAAACTCGCCATTTTTAATAACGGTGTATTTAGAGATATGTGCTAGATGCAACATCAGTTATAATGCCAGCATTGCAAACCTGGTAGACTAACGTATTCAGAACACTGTCTGAAAAGCTTTGATAACCATGCATTAGAAGATGGCGACGTCAAAAACTCTCCGTCCTTTTTTGACACAGTCCGAGGGCTTCGTGGGAGAATCACAATGCATGGTTGTTTGCCGGTTTATAAGACAAATGTCACATACGCTTCCTGCTTAACACAATTATTTACATGAAAATTTATTAGAATCTCTTTTGCTAACCTGCAACTGGACTCTAAGTGTGATCAATCATCAAAAACGCCACTTTTATGCTGCAACATATGGCTCCGGCACTACATGTAGTGATGTACAATCAAGTCATGTATATCTAGACCTTTCTCTGAACTGCATTTAAGAAATTTAACAGTGTTTTTACCAAACTTGTTGCAAACGCAAGTCTATAAAATGTATCTCCAACAAATGCTAGCGCTGCTAAAATTTAACCCATACAAGGAGGTTATCACACATATATGGGTAATAAAAATTCTACACAATAAGTAAAAGACTGGAAGACAAAATCCCAACCTGAGACACGAGAAAATCCCTGAAAGTTGCCTGCTTATCTTGACGACACCCTCAAGCAAAGGCTGCTGTCGATTTCGCGGCAACGAGGAAATAACTCAGACGGAGGTGTGTGTATGACATCAGGCAGGTGACATCACCCTTACACCTACCTCAGCGTCGGGAATTCCGTGCGTTCCCCCCGGGAATGTGATCTATTTCACCTGTGAATTACGTCTCAATAAAACATGACCATTTATGGCTTTCTCAGCACAGGTTCAGAGGCAAGAGGTACATCCCCCAAAATAGCTTCGATCAATATTCCAATACCTTCCAGTCTTAACAAGAAGAAACCTTTTCAGAAGGCAACTTTATATAATACAAGTCATATATTATATAATATAGTAAAAAAATATAATAATACAGATTTTAAGCATACTTCCAAAATTTTAAAGTGATACTGATAAATTGTGTTTCTTTAACTGAAGTAGCTGTTTGGTACCCGATTCCCTATTGGTTACAGAGTTAGGCAGCAGTGAGAAGGTTAAAAAAAGGCTTATGACTCCTAGTCCTTGTACTCTGTAATGCTCATTTTCATTGCTCATCTACTAAAAGCACATTTAGGGGATTCCAATTTCACACTTCAAAACTCTTCAATGTAAAACAGAGGATGTTAAAATAAAGATGGCATGAAGGTGTCACAAGGGCTCTGTACATTCTCTTTAACTAGTTTAAGTCCTAATATGTATGCGCTTGAAGAAATTTCCGGTCACAAGTGTCATCGTATCCCAAAATTGGAAAGAGATGTGTGAATATCCTTGGTCACAAGAGTCACTGTATCCAAAAATTGGAAGAGACTTGAAGGCTCCACTATTCCTAGGTCATCTGAACTTACATCTGCACATGTACAACTACAAGTGTATATGATCCGATGATATTGTGATTTCATTCAAAGATGATGGTTCAAACAAATGTACTTAGTGGGAGACACTTAGTCTAATGATAAATTTGATTGAAGACAACCAAAAGATAGTATCAATGTCAGTATGATAATGTAGAATTTGAAAATGAGCTGTTCATCAAGTAAACAAGACTTGATGACCTTTTTCTTCTTGAACTTGCTAACTAAATAACTTACCAATCATTTTATTAATTATAAAATAACACATCTTTCCTGTCCCTCTTTGCATCATTTTATAAATCTATATCTACATGTACTTAAGATCAGCCTTTAAAAGTTTAAAACTTTTCCACTTCAACCAAAAATCAATGCCCTTTTCAGACAAAGGCACCTTGTTTTTTCATTGTACATTTACCTGTTTCATATAACGAAAGCTTAAAACACAGGTAATATATCAGTTCTGTGAATACAAGAACGGTGTCCAATAATTTCCATCCACCAGCCAAGTATGAACCTATTACTGTGCACTTGAGGGAGTCCTATCAAATACTGTCTGCATTAGCCCATGATGGAGGTTTGGAGTTATTGTAATTTCAGGGGCCATGAAAGGTAAGCCAGTCGTATGTGTACGGCATATCCGGGGAAGTCTGACGATGATAACGAACTCGGATCACACGGCGTGAGGTTAATCGCATCATGTGACGCATTTCATCATACGATGCTTGGACCATACAGATTACAAGTCATTTACTAGTAGAGCACGTTTCAATTTTGCTAGTAGTCAGTCCACGCCCTAGCTATTTTTTCATACACAATGACAGAAACTGAGAATGTACAATAATCTCTATCTACAACATACATTGTCAAGTAGACTTGGGGAGAATAGAATACAGCAAAACTCTGTCATTATTTTTGTGTTCCATAGTGAACAAGCATGTACATGTACGTTATACATGTACAGCAATGCACTGTTATACTGGAATTTGGTACCATGAAAATTGATTACGCAGCCAAAATCACTCCAGAAGACCATCTGTTAGCTAAAAGGCCAGAAAAAGTTCTGGCAGCTTTGCCTTGTGCAGATATATGAAAATTAATGAAAACTAAAAGTTTCCTTGCCTATTGAATATCAAGCGTTGCCTTAACACAACTGCCAAATCCAAATGTCTTGATAAATCACCTTCCCCTACGAATATTCGTGTTTTATTCATGACAAGAAGATTGCAGCGTATTGCTCAACTGATAGATCTGTTTTTCAAAAGAACAATTGTGCAATGTGACCTTGCATTCGTGACACATGAGGCAGATATATCATTATCCAGCTGTACAGACTATTTTTGGCAAGTTATTGCCGACAACACGGAATAAAGATGTCACAACAAGGCTTACACCCTAAATATTTGAAGGAGATAATGACCTCCTTGATATTACGTTACATTTTTAAGATTTCATAATGATACAAGTTTTTGTTGTAGACTACAGAGATTTGCATTCTGATATATTCATGCCCCTCCCCATTCTCATATCTACCACACACATAGAGAAGTGCAGCATATGGCAGACAATAGTGAGCTTCAGTGGGCCCGCGACCTCTGACCTATGAAGCCTGACATCATATCAGAGCATGATCCATTGCTGGGGGCATGGCCTCTGGCTGGGGTGGCAAACATTTGGGATATCTGTTGGCAAAGTTAGCATCACAGAGACCTCCTGTGGTGATGTTGTGTTTTTGAAGCTGTATGGAATTACAGCAGAAAGGTCTGTGAAGACAACAACAAGTGATACCATTCTGACGTTATTTGTAACACTCAGATCAGATAAGTTTAGAATATAACGTCGGTTCACATAAACTCGCGGAGTAGTATAAACTCGCAATTTTTAAAAACGGTGTATTTAGAGATATGTGCTAGATGCAACATCAGTTATAATGCCAGCAATGCAAAGACTAAGGTATTCAGAACACTGTCAGAGTGTCTGAAAAGCTGCGATTGTATTTGAGTAATTAGGATGTTAAGTTTTATTCTATACCTTTATTTTGCACTATATTATATATATATATATATATATATTTAATAGCTGTGGCCATACATTGTACTGCATACAATTATTGTGCAATCAAGTTTTATCTAATAACCTTTCTGTAATATTGTATACTATTTGGACAACAAAACTTGTGACTTGGTTGTTAAAGACTATCCAGCAGAAAGATTTCAATGCAAAAAGTGCCTGCCCATCAATGGGGCATAATTAGTGGACCCTGATTATATTCATTACTTGTCCCAATCAGGCTCTAATTGTCATTGGGTGGAAAGGCTGAATGTACCGTTCGTTAGGCGATGTCACACCCTTCAATCATAATTACTCCCACCTCTGATTGATGAAGCATTTAAGTCCCCCAATGAGTGAAATATGCATGAGGAAGGGCAATCAAATGTTAACAGATGTTCAGGTGCTTTCCATGCATCTTTATATTAAATTATAGCATGCTAACTGGACAAATCCTCAGTATCTCGGTCAGGAATCTCACTCAAATTTATGGTATGTACAAAAATGAATATTTCGTCATGTTAAAAAGCAATCTGTAGGACAAAGAAGGTTTTCTCCATCAAGGGTATAAGTCAAATATTAAGCTGAGTGGGAATTGGAAATTGGAAAAGTAACCTTTCCTTGGAAAGCTAATTTCTGTGAACAAACTTTCTGCAAATCATCTTCTTTTTACAAAGATCCTCCTAATGCACAGCCTATTTTCTCCTTTAAGGCACATCTGGGACCTGTTCCAAGTCTTCAAAATTCAATTTTCTTGAGGAACAGTATGATAGCAATATTACACTTGAAAAGTTTAATATGGTCTTACAAGTTATATCTTAGTCCAGTTGGTAAAGACTAAAAGGCTAGGAGGTAATTATTCGATTCATGAAGAGCAGGCTAGGATAAAACATATACATGATATAGGATATGAATAATCATGGAATATAGCACACACACACACACACACACACACACACACACACACACACACACACACACACACACACACATACATATACACACACAAATAAACAGAAACACACACACACTGCCCAAATGGGTAAAAACAAGGCAAAATGGCCAAATAGAGTACTGACAAACCTGTCCAAGGTACTGAAAAGGCTCTCTTATTCACTATAAGACTGCAGTGCAGTCTCAGACTCAGAATTGCTATTTCAGTTCAGTCCACAGCAATACTGAATCGAACATTCCTTCACCATTACTACCTATGACGCTATAGCTCATTAGTATGCAGGCAGCATACCCAGCCCCCTCCACACCCTAACATGTGACTGAATTGTGATATGTTGGCTTATGTGTGCTTCGTGCATACGGTATTCACGTACATGATTACGGCTTCATTTCTGATACAATACTTAGTTGAACGATAACAACATGTTTAGGAGAACATTCCAGAAAAATACCTATGAAAATGAGATGAAATTTCAAACATAATGAATGCATTAAATGCACTAAATGCATCTCTCCTAATGTCAAACACAATGGCACATTTATATACAGTTGATAATTATAGAACTGCAGTAGTTGTAATACCTGTATGTGAAGAAATGTGAAATTTGAGTAAAAAGAAACAAACAACTACAAGATGTACAAATACCCTACTTTCTCAGTGTGTCTCTTATTCCATTTTAAGTATTACAAACCTTGATATTGGTATTATAGTGATTGACCATTATTTTTTAATTATAAGGATTCTAATCCCTCTCGTCCTAAGGGCTGACTGACAGTGAATGAGCTCGAGGCTTATTGATATTCATCTAATAACACCACATTCAAAATCATAGCTCTTTAACGTGCACAAGAACAAGCATAAAGCTGTGACGCATCTCAACAGGAAAATGCCACGTTGTCAATTATCTAGTCCTGTTTCTGTGTCTTTTTTAGCAAATTGCCACAAACGCCCACTCTGGAAGAAGTCAGTGCCGCACGAATCTCAATTCTTTTCGAGAAATATGCTCTGGTAGTTATAGAACAGTTCCGCAGTTTAGCCATGTAACCAGGGTCTGCCATCATGAAATGTTTAAGGTTAGGCCATGAAGTCATTATGAGGTACATGTTCCAAAAAAAATGGAACTTAGGCCACACCAATCTAATTTCTTAGTTAACAGATTTTTATGTTCCCAAAAAAAAATTTAGAAAAAAAAATCATGAAAACAGAAGGCTTTTTTTGCCAAGCCTTCTGTTTTCATGATTTTTTTTATAAAATTTTTTTTTGGAAAATAAAAATCCGTTAACAAAGAAATTAAATTGGTGTGACCTTAATTATAAAAAAAGCTTGTATGACACGGAAAATAAACAGACATTCAGGGAACAGCTCCTTGATTATGTTTCTGG
Source organism: Branchiostoma lanceolatum (assembly GCA_035149815.1). Classification (NCBI taxonomy): domain Eukaryota; kingdom Metazoa; phylum Chordata; class Leptocardii; order Amphioxiformes; family Branchiostomatidae; genus Branchiostoma; species Branchiostoma lanceolatum. The sequence goes on along the minus strand of CM068877.1, from coordinate 10,336,355 downwards.
TAGTAATTCTAGCACTGTACGCACCATGGTGGATATTTTGGCGGATATACAGGGCATTCGCTAAACAGATGGAAGTGAGAGTGAATTTGCTTAAAAGCCGGAGGCATGAATGTCAATTTAGACCAGTATCGCTTCGTCTAGACGCATTTACTTGAAACTCTGGATTAGTTAAAGTGGGAGCAAAACCAGTGAACATAGTCCTAGGAAATATTTGAGATTCTTGCAAGAGCAAGGTTGTTTCTCCTGTTTTGATGTTCTTCCATCACCAAATGGCCAATGACAGACAGACTGACACTAATCTAATTACACCATATTAGTAGGGCCAGGAAAGATGAGCACCAGAATGTTCTGCCTAATGTAAATGTTGTAGTAAGAGACACCGCTGATTGGTTCAGTATTGCGCAACTAGAACAAAGTCATGACTCTTGTTGCTAGGCTGAGTGACCCAGTGTACAATCAACGTCTATGAAGGTTATATAATGGGGGTGATATTGGGATACTTTTTGAAAAATCAGAAGCAGTATTTACAGGGACTAAACTGAAAATGAATTGAACGTTTTTGACCATCTTTATTATATCCTATAGCTATTTATTTATTCATTTATTAAACTTTAGGGTGGTCCCTCATTTTTAGTTAACATTATAACTGAAGGCAGCTATAGGGTATACTACTGGAATCCAACAAGTGATGACTTAGAGTTAAACTTTAGTTGTCAGTAACAAAAAATGCCTATTTTCCATGCAAGTCCAAAGTAGGTCAAGATTAATGTTTGTATTCTGTAAGGCAGTTGTAATCAGTTAGAGTTGCCATGTACTTGACCCATAACTGTCCTCTCCAAATTGAAAAGCCAACAAAACTAATGAGGCATAAATACAGAATGATATTCTACAGAGAACAAGAAAGATCCTAACGTTACAATTTACAAATGTAACTGATAACATCTCCAATTAAATCTTCAAAATTGGCACTTTTTGGATAGTTTATTTTAGTGGTTGAACATGAAAGACAACAGCTTGCTTGGTAAATGAATTAGGATTAAAACATGCTCATGATATTCAGTGAAAGCCTATATGTACAAGCTTTGCATATAGAAGCATACAAGAGTGCACATTAATATTCCTAATACCAAAGCAGTTTGTTGCTGGAATCTTAATCTACATGTTATTACATTTTGCTTACGATACGGGCTGTCTCCAGCTTTAATTTTCTTCTGTCCCACTCATTGTTTAGGAGCCCATGTTGTTAATTTTCGCTGCTAAATCTGGCAATTTAAACCTACAAAAATACAATTTCTTCATTTTCATGTTACGAAGTTGAGATTTTTGGATGGACAGTGAATTTTTTGTCCATCCCAACAAGAAAATTTTCGTCCTGGGACAGAGGGACGGGTTTTGGAGTCTGACTGCCAAACATCTTGGAAAATAAGCATCAAACTGACAGAGAAAATGTTGCCTCAAGTCTGTTAGCATGACATGTTATTTGGGAATGTGGTTCTGTAAAGTACGGCCAATTAGAATGGTAATCAGAGGAATGGGATCAATAATTCATAAACACTCGGGACACCTACACGTACATGTACGCTGGGACGTTCGATCAATATTTTGAAACAACGTATGAATGTACCAAAAAAGGTGTACTCACACATGTACATCTTTTAGTTTATCTTATTACTCCGGGGAGGAGGATGACCTCCTTCTGGGAGTATTGGGAATGCATTTGTTTGCGCGTTCGCAGCTATAACTCACGATCCCGTTGTCGCACTGGTGTGTAACTTGGCATATCGTTTGTCTGGTTGGTCGTGGTGATGCACAATAGCTTTGTTACACCATAACTACTTTAAACGTCAATCCAATATCGTAATTGCACCCCCATAATTAATGCTATGTCCCACTGCCCTGCCATAGGGACCATGTTATAATCCGTTATGCATGACTGGAATACTTCAGGCAGATACGGGGTATAAATCTTCCTTACTTGCTGTGATCGTATAGCCACTGTTACATTGAAAAATAGACAACGTGCATCACCACACGCAACCTAGCAAACGATATACCAAGTTACATACCAATGCGGCAACGGGAATTGTGAGTTTTAGCTGCGAACATGTGCATAGTGACCTCCAGTCTGTGTATTAAGTATGCCGTGTCCCTCGCAACTCGCATACAGTATGTGCGAACGGTACGGACGATGCATTTTTACGCACAGTGTGAAAATGGCAAATCTCTGGACCTTCAAACTTACCACACTTGTAGTTTATAATACGGAGGCTGTGACAATGTAAAAAGTTTACGCAGGGGATGAAAGATTGTTGAGAAATATATCTCAGAAAAGTGCGCGCGCCAGTGTCACTTCCGGGTGGTTAGATCCGGTGACCTTTGACCTTCGTGAAATGTTACGATAATATAAATTATTTTTTATTGCAAATAGCTTGATAGCTATAGATCAGGCCGGCCTGCAATAAATTGTGGAAAGAGGATTTACTGCATATTTGTGATTTCTGATACATCTTAGTTGTAAGGCTGAATGGTTCGTTGATAATTGAAAAGGGGCCATCTAGATCTAACTTTGTGACTTTTCCCGGAATTTCTAGATCCCATCTGTGCCATGCTGTAAAAACATACTTTTCAGTAGGTTGACCACTCCTGCATTGAAAGAAAAAGATAAACAAACACTTTTTCTTTACTTGCTCTAAAACACTACTTGGACTGAGCAGAGATGCAATTTGTGTGGGTCAATACTTGTACATACTATAAATACTTCACGGAGAATTGTGTCCTACGGACTCTTGTTATGTTTGTGTAAAGCAGTTTGGTAATGATAGTATTCCAGTACAAACATTTGATGACCATAAAAAAATACACGTAGGCAATACTGAAACTTATTACATGTAAGTGTAATGTAAATGGTGTTTTATCTTCTTAAATAACTTATATCCAAAGTAGGGTCTCAATTCCTTTTAAAAGATAGACAACTTAAAAGAGCGATAAATCTAATATGCTATATCATATTTGATTTATTTTTAGAATTTATCAAGAGTAATTTTAAACTTTTCCAAGTATCAACTTTTTCAACGTTTTGACTTTCCTTTGGAACCCAAGGTGACAAGAAAATGTTATTGAGGCAAGGAGAGAAAATTATCATCAAAGCAATATATGAGTTAGAGGCTTGTAACATACTCCTACAGCGATATAATCATAACATAATCCAGACTCTCTCCATGGTCTGTTTGGGTTATATATTATTTATACTATGAATCATCATAGGATGAGTCATATACACGTGTTCTAATAGCAACCTGTCTGGCTTAATGTCTGAGAAAAGAAAAACAGATATGAATAGAACAAGTAAAGCAGAGGAACATGATCAATATGCCAATAAAAAGCAATCAAAGAAGATCTAACATTATCCTAATCAAAATTGTTCATATTCAGGTTCTTAATCATATCTGTACTACAGGTAAAAAAGATAAAATATATGCCAAAAAGAGTTACTCAAACAACTGGATAAAATATTTTGAAAATTCACAAATTTTATCCAGTTGCTTGAGATACTATTTTTGGCATATCTTATTACCTGGATGTCTAACTTTCATCAACGTATCAAGGTAAAATATAGTTTTCTTCTCATTTTGTCATCCTCAATTGAGGTGAAGCATGATGCTTTTTAAGTAGCTAATAGTGCAATGCAGCTTTGCTACGGCTTGCGTTTTATGGCAAGTACCCTGGATCGTATGGATTACTTATTCTTCTCGATAAGTGCTTTGGGTTCTTTTACGTGCAGAGGTTTGACACCTGAGTTAAGCTAACACCTGAAGCTCCTTTGCCTTTTTCTCTCAGTTTTAAATACATTCTACTCACACTCTTGAATAGAAAATTACAGTAGAACATGCTGCAATGACCACACCTTTTCTCAAGTATTTATTAACAATATGATATCTATTGACTTTTCAAACAGCAAATGATACCTACATATGCATATAATATACCAAAGGAGAACAAAAATTAACAGTATTTTCTATTCTATAACAGGGAGATCTCAATAAAGGAATGGGCTGGACACAAGCTAAACAAGTCTGGATATCGAACGACGTCCAAAATTCCATTTGCAACAAACTAGGCCTAGGATAGACACAAATCCTTCACAAGATAAATGACATGCCTCAAGATGTTAGAATGGGGATTTGTCTTACTGACGAGCTTAATTGGATTAACTAGCAAGGATGGTCCTTGCCACACAGACAGGCCAGTTTGCCTTCTAGGGTTGAATGAATTAAGGTAGCAGCAGCCTCTGACCATTTTTCATATTTATACACAAATTGAATAAAGGATCATCCAATTATTGATTTATATACCCAGCATCCGAGGATAGGTCACAGACTTTATAATCCTAAATGCACGTATTTGTTTAAAGAATTGTTAAACTACATAAATTGATTAATACGTACTAAAGTTCATGACACTGGTTTATATCAAACAGTGTACTTTATAAAACAACTAAAGATCATGGAATATCATGAACCTAAGGCCACACCAATTTATTTTCTTGGTTTAACGGAATAAAATAATTTTTTGTTAAGCTAGATTGGAAAAACAACATGAAAACATGAATCAACATGAATCTCAGAGGATTAATGTTTTTACTTTAATTTGGTGCACAAAGTATCAGGGAATGAACAGGGTCAGGTGCAAGTTTTTATCCCAGCCTTCTGTTTTCATGATTTTTTTTCTAAAATTGAAAATAAAAATACGTTAACCAAGAGATTAAATTGGTGTGGCCTAATGGAACATACAGGTTTATGACAGCAGACTGCTGTCATGCAATGGTGACTTGATGCTTAAGGTGGGGGACATTTGCCTTGTTATTTCAAAAGTGATCGCAGAGGAGTCATTGTGCAGTCAAGAAATTTGTCACAACAACTGCAATTTTGTGACAAATATCTTATTTTTTGAGGGTAGGGGGCACTCAGAATTAGCTTGGAATCTGTGGGGTAGTGAATGTTTAAACCGGATTAAAACTAACAAGACTGGATTCCAGGCTAAACAAGAACAACACGCAAGATTGAAATTAGCTCAAGGCAATTCATTTCATTTGTAGGAGTTGTGCTTGTTATGTTCAGACTAAATAGTACACAGGTGATACATTGGTGACCTAGAAACACCTGACCCCAATGTGACCTTCTTCCTGCTCTGTGCTTATTCATGCATCCAATTTGTTCAAATGGGTGACATACATCAACAATTAGGGGTTAAAACAATCTTTATATGCTATACGATATGTAAGCTGTTTTTCTCTTTAAATATACAACACTAGAACCTTAGAATACTGATGATGGTACATAAAATATCTTTAAGTTGCATGATGCCCTGATTTTCATCAGCTCAAAAAATATGTCCAAGACTATAAAACACATTATGAATATCTAATGCATACCTTTATTGGAAATCTAAATAACTGACATCAGCATTGATTTTAATCATTGGTATGTAATATCATTAAGAACTGTTTAGCTGTTAAGTCTTTTCATGCACATCAGAAAATATGAATCTTTAAACTACACAAAATCACAGCTTGACTTTGAAGCTGGTGACTTGAAACAAACCATGATGTGTGATTGGCGGACTCAATGTATTCTACATTTGTAATGCCACACCAATTCATTTCATTCGTTCTCGGATGCACTGCTTCATTTTTTTCATTTCTTTTTTTCATTTTATTCAGTCATACAATACCCAAAATTTCACAGTTGGGTGGGCCAACAATTGAAGGAAAATTTTGTCTTATAACTTGTATGTAGTATCGACAGGTGAAATGTTCTTTCCTTGTTGTTTAATGATCTCCAACATTTATCAGATTAGGATCTGACTTACCAATAACATTACTCTCACCTCTCAAATAAACGTACCGGTACGTTTGTTTTTTTTTCGCCTATAGTTCCACCCGGTACGTTCTTATTCTAGACGGTACGTTTATTATTTTTTGAAAAATTGAGGCTTTGCAAACCAGGAATCCCTCTAAAATCGTAAGTTAAGGTTTTTCTGCCCATATTTCCCCGGTATTTTTGCTCGTAATTCGCTATTTTTCGGCCTACCGGCGTTGATTTTCTCGCCGCTTTGACGGCCTTGTGAAAAGTATCCTGGCGGCACTCGTAACATATCGGTCGATATCGCTATGACGCTACAAAGTAAACCGGAAAATAAGACGCGACATTGACATTTCAAAATACAATTTTCATACAAATAACTTTGATAGTCTCTGTTTACATCGTAAACCAAAGCATGCTGATCAAAAACGTGTGGAGTAGAGAGTGCACGCCTGCACGGGGAATAATAATTTCCTGACCACTATATCCGTAGTATCGGCAGCGCGGCGGAAGAATTATTTGTTCGCAGAAGACATGTAACACGTTAAAACAACAATCATAACTTAGCTTCCCTTGTGATATGTGTTTTGCGGCCACAAAATCTGTAAAACGGCAGAAATATGTCCGATATGATTCGGTAAACAACAGCGCGAAATCGCGAAACATGGCCGCCACTCTCAGGCATGGCGACAGTAAAACTAGCAGCATATTGCGTAGTGCGGATACCGATCTTTAAATTATACCGTAAACGCATGGAAATATTATATTTTTTGGGCAACGATAGACACACAGCGCCATATTTATTTTCAGAGGGTTCATTTTTTTTAAATAATCGTAAGATTTTCCCAATTTTGGCGGTTCATCGCGGGTTTCTAGTGTCAACACGTAATGGGTAACTTCTTAGTATGTGCGGTCTGTGACGTTGAGCTACATTTATAGTCGATCTCTGTTCAATATTGTGGGATTTACCGCGGGAACTCGAGATCCGAGCGTCTCACTTTGTTTTCGACACTATGGAGCAAAAGTTTATAGACATATTTCTTTTGTGGAAGGACTGTGTTCATATTTGTGTTTTTTTGTGGTTGATGTCTTTAGAAAATATGATCAGGTACATTTAACTTAAGTACTCTGATGATTTTTGTTATATGTCACTGATTGTCAGTCATAATAAAATGATATAACAATTTTCTTTGATCACTTGCTTCAAGTTCCAAGTAGAAAAAGCATGTATCATGTACATTTTCACTTGTTGAATTTGAAAGCACCGTGGCCCCCGGTTAGGGGTCATAGCGGGGAACCTATGCCCAATTTTTCAATATTACTATTATATTTTACGAAGAGGCGAGGAAGATCATCATGATTTGAACGAGCTATGGACAGTTGTTCTGTTCAATATCTATATACTTAATAGGTATGGCATAATTGACTAAATATAAGTTACCTACTTGCTTATTATCTTATTTCCCTCTGACAGTGACAGTTGTACATGTATGGACACAGTTTACCTAGCCTCGACTGTCGATTTTTGAAATTTTCCGGGGGGTACTTTTATTCCAGGGGGTACTTATATTACATTTTGAAAATTTGTCCGGGGGGTACTTCTATTCCAGGGGGTACTTCTATTTGAGAGGTGAGAGTAGTTAAAAACAATTATATCATGTTCTCTCCATAATTCAGGTGCGGTATGGTAAGATAAGAGGAAAGGCTTGTAAAGCTACTTGTGAAATGCACCCATTGTTTGCTCGTAAGCTAGAATTTAACATTTACCAATTGGAAACAAAACATGGTTATCAAGGAGCTTTAAAGTTGTGACAACAACCATTCAAAGAAATGTTAACCCAAGAAAAAACAACTGAACTGGGTGCTCAGTCAAAACAGCATCATATAGCTTCCTTCTCTATCTATTTACAGATAAACACAAATATGCAGCAGTAAATACATGTAGTATGGTAGCAAATATCAGTAAATACTGTTAAAGTTAAACAAAATTTTCAAAGACTATCCTGTAAATCCAGAAATGTTTGCAATTGTTTCAATTCAATTGCTATGTTTTCAGTGACTTTTCCACTGTGAATTTCTACGGAATATTACCTTGAATATGCATTTCCAGTGTATTACTACACAACAGTTACTGTACAATGTTTCACCTGCGACCTGAAAACCAAGTGAAAACCACCATTCCTCCAGTACGTGAAATTAAGTCCCTGCAAAATTATATAAATTTACAGTAACAGAATTTCATCTCTTCAAATTTTGTGCATTTTTATGAACTTATAACTGGACATGATTTAGAACATGACCACTCCCTACCGAGGAGGGAAAATATTGTATATATTCAAAATGAGTGACCCATTTCCCTTCTCTTGGTAGCAAATAAAGTGTGAAAACTCAGGAAGGAAGGTCAAGGAAGACAGTGCAGTGGCTTGCAAATGATTTGACCTTTTGACACCTCCATCTCTTACCTAGTTACTTTTGTCTATTTATTCAGCTCTCTGCATCTAATTATTCATTACCTACTTCAGAAAACACACAGATGGGAGTTATCTACTGTAAATGTTTAACCGTTTGCAGCAGTTTAATAAAAATTAACTGTTTTTGCAATGATCTCTTTACCGTGAACTTAAAACCATCGCGAAAATGCTTCTTCTGTCCATCTAACCCCTGGTTCAAACGCTGACCTCAAAACCACCACAAACACTCTATTTTCTCACTAACCGTGAAATTAAATCCCAGTGAACTTAAATGCAGTTACAGTAGTTTGCCAGGCTTTTGTTCCATTTGAAGAGCATAGGGAAATAGCATCCATGCATAGAGGTCACCACGCTTGCATAACGCCACAGCTAGAGCACCAGGTGTCTTCTCAAGGCTAATTTCAGTCGCAGAATAAGTAGCTATTGTCGGTTTAATATTCAAAATGATCAAATCGTATGCTTGGAAATCCACTAGTATACTTAGTACTCACCTTTTCGATTATTGTCAAAATTCTGCTCGAGATTTTAAGTCATTTTTCATGGTACCCACATGTCCATTCATTTTGAATGGAATGGTAAAAGTCAATTCCGAAGGCCAACAAGTAAAGCCATGCCATGAAATTAGAAATTACATGACCACCCAATAACATAGTCCCACAGGACTCAGGCAAAAAGAAAAATCTGAGATATTCATTGATGTACACAGAAAGCACTCTCGAAACAATGACTACTGATTTGTTAAAAAGGTTTCAGAATGTTCATTAGGTAAAATGCAAAGCTGGGGTATTAGTAGAATTCAGTATTGGAATTGACTACTAGGTTTAAATTGTTTCATCAATTCAAATTTCATGCATATTTGCAGTCAATGCCCCCCTCCCCATATTCAGTTGTAGCTCATTATGGATACAAATCTGTTCAACTCACATACATGTACAGGACAAGTAATATCATAATCTAAATATTCATGCCATTTCATATAGAAACGGTAATCCGAGATTTACACCAGCTGCATTTTGAATGTCGTAAGAAATGTTTAGTTTTGAAATTACCAGCTTCAATATCGGTTATTGCTTATGACCCTATGCTGCTTTCAGAGTGAAGCAGACCGATTTATGAAATTCAAAATTATTCCATTCTATGAGCCTGATGGGGATCATGCATGTATTCCATGGGGAGTTCTATGCCAATAATTGGAGGAGGGTGTGTTAGGGGTTCATTACAACAGCCATGCTATTCAAAAATTTTGAAATATAACAGTAAATATTCTATCATGCTAGATTCTACTTTGTAGTTTAATTCATAGAAAATGGCATTCAAGATAATGTTCACTTATAATATAGGACCATTTTGAATCTTGCCTCGAGTTCTTGCCTAACTCTTTTTTATCTAAGCTTTAAACTCATGAAGAATTTCTCATGACCCTAACAAATCAAAGCTGGAAAATTCATAACTGCAACAGATACAGCTTATGACATACCATATTTTGACTAGAATGAAAAAAAAAACATTTTTGTTATATCATATCATATTATATCATATAATATGAACTGTCTGTATCTGGTAATGTTGAAGCATTGCCAAAATGGCACTGTATCTACAAGTGTGGAGTTGCTTTTCTGTCTATATATGACCAAAAGAATATTTTTCAACATAAATCTTTCACAGACAACTGCATGCTCTTATCTTAATTAGAATGGAAATAATGATTGTGTCCTGCGGTATACAGTGGTATTCAATAAGCATAAATTACGCAAACCAGTGGTCATACCGGTAGCTGGCCCTGATATTATCATAATGGCATGTTGTACAAGTACGTGTACTTATGTTTACAAAAAACACACCGACGTTTTGATTTTGATTACGATCACTTAGGTTACGCAAACAGATGTTTGTTTTGTTTTGCTACATGAGGATCGCACGTTGTTGCAAAATTCTTAAGCGCACACGCCCACTCTGAAATCGACACAACTCGTGAGATGTACTGCGCCACAAGGGAAGCATTAGCTACATTCTCGGAACAGGCTACTCTATCAGTTTCAACAACTTCCCCAGGGCTTTTCCTGGATTCCTTACACCAAAAAAGGGGGTTGAAGGCGGGAAATTTGGTAGTTTAGTCCCTGAGAAACCGCAACAATAGACGGTTGCTTCTTGTGCTCACAAACCGTAGCCTTCTAGCAAATACAACTAGTGTTTATTCATGGCGTAAACACCGGTAGTTATAGCGTAAATAACACAACTAAAGCACGTTGTGATCAAGGTCTGTGATTTGGTTGCGAATCTAAGGGGTATACATGGTTGGTAGATGGAAGAATACAACGAAAATGGCACGGCATTTAGAAATCCAATCGACCTAGAAATAGGGAGAAAAATCGTTCATGGTTCCCACCCAGATGGTGGATTATTTCCAACAATAATCCGACCCGAGCTTCAAATCTCACGATTTTCGCGCGCAAAAATGGTTTCCCTGAAACCAGGAAAAATACAGGGTTTCTAGGAAATTAGCAAGATTGGTGATAATTAGAGAGGAATGGTGTAATTCTCACCTTAAGGACGGTGAAGATACGAAAGGTCCGAGATGGTCTGTTTGCGCAGAGGTTCGTCCGGAGTGACAACCGGTCTGCGCATCAGGGGATAAATTATGCAGCACCTTTCGGGGACCAACCATTGAGATACAGCAGAGGGGTGTTCATCTAGGATAATCATTGCGTGCTACATTACGGTTAGTAAAATACGACTGTAAATGTTGTGTTAAGTGAGACGATGAATGTTTTGTCAACTTGTGACAGCCTGGTATGAGCGTAATTTCATAGTGACATTTCTTGTATATTTAATATCAATAAAGTGGTGAACATATGATAACTATTGCATAATGAAATGACTCGATACTTTTCTTCTTCTTCTTTGTCTAGAAAAGTCATATATTAAACGAAACCAGGTAGATTTGCTACTGTGTCTGATTGTCATTATAAAGTACGCCATGGGATCATGACCTTTGATGTTGTAAATGCCTATCACCATACGTTTTGTGACTTTTAAAGGGGAACACTATATCATAACATAGTTCATAACATAGTTCTCCTTTTGGCTCCATGTCATAAAAGCTGACACCCTTACTTCATGAGTAGTCTGAATGGCGTTTCTCGTAACCGCCATAAACTATGCGGCGAAGGCGTGACGGTGACATGCCGTTTTCTCTATTTCTGATAGGGGACGCTGCTGACCGTGCACGCTGCTGGCCGTGCAGTGGTGATTGCGGTAGGTGACAATCATGCTAACGTCATGAAAATTTCCTCCTACAACAAAACTGTTAGGAGAGAGGTGATTCATTATTGCAACAGAGATCATAAATACATTTGAGATAATGTAATTTGATTTTTAGCTTTTGAAATGCCAAAAATGTTTCGATTCTCTTTCGATCGACTACTGTATTCTCTTTATTTTAAATATAGCCTTTGTGCGAAAAGATATGCCATTTGATATATTATATGATTGATGTATATTTATTTGTTTGTGCTTAGTGTCGTCATGAGTTTATTTTTTCTTAATCTAATATGTAGAGGGAATCATACTTAGAACATTTCTTTCTATGCAGGAATTTTACTCGATCAAATTGAATGGCACACGATAAGTATATTTTCGTCTGGTGATAGATGTCCCGAAGTCAACTGTCACAACACCTAAGTTTGTACCCTTGACACTGAAAACAATTCTTTAGCTTGTTCTAGAGAATAAGTGAACAGATATACCGCACATCAATACACCATATAGTCTTCTATTTGAAATTCTCTCTTTACTCGATATCAATATCATGAAGGAAAGAATGAAGACTTTTATTGCAAACTTTTGCCACACACATGTTGGAAGCTAGTACATACAAAATGAAGTAACAAATTCAACTTCTCCTCGCTTGTCAGTTAACGTTATAGCAGAAATAAAAGAACAGATATGTTTTTCGAAGGGACGTTTGTTGGCTGCATTAGGTAACGTTATATGAGTTTTTCTTCAAAATAGGAAAATACAGATAGTACAAGACAGGCATTCATGATTGCACCGATCAGAAAAACTTGTCATCGTTGCATTGTTTTTCGATCGATAGTTGTGTATGTGTTACACTTCTGTAAGTTTGGGACCGCATAGTGATGTCATCTCCTGTGATTGTACATACGTAAATACTTTTCGTTTGGTAATGCATCTCATTATCATGTTTAAGCAGCGACACCTGTGCTGCATTGCTAGGTGAACCGCCTTGAAGAAGTTGACAGATGGTCACCGAAACGTCGGTGGAATAAATCTCTTGGTTGTGTAAAAAAGAGTCTTTTTATTCAAGACTTATCATGTTCTAAACTGCAGCAGGGGGTGAATAATGTGCCATGATTTACTTGTACTCGGCCCCGTTTTGCATCAATGCAGAGAGAAATCTCGATGACTAACTGCCTGAACTGTTGCGGCTCCCTCGTGATGTTGTCACTGACGTATTCCTCCCGCTTAGTGGTCCCTTTCAGATGCTGTCCGCCGGAAACGGTTTGATGAACGACTGAGAGGTACTGACGCCAGTAGAATCGAAGGCAAGATTGGGACATCTGTCATGTTGCAACATCAATTCCCCCGGCTGTCTAGTCCCGGTGCCCAGTCTTCTCATCTACTAAGCTGTTTTGTTTTGAGATTACCATGGCTTTCAGTTCATTTATATTTCCAGTTCCATCATTAGGGCGCGCGGGGAATTATGTTTTTTTCCCAGTCTTTTGACAGTCACTGGTTCTGTTTGATCATGGGCTTGCCTATGTCTACAAATTGAGACATATAGGTTCGCTTATAGTGGCGTCGAATGGTCAAGCGGCTAAGCTACTGGACACGAGATCTAGACGTCATCGGTTCGATTCCTGGTGTTTTTGGCTGGACGTTGTGTCCTTGGGAAAAGATCTTTATTTCTCTCCCTCCCTAGAAATGGGTACCGGGACTTCGGATGGGGAGGTAAAGGCGATGGATGGAGAGGGATGGGCGTCGCCTTCCAATACCGTGCCCTAGATTCAGTGGATGACAACTCACTGCCAACCTACAGCCTCAAAAAAGTCTACATACGGGATTATCATTTTAAGGTTCCCCTCGCCAAAGGAAATTGTCTTAACTTAACACCAAGAACTCCATCCATCTAGCTTTTTCGTTGATACTTTATCTGTTGATAAATTTTAGAAATACATTTCACATAGTAGTATCCCACTCACTCTCTCTCTCTTAAAGAGTATCTAGATACAAAAAAACAAGAACTAGAATTGTTAATACTTGCGGATAATCGGATGTTCCTCTTCGTATTGGTATGAACATTTTTGCAAAAGATTGGGAGTGAAATATATGTGCGTTTGTAAGCAAATATTGGCTTCCTGCTCAAGCGTTTAAAACGATAGGACTTGCTGACAAAGAAACAATCTCAAAGTTTTCAGCCGCCGTGATTGTATTTTTTGTAGGTACCGAATCACCTGGCGGTTTGGTAGTGAACTACAGGACATAGCTACTGTATTGTGAATGGTGTTTTTGATGCCTTGTCATGTTATAAGATACAGCGTTGACAGCATCTATGTATAACATTACCGTCTAGTGTTACATCTAACGACACTTTCTTATATGCAAGGCGTGTCTTAGCTGTCATTGCCAGTAACACATTTCATATGTCTTATTAAAGACTGCCCCAGACGGATTAGTTTTTCATTAAAAGGAGAGCGCCAAGGTGCAGATTCAATATATCGATTGGATAAGGGTTATTATCGTCTTAGTATTACATGTAGTTAAAGTGAAGGCCATAGTTGTAGACGCATTAGTCACAAAGACAAGATAGGAAGATGGAACTTTTGGAATTATGTTTGTCAGCAACATTGTCTCTCTCACCTATTCCCTCGGCCAAAGCAAAGGCACATAGTGTACGTATAGCAACATTGACAAATAACAATTGGGCACGTTTGAGTGGCCGAATGTCACTTGAAAATATATCAGCTATGTTACTAATGAACTAAAATCTTTCACGTAATTTCGGCATGTAAGAAAAATGTTTCAAACATCAACTATAAAATGTGTAAATGTCTAAAAATGCTTCGCGCGAATTCTGTATACTGACGTAACAGTTTATATGAAACTTTTCAGATGAAATCATTTTAAACTTTTCAGTTTTCACTTTCACAGAACATGTTTCTTTTCTTTTTCAACACCTTCTGTACTTAAAAGAATCAATGTTTGAAGTTCAAGATAGATTGGAAAGCCAAAGAGCCTGTGTTCCTTTGTCACTGATACATTAGTAGGAAGCAAGGTCTCTTTTGAACGTCGAACGCGTGGCGTTTGTGATGGGCACTGAAGTGACATAACGGAAGAAATCGAAGACGCGCCGTGGTTGGACGATTTGTCACGTCATATCTTCTGTTTTATCACGTCCTCTGGTTGGTCTATTTTTGTCAACACGCCTGTGACGTGCATGTTGTTTAGCAGTTTCGTAAAACTAGAAGTTCACATCCTAACTTTACTTAGTATACCAGTAGCAACAAAAAAGCACAGAAATAGATTACAGAGAATTCAATATTTCACTTATACTGGAACACAGAGCTCGCGTAATCGTTTATTGGAAACAAATGCTTTGTAAATAGTCGCATTGGACCTGAAATGCCCAGTATGCAATATGTCGTGATATCTTACATCGAGTTTTGCCCCACATATACCATGTCATCGCTAAGGATTCTATTGACCTTTTCCGATCGATTTGTCTTTCCTCACAACTGCTAATACCGGAATATTGATTAGTTCATCGACCGAACCACGGTGATTATGGTCTTAGAAATATACCTTTGCCAATAAGGCAACATTGAGACCATAAGTTGTGAATCATGCTGTGCAAATGAACCACCACATTTTACAAGCTGTGCAATATGGAAGACGTCTGCCATAACTGTTCTGTTTAGCAGTGAGGCAGATGATTCTATTACACGTCATTTCGATGTGTACACACGGGAAGCGGCGGTAGGACGAAATACGCCAGCTTCCACGGCAGTACAATTGCCAGAATAGCGTATTTGACTTGTAACGTCGCAAATAACACCTCTTCTAAACGGTCGACTGCTCATTAAGGTATCGATTGTGCATTTTGGCATGTAGAACCTAAAGTTGGTACCCTTTCTAGTTTGCCTAAATGGCAATATTCGTCAACATTAAAATGAAATTACCTCATAAGCTCATAAAAAAGAACATGGATACTGTTATATTTTGTCTTCAACTGTTATAATTGTCAGTTTTATGGGAGAACCCAAATTTGGCAAACTTTCTAGTTTCCCTAGATGGCAATGTTCATCAATATTGAAGTGAAATTGCCTCATGAGCTCATAAGAAAGAACATCATTCTGTTATATTTTTTCTTCAAACAGTATAATTGCCCATTTTTATGAGCAGAACCGAAAGTTGGTACCCTTTCCAGTTTGCCGGATGCCAATGTTCGTCAACATTAAAATGAAATTACCTCATTAGCTCATAAGAAAGAATATAATTCTGCTATATTTTGTCTTCAAACAGTATAATTGCCCATTTTTATGAGCAGAACCGAAAGTTGGCACCCTTTCCAGTTTGCCGAATGCCAATGTTCGTCAACATTAAAATGAAATTACCTCATTAGCTCATAAGAAAGAACATAATTCTGCTATATTTTGTCTTCAAACAGTATAATTGCCCATTTTTATGAGCAGAACCCAAAGTTGGTACCCTTTCCAGTTTGCCTAAATGGCAATATTCGTCAACATTAAAATGAAATTACCTCATAAGCTCATAAGAAAGAACATAAATACTGTTATATTTTGTCTTCAAACACCATAATTGTCCATTTTTATTGAAAGAAGTTGCCGCAGAACCCAAAGTTGGCACCCTTTCCAGTTGGCTAAATGGCAATGTTCATCAACATTAAAATGAAAGTGCCGAAAGAGCATAACAGACATTCGAATTGTAATCTTTTATTGTCAGAACCTAAAGTTGGTACCCTTTCCAGTTTCCTTAAATGGCAATGTTCGTCAACATTAGAATGAAATTGACTCATAAGCTCATAAGAAAGAGTATAGATACTGTTGTATTTTGTCTTCAAACATTATAATTGTGAAATGAAAGTGCCGCAAGAGCTCATAAGAAAGAGCATGAATATTGTTCTATTTTGTCTTTAAACATTAAAATTGTACACTTTTATTATCAGAACCTATAGTTAGCACTTTTTCCAATTTCTCTAAGTGCCAATGTTCGTCAACATTAAAATGAAAGTGCCGCAAGAGCGCATAAGAAAGAGCATGAATATTGTTTTATTTTGTCTTCAACCATTAGAATTGTCAATTTTTATGTGCAGAACCCAAAGTTGGAACCCTTTCCCGTTTTCTTAAATGGCAATGTTCGTCAACATTAAAATGAAATTGCATCATAAGCTCATATATTTCAAGAAAGAACATAAATACTGTTATATATTTTATTCAAACATAATAATTGTCCATTTTTATGGGCAGAACCCAAAGTTGGCACCCTTTAATTCCATTTTGCCTAAATAGCACTGTTCGTCAACTAATGAGCTCATAAGAAAGTTAAACACTATAATTATATTTTGTCTTCAAACATTGTAATTGTCAAGTTTTATGGACGGTTTTGGATACGCCTATTCCTCTTAACAGGTAAACGCTGTCAAGTGGAGGAAGATGAAGAAATACCGAGTGCAGCTGCAGGACGTTTCAACGACTGCAGATGCAGAGACCAGTTGATAATGATGATGATGTATCAATGAATTAAGCTATGCGATGAATAGACACAACTACATCCCCGTACTATGTTGTCACTGATCCATCGACGCCCCACGAAGGCTCTTTCAAGCCTTGATCCGGAGAACAGTTTGATAGATGTGGACAGATGTAGGACGGAAGAAATCGAAGGACTTTCAAGATTAGGTTATTCATCACGATTCATTTTCTATTCCATCATCTGTTGCTTCATCTTCTTGTAGATATCTTCTCTTTGTACGAATAAAAGTCATTTGTTTCTTCACCACGTAAAATTGATGTAACAACAAAGAGTTATGGATTAGCGAATAGCTTGTCCCAAATTTACTGGAATGATCTCGGGTGAATGAATAAACGATTGAGTGATTAATTCCAGCAGGAAACTAATGGAGACGACGTAGATTAAAGGATAAGGTGTCGAAAAGCGGATGATACGATTTAAGAAATAATTGCTGCCATCCTCATTGAAAACAGGTCACGCCAAACACTTAAAAATCCACCTAATTGTATTGAGAAGAACTACAAAATAAGACAATTAATATGAATCAATATAGGAACGAAAACACAGTCATTAAAACAAGGATGAGCGCCTTGTCCTAATTCGTGCTCCGATAATTATACGTAATGAGCATCACTATCATTTGTAGTGACAATCGAAGCGACGCCTTATGAGAAAGAATCCACAGTGAGATCTCAAGAGACTTTAATGGGATTCTGTATCATCATCTTGTAAGTGTTTGGCATCGCTGGAGACCAATTAATTTCATGTATGTGGAACAGAAAACTAGTACTGAAGCTCGTTTTTTTCGTAATGTGTGTCAAATCAAGTCGGGCAAAAATTGAAGCTGAAAGAAAGTGGGTATGCATATGAAATGTGAAAGAATGTATTCTGGAATATTTCAAACGATTCTGCACAGCAAATGTACAAATCATTTCTCGAATATCAAGGACAGAAAGCTTTCAATTTATTGGCTTTACACTGTATGCGGATGCAACAAGATTTGTGGTTGGTCAGTTGAAGGTACTTTATTATAAAACGTACAGTTTTGAAAGGCACGAGGTACGTGTCACTTTGAAAAATTGTAAATTCCTCACAAGTTTACCTGCAGGCCGTAGTCTTAGAACACACATCACTGCAATTACTATTAGCCTTCATATATTTCGGCGAAGCCATTTTCATATCTTTGCTTGAGCTCCCTGTTAGCCTTTAAGGAAAATGTATAGTATCTGCCTCCATTGTGTCTTTGCTAGAGGTTATTTCTGTTGAAGGTGACGAAAATATTCCATTAGTCTAAACACCATCCGTTTAGCTTTGGGCAGCTCCGCCGGTGACGTTCTCTGATAAAGTCCAAAGCCACTACACAGTGAACTAAAATTGAACCGAGATAGTACGCTAGATAGTGTTTCACGGAGGCACAAAGAAAGCCAAGACGCAATTTATTCATAATCAAACATCCACAAATAATCGTTAACCTTATGAACGACTATCCCATAACTGCACGCTCTTCCATTTTGCCTGAACATGTCAATGTTAATTTTCCCTTGCTAGTTTACCAATAATCCACGACACTGTATCATACTTAACTCATATCTTTGAATTAAGTAAAGCATTTCATGGTGAGTTTTCTTTCCACTTGTTTTCAGCTAGTGGCTTCATAACAAAGCTGTTATGCTAGTGTTGCACTTAAGGAAAAATGATCCACGCAGAAGATGTATATTATCTTTATCTCTTAAAGTTGCCTCTCTACTGGCAGGCTTTACGTACTGCAGCAGGACTTCATCCTAGGAGATGCTGAGTGTTCCTGACAACTGGCCGTGAATAATTCACAGTGAAGCTGAATCAAAGTTGACAGATGACATTTTCCTGCAGGTATGACGCTATTGTCTCTTATCTCTGCGACCAAACGGTTCCATAATTATGATTCATGTGGAAATCTCCGGCAGGTGTGCTACTCCTGAAGTACCGGAAAGTTTACCGTTAAATGGAATGACGTGGAAACGATTTAAAAGGGCAAGACATTGACATTTTCCCCTCTAGTTTCGTACTTAACCAGCTAAATAGAACAACGACAACAAGGTTATGCTGATGAATGTTACACTTCGAAGTACTTCACATTTGTTAACGAATAATCTACTACATATTGATGAAGGAGACATGGTAGACTTCGCCTCAAGCGTCTTAGAACTTGTCTCAATGTCCAGACATTTAAAACGAAAACAGGATCATGTAGGATAGAGACAGAATCACGAGGATCATCTTCAACATTTTCATCTGGCAGACTGATGACAGAGATGAATAGCAGCATAGTCAGTCGCCCAACGTCTAAACCCAGGCGCAATTACTCGGGTATTACACGAGTATCAGTGGCATTTTAGCCTGAAATCGCTATTAGGTTTTACCATCAACAATCAAGCAGATGATTGGTATGCACATCCATAAACTTCCTGCCAGCCGTTGAAGGGCCTTATCAGATCCCCGATTGATGCAGTCGTTTTAATGGCCCATCATTGATTCTTCAAGTCGCCTGAAGGATGGGGGAGAAGAATCCATGTCCTGGGTTGGGAAGATAAGGTTTAGTGAAAGCTCTCCAACAGTCTTTATTTGATATGGATTACAGAAGCGCTGTCGGCATGTGATGGAACTAGTTAAAGTCTCGGAGGTGGATTGAAAAGCCTCGGTGAATATCATCTACAGGTCGATGAAACTTTTAAGATAAAGGACTTCGCTGAAGAAATTTTTGAGATATATTCTGTTGCAATGTGAACGATGCTTATTTCGATTATTTCCGCTTCTTATGGTATCATTCCGTTGGGAACGGTAATCTAATTTATATTTAGCGTGCCAATGGTGCGTGAGTATTTCAAAAGGAGTTGCTGCAGCCGATTGGTAAGTCATTGAGCAGGATGTCTAGAGTTTCAATCAATGATAAAGAAGGATGCTAACACTGCAAGGGCCATTAGCATACACTGTGCCGTGTGCTTTTGAGTTAATGTGGTTTGGAGTTGATGGGCATTTGACTTAATGTAGTTTTAGACTATATGCAGATGGTTATCATGTAGAGTGAGTGGGGACAATCCTAATTCATTGGTTTCATCTTCAGAAGATTCTTATAAACACAAGGTTGACCGATATATAACATGCATAACACAGTGCCTTTTGTTCTATGTATTGACCATTCGTAGTCCATCTAACCCACTCATTATGCAGAACGCGTGGCAGTTCATTATCAACTGCCTTCAAAGAAGACGTCAAACCCCACAATAGTATTGCTTGGGTCACATTTACCAGCCGGGGCCCGCCCGGGCTGTTTGCGGAAACAAAAAGTTAAAATGTATATCAATAAATATGCACAAGCTATGCTCTTGAATAATTTTTGGTACGTTTTGTGTTTTTTGTTGTCTTTTATATCATACTTTTTGTTCCCAAACACTGCCCGGCCGGGCCCCGGATTGAAAATGTGACCCAAGCATAAAGGGATAATAGCTGTAAACTTGTAGCTGATAGACACCAGTGGCATGTACTAAATTACTTTTCTTTTACTTTGTATCGATACAGTACATGGAATTGGCCTTCGGGCATGATTTTGGAAATAAGCATTGAGTAACAGAAAATTTTTAATAATAACTCTATTGCAAGATCATGCCCGAAGGCTAATTGCAGACAAACATTCAAGTACATGGAAATACATTGGAATCGATATAGTTATCTAGTCTACTGTAAGAGTTCTATGTTAGCTAAGGTTGACTAAGGTTGGGTTTGACTTCTTTTTTGAAGGCAGTGGAAAATAAAGAGACCCACGTTTTATATCGTAAGTGGGTTGGTTGATTTTAGTAGTAAGATGGATTTTTGTAAGGTAGTCAAATGGTGAAAGCTAGGGGAATTAACGGAAGCTGTTTTATATAATTCGTTTCTTTCAGCGTCATATAGAGGACATTGGCAAATGAAATGTATTTCATTTTCCACTGCGTTCATTGTACAAAACTTACACATTCTCTCGTGAGCAGGCAGCTTTTTATATTTACCCTTTTCTATTTCTGGTGGATGTGCGCTAATTCGTATCTTACACACAGCTGACCGTTGGTCAAAATCTTTTTAGGAAAGATATTTTTCCATTGAGTATTCTGTTCTGACATTCCTATAAAATCTTAACTTACTGTCATCGATAGATGATTTAGAAAGAAAACTTTGAATGTATATGTCTGTTAGCCTTTTTCTAAAAGGTATATAAAACAGTCCCCTTTTTTCCTAGTTTACATTGTTGTCAGGTTAAGGCAGAACTCCAGGGCACTTATCACACGATCATGCCGTTAGAGAAGCGTTTCGATGCGTTCCTCTGGGAGCTGTGAAACCTGTGCGGCACCATGTGGCATTGCCAACGCGTGGTTATGATGCGGTCAGACATCAGTAGATCTGTGGGGAGCAACTGTAAAGCGTTATGAAGTACACAGCCTCAGTCCATTTGGCTCGCGATGATAGAGCTATCTAATCTGGTCACTGTAAAACCGTCCTAGGGTCGGAGGAACGCGCCTTTAAAATGTACAATTATGTATACGACATATAAAGGAATGACAAACATCCATTCAAATGAGACACTATTCCAAGCTTCATACATTGTAAAATGCAGTGAAAAAAAAAGAAAATTCCCTTCTGTTTGATAAGACGTTAACGGCAAAGTACGAAGCATAGAATTGTCATGATGAACCATGTTATAATGGAAATACATTGCTAACTAAACAGAGATCTATGGTATGGTTATAGGCATAAATGTTCCCCGTTTAAGTAATGCAAACGCGCGGATGTAAGGACACATGCATAGACATGTACCATCACATGGGACCCATGTGTGGTAGCGGAAATGGGGAAACATAAAACCACAAGAAATCTTCAGCCAAGCATCACGACCGCGTATCATCTCAACCGGGCAACTTTTCTTAATAAAAGGTTATCTGCGACTGGAGTCGACGCTATGAATTCTTAAACGCTCAAACGATCTTCAGATTACTGAAGTAGCGCTGAGAAATGTAATACATCGCAACAGTACTCCCGTAGACGTTGGAGCATATCCACAGCATGACTGATAACCCATATCCTTGCATACCCTAAGGAACAATTCATTTTAGAGAGTAGCAATGACTGTATCAGCAGGCATCCCTGCGTTTTTCAGCTTGCCCTTGTGAATGTAGGAAAGCC
Organism: Branchiostoma lanceolatum; assembly: GCA_035149815.1. Lineage (NCBI taxonomy): Eukaryota > Metazoa > Chordata > Leptocardii > Amphioxiformes > Branchiostomatidae > Branchiostoma > Branchiostoma lanceolatum. The sequence continues at coordinate 10,314,061 of CM068877.1, read as the reverse complement.
GAACCATAGATCGTAACGTCCTTGTCGATGATGTTTTGTCATAAGATCAAAGGATATCTCTATCTTGCCGCTGCTGATGTGGAAATATAAATATTCTATGTAATAATGTTGACAGCTTTGACAGGGGAGTGAAGAGCGTTTGATGCTGTGAAAGAGACGCCCTACGTTTAGGTGGTGCTTTAAGCGATAAGAGGGTACATTATGCACATATAGATACATCACTATATACAATATACAATTTTTTTTCTCTCTCTCTCTCTCTCTCTCTCTCTCTCTCTCTCTCTCTCTCTCTCTCTCTCTCTCTCCCTCTCTCTCCCTCTCGCTATCTCTCTTGCTCTCTCCCTCCATTCTTTTCCTTTTTTAGTCCAGGAGTATCTTATGGTGGATTAAAGAGCGTGTCGACACTGGGGGACCAAAGGATTACAATGACAATGGTATCTAAGATTGTGAATATATATTGTACTGTAATGTCACTGGGGACTGTTTTATGTTTGACAAGATAAATATATAAACCATGATTCGGACTTTTTTGACATCTGCATCTTTGAAAGTCCCGCTCTCAAACCTTTTGGCAAATTTTGTCCGAAACCGCAATCTAACTATTTCCTCCAGTCACAATTTGATAGATCTTCAGAGAAGGGGTAGGTGCTGATCTGTTTGGATTTGTTTGGGTTTTCCCTGTCGTTCCATGGCCATGAAACTAAGACTGAAGACCTTTGATGCATAACAGTTAGTTTGTCAAACTTTCATGTTATTGCGTGCACGTGGTGGTAAGAGGTGGGGTGCAGTAGGAGTTGATAGTAGACAGTGTTGATGATGAAGGGGGGTCACGGTGCACCCATTTTCGTGCGGTCATATCATTTAGAAATCTCACGCAAAGCGAGAAGGGTATTCCAATGACATTTTAATGAACCTAATCACCTGCAAGTACCAATGGGATTTTGCCATTGCAGGTAGGAAGCGCGCAGACACTATTTCAATCTGGGTTGTTTTCAAGTAGTCAAATGAGTTGAACATGTAATTGAAAGCGCCTACATGTACCTAAGCCTTGCTGTCGTTGCACAATATACATCTTTGATACGTGACGTTATACCGTAGAAATGACGAAGATAATATTTACCTGGATATTTTGTTATATTCGCAGACATAACTGTCAGTGTTAAGGTAGTAGATTGTCCACTAATATATTTAAATTGATTTGGGCCTTGTTTGCACTTTTGATTTACCTCATAATCACAAGGGTGTTGATTTATCCTAGGCATTGCCTGGGGAAATTGTGTTCAGTTTTGATATGTGGAACCAATTGCTACGGATGCAAACGCATACCATTCCCAATTACAGGTCGTTGTAGCTAACCTCAAGTCCAGGCTGTATTTTGAGATTCCGAGTCTTCAAATTAGCAATAACTCTTACCTCACCAGCAACAGTTTTACTGAACAAAAAAAGGGGCAATTTTACGTCGTATCTACAGTGGAACATTAAACTTACCGCGTGCCGTAAAGCCTGACAGGTATACAACGGATAAATTGGCTGCGTTAAAAGTATAAAACTGCCGTATCGGACTGGAATAGTTCTACTGAGTATTGTTTACAACTTATGAGCTCTTATCAGTATGTGTAGCCTGTCGTCCGGGTCAGTTTCAACGAGCGAGGTTACATCTTTCTAAGAGTCAGTCGGTTTACGATTCATTCTTGTCTCTAGGATTTTGCCCTGGTTGTCATTATTTTGTCGTTAAACAAACGTGTTTTTCGCCAAAGTACATAGAAGAGGGAGCAGAATTTTTCTACAAAGTTCTTTACACACCTGCATATATGTTTATGATTGCGATCACCACTGTTGTGGTTTATTATTTGATACGTTTTGAAAATGTCATACAATCTTGTTTCATTACCTTAAGTATGAATTATGCTTTGATTTATATGATTTTAACATTGACCTCTGACCCCTCCCACTTTGATTTTCAAGTCAACTTACTTACACTTTCTGTAAAAAACAAATGTATCATTCTTCTTGTATGTTTTCGCTGCTGTATTGGTTTTATTCTTTTCTATTTCACGGAATGATGTATCACTAATTGATGTCTAAATAAACCAAACTAGACCAAAACAAACTAGTTGATATTCATATTGTACTTGAACGTTTCTCTATGAAATATATGAACTCTTTCTAAAATCTTATCATCTTAAAATCTATATTTATGTATATGGATGTCTCTGTGCGCCTATGACCTTCTCATATGGCCTTCAGCACTTGACTTTAGCTAAACGAAAGTCTGGGGTAAATGTCAAAAGTGCAGACATGTTGCCGTCGAGATACGATTTACCGTGACCTTGATGAACTTCCAAGGTTAAATGATTTGTTGAGTATGTAGGCACTTACAGAGCTTACTTCGCACGGAAACATAATGAATGCCACTCTGTCAAAACATGTAGTTATGTAGTTAATCTTATAAACCCTTAAGTTTCATGCTGGCATTTAAATAGTTTGGGTCACGCAAAGAATTGACATATGGAAACGACCACCTATACAACTCACTTGGTAATGAGAACTAGAATCCGATTTATAGCATTGGAAAAACTGTTAAAATTGATCAGTTTGAAATGCTTTGTGATATAATAAATAGCAAATATATAGCTAGCGCTGCAAGCTACAGCTCAGCTGAAATATATAAAGCTTTTCACATATATATTTCAGTGCTGGACCGAAGAACAACTGCCTTGATAAACTCGTTGCATAATTCCTAGAGAATGTTCTTTTGCATTATACAAGCACCTTTTCACCCCCGTTTCTGTTTCGATACAAACTACACGGGGTATGTATTATCCTTCACCCCGCCATGTCCTAACCTTTAACACATGCTTTATGGTGAACTAAAAATATCTTGCAAAGGGCACCAGATGGGCATCTGCACTCTGTATGTAGCATTTTCCGCATCACTAGCTGTTTGGTTTTTCACCAGGCAGCACTTAAGACAAATAAAACTTACACCCGCCTGGTTAGGGGCTGGTCTCACACAAGTACTACAACGTTGTACGGTCGTCGTACGACTACAAAATTCGTGGGGTAATAGTGCATGTGTCTTACTAAATTCAGCTGTCTTTTTACGGTAAATACTGCCTTACATTCTTATTGCCGGTTGGTTCTGTCACAGCCCTGTTGAAAAGTCTTCGACATTAAAATTTTACGACAACCTACGACGAATGTAACCGCACCGTTACACTCCCATTCTAAGAGCGGCGACCGAGCATTTTGATAGATTGCTGAACGACTTCAATAGATAACTAATATTTGTACCCTTTCTATGATTTGCTGCGTTTCAGTCATTCTTCTAGATTTTGCATAATATTTCAATTATGAAGTCAAAGGTTACACAAATCCACACCAGGTTATAATCGCCGTCAAGTGGAATGGGGACCTTACCAGGAAAACGTCGTTTTACAGGAATAATGTTGGATAGATGTTATACCTCTGCGAACTTGATTGAACTATTCCACGTAATGACGAATGCCTACAAGACGATTAAAGTAGAACATCCGAATTCGATTACTCGTTTCCATATCATATCAAGTATGGCTGTAGTTTCCAATGATTGGAGTGTCACACATGAGTGAAGGCAGTTCGTAGTAATATTTTTGCGACGCGACCGCCACGTAAATATGAAACCAATTTCTTAGTAACGTTACCTTTTCTCGTTACCTGAGCCTACATTGTTTCACATTTGTTCGATATATTTCATGTATATGCACGCGTTTATGTTGGGTTTTGCTGGCAATTGTGTCCGACTCACTGCAACACACACAAACATAAAGCAAACAAACAAACAAATAAACAAGTAAATTAGACAAAACAGAAAACCATGTCACTTCTTACGACTATGTTTAAAACAGAAAAGTATAGCGTATATTCAGAAACTGTTCTCTCAAATGTCTTCTTTTATTATGCATTACTGACATTCAGATTTTGATGTATCAACGATTTTCCTCTGCTAAGTGTCTAAAACTCTTTTCATGGCTCTTTTTATCACCAAAAACGTTGCTTTCAAGATAACCTCACTGGTGCATATAAAAACAACACACACATAATGCTCCGTCACAATTTATCGTCTTGCCTTCCGAAATGCAATTATCTATAGATCCTACGTCCTTCTTTTAGTGCTGGAAAAGTTTCGGAGAGATTTTAGGCTACGATGATGGCACTGTCAGCACTCTATAAAGGCAAAATGACGTATTGTAAAATGAAAATCTTATCTCTAATGCATATAAATCATACGGTTTAAAGCATGATTGAGAGAAAATCTCTACTAAATCAATGAGGTCATCGTCTCAACGGTGGATCAGAAATACCTGCTGACTAGAGTAAATCCTATGATGGACGATAATTTCACCGCTGAAAAATAAAATTTGCGCAGAACGACCATGAAAAACAAGTGATATGATGTCTTTTTGGCGCGAGCAAGTAACAAAATACTCAAAAACGTGATGGTGTCGATATGGCATATACAGGTAGGTATAAATTCTAAAAAAAAGATCTTCGTTGCTTTGTTTTATCACCGACACAGGTAAAAGACTCTTCTTGTCAAAAATAATGTATCACCTCTGCATAATCTCGCAATTTTGCTCCATGTTTATGGACCCCCTACGGGCATACACCAAAGGTTATGAAGGTACAAGGATAGTCGTGTCGTCATGCAGAAAACATGACTGAAGTTACACGCACACATTTTGCCCATAATTCATTCTTGATTGCCCATGGATTGGAATCCAGCAGTGATAAAGCATTACAGCAAATTGCTTTTCCATAAAATTTGACGGCGCCAATTTAGCTGTCACAAAGGTATCAATTATACCGAGAGTTGTTTCAAAAGACAGGTCCATAGGGTGGTATCATCATGTAGTTATGTAGCCACGGGAGGCACGTAGAGCTAAACTACCTTGTAAAAAATTGGACGCAACTAATCCTTGTAAGTGTGTAGAATTCCCTACAGGCCGCTTTACGACTCACAAGAGTTTGAGCCGAAATAGAATTGACAGTAAAACAAGTTTGGTCTCGATTACTTCGTATGCTGTTTACCACCTGTGCGTAGTCAAAGGGTCCACTGTGCCTGCAGGCATCTGCGAATTTAAATCAAATAGATTAGGAAACACCTGCGCGTATCCGCAAGGGACGTCGTATAAGTTGTTAATATGCCAGTTACATCTTTGTTTAACGTCGTAATTGCACAATTAAAATTGCCTTGGTGGGATCAGACGGAAGTGATGTTTTCCTTTTGGTATTACGTATACTAAAATGAATAAGGCTGCTATAGGAGTGATCTTGTTTAATGGAGAGACAAATCATTCGTCAACATTGCTTTGGATGTTGTTGTTGCTACAGTAATTGGACTAATTGTGTGTTGATTAAGATTAAAAAGATAATCCAAATTGATTAATCATTTGGAGCGAAAGATGTACGGTCTTGTTCAAACATTACTGTCATAGCTAAAGCACTGATAGGGTTGAAATATAAGACCTTGGCAAAATAGTATAAGAATATATGCTTTATTCAATTTGCAACAGGTTTCAGAATTAAATGGTAGCGTTAACTTTCATATTTTTTCGTCGTGAACTCCAAGTCAACAATTATAATTGCAGGTGGACACGTTAATCGTTGAATATGTAAATACGATAATAGTGTAATGTTTTGGCAGGAGAGGACTGATAGATGTTTCGACCATTGACGCTGATTGTTGTAGCGATGCCAATATGTGTATGAGCCTAAACGGGTAGGATGAATGTTGCTTAATAACAGACGCGAGTAGCCGCTATTGGAAAAGGTCGTTCTTTGTCCTATACATTATAGCGAACAGCCTTTGCAGCACTTTGCTTCTAGATACCAGCATGGAACTTTTGTGGGTGCCTTTCAGTGCAGTAAAGGCAGAAACTATGCACGCGCTGGGAAGAAAAGACCAAATTACCCAAGTATTCCCAGCAGCTTTACAGCAGGAAATACATCACCCCTATCTATGCATACCAGGGTCTATAACCATTAGCTGAAAGAAATAGACTCATTTAGAGGAGGCGCCTTCGTAGCCCCTTGCGGACAACTTCAGAAAGTCATATCTGTCAAAAATATATAGCAGCCGCTGGCAAAACTGCATGCGTGGCTGCATGCTGCCTCCCCCCTTGCGTATCTACCGGCGCGGAAGTTGGTATGTTCCACGCCTGGCTATTTCACGAGGATGCCGCCTGGGGACCGTCTCCACAACCTCCAGTCTGCTGCAACCTTTCTCACCTGCCAGTCTTTATTGAACCATCGTCCGCGCTTACCTCGTCCAGTTCGACTCGTCTCCAGACCCTGATTCTCCTGGCTGACTGCCCACGCTACGACAAACGGTCTAAGACACTAGTTACAGCACGCGCCAGGTAACAGAGAGCTACGGACAGCTGTACGAGCTGTTGTACAACGTGCTGCTCTTCGGGAGGTTTGCCAGCCAGGTGTATCCTTTCAATCTGCTGACACGGAACGGCCCCCGTATCACAGGAGGTCATCATTCATGTGACCACCACGGCAGCGTGCCTCCAATACATTCGCTTGGCTTCCCTCTCAAGCAAGGAATGCCCATAGTGACTGTTGAGAGTTGTGGCTATTTGTGAGCACTGCCTTGTGTGCAAAAATCTTCAGGAATCCGTAAGTTTAAGATCATTCAAAGTGTCATCAGAGATAGACGTCCAAGCCATCTTCTGACAACAGCCGGCCTCAGAGGCAACAGATAGATAAGACCATATACCAGAGACGCGGCAGAGATTTCAATATGCTTCAAACAGCCAAACGTCGTTGGCCAACTTTGCTGCTTGGGATCTACGCTGCATGCCAAGGATTCGTAGGTAAGTCGAGACTATTTTAAAGCCCTAGTATTGAACTTAGAAACCAGACTTACGTTGATGAAGGTTAGGCATCCAGGTACTAAGATACGCCAAAATAGTTACTCAAGTAACTGGATAGAATTTAGAAAACAGTCAGACAAAATTCTATCCAGTTGCTTGAGTGACTATTTTTGGCAGACTTATATTACATTTCTTCCAGTTACGGCCACTCCTTTCCAGACTCTTAACTGTCCAAATGACAGTGATTTAAGACAAGTCGGTTTTGTCTATTTCAATATATAGATCGCATGACCTTTGCATTTTACCCCCAAAGAAATAATATTGACGATGTGCCTTCATCTGCAATGCCCAAGGAAGTTGGGAGCAAAGTTCACGTGCAATTCGAAAAGATTTTGTCTGCAGGGAGATGTTAAATATTCTCAGTTAGCTTTGAAAATTGGGATCAGAGGAGGTCGGTATAAATATACTTGTTTGATCTGCTGCGTTTTGTGCCCACCGACTGTGTCAGATCGAAAAATTATCATCAATAATCTTCCTATCTCTGCGTTCTTGAGGTTTAGTCTAAGTTCAAACGCGCCTCTGCCCCAGATGCAGACATTGATTGATTTTGATAACATTCAACACCTGCGCTTCGCTTCCATTAGCCCGAGTCCTAACAGCAGCATCTTTATAATTAAGGATTCGTCTCCTTTGTCCCGATGTATTATTTATCGCAGAAAGAGAGTCAGGTTGAATATGTACGAAAAGGATTTTCTGTCACGCACAAACACGAATACACCTGTGGCATGTCCATAGGGTTGAGTCTCGGGTCTATATTCATGGAGTTCGCTCGTATCTACCTCGCCCTTCAATTTTGCAACCCCACGCTGCGAGAGATAGATATCCCACCCATCTAAACGTGGTCGTAGGAATAGTGTCATCTGATGGGTGAAGAATGCGTGTTGAACGCTGATTCGGGAGCGTGCCGAACATAAGCCGCCCGAGATTTCCCCGCGAAATCCTCTCACCCCTCTGATGATGCGGGGCTTTTTGTCATGATGGGGTGCATTGTTGCATATCATCATCATCACCTTTATCATGCTTCTTCCCCGCGTCAACGCGGAAAATGGGGAGAGCAAAGCGCCAAGGCTGGAAGAAGCTTTTAGGAAAGGCATTCATCCGGCGTAAATTAGGAAGGAAATGCCGTGACGCTGCGTAACTTAAAGCGTAGGGGTGCCGTGTATCATGCTGTGCTTTGGAATGAGGGGTTTAGAAGAGATGATGTATGGTGTCGTTGCAGTTCCACAAGTCAGCAGGCAGGCTTGTTGAGTACGCGGACGCCCTCTTCGTGCAAGCTAAGCGGCTTTTGTCTCTCATCATACCGAGACTGTACCGGGGGCGCAGACAGGGCATTATGAAATGAAAGATCGGCTGTCAAGTTCAGTTAAGACTGCCCTTAAGCGCACTTGACTCCTTTGATGACACTTGGCAGAATTCTAGAAAAACATGCCAAAATAAAATTGGCATCGTTTCATCATTTAGCCACATCTGATCTGTGATAGAATAGAATATTCAATAAAGAAAAATGCAGAGGGCTTCGAATATTTTAAATGCTTCAAGTACGCCAAAGAAATATTTAACATTCAAGTTCAATTTCAAACATTCAAGTTCAATACAGAGTACAAGGCAGACAACCTTCACTGTAACCATGGGAAATAGTCAAGGTCTGTAATAAGATTTTCTTAATCTAATAACTCGAGAACCCTCCATTACGGATGGTCCTTGGAAGTAGCAGCCGGATCCCTCTCAGACTTAAGAGAGTCAGGGGTAGGAAATTGGATAAAGTCATATCGTAACAGGTTATTTCTGTCGCACTATCGACGGCACACATCGTGAGGTAGCGCCGCATTGTCGGCCGCCGCACATTGTAACATATATTGGCTCAGTACGTGGTACTGTATGTCTGCTTCATATCTAGAGCAGCAATAGGCAAGGTACCATTTTATTACGCAAAGTTGTAGGTATTCTATATGGGCGTGGTGTCATGGCGCTATTCCTCAAGGCCCCCATTCCACTAGACGGAGATCGCACTGCGGCCTCGCTGTGACCTAAATGATTGGGTTAATGTAACCCTTGACGTCATGATAGTAGTATCATGTAAGATGTAAAGGTATCACCGAACAGACTACAAAACAAACAAATCGTAAAATGAGTCGTTTTTTATCTATGAAATTCGTTGAGCGCTCAGTCGAATCGCTCTGTCGCGACGAGGTCGCCGTCCTAATGGAATATAAGGGGAGGTGTTGATTGTTTTACGTCTTGCGTTCTAACCATAAGCATATATAGCATTGAGCACCGTGGATTTTGCTTCCGCCAGCCTATGAAGTGTTGCCAAGCCGGTATTTATTACGGGTGCATGCTGTTTGTTTTGAACAAAAAGCGGGTCACACCCTCCCTAAATAGTCATTAGTCGGAGTACATATTTCAGCACGAACATAAAACCAGTGAACATCACATCCATGGAGAATACGTACATACCTACAGCTAAACACAACATGCCGTTAGGGCCTAATCTACACTTCATGCATAAAATAAAGATGGACCCGGAGAGATAAACGATCTTTTACAAATCAAATTCGTCTCTCCCCAAGGCTTAATTTGTTACAGGCACCACGTTTCAATACTCCCTGTCTACAAAACGATTGAGTCCTGCTACCAAAGCTTGAGTTCAAGTGCAGATCAATCAATGGTATTGTCTCCAGTAAGTCAGGAGTGGCCCAGGCCACGTCTTTGCCTTGAGGACACAATGAACGTGGCAATGGTGCAGCCGCAAAATGGAATGAAAGTTATGTTCGACCATTTGTCACTGCTATGCTCGCATAGTTTCAATCAGCCAATCGTTAAAAGTCCGCTAGAGTCCTGGAGGTGTGAACATTCTCCAAATTACAAAACACTTCTAGCTTAACGTTCAATATCACAGCTTTTACCTGTAAATGTAAGAGTGTAGAGTGATTGATAGTCCTGGCTTATGGTATGATGCAAATTCATGGGAGCTGCTGTTGCTTGAGGCAAAAAGGGAGAAGAAGATAAAATAATTGAAATCCAGGCGGGACATTTTCTGTATTAGCATGGTCTGGCGGGCACCTACCATCGGTAGAGCGGAGATAGGTGCCCGCTAGACCGTACGGCTCATCCCTTCGCACGTAGTCGCGGATGTTCAGCTGGTGTCTACTGCCGTCTCAAGCTCATCCTGACGTAACTCAGCCATCCTTGCGTGATCCGAGCCGTCAATCATTCCATTCTTCCCTCAAGGTGACATCTTCCTTCTGATTCTCAATCTACGCAATCATGGTCTCCATCTCATAACGTCCAACTTTACTGCATATTTCAATCCTGTCGGCGAAACACAAAAGTTAATTACAGTCGTTAAACAGCTTTGCGCTTCCATGTTTTTTCACTATGGTAAATGAGATGGGATTGGAATTCAACAATAAGAAGGCTTCAAGTATTGCAGTGATGAAGTCACCCGTGGAGCTGTGAGAATGTCCTGACAGTGATGTATCGTTTTAGTAATTCACGGGAACAACATAACAAAGATTAAAAGGACTAACGGTCGGGGTTGTGGGATAACCCTCACCTTACACCCCCAGTCAACGCTACACGTAAGTAAGTCTGACATGTGATTTTAATTGGATAGAGGATAGCGAAACATTGACCCGAACAAATATAATAGGGATTCTCATGATTTTGGACGATTCTAAAAATCCACAGAAATAAAAACATATTCTGCAGTGCACAGTGCAATGCGCGCTTGTACCAAACCTGCGTGTGTCGGATATCAAACATACAGGAAAGCAATTGATAAAAGTGATAAAACATATGAAATGGTTTTAATCCTATGGTCGCGTGTACTGGGATGTTAAGCTCAAAGTATTTCCGTCTACAACGAAATGGGCGTTTCTTATATAAAACGATGAACGCGATTGACATAATCGCCTCAGAACTAAGAGTAGCCTGAAAGACTTTTCCTACGTCAATCCCTGCTACAGACGACCTTAAGTGCATTGTCCGCTGTGCGGATTATTCTCTCTTTGTGGCTTTCTAGGAGATCGTTTTCCAGTCGCTGCTTCCAAGGTTATTCTTTGTCATCATGGAAGTTTTATGAAGTCTGTCAACATCCATTCATCAATTTTAGGCAGACGTTGAGAAGTTCAAAGTAGGAATAAAACCCTTCATGCATTATTCCGCCGCGTTAACGGGCGCGGAGACCTCAAACGTTTGCCGCTAAATCGCCCACTCAGCAAAATTATACCGAAACGTTGGGTTGAGGTGGCATTTCTCGGGGCGTGTAATACAAATTCCAACATACAAAAGCGATAGGTAACAGGCTTACCAAAGCATATATTAGTATAGTACGATATCGTACTGGAGGTCTACTTTAGAGCCTGTTGTTAACACTTACCATATAGGATCTATCAATCGCAGCAAACGGTCTGAACATGCTGAAATAATATAAAGAGAGACCAGACAGAGATGCTGATAATAGATTTAACAATGATAATCTTTATTGCATATGCATATTCATGCTCAAAGTGCTAAATGTATTCTCCAAGCAGAGGTTTCGGTCGAGTGGGGTAGGAGTATCCGGGATTTTTTACGTTCCTCTTCCTTCGTAAAAAAAACACGGACACTCCTACCCCACTAGACCGAAACCTCTGCTTGGCTAAATGCACATATGACCACATATGAAATACGCTAAATACTATGTATAAAACACTATACCCTATTACTAATCTAGTGGTAATTTGCGTAAGTATTAGGCATGGTTATGTATAAATGTTTACGTCGTCGATTTTCAACAGGTTGGCAAATAGATCACACAGGCATTCAGAAAGCTTCGGTCCAGAGAGTAGCGAGCAAAATTTGAAACCTCACTAGAGTATATGGAAATGTATTTCTATAATAATCACTGTTACTCTCCGGTGATCAAGCGTAATAAATATCGGAAGACAGAGCTGGAAAAGAAACCCAAGGCGCCGTCAAACAATTTACGCCTTTGATTACTCCAGGGTTTTTACTATAGTGCACATCAATAATAAGCTTCAAGTGGAGTCTACTCCATTTTCAACCCATGAATGGTTGGTGAGCACCATCGATAATTCTAGTTTTGTGTCTTAAACCTTTTACCGCAACATCGATTTCCGCAGAAGGTGAGTTAAGGCAGACTTCCATTACTGTAAAACTAGGTTCCGTCTTCTCTGTGCCCTACTCTTAAAACCATTCCCTCTAAAACTTTGTCCTGAAATAGAAAACTAGGATCATGAGAATTCTACAGAAAAGTTCAAATGATGTCTCTCCTCAGGCTCGTATTGACATTATTGTCTCCTACCATCAATGTTTCGAAGTATGTATCGGACATGTTACTCAAGCAACTGGATCAAATTGAAAAAATTGAAGATTTTTGGCGCATATTTTTGGCGTTTGTATAGGAAAGTCTACCTACTGGACATCTATGTTCAATTCAGCGGAAGGAATTCCAACGGCTTCATCAATTGGAATGATTAAAGAAAATCAATCAGAGCTACTTTGTTTTCTCATTAATCGGTTGGTAAGTCGTCAACAAGTCGTAAGTAACTCCAACAAAGCCTGAAATGTCATTCCACACTCTGGGAGGCACCGCCAAGGGTTTCTTTAAGTGAAACGTAAGTAGTCAAGTTATCATCCCAAGCATCTTTCCACACCACGAGAGACTGGATATAGGTGATTGTTGTTATTAATTTGACAAAACAGACTAGTAAGGCATTTCTACCCATTTCCTCCTGTGCTCTGGTAGATAGGAAGCTACCAACCCCCGCTGGCAGAACCACATCTGACGAAGACGATAAAACCTACCATGCTATCTTCTTGAAGAGGCCCGGACAGAGTGCCTAGGCTAATATCCAGCTGATAGAATTGAAATTTGACGGCCCAGACTCATTTCTAAGTTATCAAAAAGTGTGGTACTTCTGCACACGCGGGGTGATAGAACTGATTGCAGCTAGGAAGTTGGGTTTTGATACGCGTAGGTTGTCTGAAATACCACATCGTCACAAGGCCTTCATGACACGCATGGCTGCTTCTCTAGTGCTCTACTGCTACTTTCAAATGCATTAGATTCCGTTAAGGACTGATTGTAGTGGGAAATATAGATTTGGTGAATCGAGCAGAAAGACTAACGATTTATCCAAAACATATGCTCGGATAAGGAATCCCAAGGTTTTAAAAGAACGTATAAGCACCAAATTGGAAAACGGTTGGAAAAGCTAGAACGTAAAAAAAGTTGGTTCAACGCCGTTTCATCATCTTATTTACCAGAGGTAGCACCAAGTAACCCACTTGAAAGCGTTGATTGTGGTCATGTTGACCGAGGCTGTACACTTCAATCTAATTCTACGAGCCACAATTACACGCCCAGGTCTGAGGTCTACGCGGTGCAAATTTGATTCAGAGCTACGAAGGCGTAGAGAATTCCCAGAAAATGTCAGAATAATCGATGATTTTTTTTCTTGCAGTGTGTTCTGAACTCCACACTGGCAATGGTCCATGTTCGGAATGTAAGGTTTCGGCAAGATACATGTGTAATTTCATGCATAGTTAGTGCCAATGGGGGTTGAAACAGCACACATCGTAACTTCTTTTATTCTACAAAGGTCAGTGCATATGCGGCATTGTCATTGATAACATATAGCAGCTGTAGCATTGCAAAACGACTGCGATCAAATAGCAGAATTTGTCCGGTGAAGCATTAATGTTTTTTTTTTCTATTCGTAGGTACTACAAACGTTTCGAGCGATGAAAGCATACCAGTTTAAGCCTTTACAACGTGTAACATGTGATGTAACAATTGGACGTTATCTTCATGATAAATCTTTTATCCAATGTAACTATCACTCACTCACTCACTCACTCACTCACTCACTCACTCACTCACTCACTCACTCACTCACTCAAACACCCTTAGGCTAACAACATCTTGATATATTATAGCTAGACAATTGAAGTCAACTAAATTTACGAGATTAATCTTTGGACGAGGTCATTGAAATTCCTTCATGAGAAGGCAAATAGGGTTTCTGCCAGAAATAATAGTCTAGCTTTTAACTCTTAAAAGAAACACTTAATCATTGTTATAAATTCAACGATCTCCTGATCAACATACCCCACCTAATTATTCTCATATAACACCAAAGCCACGTTGATGCTCGACTTTCATGGAGTTAACGATAAACTTTGCAGGTGCTCATTCCGCAATATTGTCTGACCTGCCACTCAAAATTGATACTTAATCAAAACATGTGTTCCCGCGTTTATGAGTACTCACAGGGGACATAAAGACGCACCATAGTCTTTAATCTTAATACGTAGTTGGGACGTTAACGTTGTTATCGACGTCTTCTTTCGCAGGCCTACAATACTAGAGCTGTAATAACACGCCTGTGCTTCCAACAGTAACGTCCTTCCCTTTGATAAGCCCGCCTACCCATCTGCTAATGACAATTATTGGGTTCCAAAATACATGGTGCTGACTTCAGCTGGAAAGAGACTAATTTCTCTCCCTTATAGTTCAGGTACGGGTACCGCTTCGCCAAGCTGTGCCGTCGTTCTTCAAGACTGGTTGATGAGTTTAATCATGACAGTCAGGGAAGCGCAGACGGACATGGAGAATAGATAAGAGAGTATTGGGTGCATTAGGAGAATCCGGGCGGATTACTGTGGAAAGATGTCTGATTGGAAGTGATACATTCCACAGAGGTCATCTACATTCATTGAAAAAAATCACATAGATATGCGAGAAATTTTGATGAATGCAACTTTTCCGTTCACCCAGACGTACGTCTTGAATGCTTCTACATTCCTTGCCTAATTCACGTTGACAAGCTTGCGAGCTTGTCCTTCTTGTGCAGAATACGTAACAATTCCGAGCAAACTTGTTGTACTCTGGCTGAAAGAATCGATCGCTGTGTAGCTCATGCCAAACATTCAATTACGTTGAATCATGTGTCATCAAACAAGTGTGAAATGAAGGTGTAAAACGGCTAATAACGTTTGTGAAGTTTACGAGTAACAAGAACAAGGAAGCATTTCAGCATTTATTTGAGTAAAACTAAGAGTTTTACGATTTAGGCTGGTCTGTTTCAGTGGATCTACTTCACAAGGACTACGGAAAGCTTTCTGAATCATGACAAAATGGACACTACCAATATGTGACCTTATCCTTATTTCTTAATCCTTACCTATCGATCCATGGAAATGCTGACCTTTTAATCTAAACACACAGGTTATATATATATGTTGTGTTTTTGTACCAGAAGCTTAGATTCTTTTCGTTACATTTCTAAAGGAATAAAACAGTTTGCAGATACATTGTCTTCTACAACTTTAACCATTCCTCCCAGTGAGTTTGCGATTCCTTCATTCGTCCGTTCGCTGACTTCAAGCCCTTACAGTTCCTTGTGGTACATGGGGCAGCGAGTTTCCTTGCTGTTTCCGATGCAGGGTATGTTTTTACAGGGGAGAGTTGCTCGTCTTTCCCTTTGACTTGCTAGATGGACCTCCTCGAACACGGGACCCTTTACGCTCCAACCGAGATGCCCTTCCCAGGATTGAACCGAAGTCTATCACCTAATTGAGAACAGGAGCCCAACTGTGAGGCTGCTACCGGTTGAGATACAAGGAGGTTACGATTATTAACGGAATAATGTCCAAACACTGCTCCAAACCAATATGTATGCCTACATTTCCGGGGTGCCTACCCACATCTTTATCATCAGAGAATGATAGAGTAATCAGGACATCTGACCTTTCGAGCGAAGGTTGGAGGTGTTGATGCACTCATTTCATGGGCTGGTCCAAACCACAACCCGTACAGAAATAACGACGGTTATTTGTGCAGATTGAAGTCGCTGGTGTCAAAGTTTAGAGCATACCTAGCAGCTTTAAGCTTTCTTCTTCAACCAAGCGTTTACGTTGTTTCAAGCGCGAATCTGGCGACCAATGTGGGGATTTCGGAGGTCATGGCCCCTCTCTGAAGCTGGATCCTCCGTCTGACAAATGGGATTGCTTTCAAAGGCCACGCCGCTCCCCGATAATCCAATCGTAAAATTGAGCAACTTACTTGCAAGCCAAATTGGGTAACAGGCCAAACACCGCGATATGAGGAGTTCTTCAGTAGGGTGCCCGTAGAATGAGGCGATGGAGAGCCTGATACAGCCCTCACCGGCAGTTTCAACCCATTATCCGATGCCTGAAAAAGTGTCCCAATGTGGATTTGAGTGCAGATAACGGAACGTTATAGGTTTCCCATCAGATAAGCCGGCCATGAGTGGAGATAACACCCCTTACAGGAAACTAGATTTCAGCAGATGTAGACGTGGCTAAATAAAGTAAAGAAGATAGAGCAGTCATTAAATGGCGGGGGCATCAGCAAAGCATTGATGGCTTCAGTTGAGTCTATTCAGGGGCCAATAAAGAACTTCGTAAAAGGTTGTGGAGAGAATAATCAAAGATAGGAGTCAATGGTTGGGTTGTCGGAAAGTTTAACCTATTTTGGACCTTTTCAAGGTGTTTCTGAGGTTTACATCCACAGGTCCTTTCCTGGCTTGATCTTCCACCTTATTTACTTTCCCCGTCAGCGTTAAGGGCGCTCCAGGGAATCTTTTTAGGTCAGGGGGCACATTTGTGAAAACACCCACCAAGCATCATTTACTTACCAAATAACCCCTACAAGCTTTGACCCAACGGTCAGAGAAAAAATTAACAGAGGTGTGTCGTCCCTCATTATTTTCTTTAGAATTACACCGGTGCAAGATCATGAGTTATCGTTATTCTATGACCTCTTTTTATACCACATCTTTTTACTAGATCCCTACTGTCAAGAAGAGCTGAAACCAAGATAGTCAATCTATTAGAAAGGTTTGCTGATGAATATTAGACATCCAGGTAATAAGATACGCCCAAAACAGTTACTCAAGGATAAACTTTAAAACTGTTGAAACATTTTGGCAGTTTCAAAATTTTGTCTAGCTGCTTGAGTAACTATTTTGTGGCGAATCAGAAAGGTTATTGGGGGACAAAAGTCTCACGAGAAATAACAATTTTTTCTCGGTGATCGTGGGACGACTTATCCTCTTAACCTCTTCTGCGTTCACTCAACCCCTGCATCACCCACTGCTGCTGTGCTTAATCAGGCTCAAAGAAGGTCACTCTCAGATGACCCCTATAAAAGAATCATCTATCATATTAACCCCCAAAGCTCCTTACTCTTAGCCTGTACTTTTTAACATCGACAATTTGTAATGCACAGTTGGTCTCTTTTGTCATCTTTGATTTCTATGACTTCTTACTAATTTGGCAGCACTACATGTTAATCGTATATTTCAGACATATATCATAGTTATGTTAGACGCGTGGGTTGTATCTTATTTGCATAGGGTTCAGTGAAAAGGAATGGCTGACTCGAAAATTATCTCAATTTTGAACAAAAATGTCCCTAAGGCTATAAAGTTCCTTACAAATTTTCAATCACTTAAAGGTACTTCTTCAACAAAATCATTAGCCTGTTTTGCCACGCTACTAAGAGTCTGACATTCGTGAGAAATAGTTACTTCAGTATCATTAGCTATAGCAGCTTCTTTGTACATTAGACAGTAATTTTCTTTCCATAAACTTAACAATCCTAGATGGTGGTCCAGTACTGCTAACGAACTCCAAGGAACATTAAGTATATCTTTATAAGCCTAGCACGACTAGAGTAACTGCCTTTAAATCCTCATGTCTTAGGAAAACTCGTTACGTCTAAGGAAGAAAATGCAGTTTCCACCGAATAAATGCACCGACAATAAGAATGCAATTATCATTTTTCACACCCGCCAAAATTGCAATGGCGAAGCGAAGTACTCGTAATTTTCCTAAAACGTGAAGTGAAAAAATATCGTAAGAGCAGCAAGTCGTGAATACAGATTGCTACAATGGTGATGAAAATTCTTCTACTATTTTGTACCAAAAAGGGCAATGGTTGACGTTTTTTCATTCTTTGAATCTATTTTGTTCTCAGATCTCTATATTTGAGTTATTAGGTGTCAAGAAAGCGTACTGGTAGCAGTGTTACTTGATAGAGCGCCAGGTAAACCAGACCTAATACCTTCACGGCAAGATGGTGTTACGATATATTGGCGTAGGAGGAGATTAAAATGGCCTCACATGTCAAACGTGGCCGTGCCTCTGATGGGGTAATATTATGTTTGTGTCAGTCAGTTAGTGAACCATACACACTAGCGCGGATGGATTGTTAGACATTTTGTCACTGGTGGCACCCTTTGACATTTTATCTGGTCAGGGGGAGGCAGCGCATTCATTATCCTGACCCGTGGGATGGTTGTTCCGTGACATTTGTAATGGAGGTTGTGTGTGGAGAATGTTGTATCACCTCCGTGGTTAACGATAGTATCTGGTGCAGACTGTATTCATTCCCAGTCGCCATGAAGGGTTCTTCTACAAAGTGCTGGAGGGAGTGAAGCGGCAGTAGTCGATGAACACAATGTGACAAAAGTTTATTACCTTCGCCAAGGTTATGTTATCGGTAGAGTTCGTGCGTCCGTCTGTGTGTGTATGTCTGTCAACATGGTAATTTGAGAATGTTTTAATGGATTGTCTTGATATTTGGCAGGTGGGTAGGTCTCGATGAGATTTTGGGAACACCAGCGTTTTTCTGGTACTGCAACGAAACTTCCGGTTTTCATTTCTCGTGTTCTGGACAAGTTATGGTCACCACTTTTGCTTGGTAGATAGCTCGTGTTGTCGGAAAGAAATGACATGAGTTCGGGTCCTCTAATTGAGACATGATTATCAAAATTATAGCGATTACTCGTAGCAAAAAGTTTTTTCTGTTGCAATTTTGCTTGAAATATTTCTCCAGGCTCCTAACGTGTGTTTTATTGAAATCCCAGTCAAAGACGTATAGTTTATGAACTCCTAAACGACTGTCAACAAGTAGTAAATACTTCAAATTACAGTATATATTCTTCAGGCCACCCGAGAGTCGAGAATCGATACCTTTCGTGGGGAATGTAATATTGATATGCACTTACGTTGAATTATTTCGTCTCTGTTGCAATTTTATGTCCTGGTTGCTGATATATGGATACAATATCAGCGGCGTCACGTTAATTCTTTATCATGATAAAGCGGCCACATTTCCGAGTCCGTTACCCAACACGCCCCCCTCCCCACGAACAGCGATAGTTTGTAATAGGAAACCGTTGGACGTCACACGCGCGTTGTCTATCAGCTATGTACGTCAGCTAGAGGTCAAAGTTCCCTGAGGATATTAACTTATTGAATTACCGCACTAATTTGGGCTGCTCGGGTCACATCACGCTGTTCTGGGCTTGCAACCCGTCTTCCATTAGTGGTTAACCTCTGACCAGCCTTAGACTTCAATTTGGCCCATTTCAAACCGTTCTATTCCTATTACGCTTTCATTCGCGCTGATTCCTGAGCCATAGACCTAACTTGATCGACCTTGCTGTGACCTTTAAAGTTTCAATATGGCGGAATGTTGGCCGACTAATATATAATATGAATAGAGGACGAATTAGATCAGTGACACTTTCATTTTCTTTATGATAGTTCTTTCTTAACGTTTTTATTGAAAATCTCTTTCAAATATCAAGAAGATCGATCGACCAGAATCTTGGTCATAAACTTCATTCTTTTGCATATATACACTTGGCAAATTATTTCTAAGCTGAGAGATTTGCTTCTCAAGAAAGGGACATTGACATTTGTATTTGCTGGCTGACAATTAGATCAGCCTTTTCAACATTTAGATCAGCCTCTTCCACATTTAGATCAGCCTCTTTAACATTTAGATCAGCCTCTTCAACATTTAGATCAGCCTCTTCAACATTTAGATCAGCCTCTTCAACATTTAGATCAGCCTCTTCAACATTTAGATCAGCCTCTTCAACATTTAGATCAGTCTTTTCAACATTTAGATCAGCCTCTTCAACATTTAGATCAGCCTTTTCAACATTTAGATCAGTCTCTTCAACATTTAGATCAGCCTCTTCAACAATTAGATCAGCCTCTTCAACATTTAGATCAGCCTCTTCAGCATTTAGATCAGCCTCTTCAGCATTTAGATCAGAGGCTCTTCAACATTTAGATCAGCCTCTTCAACATTTAGATCAGCCTCTTCAACATTTAGATCAGTCTCTTCAACATCTAGATCAGCCTCTTCAACATTTAGATCAGCCTCTTTAACATTTAGACCAGTCTCTTCAACATTTAGATCAGTCTCTTTACAGAATAGCTACAAAGTCATGATAATGTTTAAGATGTGGAGCTTACTATCATGAGCTGGCTTTTTGATATGTATTATGTCGCAGTTATTTTCATCCACTTCAGGTATTTGCCATTAAGCGTTATCTTCTCTACAGGTTCAACAGCTGCCCAGGACAGCGTTGGACTGACGGTTGCTAGTCGAGTCAACGCCGTCAAAGGTCAACCAGCCACCCTGTCAGCCTCGTACAAAAGTACCCGTCGTCTGGTGACCCTGATGTGGGGGAAAGTCGACGGTTTACCCGGTGGGAGGGAGAGAACTGTCTACATGTACTCACCAGGTCTGGGCCTGCAGTACGCACTGGGACCGCTAGAGGGACGGGCCGAACTCGTTGGAGAAGCATCGTTGAAGATTCGGGAGGCGAAATTGTCGGATGAAGGGGCATACTACGTCTCTGTCATTCTTGACGAGCTGGGGGAGGAAAGGAAATACGTTAATTTGAATGTGCTGGGTAAGTTTATTTTGAATACAATAATTGCAGAGACTATGACGATGGTTAGGAAGGTTACTACAGCGTCCACCTCAATATTCAAGACCGTTGAATATGTTTTATGATTTTGAGTTGTTATAATAGTTTGACTCATTTCAGTTGTCCCTATGATTTATTGCTCCTGTGTTAGGTGATCACTACTTAACGTTATATTATTGTTGATGAATGTTGAGTTATTTCCTTTGCAATTGTATCCTAATTTGTTACGATATTCAATTTTGTAAGGACCACTTTAAAATCGGTTACCCCTTCAACTGAAGTGACAGCCCTAAAGATTCGTAGATTAGAAAATAAACCTTTCAACGTTCTTGACATTCGTAACACAAGTAAGTAGAAAACAAGGAAATCAACATCTTTTAATTAAGGAAACCAAATTAACGTCGTGTGCAATAATCTTATCAACAAATCAATGGAGTCTTACAATAAATTGGTTGCCCTGATGGTTTGCCTGAGTCTTCTCGTTAGTTGCATTCATTAATTGAACACAAGTAAAGACAAATGAGAGCATTTCTGCGATAATTTGTTTAGCCAGGCGGTGATGTGATCATGTAGTGATGACGTGGTTCAGTGCTTTCGAGACACACGTTGTTTTCGTATGGGCTTGACACAAAAACGCCTTTTAGAAGTGCATTTGGACTATTCATAAAATATTATAGCTATTTCCCATGAAATTGGGTGTGTGGGGGGGGGTGTAAGAAGAATACTAATGCATGGAGAGTACAGAGAGTGGAGAGGGAGGCCAAAATTAACTATGGCAATTTCGACATGTATCTAGAGTGCTACCGTGGATACCAACTGAATATCACCATTGTGAACTTCAACAAGATACAGGAATACCAAAATCAACAATGTTTGTTACAAAGTTGATTGTTGATTGATGTCTTTGTTCATCTAAGAATGTCTTTTTAAGATTTCTAAAAAAATGAAAAGTAGTGAGAATATCATAACAAAGGAATAGCATTAATTTTGATATGGGCAACTGTTTATCACATATGGCACATAACAATTATAGTCTTTGCCTTTGTTCTTCTAGTCCAGCCCAAAGTGAGCGTAGGTCCTGCGAACCCATACGTCGTGGAGTGGTCCAAAAACGTCACCCTGACATGCACCACCAAGGACGCGAAACCCCCCATAAAGACCCTCTTCTGGGAGAAAGATGGCGTCCGGGTTCAGACAGGGGATGGCGGGAAGTATACCAGAGGAAACATGAAGGCGCCATTTCTCATCATCCGCAACGTGTCCAAGAACGAGGCTGGGAGATACGCATGCGTCGTTGATCACGTGACGGGAATGCATCGAGCCGAACTTATACTCAAAGTCATTTGTGAGTATTGCACAATCATAAATTATTCATACATAAGATATTCACAATGCTTGTAAAAATCAAAGCAATGAGCTCTGAACATCGGCTGTGCTTTCACATATATCTATCCATGAAGATCAACATTTTAATCTAATATCATTTGATTGTTATTATCTCATTACGAACTGAGCCAATTCAGAAGCGTATTATGGAAAACCGCAGTTTCTGCGGCTCCCCCGCTGTGCGGAGTGCTATTGGCACCTTGGCGCTAGCAAATAACCGTGTGGTAGCTTGACTCTAGACCAAAGACACCAAATACCAATGCTTTGTATCCTTGAATTAATCATTACGAAGTGTGCTACAATCCCGGAGGTTCTCTGGTTGACTGGAGCTTCTCTAGCTGGCTGATTTGGGAACAGTGGATGCTTGAAGATTAGTAAAGCGGTCTCCTGTATTCACATGCGTTCATTAGAGAGCTAAACAATGGTCTTCCTTCACAGTTCGGTGACGGAATTTCGCTTCAATAGTGAAGCCAATCAGCTCTCTCCTTTCCTGTGACGTCCTTTCCTGTGACGTAGATATCACGGGCCATCTGTCTCAGAGTGGTCACTTTAGCGTGGGAAGCGGTGTTGGCCACACACGCGGATCGTCCTAGCCCCATGGCAGGAATCAACTACTCTCCAAGCAGAGGAGTGGGTCCGGCAGGTTTTTGACGTGTTTTTAGGCGTTTTTGTCGGGCTTTCTACTTTGTCATGGTTTCTTTCTATCTTTACGTCAACCATGGCATTTGTGTTGCCAAAGTTATAGCTAGGACTGACTCAGGGTCGGCCTCAGTGAGCCCTGTTGGGGAAAGACTTTCATAGTCTGAACTCATCTTATAGGGAGACTGAACACCACAATTAGCGGTCGTGTGTTTCAAACATAACGGTAGGTCCAGCTCGGGAATGGATTTAGTGAGCCCTGTTGAGGAAACTCAACTTATAGGGAGACTGAATACCACAATTAGCGGTCGTGTGTTTGAAACATAACGGTAGGTTTAGCTAGCCTTCTTCGCAGACTTCCTATGACAGCGGCGTATATATTGGGGGGGGGGGGAGGTTCTCTAAAGGGAGTTGTGTAGCCAAGGGAGTTGTGTAGCCGAGGGACGGCCGCTGTTCATATCCAGTCTGCTTCAAGTCGGGCCCAGCAAAGGAAAGGTGATTAAGACAGCCATTCAGAGAAGCTATTAACATGTTCGCGCAAGGGTAATTCACATGTTCGCGCAAGGGTAATTCACACGTACGCGAGGAACAATTGACTGAATGGGCCTGATACACGCCTGGTTTGTTACGGGAGTTTACGGCTGAAACAAAACCTAAAAAACACACCAGTCGGGGTCAGAAACGGAGGCTAGTATAAAACTATCTCTTCAATCAATGTGGGCATTTATTCTGTCGAAGGCAGTCGGACAGTTTGTCGGATTGTCAAATCTAGTCCGACGGAACCAGCAGAAATGGGGAGGGAGGGCCATGCAAGGTCGCCGCTTTAGACGATCACTTTCAGCTCCTCTGCGAAATTAGCCAAATTGAAAACAAATCAATTTGCCATGGTCAGCTAAATGGCTAGTCCCAAGAAACTGCATAAAACAAGCTCCCCTTTGACGGCGGCTCTCATGGTCAGCAACAAGATCTTGTAGTGGACAAATACAACTACCATCGTCGTCTCCTTGGCAAGAGACGGTCACGTGTATCTGGTAACAAATTGACTTTCCTTGATCTATAGCCAGGCCGACAAAACAATCTTTGCTTTCCGTGGTAAGTTGAAATGTTTTGTTTCATTTTTTGTAACCGATTGTGATCCCGGTGACCGTTAGGAAATGGCCGGGTCAGTGAATACGGGGGCGTGACAACTCACTGCCGAGAGGTGCGTGCGGTTTATTGGGGTCCACGGGACGCCGCAGTTCACAAGTCCATGAAGATAGCCCCTAATTGTTTTTTAATTCCCCTTTGCTGGGCCCGACTTGAAGCAGACTGGATATGAACAGCGGCCGTCCCTCGGCTACACAACTCCCTTGGCTACACAACTCCCTTTAGAGAACCCCCCCAATATATACGCCGCTGTCATAGGAAGTCTGCGAAGGAGGCTAAGGTTTAGCTCAAGAATGGATTTAGTGAGCCCTGTTGAGGAAACTCAACTTATAGGGAGACCGAATACCACAATCAGCGGACGTGTGTTTGAAACATAACGGTAGGTCCAGCTCGGGAATGGATTTAGTGAGCCCTGTTGAGGAAACTCAACTTATAGGGAGACTGAATACCACAATTAGCGGTCGTGTGTTTGAAACATAACGGTAGGTTTAGCTCAAGAATGGATTTAGTGAGCCCTGTTGAGGAAACTCAACTTATAGGGAGACTGAATACCACAATCAGCGGACGTGTGTTTGAAACATAACGGTAGGTTTAGCTCAAGAATGGATTTAGTGAGCCCTGTTGAGGAAACTCAACTTATAGGGAGACTGAATACCACAATTAGCGGTCGTGTGTTTGAAACATAACGGTAGGTTTAGCTCAAGAATGGATTTAGTGAGCCCTGTTGAGGAAACTCAACTTATAGGGAGACTGAATACCACAATTAGCGGACGTGTGTTTGAGACATAACGGTAGGTTTAGCTCAAGAATGGATTTAGTGAGCCCTGTTGAGGAAACTCAACTTATAGGTAGACTGAATACCACAATCAGCGGACGTGTGTTTGAAACACAACGGTAGGTTTAGCTCAAGAATGGATTTAGTGAGCCCTGTTGAGGAAACTCAACTTATAGGGAGACTGAATACCACAATTAGCGGTCGTGTGTTTGAAACATAACGGTAGGTTTAGCTCAAGAATTGATTTAGTGAGCCCTGTTGAGGAAACTCAACTTATAGGGAGACTGAATACCACAATTAGCGGACGTGTGTTTGAAACATAACGGTAGGTTTAGCTCAAGAATGGATTTAGTGAGCCCTGTTGAGGAAACTCAACTTATAGGGAGACTGAATACCACAATTAGCGGACGTGTGTTTCAAACATAACGGTAGGTTTAGCTCAATAATGGATTTAGTGAGCCCTGTTGAGGAAACTCAACTTATAGGGAGACTGAATACTACAATTAGCGGACGTGTGTTTCAAACGTAACGGTAGCTATAGGTTTAGCTCAAGAACGGATTTAGTGAGCCCTGTTGAGGAAACTCAACTTATAGGGAGACTGAATACCACAATTACCGGTCGTGTGTTTGAAACATAACGGTAGGTTTAGCTCAAGAATGGATTTAGTGAGCCCTGTTGAGGAAACTCAACTTATAGGGAGACTGAATACCACAATCAGCGGACGTGTGTTTGAAACATAACGGTAGGTTTAGCTCAAGAATGGATTTAGTGAGCCCTGTTGAGGAAACTCAACTTATAGGGAGACTGAATACCACAATTAGCGGTCGTGTGTTTCAAACATAACGGTAGGTCTATCTCAAGAATGGATTTAGTGAGCCCTGTTGAGGAAACTCAACTTATAGGGAGACTGAATACCACAATAAGCGGACGTGTGTTTCAATCATAACGGTAGGTTTAGCTCAAGAATGGATTTGGTGAGCCCTGTTGAGGAAACTCAACTTATAGGGAAACTGAATACCACAATTAGCGGACGTGTGTTTCAAACATAACGGTATGTCTAGCTCAGTTGGGGAAAGACTTAAATAGTCTAAATTCGACTTATACATGTTATAGGGAGATTTGTTGAACATAATGGGAGGTCTAGCTCAGGGCTGGCAGTGTGTGCTGTGGGGATTAGCATAGTAATTAACACCTAGCCGAGAGTCAATAAACTCCGCCTGTCTACGTCCAGACCGCTCATTTGCATTATACGCTTCTGAATTGACCCAGTTCGTAATGAATTACCTGAAATCTCTGGCAAAATATGAGCAACAGGAATCGTCTCAAAGCAGAAATCGTTCGACGAAGGCAACATTTTGAATACAACACGCCATTTAACGATTGTTCCTACGACTGAATGTAAGATAGATGTTTAATATTTTTGATACTTTATCTATGCCATGTTGACTTACAGACATAATCTTTTTTCAGATCCTGCAGTCATAACCAACATCACTAAATCAGTCACCGGGGACAGAATCAGCTTGCACTGCTTCGCAGACGGTAATCCTAAACCAGAAATCACATGGACCAAGGCCAAGAGTTATGTCCCGTTAGACTCCCGCCATTTCCCTGACGACGGAATGGCTACTCATGTACTGGTCAACGTAATGGCCAATGACAGCGGCGTTTACATATGTACGGCAAGAAACGGGTACGGCGTCGGGGAGTCAAGATCACTTAGAATCGTCGTCGCAGGTTTGATAATCAAACTTTTACCGCATCTTATAATTTTCAGACTAATATACGAATGTAATAAAGAAAGATTACAAAGTGATAAAATCTCATCCCAATTAAATGCGTTTTCTCATGCAAAGGAAATCTCCATAAAACTTTCTGACACAAACTTTGGCTTCTAGAAGTATTAGTATTTCCAGGCACATCTCCAAAAATATGTATAAAACATCATCTGTAGTCATATTTTGGTACTGATCCAAATGGAGTGTGACAATTTATGACCTTCTCCATCTTTAATACTACAGAGCTTATTTGTATTTCATAACTAGAATAGAATGCTCTTGCTCTTCAATTTCAGGCACGTAGATTACAGATGAACAGAGGTAACATTTGACCGTCATACATAACAAAACAACGTTACACACCCGAACGTTAAAGGAGTCAGCAAAACGCAGTGGTATTTCCGCTGTGTATGAATACCTTGGTGTCAAATGGGTATTTTTCATAATTGGTAAGAAATGTTGTTGAACTTCAGATGAAGTGCAGAAGCCGTGGAAGCATTCTCCGCACGTCGCCATTATTGCAGGCGTGGCGGCAGCGGTGGCGTGGGTCATAGTGTGCACGGTGCTCGTGACCTGTATCGTACACCGGAGGAGAAAACGAAACACGGCTGCAGTTCCACGATACGCCCTACAGCTCTCCTATCTGGAGGGAAAAAGGAAAGGGGCGTGCGACCACGGTACATACGGGTTCTTTTATAACGACTTTTTTTTCAGTGAATTGCACACTTACCCAATGACACAGTTGCACTCATTTGAAACTAAACGTTTCTAAAATTAAATCTTATTGCATCTAAATTAGTATTTCATCATCTTGTTAAATGTTAATTGCATGTTTATTTGTGATATTTAACTGTACATCGGACGTTCCCGTTTTCATTACATATTTCTGTTATATGTCTTGAATCATAATTTTGATTGGTTGGTATAAATAGTTTCACTTGAGTGTGGCACCACAGCGTGCTGTATTGATTAAATGTTGCAATGGAAATGTCTTACTGCTTATTTGAACATTTTACACAGGCTTACTAATTTACTAACGGTTATTTGTTGAGCTCTGTTGGTTGTACCTACCCAAAACGCACAATAATGATAAAGTATTTTATCACTTCTTTGCGAGAACAAGAGCATGCTTCTAGCTATTTCTGTTTTACTGTTACCTAAAATCCTCTTATATAGATATGTGATAATATCATGAAGATCAAAATGTGAGATTTACGTATTAGTGGTATCAGTCATAATTTGTGCTTTAAATTAGGTTCAACTTGATTTCAGAAGATGAGATTGTAGAATTGCTCAATAAAGTTCTACCTATGGTTCCTCTGAACGTGATGAGCATAAGAAAGGCACTTCTTTAAACCGAGACAAAGTCTAATCACTCATACCATTCTTTACATTTTGTATCAGAACGAAGGTACGCCCGAGTTCTCTACGACTATGACCCGAAGGATGACGACGAGCTCCGATTACGGTCGAACGACATCATCGACATCATTCGGGGAGACAACGAGGGCTGGTGGTTCGGCTATCTGAACGGGCGATGCGGGCTGTTCCCTTCAAACTATGTAGAAGTCATCACAGTGACGGAGAGAGAAGGTAGATAAGACATAATATCATAATTGATCGCAAAATAATAGGCTATACTAGAGGTGATATCAGAAAAAGATAGAGAAAGGTTGTTAGACCATTTAAACTCTCTGCAACAATGCGCCTATTTGCACCATTCTACTACAAAGAGCCTCGCATTGTAGCCTGTACAATATACATTCGAAAATGAACAAGTGACCGCCTCTATATAATGGACACCTAGCCAATTTGACAGCTTTTTGGTGGTCCCTTAAATAGTTTTCTCCCATTGACACAAGCATGATGAATCGTGTTAATAGTTATCACCTGTCCGCATATTTAGACCAAATTGTAGAGGTCCCCTGATTGATCTTCTTGGGCAGTTTTAACTGTACCTGGGGAGGCATTGCTAAACTGGGCTGAGGCATGCCCACGATCGTGGGCATGGTCTCTAACCAGTTAGACAATCACAGAATCAGCTTTTCTCACAGAAAACATTTAGACGATTGTCTTATTGTCTGACAGCTGGTAAGATACCGTGTCAAGAAAAGTGGAGATCTCAGCCCAGTTTAGAAGAGCCTATCCAAGGTTTGTTGTATAGGCTGCGTGTGAGGTTTTCCATAGGAGAATTGTTTCCACCAATGTGTAGTATCCCCCCAACGACCCGGAGGTCAAGGGACTGGGTAGGTAGGTAGGTAGGTAGTATCGGATGTAACATGCTCTACATATGTGTGTCTATAGCAACGGTTGGTAACCTGGGGCTCTATGACATCTAACGTTACGTGAACTTTCCTAATTTCACGCAGCTCTTCGGTTGGGAGTACCAGACATCGCGATCAGCGGATGTAACGAAGAAGTCAGAGCCTCCATACGAGATAAGGCTAATAAGGTCAGTACGAGATACCTCATTATGACCTGAAGGTCTTCATGGTACTTTGCATCAACTCCATCTCGGCGCCAGAACGCCTTCTTGGAGGCATTAGTTAAGCATCTACATAAGAGCATGTTGAGCCTCTACATAAGAGCATGTACTCAGTCCGCCACTTTGGTTCCACAAAAAATACATAGATGTATTCATGAACAGACCGTGTATTGCATGCTTCATATGTCAACTAGCTTTACCGACTTAGTTGCATCTAAACTAAAGGATAGCGTGCGAACTAATCTAAGAAGTTTGACACTCTTTGATATCGGAATTCACCGGTAGCAGTTAAGTTTGTCATATGGTATTCTTATCTCCTTCGTCATAAGAGAATGTCAGAGCACACCCGGAAATCATCGACCAAATTACTTAGGCTGCTGTAGCAAATGTCATATGATTGACGCACCAGACGTTACAAATATGCACTTACTCCTATCAGCTGCTGAAACGGTCTCAAATTGCTGTGTCATTTAGGATACGAACGTAACTTTGACATATCACATTTGCGTTGCCTGAATGGTTAATACAATTATGGAAAAGTGGGACATTTAGTCTTCTTCTGCTTCCAAAATTTGGATATAGCTCACGTCAGTATTTGAGAAATCTCTTCTTACGAACGTCCATCACTGTCAATTATCACTTGTATGTCTCCTATGTTTCTACTATGTACTTGCAGTAAGCCTTCGGGCAGGAAATAAGATTTCTGCACAATAATAATACATACTCGGTTCCTTTGTACTGTACTACAGGAGTATTATCGCAGTCTGCCACGTCGTCCGAAGGAGAGAACAGAGAAACCGGTTTGTCCAGCTCACCCCAACAGGAACAGAGGCGCACCTCGACATTCAGGACTCTCAAAATGTTGATGAAGAGAACATCCTTCAACATATCAACTTCTACTTGGCAGGGTCGCCGTAAACTCTACTTTATTTTACCATTCCTGTTGAGAAACATAGTCTCATCATGCAAAACAGTTACCTCATTTACAGAAGAATAAAGGGACCAATGATAACCATATGGTGTCAGAAAGAAGTTCAGATCTTCAGACATCACACGACGTTCATGTGATAGCCATCTTTTGCAGTAGCCATCTTCTAGCTAGTCTGCAAGAAACAATAGTGCACTGATGATGCAGCGCCCCCATGCGCATTCAGTGTCTAGCAGGTCGAGACGCCAGCTTCCATATCAGACGATAGGATCTTCGCTGTTGTCATTCTGCCGTCCAGAACAGCTTAAGTCGAACAAACCGAACAGAAACATTCGTCAAGTAGATTGCACCAGACACAGAAAACGCTCTTGGAATATCAAGTATGGACTTAGTACTTTCGTTTTAAATCACCGCGATTCAATGACGTGGAATGAACTGTCTGGAAGAAGTACTTTCTTTCAGCTTGAGACGTTTCTGAACTGCCATGCTTGCCAGAACTGCAATTACAAAGACTTCAAGTGTCAGGATACTTGAAACAGAAAGTGAGACGAGTAGATTATGCCGATGACCCTTGGATCCGAACCTACAAGATGGTCTACTCCCCGACACTGATGATACAGGATGGATCTTGCAGAACTACCTAATGGACTTAACTTTAGGTAGGTTAATAACTTATTAATATTTATCACATACAGAAATCCATTCATGAACATGGACACTTTCAACCAACATTAAATCAACTGGTAATGTTACTGAAATGAAAATATCAGGACCATTGACATTAAAGATCTAGCACGGCACAATTTACGACGGTTCAACTTGGCAAACAGACTATGGCCTTTAAATGATGCAGGACAATTCAACAGGAAATAAATAGTCCAAGTTGTTAGAATTGGAGTCAATCAGTCCTCCTATAAGGACCCAGTGTTGCCAGTTCCAATTATTGTAAAGTCAGCTAACAAAGAACTTTGAATGGTTCATTGGCAATGGGGAGAACTAGACTTACGGCCAAATCATCAAGTAGTCAGAGCCAATGAATAAAGTAGAGAGTACTGTCGGGTGATGGAATGGATAGAACGTTACGTGAATGTAAAATATGAAAAAGGACCAAGGTTTAAATGGGGAGTCTGTTCTGATCGATTGTAGCGCGAGCAAAGGTCTCTCTGAAGAAGTATTCATGAAGTTTCTATATATAACGTACCATCTTGTACGAATAATAATTATTCTTCACGAAGGAATCTGGGTACTTTGATGTTTACTTTTAACCAAAGCGTTAAATACAAAGGATGACATATTAAGGTTGCAAGGCACACATACTATTTGGAGAGATAGACATAACATAAAAGTACTTTTTCGGCAATGGTGATTTCTATTATGTTCTTCTTTAAGTACATTTGGAGTACATTTCCAAGCTTGTTCCACCGGTACCATTGTTATGTTTTAATGTCACCTTTGTGAAGTCTGACTTCGTCGAGAAAAAAAATGTAAACCTCATGTCAGAAGATATCAAAACCGTTTCATATCCAACATGTTAAAAGTTAGACGTAATTAAAGGACATAGATTGCCAAACGTGAGGTATTCATGGAGGGGAGATTATGATGAAAGTGGATTTATTCATGTTGCATCAATTTCGCCACAAAACACCTGCTTCACGGGCGTTATTTCTCCTCCTGATACCCCGAGGTACTATAGATATCGGGGCTAAGCAATAAAACACAGGTTTTATCACCTGGGGAGACAACCGTTGTATTGATGAATTCGGTTAGTTTGATCCATGCTCCTCTGCACCATGCCTACGGCGAGCCTGAAATAAAATTAAAGTACAGCCATCGGTGGGTCTATCTGTCCTCTTTCCATAATTATTCCAAATCGTTACAAGTTAGAGTGTCTTACGGAAAGCGACATGGCAAATTTATAGAGGGCTGTCAAGTCACATATATGTGATTGGGAATAGCTATCTATATGTATGGAGTAGGTGTAGTAAAGTGGCAGCATCATTTTGAGAGAGTCGTTTTTGTACACGCATGTCCAACAGAATTTTGAAAACTGTCCGAATTTCTGGTCTTTTTCGTACTGGCCAATGTTTATTCGTGGCTCACATATCAAAGGCTTATCTACCCAAAAAAGTTTATTACTTTAACAGGAAAATGCAGTTGGAAATCCAAACATCGCGGGCAGGTCTATATCTAGCACGCTGTGCCATTAATTGCTAGTATTCAGGTTGCCCAGCCCTAGGTATGTACATGTAATATGCCATTCGTTGCTGCAGGTTTAGAACAACGAAAAAAGTAGTAATTACATTAGACTATAGATGATTTCCTCTAAGGCTACCCTCCAAGCCAGCCCAGTGGATACTAATGAAATGGATTTCTAACCACTTCTGTAATTTACTGACTAATGATTTTCGATCGCTGCTTAAAGCAGGCGAAAACTTCAGAAATTCGTTAGGTTCTGAAAAAAAGTTAGTTTTGTGGAGAGACTTTACAGTTAAACGTATTTATACATTTGCTCATCATGAGGACAGGCAACACGCCAAACTCTTTATAGACGTGATGGACTGTAACTCAATCTCAGGAGGAATCTATACAGGAGATGGACCTCATAAATACTAACCGTTTTTGCAACTGCTGCAAACAGCCTGCAATTGAGTAAGCAAAGAGGAGAAGATTTGGAATGATATAAGTCAAAGGGAAGTCCACAAATCATTACAACTGTAATTTGAATAGCATTGAATGATGACCCCCTTTGTAGCTATCTTTTATAGAACAACGTCAACCACGGAACATGGAAGCATACGTTACAATGTTAAAGCTGTAAATATACATAGAAAGGTACGGAAAGTTCCTGCAACCGTATCGGCCTCATCAATTTCAGTGACAGGCAAGACCCTTATCACTAGTACCAGATTGTCCACCAGGTCGTCAGCCAGAGGCAGTTTGACGAGTTGCTCATGACTTTGGCATTTGGGTGTTATTCATGCAACTACACCTTATAGAAAGCGACATCTTTATTTCAAGTAAAGTTTTCTGGCTTTCTAAAATTAACTTTTATCAGAGTTAACGTTCTGGGACAGGTATATCTGAGTCCACGTTTCTACTTTATAACCTTTTGGGCTAAGTTTGCTTATTTACAGTCAGAAACAACCTTATTCATGGCAGGAATCTATAACTCTTTTGACATAAAACATAGTGTAAATCGCAGTCATCAGAGGTAATTGTCCTCAGCTTATGCACCACATGTGATGACTGGTTGAAATCCACTGAAGGATAGCTCTCTGTCCCCAATTACAGATTTCCATCCCCATAAGAAATATATTACATACTGCAACAAGATGATGCCCCTGAAATGGTCTAAAATTGCAGCACTCAATCAATGTACATGGGGAAATCTTGCCGCAAAGGAAAGCCTTGCAGATGACCGTCGTTCATCTATGTAAGTGACTAGGATGGGAATATCAGTGTAAGCCTGCGGGAGGAAAAACAGTGATTAATTCTATATACAGTAAACCACTGTGAAGCAGCAAGAGGATATGTTTTGAATTTCATTGGGTGGTTGGCGTGCTAGTGAACCAGATATTTTTAAATAAAAATGATTTTTTTTGGGGAGATAAGATTTTAATCATTGACAGATCTATTGGTATGTCATCCAGGCATTTCTTAAAGCAGTCCAAAGTAGCTTTAGCTACTGTAAGAACTATGGACTACTAGAATTACCACAAATAACTGTTGCAACGAAACTTAAAATCTCTCTTACGAAGTGTAGATGGTAACAGGTAAGAGATAGCAGGCACCTTATGGTCGTAGCTACACTGGATGAATTTCAGCGGCTGCTGTTGAATTTATGTTCATTGCCTTCTAAACACTAAACAGGGAAGGTTTGCAATATTCGGTAGCTTTCATCAATGATTTACTATTTTTCATCAATGACAGTCACTGATGATTCAAGATAGTGGATGCTACCTGAAACCTCTTACTCTTAAGAGAAGTTAACCAGTTGCAAGGTTTATTTCATATTACATTATACGACGCTGCATATTTTGAATGGGATTGCCTGCATAAAACCTGATTATAATGATATGCCATTTCCTTCCTCAAACCTTGGGTCACAGTGGGTAAGCCTGCCATGTTGCTCTGTTGAGTGGTTTCATCTAAAAGAAGAAATTCTGTATCTCTATGGATTTGTGTAGTTTGTAACTTGTTGACTCCGCCGTTACTTTCTTACTTCATTGCAGAGCATATTCTTTCTACGGTGACCTATTAGTAATCCGTTACTGTTAGCATCATCTGAACTGGTTGTTTGCATCGCCTACCAATCTAAAAAGCTGTTAGGGATCTTTCTAGCAGATGATGACTACGAAATTGGCTGGTTTCTATCTCAGCATGTCGCTTATCATGTAGGCTGTGTGTTGCAATGCATTGAGTCCTAGATGCATGGATTGAACGTTTGGGCCTGTTGGGAGCATAACCCCTTTTTTTACATTTAATAGGTAATTTTCAGTTGCAAACTCAAGGCTAATTGCAAGGGAACACAGCTATGATAATAGAAAAAAAAGGTAAAACATGTCTAGCCTATATGTCTATCTGATGCCTCCACAGATATGTTTGAGAGGTGAAATGAGTTTTCTGATTTTAGTTGGGGTCGCTGTAAAACTACTCGGGTTGTTTCGCGTAGTTTAATCATACAGTGTTTTCGGTGAGAATCCTCCGGTCTAAGAGATAATTCAGCCTATTTCACCCAGTAGCAAGTACTTT
The DNA here is from genome assembly GCA_035149815.1 of Branchiostoma lanceolatum. Lineage (NCBI taxonomy): Eukaryota > Metazoa > Chordata > Leptocardii > Amphioxiformes > Branchiostomatidae > Branchiostoma > Branchiostoma lanceolatum. The sequence goes on along the minus strand of CM068877.1, from coordinate 10,279,479 downwards.
TCAGTACTTGACATGGCTACAGCTTCTTTCCGTATCTTTGAATCTTGGGGTCATGGAAAAAATGGATTCCCCTAGCCGGTTGGATCAGAACTTGTGAAATGCTTCCTTACAGAAAGGTTACTAGATGTGAAAGACCATTATTCACAGCTGCAAGGGCACCCGTAGGTCAACTTTGCAATGGTAGTGTACAGAGTTCCAACATATCCTTCTTTACCTCAGGTTTAATATGCAGTTTTCTCCTGGTAATGGAACGCTTGCAGGAAAGTATGATCAGTCACAGGTTTCGTTTTTATTGTAACTTTGAATCTTTCATTTTTGCTTCCCTGACTGATGACAAGGAAGAATGTTCTGACAGACGTCCAAGGAAGATCTTTGCTCTTCTTATTTTCAAAGCACTTGTCTAAAAGCAGTACTACATACACTATGAATTACGGAGGCGTGTCACGATCGTCAGTGAAGGTTATTTCAAGATGCCCGCTAATCAATAAGGAGAACCCCAGAGAAATACTCCAGCGAACGACCACTTTTGTGACCACACATCGGAAAGACTATCATGTTCATCTTGTAGAACTGCGCTCACGTCAATGTAATTACCCCCGCAGGACTGATGAGGTATGAAGCTAATATAGCACAGGACAACACGGGAGTTACCGGGCGCCGCAATGTTTCCTCGTAATTGATTGGTTAATAAACGCCATGGTCTTGTAAATGTTCTTCGTACAGCCATTGGTGGCTGCTGTACCATAGAATGACATAAACGGTCCGTGCGTACATGTTGAAAATGCAAACAAAATTTTGATTGGGATACAGGGCGCCTTTTTGTAAAAAATAGATGCTTGTGGGCGAGGTTCCTATAGAAATAGGACAATTTTTTTACACAACCCAAATGAGTCCTTTTTTGGTCATGTATTTTAAGACTCATTAACATTTCGTAATACTGTTTGTCAGATAGCAGTTGCTTCTTATTTCCCGACTTTTCTCCCTTCGTATGTATATTACTTAGTGTGCCATACATGATACAGTCAAGAAAATAAGACATATTATGCATGCATAATGAGCCTACCCAGCATTGATGAGATAAATGCTTATCAATTGATCTTTATGGCGCCTAAATCGCTCATAGTTGCCCTCTTTTGTTTTCTTAAGTGATTAATTGTAAAATAAGTCTAAGAAAGCAGATCCTGTCAAATCCTATTACTCATAAACAAAGGTACAAAAGGGTGTGTGTCGGCACGATGTCTCCGCCGTAGAACACGTGGTGTATATATTCTCGACTTAACTGCAATCCCCAAGATGTTTCATTGAAGCAAGTGTCACATGACATACGAGGTATGTAAGAATAGCTGAGGCGCCATTCCTCAAGATGGAAGCCGGCAGACATGTAGAATCAATTTTCGCGTGATCGCCCAAAGATAGCGTTCGCTCTGTCTCTTAAGAAATATGTCTTTGTTTCATGTAACATCAATCTTTTCGCTTCTGAAGGATGGTAGCCGTTAGATCAAAACACACGTACAAAAGCGCGACGGGGTTATCTGGCGCTCATGAGGCACAGCTGTGGTGATGCATGAAGAACAATTGTGCCACGCTGCGGTTTAGAGACGAGCTGTTTTATTAAGCATAATGCATCTTGACTTTATTTCTTTTGTCTACTTCCTGTCACTCAACGGTGAACGTGACTAGGGTATGGAACTATATAATAACACTGCGAAACAAGTAGGGTAACCAAAAAACAACTCCCGATACCTTGTGAATTAATAGCCTCTTCCGTTGACCCCATGACCTGGAATGTCTGTAAATGACTAGTTCCTACCGTTTCCTGCCAGCCTGGTAAAGCTTTACTTCCTGCCAGAGCCTCAATCGGAGCCCTGGAAGCTCACAAAAATACAGTGTCACTCTCATAAAATTCGGTAAATCTTCGATTGAAATAAAGAAATCAACACTTTTTCGTTTCAAACCATCCAAAACCCTTCATAGATCGTGGAATTTGAGCTGAAAAAGACGAAAACACACTGCCCTCGGCTAAACAAGATGTTGTTGGGTCAATGGGAACACAATACTAGTATACTATCTAATTTATATTTTGAAATATTAGTAGTATTATACGCTACATACGAGCTTAATTTGAAGAAATCGGTGAATGTTGCTGGAGCAACCTGAAATTTGGATGTGCAACTTAGCATTTGCCCTAGGTTGCAACACGGGCAACCTGGCTCAAAAAAGTATTTTGCACCCTGTGATGTAACATTTTTCGAGATTAAACTGTATGAGCCGCTATATGATTTATAAGAAATCGAGAGGGTATGCAGGAACATGTATTCGTTTATTAGCGTGATCCCTTTCATGACCAATACGTCTCCTTCCAAATACCGACTTCGACGGCTAACAAATTATTACAAACATATAAATGTGTTTTGAAACGAGGAAACGATTAGAACCCATGTATCCGTAACAGTTACTTCATCCAGCTGCTCTAATCACACATCGGACCACTAACGATAGCAATATTTCCTATCGAGTAATGAGTTTCAATGGTAATCAATCATGACGTTCTAATTAGAACGACATAGCTGACCTATTTTCAAAATCCAAACCTTTTTTGAAATACTGATTTGATGATGGCAAGGCTGACAGAGTGAAGGTATAAAAAAAACTACACCTATAGATTTACAGGCAGTTTACAGACAAGCTTGACTTTTGGTGTGAAGTGAAGTTTCTTGACAAATTGTCTGTCCTTCAGTCAGTCACGATCGATGAATCCAAGGTCTGTCGCCTACAAGATAAATTGAGTTTTGCTCTTGGGCCAAACATGGATTTTCAGAGTTGACACGAGCTTCACAGGAAAATTTACCAATCATCAATCAATTTCACTGTCAATCAGAAAGGATTACACATCCGGGACCTAAGCTCTAGACCTTGGTCGCCATTTTGTCAACGGTTACGGTCGTTAAAAATGTCAGCTCATTTGCTATCGTTGCGCTACCAAAGAAAAATGTATACAGAAAATAATGAATTGTTCCCCAGCGATTTGCCAACGACTGGGTGTGAAAACGTAACGAGACTCTAGAGATGAAATTCAAACACGGTCATGGAATACAGAACATGCTGGAAAATTAATTTCTGCCCAAAAGAAAACGCTAGAGGTTTTTTTGGCTTGAAAAGTGAGTGATAAACGTCAAGGAGGCTGAAAAAGACGTTTAGGATAACACAGAACAACATGGACATTCAATTGATGACTGCTTATAGAACTGCTATTACAATATAGATGGGTTGTTAGAACTAAAGGAGCTTAAGGGACGCCAATTCTTCCAAACGCAATGATTGATCTTGTGTATAGCTACACATGGGCTAAATTCAAATTCCGCAATTTTATCAAATCAACGCTTAGATATTCAATGTTTATAGGTACTGCAGTAAAAAAAAAAAAACTTTATCATCCCAGCTGCGTACCAATAAAAACGTTCGTAAGTCGTAACTAACTGTTTTAATTTTGCTCGCTCTTAAGACTTCAACATTTCAAACGCTGAGTAAAAAGTTAGATATAACGGAAAAGTAATGACCTAACGGAAGTAGTAAATGGAGCAGCCCGACCTGATGGTCCATTGTACGGTATGTTGTAATCGTTAGAGACAGGTGCAGAAGGAGAGCTTTTACGAGGCGTCTAACAGTCCACACTCTTCACTACCTTTAAAACGGTCATTATCACATGAAAGTTACGGTGATCCGGTCAGAAAACTCGTTTTACCCCACAGAATGCAACCTGGTAACACAATATTTGGTGATAATTGTTTTGCTGTTGGTATGTGAGAGGAAAATGCAAAGATATTCATAAATGGTGCTGGTGGAATTATTCATTTGGTTCTTATGTAAAGGCACATAGGATCAGAACCATGTACACATTTGCGTATGCTGCATTGAAGTAAGAAAAATTAACATATAAACATTATCTACATGAGCAACTGTTGAGAACTTCGTAGGTATAACATATGAACATTGATCTACATTTGGAACTCTTGAGTGCTTCGTAGGTACTCGTATTGCGTACACAATACATGTAGGGTGGACAAATTAATTTGGGTATCGTTGGAGAACAATTTATAGAGGAAAACGATTTAGCATTTGTAAATTAAAGTTTAGATTACCCACCCAAATCAGCAGAGCCTCGTAGAATGGTAAACGCTTGGGATAGACATAATTACGGAAAGAGAAATTGCACACTAATTGCAATAGCGTGTACTGTTTGTATAGAAATATTAACAGATACACTAGTTCTGCATACCACTGGCTGAATCGATCATTCAAATACAAAAAGCGGTAAGATACGGACTTTGGATGATTGGAAAACTATGGCATTTGGAGATGACCATTGGTACGCATCTCGACGATGGGACCAACACTGGTACAATCTTTGAAGTCTCGTCAATGTGCAGCAAACAATCGTAGTTAATGAGGTGCCGGACATCTAATCATTCAAAGACTAAAAACATATGACAAACAGACTAATTTGATCATTGGATTGACATTTGGAAAAGAGCATTTGGTAAGCATCTCGACAATTGGACCACGCCTTCGCCACTAGTATAATGTTGGAAGTCTCGTCATGTGCACCCAACAATCGTAGTTTATGAGTTGCCGGACAGCTAAGGACCTCCTCGCCCCCTTCTCGTTTGGTAGTCGAATAAACATCGATCATCGATATGTTCAACGACCCTTGGCTCCTCTAGGGAATCACCAGGAGCCTTCAATCGTGGGTACAGAACTGCATACCGATTCTCAGAGGGCTCAGAACAACTGTTACACATCCCAGTTTCAGCTCACGTTCTTTCCTCGCATCCTAATTGAAAAATCGTCTGTCTATTTAATGTAAAGCATAGGTACATCGACAAAATTAATGTCTTGTGCATACATGAGATTAATGTTTTTTGGACATAGATGAGCGTTAAGCCGCGACATTGTAAATATTAGATGTACTAATGGGTGGAAATTCGCCGTGGGCGAGGGTAGCTTAGGAACTATCGAACACAATTACACGTACCAGATCAGGTTTTTATTAGGACTTTTGCAAATATTGTCCTAGTTACACGATCAAAAGAACTATCACGCCCTGCCAGCTGTTGAAGCTGTCAATAATAGGAGGAAGGGTGAGTAAAAGTGACGGCCGTGTAAAAGTGTATTGGAATATCCGGTTGCAAAATGACCGTTCCAATTTGGCATAGCTGTTGAGATTCTTCAGGTAGGTCATGAAAACATGAATCGTAGAGCCTGAATTGATATCTTATATAGGCCTAAATACATATACTTGGTTATCGGAATCAAATACATTTGAAGGACTTCATAAAGTTACATCAAGGATCAACCATTGCTTATATCTAATGGCATTTCACACACAATCTACCACCATCTAGTACGGGGGGAGATACATGAATGTGAGTTATTGGGAGGTCATAGTAAACGTAACGTTTGGACAATCGTGGTATCCTGGGATGTGATGAGCACGATTGACCCTCACTCAAGCCTGAAGAGTATCTGATCACCGACTACCGATGGGACATGCCAGGGAGTTGTAAAGACGATCACAGAATCTATAACTCCTAACATACTGACTAATACTTTACCGTACCATGCTATCGACCTATGGGAAAACTCAATTGCTGGCTCCAATTCATTCCTTATGCCTACAAGAGTGCTGATGCGCCACCTGAATGAAGCGTATGCTGGATATGTTGCAAACCTGCATATGATTTCTCGTCTTGTGGTGTTCTATGTGTATTCATAGGCGCAGGCAAGTAAATTGCCCTCCATGGTTTTACAGAACACGAGAAGTAGTTAACATGCAAAGTGTCACTCAGCGAACTTTCGAAATAAAAGTGCACTATTTCCATCAATATGAATATAAACATGACTATACGAATTTCTCTCCCACCCTTTTCTAATGACAAAAGAATTAGTTCTGAATGGAGTTTAAACTGTAAATGCCAACACAATAAATTGGACTTACCCAAATTTTCGACTGATCAGCTCCAGTCTTTGTCAAGGAGTGAGCATGAATTAGTTCACCATCGTAAAGGTGATCCCACGAACTGACAATTTCCAGGTAGTCTTGTTAGCTTGTGGCCAGAAGACCTCAGGATTTTCTTGATGTTTCGTTTGTATAATACCCTAAAGACATTTGAACCTGCGGTTTCAAACTAGCTGGGCCGGGGTTGGCAAAGCTCTTGGAAAACTTTGTCTTAGATGTTCAAGCTGAACTCGGCAGATATATTCCACAGGCCAACGGTCCATGATAGACTTTGGTCTTTGGAAGGTGTTACCATTGATCTAAGTGATTGAATGTCTGATGCGATTCCCATAGGCACTTCTCTTGTCGTTATTTGCCGCCTGAAAAAGTGCTTTACAGTGTATGTGTGAAGATAATGGAAAGCTATACCTTTCCCCATCAAGCAGACATGCTGTTGAGATACAACACATGGCAGACAGGAGACATTCATAACAACACCACAAGAAGCAAGGACAGATAAATATAGTTGTTAGGATCTATTAATTACTATTGAAAAGTACTCTGAAGTCATGACTACTATATGTCACTTCAACATACAGTGGAAGACGAAATACATTTCATTTGTAATTGCCCTCATTATGAGGATGAAAGGAACAAGCTTTTTTGAAACAACCAAAGCAATATTGCCATCTTTTACCATCTAGAAGACCTCCAAAAACCACATTCTACTAAAATCACAATTTTTTTTAGTAATCTTTCATACAGGAAGCCCGTCGTTCAATTTTACAGCATGTCCAGTTGAGAAGGTCATAGTGTCCTTCTTTTACAAAGGACGGATATCTATAGTGAAGATTCGACGTCCCGGAATAGAAGCCATCTCCTTATAGAGGTCTTGAGCCGTCATTTACCCGACCCTAATCTTTGATCTCTGCTTTCATTGCAGCAGAGTAAAGGGCACACCGAGACAGCCCTCATTCTAAGTGCACTACGTCTTTGTCAAGTTGGCTGCTGACATCAATTTCGTACCTCAGCGTTGTTGTTTTTTCAGTGAAAGGTACAGTACTGGCACCGGCTGCCAGTGGTGATAGTACGTCATGCTTGATGGAACATTAAGTAATCAAGTTTCTGCTTAAGTCATTACACTAGCAATTACAGCAGTTCTACGCAATTGTAACTACCCTTATGATACCAACGTCTGTGCGACTGTTATCGCAAATGTCTGCTTTTGAGGGGTAATGGCAGATCCCGGTGTTTAAAACTTCCAGTAACAACCCAGTAATTACAAAACTTTGAATCATATAATACCATTTGTAATTGCCAGTTGCCAAAAGATGGCGCCCACAACGACGTCATTGACATTGATAAAGACATAAGCATTTTCATGACAGCGACATTTATCAAAAGTTGAAGATTAATACATGAGGAAACTACATTGAAAAGTTATAACGGATTTGGGACACAAGTGCCTTCGGGTACGGATAAAGGTAATTGCAAGTCGAAATTTTAACGCATTCATGCAGTATGAAAAATGTATGTCAGCGTTACGCTAGGCTAGAGTGAATACATGTTTTGAAGTATTCCGCTTCTAACATGGTTAACAGTGATATGTACCATCCAGTGTCAAACATGGATATATGCTTGTCGCTCAAATAGCCTGATTGCTGCAAGTCAGACGAGGCACATGGTGATAAGGTTGCCAATGAGTTGATAAACGTCGATATGTAAGCGTCATGCTTCACCTCAATTGAAGATTGCTGCTTTACGTTTTGATATATATATGGTAGGAAGATAACTGCTCGATTTGATATTGATAGCACAGCACGCGGCAACACGAAATGAGGTATTTTTGCTTTGATTTTTATGAGCTGTATACCTTGGTTATGTTTGAACGTCGGGGACCATGGTATCCGCTAGCACCAGTCTCCTCCATTGCTTCGAGTCTTTGGCTTTGTAACATATGTATACATTCTGCTAGAGGGATGTCCCTGTAGCTCAACTGGTAGCAGCTTCACAGTTGAGCCCCTGGTTCTAATCATTTGGTAACTGGAAGACCCCTCTCGGTTGGGGCTTCACCCGTCTTTCCGAAGCGACGATAAATGAGAGTCTTGTGTTAGAAGAGGCGCTTCGAGCACGTTAAAGGGGAAGGGCTAGCAAGGGCTTGCTTATGAAATAGCAAGGAAACTCGCTGCCCTATATTCCACGAGGCACTACATATGCAAGGGTCTGAATGAACGAACATTCTGCTAGTAATGCTTTTCTCATCCAATCTCTGATGTCGCCCACCCTCTCCACCGCGGCTCTATCATGGTCCTGATTCTGGAAGTCAGCCATAACTTTGTTATAACCAATGAAAAATATTAATCTGCTAAATGGTAAACATATCGAAAATACTCAATGATATGTACTTAACGTTATAACATTCTCAACGAAACTTGACTCTAAACGTTACAAAGCACTGCATAGCTGTTTGTTTAGACGTCATTGGAAAGCCAACATTAACGTTCTACAGCGCTACAGCTAGGAAAGTGATAGTTAATTATTCTCTTGCGTTTTTAAGGGATAGTTAATTATTCTCTTGCGTTTTTTGTAAATAGAAAGGGTCTTCTAGTACATAGTATCCAATGCCGTGATGTACATAGTATCCAATGCCGTGATGCAACATTACAGTCTTATCTTAGCCGTTCGTTGTTTGAATTCTAGGCTTTAGTGCTTCCAGACACGCAATATTTTCACCAAACCGCTGCACGATGCATCCCTATTGGCGTATAAAAGTAATCATGGCTGCCCCTTGTGGAGATATGGGGACGACGCCTTGTCAAAAGATCATGTCAGTGGCTATGCACTCTATGTCAAAAAACCCACGGCTTCAATTACTCCGATTGGAAAGCACTCTAGACCTATCAACCCGTTCGCTAGCCTCGATTACTTTGCTACAAGGCCTGCGGCATTTGACCCTTACGTGACCCTTACTATCCCTGCAAGTCGATCCCCTCCCCTGTGATAACGTTGGCCTTATTTGCCTAATAGCACAGTGGGAGGTAAAAACCAATATCTGACCCTATTGCTGAACTCATCTCTGTAAGCTTAGCCTTTTGATGGTAGGGCCACTCCGATCGACGTGTATCCGTCAATGTGGTTAAGTCGTACTGGAACGCAATAGAAGGCAGACAAAAAGCACACATTTGATCGCACTATATAAGACATTACTATAGGCTATATAAGGATCAATGATGATGAAGGATTTACATGAGGTTGTAGGCATTTCTCTTGCCTGATGCTTTCACAACGAGAGCTTATGGACAATCCCTGTCTCGCATGATATGGGTTTGATGGCTATCATTGCCATTACATACTGGTAGGATAAGACATTGCCATGTATATCCTGTTGCCGCTGTTGAGTTCAGAACCAGAGTAATGATACCATACATGGTGATGTATTCTGTGTCCGGATACTACCTTACCGATCTAACAGCATGAACCAGCTATCCTCTAGGGGTTGTTGAATTCTTGCTGATCTCACAGAATAGGTTCAAAAAGTTTTTCATTATTCAGAGTCGAACTGAGTGTAAGCTTCATATGTTTCCCATGTTTTATTCTGGACATTACCATTTCTTTGTTGTGTAGCAAAGATGTTGCGTAGGGTTCATGTTATGTACAATTCTCGTATAAAGTTTTATATAATTTAGACAAAGTGTTTTCTAAGACGTTGAAAAGTTAAGGTGGAAAGAGATACTTGAACATTGAAAAAAAAGTACCGCAAACAGGTGACCAGAAAGTGCAGTTGGAAATGGCAGAGGTACAGGTTAAGCCTATAAAACCGCTCCTCACAGCAGCTTTGGTGCTAAGTGCATGCTGTAAAACTAACGACGTTGTACTGGCGTGGATCAACACAGAACATGCGATTACTGTGGGACAAGCCGAGAAAATATCGCCTATGTCATGAACACACTGTTAAACAATAATGAGAAAAATAGTATCTCATAAAGTTTTCAGTGCTATGGACGAGAGGTGAACCGGGTTACGTTGGCAAAGACACTCCGTTTCGGCAGTGCAGCCGGAACGACACATTGACGTATAGCTTTCTTTCCGTTTCTGACCTGTGTCGAGTCTTCTGTTTGGCAACAGCATATTTCAAGTCTTCCCTCACAAAGAGATAAAAGATATGAAGAAAACACTAGCAAATTTTTCACTGGGACGTTGTCTCTTTCATTGCAGTTTATCGGCTACGTTAAAAGTCCTAAAGGTCTTTAACTGCCAGGAGTAAGTGATCACTATAATTACAGGAGACGGGTGTTGGATGATTGAAATTGTCCTTGATGCATCGCCGTGGCTCTTTATGGCGCCTGGAGCTGGGGTGATATAATTTGGAACTCTATTTTTCAGACTTTAATCAAAGACGTCAATCTCAATGTCAAGATAGCAAGGTGCTATATGGACGTTTTTGTACCAAACGTCGGAGGTTTCATTGATAACATCTATAAGGGTGATAAACATACCGTCGCCTTATATCAAGCTAACGCATATATACAGCAGGCAAAGTATAATTGACATGCTCATCTTCTCATAATGCAATTTTGTAATACTACTAGGCGTCCAAAATGGCCATTACCATTCGTACTTTACAAGCTGTCAAGTCCCTGGGTTAAGTGATAAAAGCTATGGATATAATAAGGGTAATTATAATCATGTATCTTAGAGATGAAAAAATCCTTTTAAGTCAGCGTATGGTACTTAGTGACCGTTTACTTTCTTTACGCTCGCTCATCGTTTACGTTCTCAGATAGTGTTTACTAGATTTACGACATTGTGTCTTTTCCGTATTTGTATCGGGGAATGTTGCTTTAATTCCCAAGTTATTCACAAGCAGTTGTGTGTTGTCTATTTCAGGAAAACAGCCTGATGCCACAACGCTGCCTGATGCAGAAAATGCAGACTGTACATCAATGCCGCCTCCAACGGCTGAACAAAGATGTCGACATCCGCCATATTGGATGACATCAACAAGTTGACTTTGTCCTTTGGGGAGGTGACTCTGAGGACGTCTTACAACACGGAAAAAATGTCAGCTCTAAATGTTACACGGAAAACAGGGACCCCGGAAATGCTGATATTTCGCTGCCGTACACGGTTGAACTGTTCGAAGACTACTGCTGGTCGTTATAATAGGACGGCGAAGGTCATTTCACTTACTTATGCTGCTGTGACGTCAAAATGAATCGATACTTGTCCTCAACAACTTTGCAATCTAACTTAAAGCACCTAATACAGATATGCATTGTTGTTTTAAGCGTAGTTGACATTCAAATCATTATATAGGAACACGCTGGACGTTGTGAACGTTATCTTATTCCATTCCGCTGTAACGAAGGCGTATTATATTTTTCAGGAGCACCGTATAGCTTTGTAGTAACAACCCACACGTTTGTAGTTATTTTTAACGTATGATTGACAATTTGGAGTTAACATGTAATTGACAATCTGCGTTTGCAAATAAATCTCTGTGCTGTTCACAGCCAATGCGTAAACGAAAGGGTCGAACAGTTGATACCACTAATGGTTTACAATGGCTGAATATCATGCCATCGTACATAAAAGGAGAAATAATTGCAGAGACAAGTATCGCAATACGCGATGGCAGCTCATGCCTTTTGGCTGACAGTGATGCACTAGTAGCCACCGGGAGATTAAGTTTTATTGAAATTATATTTCTTGGGAGGATACGAGGTCAGTAAATATATCTTGTCAAAAAACACGGTTGAAATATCATGGTAGATGTATGAAAGTCAAACCTAACTCTAAAAAAAATTGGCACGGCCCCGGGTCTCAAACTACTATATTACGTATGCCGTAGTTCCTTTGAAACAGAAAACATATCCCCTGCTCGTCTGAATGGCAGATGAGAAATTTAGGAAGCAAAACAACTATATGGAAATATGAAAAATAACTATCAGGAAACATTGCTTTAAGTATCTCCACTACTTGATTGGAACGGCGTATAAAGGAGACAACTTAACATGTGTGTACGTGTCTAATGAAAAAAAAAAACAGAGAGTAATATCCTTCAGTTTTGGTACATTTATATATTTGCCTCACAAACAAACCAGGAATGCGTATGATCTTAGTAAGGAACATACATTGCAATTTGAAAGAAGGTTACCTGTGACATGGACACCACGATAACACAAGGGTAAAGGGTATAAAAAGTTACGCTTAGAAGCGACGGAAATAGTTGTGACCAAGTTATACACCGGGCATCCAGTCATCGCTGACCTAGATTGCCTGATATTTACTGTGGCCTGTGGCAACTTGGATTAACCTCTTACTTTATTGTAGGCCTAGCTTTACGACTTAATTGCCTTTTACCGTGTAAAAGTATGCCACACATTTAGACTGTACTGACTGGCGCACAACAATATTGCAAATGCCATCTTCAATTAAGTGTGCAACTTGTTCATGTTTAATGATCTCGAAAGCCCGGTAATGCTTTGGTCCCATTTCCAATCCAGTGCCTGGTCTGGCAGCTTGTTGGAACGAAAAATATGATATAAAAGACAACAAAAGGCACAAAACGTAAAACATTACTCCTAAACATATATTATGTATTTTCTTGATATACATTTTGTCGTTTTCGCAAACAGCCCGGCCGGGCCCCTGGACCGAAGCATAAGTAGTTGTCACGTAAATGAAACAGTAGGAGTGGCGCAAGCTATATTCATATATGAAGTCAATGTGTTGCACAGTTGGACCCGCTTGATTTTCAATACGTAGGCGGTGCACTATAGCTAGATTAAGAACTAAAGATATACTGCACTATACCCTTCATCTATTACGTTTTGACAGTTCCAAAAAAGGGTAACATCTAAGTTATTGTTATTTTGAAATCCTATGTATCGCGTGGACTGTGTTCATGTCAGGAAATATCCCACACGTTTTACATTTTAAACCGATACGCGTGGATAAGGGGATATTTATACTGGTGACGTGTACATCTGATGCATTCTCTGGACCTTCAACTTCCTTGTCTATCATAGAACATACTCTATATATCTATCAATCTTGTCAAGCTCCAGTATGGTCTCTTGATTCAGAGACACACATCAATTCTTAACGACCAGAGCTATAAATCAGAGGTGCACAGAAGACTGTTACATGAAAAATCGATGCCAAGTCTTCGTGCATGAGGCAACGGCAAGAAATTACAGGTCGAAACCCCAAGATGAACGAAGAATTTTCCTACAGGGAAACTTAGCGCATAAAATGTACATCAAAGGATGGTCTACTGGAATGTGGCAATACCCTGGGATTATTGTTTCATTAGCTGACTTATTTGATAGGGTAAATCTACAATCAGCCATTCCGGAAGGACTGCGTGCCTAGTAAAACAACAGCATGACTTTTCGAGAAGGGATCAAATCAAATTGCAGTCACTTTCCTCGGGGTCCTTAAAATCGTTTAGAACATCGGGAGATCTCATTCCAGAAAATTGCCTCTCACATAAAATTAGTAATAACACGGATAACGCTAGACTTATGGCAAATGATAGTCGCCCCCAGAATAAGCCATTATGGATCTAATGTAGGATTTAAAGTGTTATATTGGAGTTTGATAGTAACTTATCAATGCTAGCAATTAAGGCTTAATGTTCGGCACGATTGGAGATATCTTTCATGTTAGATGTTACGAGGTGGGTAGCAAGTGATGCTTGTATTATCTCTATTCCATGTCATCATCTATTTTTACTAAATGCGATGTTGAAAACAGTAGGGACTCCGTTTAGGATGTTGGTATTATATTTTGACATTCACGGTCGCATAGAAAACTATGTTTAATGAACTGTTACAAAATCATTATGATACGCCAGATAGCAGTTACTCAAGCAGCTGGATATGATTTTGGAAAAAGCATTCTGAGTTGATATCAAACGTCTACGAACATTCTCTCCTTGTGTTAGAGATACGGATGATAGTTGGAAATAATTGTAGAAAATACGCATTATGTTTTCTAACAACACTATTCATTCAGGCAGCTGTTCAAGAAACATATTCAACACTACGCTGATTTATTGCATTTCTTGTCGAAATGCGGGACCCGAAGAGGTTGCTCTTCTATCAACTGTCAGCTGGAGTTGCCCGAGGAACTTCTGATGAAAGCGGCACGCGGCAACTTATTTCGTCATGTCAACACTCCACATCTATCCATCCATTCATACCATCACTGATACGACTGGAAAGAGCCAAACCTTTTGAAATTTCACCAGGAAGATTCATGAGATAAGATTAAAGCGCGTCGGGCCACTCTCGATGTTCCATACATGCACATGGCCCGGTTGGGACTCTGATCAGAAGAAAACCCATGCAATTCGGAACCGGCAATATGATTTGATTTTAGTGGATTACATATAAAAAGATAACTATATGCATTGCTAATGATTAATGAGAAATAAACTGCAATGACAAACGCCTACCATCTGCGCTGTTCGAAAATCACTCATCACCGCTAGCTATGCCGACAAAGCAATACGCTGAACATTCAACCCTCAAGGGTTGTGATTCCAAACTGATCGACCTGTTTGGACACCTTAGGGTCCGTAAAGGTCAACACGAATTAGGAATCTTGTTTCTTGTAATTAAAGCCAGCAAATCAATTCTCAAATACACTTTTTAATTACTGTCTGTATCTGCAAACCAAAAGGATTGTCCTATCTTGAAGTGTCTTGCGTTGCCGGTGCCTTGATCATCAAGGCAGCTGTGTGTTATCGGTTATGTCAGTCAATGCAGCACTTCATTGCAAAAACAATGAAACATTCATTGTTCTCCTCTCTTGCTTCCGGCTGGGAAGATCAATGAGATAATATGTCCATTTAAGCAGTGTAAATAAGAACGGTGCTGCATACGACCTCGTATATGACTGTGAAAGTCAAATATTTCTTCCATAGAAACGATGACTCAGAATATTCCCTCTACATTTCCCACGTAACCAGAACCACGGGGGATTAAGAATGAATATTGAACAAAAGAAACAAACAATGCAATAAGCAAGAATATGATAAGTCAGACATAACATTTATGTTTTTTTAGAAACAAAGGAGTGCATTGGTGCATCCCATTGATTGATGAAAGTTGGCACAGGAAGAATCAAGACAGCATGTCGGTCAAAGAAAAGGCATGGGAGCCATTTGTCCTGAAGTAACATTAATTTGTTTGGTTGTATCATTTGATAGCTTATCCTACGGATCATTACCCAACAGCTTCTCATGTATATGATGACTGCGTGAAGAAAAACAGGAGATATTCACAAGGGTCATAGTCAAAGCAAACTAGAGAAGAGACAATCACCGGCAAAGCTGTCCAGGGAGAACGATCAAAAATCAACCCACGTTCCACAGTTTACTTCTAATCCGTCTTCCAATTACTAATACTTTCCTCAGCCCCATGAGTTAATGAATAAGCCAGCCTTCTTAAAAAGGAGAATCATGCAATTCTCGTCGATTAAGTTGTATACGCCATGTACCTTTATGACAGTAATCGAGGTTGTTTGGGGCATTTATGACCACCATTAGGCGCTTGAACACGAATATCAATACGCAGCTCTCTCATGCCTGTGCCTGTCTCCTTCATCATCGAAAAAGACAAATTTTCTGCTACTTGAAGGAACAATAGACTGCACAGCAGACCAAACAATGCTAGCAATTTATGCATTTATTTCAGATAACATCTGGGGAACGTAATGAGTTGAATTTACGAGTGTAATCGCATGCGCGCAAGCAAAGGCGTCAAATAATTGTATACATTTCATTTCCCCTGGTAAAAATATAAGCGAACAAACACAATATCAAGAAGTTAAGGTGTATTTTGTAGGTTAATTTTGTATATGTTTCATAAACATGCAAAAGATGAGTCACGATTGATCCCGCGGGTTATAACACCTTTTAAACCCAGATACACTCTGCCAAATAAAAATTCAATGAAATATTTATACTTGTCATGTCATGTATACCTTATTCACCATATTTGCACTTAAGTGCACTGTAATATATTCTGTCACTCTTTATAAGAATGGCTAAGTATATGGATATCGTAGGCAATCTTCCGAAACTTAAACATCAAATGAGCATCGTCGTAGATAAACGTCTATATTGGTAGCTTTTTCCCAAAATATGTTTTGTATAAAGTGGGTATATAAAGTGGGTTGCCATCAAATTTGAAGCTGGTATTTATCTTTGAAGGAGGCGGCTACAGTCTCAATTGAATATTGACATCCATTCACAATGTTTATCGATTGCTGATAGATCTGGATCCAACCACCGTCGTTAAAGATCATTAACTTCACATGAGGTTTGGCAGAGTGGTGATCTAGTGACCGTACGGGATGCAATTATATGGATAGTCCTGTATCAGACTGTGATGTCCATTGAACTGATCACACAGTAGCCACAGTAGGGATCAAAAAACAAATGGCCTTGAAAATATCGAAGACAGGTAAAACGCTTGAGTGGGGAAATAACATTCAGTCGGCCGGAGATGAGATAACGATGTTGGACATGTACAGGAAGGTAGGTGAGTTTGAATGTAGCTGCATCCGAATTTTCTAGCTAGAAGAGGGTTCTTATCTTTACGATTCTGATGTAGGGTGTATCAAAGGGGCTGATCTGACTATACCGGGTTGATGAGGAGACAGAGTTCGTCTCGAAAGCTCCCCAGAGCAGCAAACTCTTTTGTTGTGTGTATGGTTTGACTATTCGTCAAAACTTTGGGAAATGTTTTCGCAAAATAAAGAATATCAGTGAGCTAAAAGTGGCGTATCTGAATTTCCAGGATATACTTGCACAAGCTGTATTGGAGGTTTAGATAATAAATTTATTGCATAACAATTGTACAAGGTACAAAGTATGGCATCTACTGGTACTTAACTACAGTTCCATAAGTCTACTCTTAATACTTATACAAGAGTGTATAGTGTGGGATCATGAGCTTTTACAATCATTGGAAGAGTTTCTAAGGTCTAGACATTAAATGCCTCACAAGCTCTAGGTATTGAAGCCTGCAAGTGTGTACCTTAGGCGGAAAAGATTGATATCATAGAAATTAGAACATGTCATCTCTGTGTAAAAGTAAACCTTTGTATACGTAAAAGTGTCGTGGTGGGATTTTTATTACTTGGGAACCCTACCGCTTTACTGTCTATTACATAACCCTTGGTTCAAGCGCAAGGGAGTATGGCGATATCAAAAGTTCTCTATCAACAATGGAACACGTTTGTTTTTCCTGTGGTTAACCAAAATTCATGCGATTTGCATCAAAGCGGTCTAATGGGTCCTTTGGCGAGCCAAGTCTGTCGCAGTCTACTCATCATCGAGGTTTAATGCTGCACTTTCTCAGCGCTGCAGAGTTCTTTAAAGAGTGGTGTCAGATTAACTACTACAGAACTCCATTATTCTAAATACATAAAACCGCACACTGCCGCTCATGTGAACCGCAATGATGATAGTCCTTTTTGTTCGAAACAGATTGCACCAAAAGAACAATCGTCTCTTGAAAATAGGGAAATCAATTGTACTCTACACTCTGACAATAAAATATGATTCGAGTATTGTATTCTTGAAGGAATATCAATCCTTGTTCTACAACATACCTCCAACAATACTATGTGCTTTGTCACTTAATGATATTGGATGAGGTATTGTACAATCGATGGTTTCAAGTATTTGGAAAATTACATATTGATATACGAAACTGCATGGTAGATTGGATGTCTATACCTGCAGCGTTATCCTAAATTGAGAAGAGATATTCGGAATTATTTAAAGATTTCTCATTTGCAAAATCGCCAACTTGTAGAAAAAAACGACTACTAGTATAGTTCAAAATGATGAGGCATCCTATCGTGTGCAATGGGTGCAGTAAATGATAATAGTCTGTTTCGCTGCGCTAGTTAATAGCCTTTCCTTAAAGGCCATTCATTTCATATAAAGTTTTCTATTATGAATCAATGTCAGATGTGATAATGCTTTTATCTTCCCATTGATATTTCCTCATACAGCAGTCGCTGAAAAAAAAGACGCTCAGTAAGAAAACTTTGCTCTTGGCTATTTTATTCATCAACCATTCATGATGGTTTCAGTCAAACTTTACCTTGAAGCTTTTAAAGTTCTGCCTGATCAAAATGCGCTTAAATGCAGCTATTATTAAATAACATAACCAAGACCCCAAAGGAATAGAACCTTAAGATCTCCATATCGCAGAGAGTTACAGCATTAAGACTTAATATTGAAAAGTGCTCGCCGCGACACTTTGGCGACACTTCCATCAGGATCGTCCTGATCGAAGATGACAGGATTAAACTGTCAGACGTGTCCTCTTAAATTGTTGCCTTGGGCCCACAGAATCACTTTGTGGTGCGCCTTGCGAATTACGATAGAAATGACAGAATATCCATCAAATAAATTCCAAGAAATTGACGTCTGAGTCTTACCTGCCCTTGCCTCTCTGCCGAGTCTTCCAAGTTTTCAAGAAGAAAAAACAGCCGAGAAGGAATTTTAAGGCATATCAGCCCTTTCCACATGGCTTCAGCGGAAAATAACCCTTAAAGTTTGGACAATATTCAACAACGGTAACATTCTAAGCTTCATTTCCTGATGGCTTTGAAGATGTTTATGATTTTGGAGCAACCTAAGAGGAGCAGGCAGCCGGAAGAGGTGTGGGAGGCAATAGCACCGTGTTCTTTAAAGCGATTTCAGCCCGTTCTTTTATAACACACATGATAGCAGGAGAACATAAATGTTTTATCAGGCGGCAAATCTCATACATGATGAGAACTACTGCAAACGATCAACTGGCACCTGCGAATGTAACCCCGCATTTATGATCGATGGAGCAATATCTGCATGAGTACTACATTTACGCTAATACATCATTTTGTCGCCTTTGTTTATGGTCTAGTGACGACAGCTTTACGAGTGCGTGGAAAACGACGATAGGAAATCGGTACTGGTAATGTTTCATACAGCTTACTAACTTACCAGAGTGTTGGCTGATTCGGTTATTGATAATTACAAGATGAGAGCTATCTATTCTTACAGATTTACAATACTTTAACGGTTACCATGGCCTAGGGCACTGTGAGAGAATGCATGCATGATCAGATGCTCCGTTGTATTTGCAAAGGACAAATAAAACACAGGTACTGGTAATGTTTCATACAGCTTACTAACTTACCAGATAACTGACCGATTCGGTTATTGATAACTACAAGATGAGAGCTATTCTTACAGATTTACAATACTTTAACGGTTACCATGGCCTAGGGCACTGTGAGAGAATGCATGCCTGATCAGATGCTCCGTTGTATTTGCAAAGGACAAATAGAACACAGGTACTGTAACAACACCTTTTCTTTAAATCACATAGAATTTCCCTTAACAAGCGATTTTGTATTGAAGGCTATGGACGACGCTACACTATTACATAAACTTCTATGGACTCCTTTGATGTGGATTTCAATGCACATCATCCTCAAGTGCCGTCCAATTTCTTTAACGACACATCCGTACGTTGGCAGCGGGCACTCCATGCGCCATGTGTGTCGTTCGTTCCGATATACGACACCAAGAAATCAAGGTTACCTTCCCCTAATGAAAACTGCATGGGCCAGAAGTTACCACAAGATCAAGAGATCACAGAAGAAACAGCGCTGGGAATTCGCAATAAAACCCTTCTGTCTACCACGAGCGGCAATTTATCACCAACATTAGAAGTGCCAGTAGGTATTAGGTCTATTGGATGTATAAGCGTCCCATTATGAGACTTATGCAAACAGTTCTGTCTTGGATTATTTTTATAGCAAACGTTGCGGTATGTGTGACAGTCATAAAACGCTTGTTGTTGCTACTTTGGTGTCATCATCACTTCGTAAACGTGGAACTAGGAAGACAAACTGCGCTTCATCTCGACCATAAATTGTTTCCGGGCGGTGGCATTAGTGTTATTGCCTTAATATGCTACACCTTGCAAGAGGCGATAGGTATTCTAAGGGTATTTGTCTTATAACAGTTGTTATATACAATCTTCGTTGGCGCCACGATATTGAAAATTATTTCCTAAGATTTGGTGGATAACATGCTTAAGTTAAATCATGGTCACTTTATAAACATCTTTGATATTGAAAACACCTGTTGTCACGAATGGTAGTAAGATTACGCCTTATGATATTTATGAACGCTATTGCAATGAAGCTGTGCTATGTTATACCCACAGTAAATTAAGATGCAGAATCTCAATATCAAAGAGAACACCTGTCAATTGGCAAGTTTATTCATCAATAGCTAATTCTAATCAGGAAAACCCGAACCCAACCTGAATAATGTCTTAGACAGACATACTGACGCTATCAGCGAAAAAATACGAAAAAATTAACAGTAAGCCAGACGGATGTCTTCTTACGATTCAAATAGTTGCCATCAATTCAGCCCGGGAAGGAGCCATGGGGTTTGGGCGACAAAAACACACAATTATTGATCATCCCCCAAAGATTTCAGCCTGAGAATATGTTATCCATATCTATGCAAACCAGAAGCTTTCAAATTCAAGACTTAGGATTAGGTTTCACGGGGCGATTTAGTTGTCTTTGAAAGAGTTCTGTGAAGAGAACCTTTTGGAAAAATGAGATAAAACTGCAGAGGGGTATTGGATGTTCCACCCCTTATCTCATGCCTATGGGGAAAGTTGGTATGATCCGGCACTACTTGGGCCGTACCATCGTGATGTGGCATCGACAGCTTACGCTGAATTAACTGGCTCGGGGGTCTTGCGCCAAATGGAAACCATTTTAACAAGCTGTCGCCACCCGCGTCACGTCCGCGCAGGTAACATCAACTTTGCTGATTGGAACGCCGCGTTTTTCCACGAGGTAGCTTGTAATAAAACGAGCAGTTTCAAGCTGTTGAAGCGGATGCGCCGGGAATATATGCCTACTGATAGTGGCTCAGATAGCAGGGCGTTGTCTTAGTGTGAAATTCTCCAAGAGGATTCTAGACGACTATGTCTTCTTCCAAACCACTGACACGGACCAGTACGACTATTAGCGGGTCATTAGTTGTGCGAACTTGCTAGCAGCGGAGGGCTAAGCAGCAAAGCAGCAATGTCATGCTCACCGGTCTGTGACGACAGGCAGTGGTAGTAGGCTCACACTTAGGAACGCCGCGATCCAGCTGAAATATTGAAGAGTCGTCTGGGAGAAATCTTGGCAGCATTGCAGGAACACTGGTCGAGGTCCAGACCTAGGTTTTTCTCGTTACGTCAAGCCTTTCCCCCTGATGGTTAGCCAATAAGTTACCCGAATAGACGACAAGAGAACCAACAGACATGCTTAAAGGGTTGAAAGACTGTTGGACGTCGCGGCTGGTTGGATTCTGCGCTGTATTTCAAGGACTGTTTGGTAAGTAAAAGCCGATCCTATTTTCAAGGATTTCATTTTCAACTTAAGGGCTTTCATTGTTTAACTAAAACTGGTTTAATGATATCCCTACGTTAGGAAGGTTAGCGACCAGCCCTACTTTAGGTTTCTTTGCAGTAGTGAATTTTGGCAAGGGATCCATGGTTTCTTTTTTGTTACGTTTGTTGATAAAATAAAATTTATTGTACCAGTTCATTATCTACATCATCGATTGGATTGTGACAAACAAGATGCTCTTGGTACTGGCAAGATTACATCTTTTGCCACATGGGCTAACGACTACTTCAAGCATCGTGTTGTTTTGCTAGAAAAATTCACCCAATGCACCATCTGTGTTTTGTACAAATTTCCATTTATTTGATGACTACGAAATAAAATTCTGTATGAAATTGAGTAAAAGACAATTGAAATTTGTTGTTTATCGATTTCAATACTTTCAACACCTGCGCTTAATCTTCCCGTGGGTGCTTAAAAATTCATCACCAAAATGTAATCATATTTCATGACTATTAAGAATCAGCGAGGATTGTAGATAGATCTTTTTACATGCAACAAGAAGAATAAATGTCCCGTGGTCGCCGCAGAGTCCGAATAGCGAGGCTTACAGAGCTTGTCCTGGATATTGGATTCTCTCCATTCTCCATCGCAGCTCAATTTTGCCCAGCTTTCAGCGAGAAATAAATATCTGCCGTAAAACTGAAGTATGGAAACATTGTGTTCTGAATTACGACCGGTGTCTCTCCGCGCCGATTCAGGGGGCACGGACGCCGGAAGCCCTTGGACATGCAACTACAAATCTTTTCATTCTGCCAGCAATATTGGACTTGCCGTCAATATGTGACACGCCATTGACTTTCGGCATATCTATCTCGCGTCTTGCGTTGGACTAGACAGAGGGGGGTGTATATTATATTATATCATCGAATCGCACTAGTAAGTGTTTCAAGGATACAATCTTAGCAAGGTTGGGCAAATGAAATGCTTATTTGCATAGAAAAGTTGCCATCATATTTGCATGTATCGGTGCGAATCTACACACACACATGACCAACTAGAAAATTCGTATTCATTTTATGCCAGAGAATTTAGAAGGCAGGTCGCGTAAACCAGATTCTAAATTCCTGTCATCGTGAGCCAAAAAAAGAGTATCATCAGAAACCATCGAGAACCACGTCGTTCGGTAAAGTACTCGTTAAAGCCAGTTCCATTAGTTCTTACCACAATTGTCGAGGCAACCTCGCTGCCATTTACCAAAAGAGTCCGAGTACTGCATCACATGGTCTTGGTAAAACCGTTCTTACGTCAGCCGGACTTAAGGGGGTCTTGTTATCAACGAACATCTGCGTTTTTCCTGGAAGAGCCGCAGGGCATTGGCATTCTCTTCAGGAAAGAAACTCTCGGTTTTTGTGTTCATGCCAAAGTAATGATGTAGCAAGCAATAGGCAACTTCCTTCAACTGACCGCGAATCTCACAAACAATTGCATAACTATATCTGTGGCTTTATTTTATCGGATTGATTGGTTTCTGGAACCCAAAAGGTAACTGTATGGTATTTCTAGGAAATCCTCTACATATAGGAAATGTTTGAAATGGCTATTCTAAGCAGCGTTTGGTAAGATAACCACCTCGGACCGATTACCCGTCATCTGTAGGCTGACGAACACTTTGATGTCAGTATTCTGCCGCGGGGGATGGCAACATGCTGCTGTATGTATAGATTGCCTCCGGCATCAAGTGCCGTATCGTCAATTTGCGATGAGTAATGTATTTCCTGTAAAATGCACTCTCTTGGTATGATTACAACGTCACAGTTGACATATCCTAGAAAGATGGATCATACTGTCAGCATGCAAAATATCACCCGCACGAGCAAGAACAAAGGAGACATACTTCAACAAAAATAGAACGCACATTTCATGCCATTACGAAATACCAAAGAACCACCCTGAAAAACGAGTTCATGACGATACGGTAGAAACTAACACTGAGTCCATATTCGTTCAATACACACGATACCGATCTACATACATTTCCAGAAAATGGAAATGAAGACCGTGGAATGGATCCTTTATAAATTACTCCGCCTTCCTACGGTCAATGTGTTCTGTGTCTGCCAGCTACAAAACAGATTGAGCGAGGCTGATAAACTTACATTAAGCCCGTGCGCTGAAATGAACATCAGAGGGAAATGTGCAGATAATCAATCAATTCCCTCACTACTCATCAATCAACCGCCATATAAGGGGACAAGGGGTGAAGAATGGTCACTGTGAAACCGACAAGGCTGCTCCCGGAAATCAGATGAATTTCGTTCGACCTGTTCGTTACTGTCAAAGTACTACCAACGCGCACCGCGAGAGGCAAATGATATCGGTCCCCCCGGATATGTGTGCGCAGTAGCCGGGCACTTGAGCTTTGCATGAAAGACGATATTTGCATTTAGAGAAGTGTAAGACGAGAGAGGAGCAGTCTCTGAGAAAAAAGTCATTAATCACAGCAAAAAGGGAACACTCACGGCAACGAAGGGTGGTATCAGATTCGCCTGGGTCGTTTTCTGAGCCGACAGAATACAAACCTGAATGCCACTAAGCTAGTGAGGGGCACGTTTTAAATTAAGAGCGATGTAGGATTCTTCCTATCGGTACAGCCTAATCACACGGGTCAGTGTTGCACGGCAGAGGGTACCTAAGTATTCTTAGAAGTGAGTCTTATCGTGCAACACCTGTTTTTGCCATCAGCGGCTGTTGTTACTCACTGATCTCTTTCTCGACCCTGTAGTCAATCATGTCTCAACTGCTGTAAGGATACTTGTCTCCCAAGCCTGCAAGTAAGCGCGTTTGATGTTGAAAGATCTGCAGTAAGACATGCATCCATCTTTTTCTTTTCATTGTAACACTGAGAAGAGTTAGACCTCTGTTGCCTGTACCTTTGCAGCACACACTTTACACTAGAGGCTGCAATCGCTGGATGACCACAGAGCGACCAAATATTTGACAAATCGATCAATGTTTATCATAGATAAAGAGCAATTTTTAAAACGTTTTGTTGTTTTTTGAATCACACTTTTACATCATGTTCCAATTATGAAATCAAGGGTTACACAAATCCAATTTTGGTCGCTGTTCGGTTACGTTGTTCCAGTGTAAATGATCTGATCTAAGTCATAGCATCGTATCTAATCTAACAATCAGGTAATTTTGCTGGCATAAAAGTCAAACGAACGTCATATGACATTGATACTAATGAAAACAGTCCGTAGTATTCCACGATAACATATTGCATACGTGCACTGTATGGATCAAAATGTTATTAAACCACATGTGTTGAGTTATATATGCCATTGCCCTGAAGTGTTTGCAGGATTGACATTCTGGTACCAATAAATTAACTTACCAATATTGCATACCATAGCTAAGTGGATTACATGAGGAGGCGCAACACGTGATAACGATTGGATCGCCCGAGGCAAACAACACATATGGGGATAGGGGCACAGTGCACAAAACAGTCATACCGATATGGAGATGTAGAAAAATATAGCAGTTATCTTTACGATTCTACAAATTTGGGTGAATATTAGTGGTAAAGTATGTTACTTTTATATGTAGTTGTATTTTGGTTTACATGGTTCCAGTATACCAAGTTACTCTCGAAACAACAGGACGTTACAACTCCAGATGTGTATAACATGGCGGATCTTTTTTATGAGTAGCCCTCTCTTGTATCGACCAATGACTAGTAACGAATCATTATATCACCGCTTATAATGTGACCCTATTGCGCACTACATGATGAAGAACAATCAAAGCAATATAGGACAGGGTTATAGCATTGAAAACTTTATCAGTAAGTTGCAAACTATGAAGTTCTCGAAGTCCTTCTACCGTGTGGTCATCTATAATGAAAACTGGCGGGTAGGATTGAAGAAATCCCCGAAGCGGCGTCAAACAATTTACGTTGTTGATTACTCGGAGGGTTTCATTGTCACGCATGTTAGTAATTACGGAAAGACCGACTCGGGTTCCTCCTCAATCAATAAATGCTTCCCAACGACCCACTATTGCAACTGGAGAAAAGACGACCAGCTCAAGTTTTGCCGTGACACGAGCAACTTTAGCATAATTATTGTTGTGATCTGGTGAATAGCAGTGCCTACAAAAAATGACAATATTTTGTTCAAATACTGTTGGGGAATGGGCATGTTTGTATTTACCTTCATTTCCTTCACAACGTTTCAAATAAAAGTAATTTTTTTTAACGTGATTTGTGTGTGTAGTTTCGGTCTTAAGAATTTATTACATTCCATTCTGCTACTTTCTGTTGCTTTCTATAGGATCAGGATATTTGCGATCGTGTCGCAACGTAGGTGAACTTAGTCACCTCGATCAGCAGCGGTAGAAAAGAATGAAGAGAATTTCAAAGATCTTAGTAATTTTCACCGCGGTATCTGACATCATTAAGAGTTACTGGAAGCTATCTGTTCCGGGAACATGCAAGATGTCAGCAGCTGTAGAATAAAATGAAGAGAATGTCAAAGATGTTAGTGATTTTCACCGTGGTATCTGACATCATTGACAGTTACTTTAAGCCAAGCGTGCCCTATCTGTTCCGGGAACATGCAAAATGTCATCAGTTGTAGAATAGAATGAAGAGAATTGTAAAGATCTTAGTAATTTTCACCGTGGTATCTGACATCATTAAGAGTTACTGGAAGCTCAGCGTGCTATCTGTTCCGGGAACATGCAAGATGTCATTAGCTGTAGAACAGAATGAAGAGAATTGTAAAGATCTAAGTAATTTTCACCGCGGTATCTGACATCATTGAAAGTTACTCGAAGCTATCTGCTCCGGAAACATGCAAGATGTCAGCGTCACCATACTCCTAAATTGGACTTGCCTCGTTGGTCAGTGTCCAATAATCTGCTCCCGTGGGTAGAAAGGTGACATATTTGATGCCGTAAAGTCCCATTCCCCGGAATGCAATTTTGTAACCCATGAGCCGGCAATGGGGACCACGTCCGGGAAAACGTAATTGAAAGCAATGCGAGCGTGGCCAATTTTAGAAACATGTCAGCAAAAATCGATAACTACTGCTTCCCATCTTTGCTTCGATACATCACGAGATATGGCCGGTTCCTCGTTGTTTTCATGTACCTTGACTGCTCCTAGGGTCCTCCTGTATTCAGTTTAATTACCATGAAGATGGGCATAAGGTGTTTTAAGATCTAGGCGATGTCTTGGACGTGATGGGGATACAAAAGTGACTACTGGTTTCAATCGGTGTTCCTTTACGGTCGTCTTTAAGTGCTAGCTCGTCACCAAGGAATACTTACAAACCTCCCAATCCCTAACAGACTATGAATCCTTTAGTTCATTAAACATATTTTGAACAAGATATCAAATACAATAATATCTTACGGGTTATTGTGCGACAGATTCAAACTAGCACGCCGCACGCAGCGTTTTGTTAGTGCTCATCCTTGCAGTCATAGCGTGAACGTACTCTTAGGATATAGTAGCTAATGCGATGAAATCCATCGGTGTTGCTCTACGGTCATCTTTAAGTTCTAGCCCGTCACCAAGGAATACTCACAAACGTCCCAATCCCTTACACACCATGAACCCTTCTTTACTTTACTCCCTTAGAAATATTGGCAACAATCGTCATGTATATTTTGCAGGCTATTGATACAGATGCAAACCAGCACGCCGCACGTAGAATTTTGTTATTGATTATCTTTGTAGCTATGGCATGATGGCGATAGCTCCTGGGATATATCGCACCCCACTTTGAGAAAATGAAGCATCGCGGAAACAACGTTGTAAAGTCTGCTAAACGTTCTAAGTTAAAATCCTTCCCACACCAGATGGTGCATAGGGTGGCGCCTGCCTCCGTTTCAGTATCCCTTGGGCCACGCAACTTTGTGCAATCACTACAGGGGGTTAGTCCACTGGTAGTGGTGTGACTTTAACTACCATACTCTTTCCCAACCGCTGAGTGCTTAGTGGAGAAAACAGTATGTACCATTTTTAAAGAATTTGGTGGATGGAACTCACGACCTACCGTTTGCAAGGCGAACAGTCTACCCACTAGGCCATCGCGCACCGGTTAAAACGCTGGCGCCGGTGTTCATCATTCCCTGATTAACTCGTCTAACGGCAGAATTAATTCTTAATTTTCAGACTTATCTCAGCGCTAATCCAACGAAAGTACACCTTAAGATATATAGAAGGGTTCGACTTAAGGGAGGAGGATGAAATGAGTGATCTCATACGTGTTATAAGAGATCCCCACATCTTGCTACCACACTTATCCTCGGTCAAAAGGGATCTCATTAGAAGTGAAATATTGCTGAGAAAATTCAATTATCAGTCTTCGAATCGTAGAGGGTACGCTGCCAAGTGGAAAGAGGGAATGAGAAATGGGTCGTCGTACCTCTAACCGGTGTGGTGTTTCATGCCACGTCACGCCGCTTTAAGATAATAAGAAATTGCAACATTTCAACTACGGAAGGAATGGGATCTCTTGTGACCCATGATGTAAAACTCAGACGTAGATATGTATCCAAAATATCTTCCACTTGTCAAATGAATAAAAGTGACACTTTCTAAGTTTACTTATAGAATCTCTAGGGACGTCCTACTTTTTCAAAGACAAATAAAAGAAACTGATATCTCAAGAAAGTCTCAGCATGGCTTGCAGTAATTACTAATGGTTAGAAAATAGTCTTATGCTACTATTGCAGCAACATGATACCAAGGACTGTCATGTTGGACCGCGTCTTGATATAACAATATGGCGACAGATATCAAGTAATTCTGTAAGAAGTAAAGTACATTTGTTTTCATAGAAATCTCTGAAATTTCCTAAAGCTTTCTACATCTCAACTGTCAACGATGAACTTTTTTTCTTGCTATGGTCATTCAATCCGTCAATCTTTCAAAAAGTTGGACAAAACAATCGTGTGGCGTAACGGCACGGCTTTCGGTCCAAAACCCAGTGGCCCCGGGTTCGAATCCCCTGACTCCACGGATGTTGTGCCATTGGGAAAGGCACTTAACACGGCTTTTCTCACCCCACCCAGGTGTACAAATGGGTATATTGTTCTATGTACGTGGCACCTTTAAAAAAAAGCTATGAAAAACTTGAGTGTAGTGCCACGTCCTTTTTTGTCCATTAAAAAAGCAAAGTAAAAGGATAAACTTCAAATAGCCTTACAAGAAATACATTTAGAATGTTATTTCAACTTTCAAAATTTATGTACGTTTCATTCTTCTCGTTTGACATCGTTTTGCTTTATTTGCAATTAACCCTTGAGCATGAATTTGAAATAAAGTTACTATCGTATTACAAATGGAAATTTCCGTTTTTCTAATTAACGTTTTGCTGTAGAATATATGAAGTAATCAGTTTTGAAAGGAAACAAGACGAATTCCTGGAGCTAAATGACTCTGACCTTAACCCAAAGGTCAGCATCAGAGAAATGGTTAGGGAAGAAACGCTGATGTGGAAACCGTGACCTTTCTAATACATACAATTGATCTCTGCCCAAGCCGAAAGGTCATTTCGTCCCAGGATAGCCTTAAGGGGGGATTACACAGTACTTAATGAACGTACATGGCCCCGGGAATCTAAGCTAGTTCTCCATTATCTTTTGATCTCATCGATTCATGCTCTCTTACAGTGGGGTGCTCTTTGTTTATACTCTCAACAAATCTATCCATGTCTTCTATTTCACCACAATTTTGCCAATTAGATACATGGTATCGGATACACTTGCAAACGTGTTTTTGTAAGATAGCACACCACTATGTTGAATGTGCCATTCTTTCTACCTAGGTAAAGAAGACCTTGGTACTTTATTTCAAAAGACTGATGCGCCACTTAGGGCCACAAAACTTGGCCTCCTTCGTCTTATAGGGAGCGCTTGCTGACCAACGTGAACGTTAAAGTTTTATTACTAACATTATAAGTTGCAATGAAAACTTGAAGGCACCCGCATTGACTACAACTAGAAACTAACGCCTTTACTTGGGTAAATATTGAGATATAGTTTGGGAGGTTGGTTGTAAAGTAAAATATATTGATTGCTTGAAGCAATAGCTGTACTTGCCTTTCACCGATTGTATTTTTGGTTTGATACCATCCTCATGGTCGCATATTTATGGTTTGTGGTTTTCCGATCGGCACTGAACCGGTCTTTGGGAGGATTCACACAAAAACACATAAAGAAGCCCCACCCCTAACCGATTTCCCATACATCTTCTTTGCAGTCATGCGGACATACGTCGGGTCACGACCCCTTTCTGCAGAGGGACTATGTCTCTGACAAGTGCGATTGCTTTCAAAGGCCAAATCCTTCTTCGATAATCCAATCGTAAAATTGAGCAACTTACTTGAAAGCCAAATTGGCTAACCGGCAAAACGCAGTGATACGCCGGGGTCCTGGGAAGAGCTGCCCATTGATTGGGGTGATCTAGGGCCTGATAGAATTCTCGTGGGCACTTTTAAGGCTATTATCTGATGCCCAAAAAGTGCCTTGCTGTGGATTTGTGTGCAGATAAAGGGGCGTTATAGGTTTTCCATCAGGCGAGAAGGTTACGACTGAAGATAACAGGCAATACTGACGCTTTAACATGGACCAGTTTGGCGTGTATTTGTCGGCCAAGAGAACGGTTGTGAAGGCAGAGACATGTTTGCATCTTTTACTAAAAGCTCCTCAATACACAACAAAGGCATCTGAGTGGATGAAACATAGAATGTAAAGTACAAAATACATTAGAGCAAATATCAAAGAGTTCCCAACTTTGCATAGAAGTGAGTAGTTTTACTTATGACCAGATCACAGCCGAATGATTTGGACGTTTTTTTGTCGACTTCTAGGATAAATGCCACTGTTATGGTATCACTTTCTAAATTAGAGAGCCCGATATATTCCTATCCTCGGCAGTTACAATGCTTAGTCAACTCAAACCAACTATCTTGCCATGTGATTTTCATTTTCTTCATCGCTGCACCTTGGCTAAAATCACCTTTGTGACTCGACTTTGCAGTTGACGTGTGAAATATTAAATCATTTATTACTGTAGTTCAAAGGTGGTGAGCATATCAATTGCAAAAGGCAGTGACTTTAAGTCATCTTGTTTTTGTCTTAGCCTATCTAATCAGATCACGAGACACTCAAAGAGGCCTTAGATATTTTGACGCCACCTTAATCTTTGATTTGCACAATTCCTCAGCAGGTGAGAATCCTCCTGAAGCCACACCTGATCAAATACATAGAATATGAAAAATTCCTCCAAAAGTCTGAAGCAGAGTTAGGGACGTCATAAAGTAAGTTGACACCGTTTCTCTGAAATTGGGTGCCATCGATCCAATTGCAATCTAAACGTTTGAATTACGTGTGCCGCATATTCAGAGGTGAAGCTCGTGTCGTTAAAGGACAAGACCTTTCCGCTATCTCCCATCTAGCCTGACAAAATCATCGAGGAAACGCCATCTCTCATATAAAGCAGACAGAGTGGATTGAGCAGTCTGCTATTTCAGTCTTTCTGACGCCTGATACCAACGTGCAATCTATCAGCCGGTAAGCTTGGATGGTGATGATGTTAACAATGGTGTGACACATTCATACAAAGCAGGATGCTGCATGCGACAGTTTGTGGACTAGAATTGCAACATCAGGACCAATAGTAGTATGGCACCAATCAATCAATCAATCAATCATTCAATTAAAAAAAACACGCATGTATCAAGTGTTGATATAGCAACGGCATCATATGGTAATCCAAATGTTTTTACAAAGCAGGATGCTTCATGAAATAGCTTGTGGACATGGATTGCAACGGCAGGACTTATAGTAGTATTGCATCAATCAATCAATCAATCAAACAAACGCAGGTATCAAGTGCCGATATGGCAACTGCATCATGACAATGCATATTTTTTTTTAAAGCAGGATGCTTCATTCGACAATTTGTGGACAAGGATTGCAGCAGCGAGCAATTTGAACAACAGGACTAATGGTAGCATTGTATCAATCAATCAATCAATCACTTAATCAACCAATAAATTTTTGGCTAATATGGCAATAGCATCAAATGGCAATACAAATGGTCACATTCCATTCAATGTCCCCCTTTTGCAGGGGTGATGCTTATGTTAGCATCTTGCAATAGTTCACCACCGCTGTGTTTTGTACCTTTCAAGATTATCTACAAAAATTTCTTTCTTTCTTTATCATGGGAAATGTAAACAGTTATTTTGATCTTTAGATGAACATGGGAGGCTTTCTCTGAGATTGATTGTGTGTCCGTTACGTAATCTACTTATGAATAAATAATAGATGATCTATGCTACATACATTGTGCTGATAACCATAGATGATTAGTGAGAACATTTCACAACGTTAGGATCAAGACGAAATCTCCCGTGGCAAGATGTAGCAGTCTACCATTGGGTGTTTCAAATTAACCTAGGTATGTTACATTAGACCGTTGGCGCGTACAAATGTATTCATTCACCTTGACTGCTCTGACTGGGTTTTCCCTACTATAAGATCATATCGACCATTGCAATTTTTGGTGAACTTTTCAATCCCCAAAAGACACAGCAATGTCATATTACTTGTGTGTACAACGTGTAGACTGTAGTATATGTGACCTCATCGCAAAACTCAATTTGTAGTAATCTAGCAAGCCAGATGGAATGCTTAGTTTTTCCGTGTGTGTCTTATGTCCACTTGTCTTTCTCTGATAGCTTCGGCGATTGCCCAAAACGACATCGGACTTACGGCTTCTAACCGAGTGAATGCGGTCAAAGGTCAGCCGGCCACCTTGTCTGCCTCTTACGTCAGCAGCCGGCGCTTGGTGACCCTCATGTGGGGTAAGGTTGACGGCGAACCTGGTGGGAAGGAAACTACTGTCTACATGTACTCACCTGGTCTGGGGCTGCAGTACGCACTGGGACCGCTAGAGGGACGGGCCGAACTAGTCGGGAAGGCGTCGCTAAAGATCAGGGAAATCGAACTATCTGACGAAGGAGCATATTCCGTCTCTGTTGTTTTGGACAAGCTGGGAGAAGAGAGAAAATACGTTCACTTAAATGTGATGGGTAAGTACACTATGTGAATATCAAAAATAACCATCATTTGACAGTATTATACGGTATGAAACACATTTTCACACACTTCATAAAAACGACCAACTTTCAAAAAAATCACTATACAATAAGAAAGATGTTTAAAACTGGGCAGATTACATTCTATGATGTTTTACCACATGAAAGGATTACCAGGAGGAGTCACAAAAAAGACAAATTGTTCGATACATCATACTACACTATCCATAGAGCCACATACATCGCCAATCCAAGCTTGGTAGATTAATCATTCGAGGAGAAAGTCTCAACGGATTTTTATTCAACAGATGCGTAGCTAGACCCAACATCCATCAAGGAAAGCTTGAATATTAATACATACATGACTTATTCAATGGCGCTTGTCGCAATTATGTTTTTACAAAAAGCCCGTGCACTTATCTTTGCCTTGTTCATTAGAGGAGTCAAGTTCGAGACAGTGTAATGGAGCATCCTCCAGACAAGATATGATTTGGCACCAACTGTCTGAAACTCTAATGGTGTTCAGCAACTTGACTTGAAATATGACTTTGTGTTGGAAACTTGAGTTATATCTGATGAGACTTGGCTATGCATAGAAATAAATCATGTGGAACTGTCAGAGCAGAGTGCGAGCTCTTTATAGCTCTTTGAAGTATTTATATTCATTGAGGCTATATTGTTTGTTTGTATTGCATTCCCTATAAGCCACCTCGTAGCGTAACACACCAGATTTGTATTGAACAGTACAAGCTGCATATCTGGATTTATTGCGGTGGATTCTTTAACGTGCTTGAGGTGTGTCTGTCCTTAAACGCGGGGCTTCCATTCAATGTCTTATCCAAGGGACGTCTCTGTCCGAATCGAGGTACTCATTTACACCTGAGTTGAGTGAGCAAATTGATGTCAAGAGCAGTTCTCAAGGGCACACCATTAAGCCCCGTCAGGGATTCGAATTTAGTACAACAAGGTTCCAAGTCAATAACCCTAACCACTATGCCACCGTACCACCTTCAAAGTCATTGAAGTAAAGAAGTATTTCCTTTTACACCTATGGGCAAATCATATACGCTTGGGAGGAAATACGGCAGCAACCGTGTATCACGACGTCGCAATTTCATTTAGGTAATTTCTCTTTATCATTTAATGAAATTCACCACTTTACCCATGAGAAACGATGGGAGCTAAATTGCAGTCTTCCGGAATGACTTAGGCGTGGCCACCCCGGCCCAGCAGGTGACAGTAGAGAGCGAAGTCATTCATCTCTTTCAAGGTTAAAGACGTGATTGTGTGACCCTCGATCGCTCAACGTATTAAGTACCGGAGAAGAGCACGCCAATAAAACATCAACGGGAGCTATGTTAATGTTGGGTATGACTAAGACAAACGTTGCCCTATTCAGACGTAAACCTGTGTAAGTTGCATGATTTTGGACTGCGAAAATCTCAAAGGTTTTCTCGATCTCGTCAATGACAATAGCTAGAAAAGCGACCATGTGGGTCGTATCAGAAGATGACAGTGTAGAAAGCATCTTCATTATGATATTACATTTGATTTCTGGTGCAGTGACGGGGAAGGTTATGAAAATAACAACTTTTAATGAATTTTTTGACATTGTCATTTCTTAGCTCAGTCATAATTATATAATTCAATTCATCTGCGAGAACGAAATGAAAATCACAAGAGCAATGATCGTGACCGTCTTGCCCGTAGGGAGCTTATGGATTCTTTGATGCACCAAAAATTGCTTAGGAAAATTAAAGGCATCAAGCTATTAATTCATGTGCAGTGCGTTATAGGTCATGTACTGTCGCAAAAGTTTATGAACAAGCACTACCACTTGAAGTGAATGCAACTTTTAAGTTTGACTAACGAACTTCAGTGCTTGTTCGAAAGAAAGGTTTTCTACTCCATACTGGTAGCTTTCAATCAGAAAAGACAGTTACATGCAATGGCATCAAATAGTAATCGATTTAAGAAGCCCATTTCTGAATGCAGTTTCCGATTGCTTATTTTGTTACTCCCAATTAGCGCACTACGGGATGGGCAGTCATTTCGGACAGTAGAGACCAATCTATAAAGATGGGCAATCACTGGGCAGGTCCAAAGTAAAGGGGCTATGGGTGTATAACCCCCCCCCCCCCCGCTGAATATGAGTGTAAAAATTGTTTATAAAAGGAAACTGTATATGTGTGGAGCTGTCCGTATTGGCCGGCCCAAAAAGTGAATGAACCCCAATTGCCTTATTTCCAACTACAGCAAACGACACTTTCATGCAAAACGTACATCCTGATAGCAGAAGCACAAAAAATGTCCCTAAATCTCCAGAGAAATTATCATAATAAGCATGATTTCCATTTTCATACGTCTTCCTTCCCGAATTGTCAACACCACGGGAGCTGTCACCGTTGCTTGGTCGTAATTCAATCGTCAGGAAGCCAAACCTTCAGCAAAGACAAGCTAAGATGATTATAGCGCCCGAGTGAGTCCTTTGAGGCGGCAGGGGAAACGTAAAGCCCCGCGTTAATTTTATTATGTCTGATGATCAAGACCATGGCTACAACGACTAGGAACAATTGAATCAGCGCTTGTACCACAGGGACGCTTTCAACAAATATGTCTATCCTCATTAATCCCCGATGAGTCCCGATATTCCAGAGAACGAGGCAAATTTCCTCTTAGAAAGTTTCACATTGAGCCATTCTGTTCATCCACAGCTTCATGACCCATTCACCAAGCGTTTAAAAGTTTCATGTTTGCAGTTTCAATAATTAACCATGATTGCGCAAACGATACGGGTATATACCGGATGTTTGCCCGGGATCCTTAATGAAGCAAAATCGCATGCACTATTAGAGTCCTCGCTTGATTGACCTCCGATGCAAACCTGATTGTCTTTGGATAATCCCCGTCACGATTGCCCCGGGTAGGGTCTGGTCACCAATCACAACCATTCTTGCACAGTGTGCGTTCCATGGCGGTTCTCGAGAACTTGTTTTCCGAGCATGTAACGGTGCTTTGACGGACGCAACGAGTATGGTGTCCCGAAGGTTGCTTTTGGTTGCTACCTTGAGTTTACTGCACCCGTGTCCTGCTGTTAAAGGTACCAATCTTTGTTTTAAGCATTCCTTTGAAAGTAGATTCGACGAGGTTGTTTGGTTGCAAGGTTTGGAGTTCGTACTGGTAGTTTGTGCGTTGAATATTCCTTATAGATAGGCATATCATGAAACGATCTTCCTTGAGTTATCAAATACTAATTTTTTTTTAATACCAATTTGCTGCAGTTTCTTTAGACACTCGAAAATGTTTCTTCGATGGCGGCCATCATATCATACTGGCATAAAAGATTTATTTATCTAAGGATCTATCAAAGGCACAAGTCATATTGGCCAGGTTCCTACATCCATAATTTCATATTGAGATTAATTTTCCGTATATCATATTGATCATAACTTTATCACGTCCAGAGTTACTTTCACATGCTGGTCAAAACTATTTGTGAACGTTCATTCTCCAAGTTAAAATTGTCTGATATTTTCCCTCATGTGTTTACAGTGCCACCCAGGGTCACCGTAGGTCCTGCTAACCCCTACGTGGTGGAATGGTCGCAAAACGTCACACTGTCGTGCACCACTAAGGACGCAAAACCGCCCATCAAGGCTCTCTATTGGGAGAAAGATGGTGAACGAATACAGCCCCCAAACCGGGACAGCGGCAAGTACGTCAATGGGAACATGAACGCGCCTTTCCTTCTGGTACGCAATGTTTCAAAGGAAGAGGCAGGCAACTACGCATGCGTCGTGGACCACGTGACTGGTAAACACCGATCAGCACTCACCCTGAAAGTGCTATGTGAGTACCTCTCTTTTTCTCATCGATTCGTGCAAAAGGTATATCATACCAGTAAAGCTTAAAATGAATAAGCTAATATCAAAGAAAAAGAACGGCAACGACCATTGTCGATTATAACAACACTGACGCTGGCTTATTAGCATTTTCAATTTCTAACCACCCACCCGCAAAAAAAAAAAAATGGAACTGCATTCATTCGGGTGCGCGATAAACCATAGACAATGACTGATGAGTATTTGACATTTAAAATGATACCATCATCTTTGTAGATGTGACTATGTGATTCAAATTCACTATCTTAATGTAAATCTTCTTCATGAATAGTAATAACTTCAAATTGATATTATGATAATAGGGAAGAATAAGGAGGCTGATGTAAATTTATATTTCAGTTCGCTCTTAAGTTTTGAGGGCCAGTTACAATTCAAGACAACTTTTTAGATGTGCCTATTGAAATGTTTTTGGTAAACGAAGCAACACTCACTGCAATTCGAAAATATATAGATGGATACCATTTATTGGAGTAGTGGGACTTTTGCGGGCGGCGTAAAACTACAAACTGAAGTTTGTACTCTTTAAGGTGCCTTCATAGGTCATTCATGTCGATGCTTATTACTTGTTAGAGACTAAGATTGATATAAGCGTTTGTTATGCATATACATCAGAGGATTACAGACTTCAGAGCTTTCAAGTTTAAAAACCCCATCAACTATGTCCTGTACCTAGTCGACACTTTTGGGAATAAAATTGTCTTACTGTAACCTTCTTTTTTCAATTTCCTTAAGTCTTTTACGCTACGTTGTGGGCAGTCACCATCCTTCTGGTACAAGTAATGCAGACAAGGTCAGAGAGAAGGTCGCGTGTTAATGTAGAAATAACTAACACACGTAGGAGTGATAAAAGAAAGTTGACTTCTACCACTAAATCAGGCCCACGTCTAATTCCTGAGGCTTTCTAAGTTTCCCGTGGGGACTGTTAGTTCAATCTGCTGACATTTTCCCACTGGCGTCGTGGCGCCAGACTTCTGAAAAGGAAAGCCAATTTCCGACATGCCGTCGTTAAGAAACATTGAAGGATACCGACGTCTTTATTATAACAAGGACTTACAGTAGTAAACAGCAATGCATGCTGGGAAACAAAATGGCGTCAGGTGGTTTCTGAACCAATCTGACCTGTATCTTCCAAATGTCACTATCGGTATAAAAATACTGATTTAAAATGTAGCGGTTTCGCAGCTGTTGCTTTGATCCTCGACACGTTTCCTTTTTTCTACCAGCCCCAAAAGACATCACACACCAGGCTTTTGTGACAAGACGACAGCCTCATGAAACAATGGCTGTGATTGGCGGTCCCATGAGGACCGGATCAAAGACCAATGTTTCACAGTAGAGAAATCCAATCGTTACGTTATGATCTGTTCAAAGGGAACGTGTTTTGATGTGATTGTATCGTAGGGGGACGCTCCCCCACGGGTATACTGTTTTATGTACGTATAAAAATCAATACTTGAGTTTCTGCTTCAGAAGATGAAAGTCGTCGGTTGCCCATATGTTTATTGTAGCGTATGAGACGGAGAATGTATGAATGATATACAAGCGGGTTCACTATAGTTTATTGGATCACACTCATTATGCATGGCAGATAAAGTTGTAATATTGAACATCGATATGTATGGATGTTTGTGGTATAGGAGACATAACAATGACTCAACAATTGACAAAGCAACGATTTCAACATTGCCAAAGACATTGCCACTAACTTATGTCGACATTACCAAAGAAATTTGCAGATGTATATTTTACAAATGCGCGGGTATATGGAGTGGTATGGACAAAAGTCAGGGGTAGAAATTTTTTTGTGAGAGACAGACAGGTTTTAATTGTGTTGTCTGGTATAGGAATATGTCGGCTATGAGACTGTATGAATTGGGAAGCCTTTTTTCCAGTTAGTGTTTAAATGTGCGTAATCAAGCAAGTAACGTCAGCTTTTGGGAGTGAGCCAGGTGCAGTTCAGTTGATCTCCGCAAAGCACCTATTCAAAGACGGCGTAAGAGCCGACACGCAGACATTTTTAATTCTCAACTCATGAAAATATTCTTTTTTTTTTGTATTTCAAATTTTCTCTAGTGTGCTCTACCCTAACTTTCACCACGTCGTAGACAGCCACAATGTGGTCCTCAACTACAGAAATCCTTAATGGATTTAAACTGTGTTCTGCTACTTTATTCAATACTGTTACAGCTTTTACAGAGAACCTGTATATAAACCTATAAAATTGTTTCCCAGATCCTGCCATCATAACCAACATCACTAAACAAGTCGCGACTGACGTCATCAGCCTGCACTGCTTTGCCGACGGGAATCCCAAACCGGAAATCATGTGGACCAAGGCCGGAAGTTTCATTCCCCTGGATTCCAAACATTTCCCCGACGACGGCATGGCCACTCACGTTCTGGCAAACGTGCGAGCCAATGACAGCGGCGTGTACATATGCACGGCACGGAACGGGTACGGTGTTGCTGAGTCCAGATCACTGAGGATCATTGTTGCAGGTATTTTTCTCACTTGGACAAATTGATCATTACTATTATCTATTTGTGTATAAAAACGAAATGTTTTTGACTGACCAAATCGTTTATGATGTCCCAATAGCCATTATCGGACCCACAGACACCGGTAAGTGAAAACGCATCGTGTACGAATTTAGTTCATTGCTTCTAGCTTGTTTTGTGGGTTGTAAACAGCTCCCCCTGGCAACCACTATCATCATTACAGGGCGCAGTATAGCTAGCGCTGCCTCTGTGCGATAGGCAGAGTCCATGTGCCATGTATCTACTGTATGGGCAAATAAATCAAAGTCATTTACTTTCAATAATATATGATTCACATTTGCATCTTGAAAATATATTCTGTTCTCTTTAGCGGCTACAGAGAATATGTCACTAATACGATTCTGAAGGCCATTGGGAAGGGTGTCGTTTAGGTCGTCTGTATGTTTGTTAAAGACAACCAAGGCAAATTCAGGGACCGAAAAATGGAAATAAAAAGAAATACTGAAATATTTATTATAGTGACATTTACTAACACTGTCTAGCACATATGTGTAATAACTCCCTACTTTGAGCATTTTAAAACCGTGCAAAAACATGCCATACGATGATCCTCTTAGTTTCGCGAGCCTACAAAAAACCGGCGACGATTTTCAGTGAGCTCTCACGTTACAACGAAGTCATATTTTTGCATCATGGACGACGCTATGCATTGAAATAGTGTTGTTTAAACTACTCATGGATAGAAACGACTACATAAATTGGCTTTCAAAATCTGCTTTTCGGGCCCTAATATTACTTGGGTTGCCTTTAAGTGATCAACAAAGGGTTGAGTAGGGGAGTTAGGTACAATTTACACTTTACAGTTCTACAACATTACCTCCTCCAGATGAAGTGCAGAGCCCGTGGAAAAAGACTCCCCAGATCGCTATAATCGCGGGCGTGTCGGCTGCAGCGGCCTGGTTGATCGTCTGTACCGTGCTGGTGGCGTGTAGCGTGCACCGGAGGATGAAACGAAACACGGCTACGGTTCCACGTTACGCGTTACAGCTCTCTTATCTAGAAGGAAAGAGAAAAGGGGCGAATGAACACGGTATGTAGTCCTCACCAACTATTCATTGTCAGTACTATCACCCTTAGAATAGCGTTAAGAAGCAAAATTTGGCAGTTTTGTTTGAGTCAACTATTGTTAAACCGGGCGATTTTTTTCATCTCATCATTAGCATTAGTACCAAACAATAGTTGGCATCGACTACTTTTTGAGTATGCAATAAGACCTTCACTTACATATCTTGTTTCGAAGAAAAACAACAACAAAGAAAAACGCTTCTTGGACTTAAAAGTAGGTGATGAACAAACCGACTTTTTATTGACACTTGAATGTATTTTACTTGCGTTTGGGTGTGGTAGGTGTGTAACAAGCTGTAGTTCTTCATTTCTACGGAAGGCGTCGCCACTGCGTATTATATCAATGGGAACAAAGTCGTGAAATAGTTTGGTGGGAACACTACGCGAACGATTTGTAGTTTGTGCGTTTAATATTCCTAGTAGAAATATAATGAAAGGAACTTCCTGGTGTTGTCGAATATTTGTTTCCAGTGTTTCTTTCCGGGGGATAAAGTCGTGAAAACACTACGCGAGTAATAGTCACGATTCACAAAGATTTTACTCTTACAGGACGAAAGTATGCGAGGGTGCTGTATGACTATGACCCGAAGGATGACGACGAGCTCCAGCTGCGATCGAACGATATCATCGACATCATTCGGGGTGACAACGAGGGCTGGTGGTTCGGCTATCTGAACGGACGATGTGGGCTGTTCCCTTCAAACTATGTGGAGCTCATCACTGTGACGGAGAGAGAAGGTATGTCAGGGGAAAAAAAACTACGGTATATGTGCAGATGTTGGCACCTTTGCGCACCAAACTAGGGTGTGACCCTGGCACACATTTGAAAGAGTAGCCGAAGAGGCTAGGTGGGCGTCATTCCATCGTCGTGGTAGGGATATCGTGTAAAGTGTCTTTTCCAAGGGCACAATTGTCGAATCATGGCGAGCATCGAACTCGGTACCTACTGGTCCTGAACCCAACGCTCTAACGCCACACCGACACTGTCAGATAGCAATAAGTGGCAGTCAGACCGACAATGCTTGAATGGTTATAATGAAAGTAACGTACTTCGTCGTTGACTGTTGATTAGAACTTGATAACAATGATGAGTTGTCTTGGACGTGTTTTTTTGTGTGTGTGCTATGCAGCTCTGAGACTCGGAGTCCCAGAGAATGGAATAACGGGCCGAAACACGGATATAAGGGCATCTCTGCAAGACAGAGCAATGAAGGTACTTTTCATTACTACCGATAGGCGTCTCTGATGTACTTTGAACTATTTCAGAAACACAATTTGGACCATACGATGAATCGTACGAGAATCTTCTGAAGACATTTACGTTCAGTTTCTTGAATTTTGCACCAGTAAGAGCGCCAAGACACATATTTAGAACAAATCACATAGGGCCAATACCGTACACCATGAATGGTTTAAATCTTAAATTGCATTTGTACAATCATACGAAAGTTGTCTCCTTTTATTCCAAGGAGTACTACCGCAGCTTGCCACGTTGCCCGAAGGAGAGAATACATGCAGGGTCAGCCGATCAAACGCACGTTAACGGGGCCCGTGAGTACGAGTCTCCGCGCCGTACAGGCATCTCGAAGTGCTGATTATTCAAGATGGCGGAATATCCCCCACTTCCCCAGGCCACCGGCCACCACGAATTCTTCAAACTGATGAACAGAGAAGGAACTGATGACGTCATGACGCAGAGACCAGATGAAAGTGACGTCATTGATGACCATCCATAAAATGGAGGTAACGGATGAGGTCACGTCTCAAAGACTGGGGTCTTAAAATTAGGATCAGCTGTAGTCGCCATACTTTACGTACTAGCATCACCTACGCCAGACAGTGGCTATGAATTCCCAAGATATGGCTCAGCATGGACCTGCAGGAGGCGCCACCTGCCGATATACGTCAGTACTGCCGTTCAGAAAATGGTTGTGTTGATCTATTCATTGAATGATAGTAGTATATAATTGGCCATGTATCTTATAAGAACTCGGCCTTGTAAAAATGGACTGTTGAACTGGAACATCGACATTTTGTTTGATATCATTGTACATCGTCGACGGGTGATTGTGTAAAATTTTTGATGTTGGAAAGAACCCACTCCTTTGGAATATCGCAGTAAGTTTTAAACACTCCGTGCTTTTGGCGTAAACTACTAAGATTAAGACTAAGAAACCGGGAAACAAATTATCTGATACATAAAGGATTTGCCATGCATCAATCGCCAGATTTATAGCACAGTAAGAAAATGATACATTGTTGTCCTCGTTGGCAATGCCGTCTGTATTTGGCACCTGTATTTCTTGCTTTAATCGCCAGGTGTCTCTTATGCCTACCCTGTAACCGCCTTGTCAGTGATTGGGAGGTTGCTGGCTCAGTTGTATTGCGTTTACAAGAACATTGTTGTGGTACAATGGGTGTATCTTAATACAGGTGTACAGCTTTGTCTGTGTTCGTCATCTTTGCTTGATTTTTTATCAAAACTTAAGGACATGTCTTTTAGGCTCGGAACAAGAATTGTATTTACTTAGCTGGAATTCCCCAAGACGGTTAACTAGGGAACTGTAGTATTTTATCTGACACAATTTTGACATGCGGTTTTTGAACAGCCACAAGTATCTAAGATCTTTTAATCTTTCTAGAAAACTGCAAAATTATGATCAGACGTCCAATACTTTTAAATCTAGCTCAGAAAAAAAAAATATTTCAACTACAAATGGAAAAAAAAAATTGACAAATCTCTCCCTACCTGGTCAATCTAACCAAGATCTTACAGCTGTAGTAGTTTAACTTTTGTCTTACTCAAAGCTCATAAACGCCTAAGTATTTATGTATCAAACATCCCATATAGTCAGTAAATGTATGGTAGATGTTCCTATCCATGAAAACTGGGCTAATGCCTAATATCACTTACTTGTAGCTGTATCATCCAGTAAAGGCTACAACAACAAATCTGCCTGATGGTTTATATTATTGGATGCATGTTGTAATATGTTTGAATGGAGTTCATATAAGGGTCGCCCGGTCGGGTTAGGTGCCCTATTGCTATGCCCGCTGCTTTTACATAACGAAAAGTACAATTAAATTTCCGCCCACTATGATGGGATTCGTACGTTTGTTTATTGCTGTTTTTTCTTATATAGCTCATAACATATCATACAATGAAATTGGTCCCGGGCATGATTTCAAAGATTTCCTTATAGGTTATAGATTTGGTTGGGACTATATAGTAAAAATGTTTTATGGAGTAAAGAGAATATTCACCTGTGTACGATAAACGTGATTCTTACGGTAATGCATACGATTATGCAAAGGATAACAATGATATTGTCGAATA
The DNA here is from genome assembly GCA_035149815.1 of Branchiostoma lanceolatum. Taxonomy (NCBI): domain Eukaryota; kingdom Metazoa; phylum Chordata; class Leptocardii; order Amphioxiformes; family Branchiostomatidae; genus Branchiostoma; species Branchiostoma lanceolatum. The sequence continues at coordinate 10,236,051 of CM068877.1, read as the reverse complement.
TGAATTATGGCAGCTTGTATGTTATATGTGGCATTTGGAAATACGCACAGCGTAAATCCCACATCGATTTAGGTGTAAGGGATGCTAGTATCCTAATGAATTTTCGTTTCGAGCACCTTGCTTGTAGTGACGTTTTACATTAAAGGCCAAAGGTCACGATTACAGTCATGCGCAGAAACAGCCTTGTATATGCTTGTTAAAAGTAGCTGTAGGAGGCCTCTTTGTTGGAAATGTTGGCGTTTTTTAGCTGGAATGGACAGGTAAGGGTTGTGGCTATTTTATTTAATTAGAAAAATAGGGTTTTAGCCATGTTTGAAGTGTCCGGTACACTTTAAAATAGGTGTAGTTTGGATGTTTTCAGTTCCTGTGTAGAGAGGTCAAAGGTCATCTCGCCATGTTTTGATAAAATTAGCCACTTTGCGCCGGTGAAAAATCGGCGAAACTCATTAGATCGACACTTGAGAGGTCAGACTACGCTGCCAATGTGAGTTTTCCATGATCTAAACTTCAGGTAGGTGACTTTTGACAGCCGTTTTCGTATATGTTTACAATAGGAAGTTAGGGGTCTGTGAATGGTAGACCTTGGCCTAAATGCATGGTAGCGCTGGTGTATGGTATTCGTGAATAGTTTCATCAGGAGGGTAAGTCACTGAATAGAAAATTAAAAATCTTTTTTACATAAACAATAGATTTATTCCACCGACGTTTCGGTGACCATCTGTCACCTTCTTCAAGGCAATTCTGACTGGTTCACATAGGAATGCAGCACAGGTGTTGCTGCTTATACATAATGAGATGCATTCCCAAACGCTAAATATTTACATATGTACAATCACAAAGACGTCGGTGGAATAAATCTCTTGGTTGTGTAAAAAAGAGTCTTTTTATTCGGTGTATGGTATTATTTTGCAACAAAATCACAGGGCTGCCGGGCATGGGACGACATCGTGGTGCAAACATGAAGGGTGCATGTCACTCTAAACTAGCTACCGCAATAATGAAAGTCTTTCCTGAAGGGCTTTTTCTGCTTTGGAAAAAAACTTAATCTCACTATCGAGTTCATTTCTGAAGCACAAATTGTGCTTAGATCCACAAAAATAAATGCTTGAATTAACAATACATTGTTCTAGCTGGAAGTCTCTATTTCAACCGTTCTGTAACCATAGATTTACATACGTGGCGGCCTTGGCCATTTTCATTGGTTCAGGGGAGAGGGTCAGAAGTATATACATGAATTTGGAAGATGCGCATATGTCCTTCAGTTTAGAATGTATGCATTATGCATTCGTCTTCTATATTCAATTGAATAGTTTATTTGTACCCAGGAACGGTCTATTTGTACCCATAAAGATCTAATTCTAGAAGCTAATTCTAGCATTCTGTACCGACGTACCTTGTCTTTTTCAGCTCTCTTAAGACAAGTGGCCAAACTTGAGGCCTCGAATTGAAATAAAGACTTTGAATTGTTCAAGCAACACCATAGATGCACCAAAAAACAGTTACTCAAGCAGCTGGATAAAATTTTGAAACAGTCAGACGTTTCAGATAGCATAGACGATGTTTGCATACATATGTCATACATCCTAAGCACTCTTATATATCGTAAAAATTTCTTCTATCTCTGAACAACGGAGAATTTACCCATAGGCACATGAATACAAAGATTTTATTGACATTAGTGATAACCTTATGTTCTCTCAATTTTTGTCCTCGTGGCTTCTGCACTTTAACTCTAAAGAGAGCACAAGTTAATCGAGTTAATCTTCCTCTCCGACATACCTTGATGAATAATTCATCTACCACTTGTAGATGCAGCCTATAAAAAGAAAAAGTAAAAAAGAAATAAAACAATAATTTGAGCATTTTATTCAACGAAAATTCAGCAATTTGAAAGCTTTCTGTTAAACATATCATCTTATTGCTTGAGTATCTTCCGTACATAAAAAATTCTCGTATGCAAATGATAATTTTAGATTTTATACAAAGTAATTGTAATCTCAACAATTATGTAAGTTTATTCATATTCTTATCAAAGGGTAATACAATTTGAATATATGCATATTTGTAAAACGGTACGTATAGTTTTACCATGTGTGTGACTGTGTATATGCATAATCAATGTCGCCTTCAATTTGTGTGGATGGGGATGGATATATGCCATCGCTCCCACACCCAGAAGGCAAGAACGGTTCATGTTCTTCCCAGTGTTACAATTAGATATCTCTTTAAGGTACCGTTGAAGGGTGGCTGATGAGTTTTGGGATGTTATTGAAGAAAAAAAAACTTTCTTAAGCTTTATAAACCTTCCTCAACCTTAATTTTTTTTCAGGTAGTACCTTATAGCAAGGTGATGAATTATGCAAATTAGTATGACGTCATGATTACGTCATCAAGATTTATAAGGCCACGCCCATTAAAAAAAGGCTCTCCTTGGCTTGTACTGCGATGTTTATCAATATAACTTTGCAGAAATGTACATGATTGTAATACTTAAAGAATTATTCGTGTCAACGAGTACATTTTGAAATATCGATTTTGGGCGATTTTTTTTGTTTGATAACCGTACGGCACTTTAATTCTTATTCACTTGTAATATAGTATGCCTGTAACATATGTAGAGAGAGCATGTTTGTAAATGATTTTATAAATTTACAATTTATTTGTTAGCTTACAATACAAATCAATCAGATATCTATCCTCTATAAATATGGTGCTGTCTTAACCATTATGCAATATGTTGATACATATGTTAATCTTAGATTATGTGTTGTCTTGGTTATCCAAAACCCAAAATCAATAGTAATGCAGCATCTACCAAAGTAACATCTAATTATAACCGTCAACTAGAACCACATACATACCACAAATATTTGACGACCATGTTATGGAACATTTTCGAGCGCAATACCAACACAATATCTTATCACTAGGTTGGAATTGATTCTTTAAGATGTATATGAAAGTGCCGCTGGTTTCTTTACTTGTTGACAGAAGTAATGTGCACACTTAACAACCGTGATAGTGATTAAATCATCTCGAGTTACCTTACGAAGAAATCGTGACCGGAAATTCTATAGTGGCAGAACGCATACATGTTTACATGTCAGGACACCATAAGAGTTGGAAATAGCTATAGCTAGGGCTGTGGTTATCCATTGGGAATTTACAGCAAGAGGTACCATAATGTAGCCTCCACCAGGCCCTCCTACGGGCGTATGAATCGTAGAATTCGGCAGAAAAAGGAATGATTAGCCTGTAGAGTCAGTCCACAGTGAAGATCACATTTCGCCCGTTTGCCAGCAAGTGAAACCCTGGAGTAGTTAGTCTGGTAGAGACTTACCATAATGTACGTTGATACATGTGCACACAGTTCATATTCTTGTATCAACAGTATATAAATCATTCGTAAAAATGTGTCACCGGCGCTTAACGCAATGCAAATATACGAACGTTGTTGAACAAATGACCAGGAATTAATTTCCTCGTCGCTGATGGTGGTGTCTACTTCAAAATATGTAGCGTTATTCCATCAAGGAAAGTTACATACACAATCTTATTATTAATAAGTAAAGAAATACTTACATTTGATTGATGTTAGAATATCTATTTACAAGGATGAAAATCCTTGAAAATGAATGTTCCCGGCTGTTTTAGACGGTTCTGTAGTTAATGGAATATTAATAGCACAATCTATAATGTCAGCCCATTTCATATCTTCAACGGCGCTACAAATTCGGCATTGTCTGGAACATGGAAACCCTAGGTAAGATTTGCCAACCCATCCACTACAAGCAGAAACGTACCGTCCCTACCTTAAGCTAATTCTCCTTATTAAGGTATATACAGATACAGATGAAGTGGAAGGTTTAGTTTGAGAGGATTATTCTCCGCAAAATCCCAGATTTAAATCTGTTCAACGTACAGCGGTGGAGAGAGTCACGTTTCAGCCAGGCTTGGGCGTGGTCGTGTGACGCACTCGAGGCGCTACAGAGCGCTTCCCAACACGTCACCACCGGCGACGTACGGACGTAGAACCCCGTACTCACGCCCCGTAATGGCGCTGGTGACGTCACCAGCTGGTTAAGCTGCCGGCGCCCGTTTACACCTCACGATTTTTTAGCGCGTTCTCATCAACGCGATGATTTCTCTTTTCAAACATGGCGAATGGAAACTAGAATACATCCAGTATTAGCCGGTTTGTATGAAGATTGCAGTTGAGCTAACGTAGACCATCGCGGGTTTTCAATGATGGGGTTTGAGTAGGTTTTGAATATTGTCTACGCGCTGGTAAACATTGTAACGACAATTTAATTGCCCCGGCCAAACGATAGCATCAGCAGCGGACTGCAACACATCTCAATTTATCCCCACTTATGATGATACGGCTGCTCTTCATTCGGTGCATGCGCAGTGATGCCCGGACCCCACCCTGTCTCACCGGCATCTACAGAATGACGGCAGGTTTCACCAGATTGGACGTTACAGTGTCCTAGTGGAACTCTCACCGGGCGAACCGGCTGCAGTCTTCGGTGAACACCCCCATGCTCTCCCGAGGAAGCCGCGCCCACCTTCCGGAGTAAGCTGCGAAGGAGTATTTCCATCAATGGACCGGCTGTGTCTGCCTGCATTGACATCGCTGTTGGCCATTTTGGCTGTACATAGAGGTAAGACGATCTGCGCTAGCCATAAAAGTGTACCGTGAACAACCTGAATATCCTACGTGCATGTTAACTATAAGTGTATGTGGCGTCAGCCATCATTTCTAGTGACGCATGTATTTTTACAGGGGGGATGCACATCTATAAACGTTATGCAATCTAAAGCAATCACTCCTCCAGATTTCTCTCCAAAATCACGTCCGTTTCACTAACCTAAGTCAAGGTTAAAACTTTCTCATAACTGATATGCCGTGGGTATATCAATATTTATGGCTATCCTTCTCCAAAGACTCCGGTAATCTATTTGTTATGAGAGCGTTTCTGAGAAAACCCCTAGGTTCATTAAAATTTATACGATTCACAGAAACAGGTCGGTAAAAGCAAAGGTTGTCGTAAGGATCGACCAAGTACGGTTCAGCTCGCTGTTATTAGGTGAGGGTCGTTGAGTTTTCATGTACAACATTGGATTCGTGTTTTTGAAGATTCGATGCACAAAGAATGGAGCTCAAGCCTTTACAATCTCTAAAATATGATAATAAAAATAATGCTCAATCACGTCTATTTGATCTGAGACCCATAACTAGGCCAAATCTCCCATCGGAAACGTTAGTGCTGACCATACAATGTCGTTACCATTCAGAGCCACTCTGTATTAATAGAAAACACATCTCATTTACATTCGCATATACCGTAGCCGCATGCATGCTAAGTGGAGCGAAGCTTGTATGATTTGAAAGCCGATGTTATTCCCCAGCTTGCGTAGAGTGTACGGGCGGGATTGCCTTTCTTTTCATACAAGAGAATACGAGGAAAGAATCTGGGTAATAGTTCTTCTCTTGATTAACCTTCGCCCCAAAGAGGGCAGGTGGGGGGGTTAGGGGAATTAATGTTGAACACAGTGACGATCCACAGCCCACTTACATGAGGAGATACGGGATGGGTCTGAAATCTCACTTAATTTGGAGGCTTCTAGATTGAATCAGTGGCTCCGGAGCGACGACAGAATATGCACGTAACCGCCCCTTTGCCCTGACATCGTCAAAATAGCCGTGTAGATAGCTACTATCAACCGATCAACGCTAAAGTATGCAGCGGAAAAAAATAGTCAGGGACCGTTCAACCTTTAAAAGGGACAACTAGTGATAACTTTAAACCATAGGATACCGTTCTGCTGGTAATAATTTAAGAAATATAGATTTTAACAAATAATTCCATTTCGTTTTTTCTCATATGCGATCCCTAAGGTGCTTTGGTGTAAAAGTCGTCTGATGAATCTCGTTCCCACGATTAACGTACCGCCATGGTAACGAGGATCAAATAGCCGTCAGAGAAATGAGATTATGCGTGCTACAAAACGGTGATAATTTTCTTTCGACCGAAAGCATGATGTACTTTGTTTTCCATTAGGTTACAACGTATTATCTTTGATTTCAGTCATGCCTGAAGTACTAATTTTCTCGCTGGGGATCAGGCGTTATGAAATACCATACAAAAATGCTCTACTTAAATAATTCAAGTGTACCTGAAGACATAAAACACTCTTTTAAGAAAATTGACTTTGAACAAGTCTAAGAAACAAAACCAAAGCAACAACTAGACCATCTGCTTGGTTGCGATCCATGTCAGCATATTGGTCTGTAGATAACGTACATGGCATTAGTTTCACGAGGATTTTAGCGGACGGCTATCTAGTTGGTCATGCCTGGTGTTTGTGAGAGGCATGGGGGAAGTCCGTTAATAGCATGCACGGGTCTGTCTCACGCGTGTTGAAAAGGGTCCCAGATAATGAATGAAGACCTTTATTGCACATTTCTCCACACTTGGCTAAGTACAGGTCACAACATAACAAGATAACAAGTACTGTTAACGGATATAAAAGAATATGAATATCATTAGATAAATTCTACTTCTCGCTTTTCGGTTATAGTAGATATAAAAGAACAGAAGTGTTTTTCAATGGGAGGTTTGTCTAGTCGCATTAGGAATATGAATTTTTGTACAATACTTAAATGTGTGGTTTTCTACAAGCTTATACAGTCCATTTCTTTCTTTGGTATATAATCCACATTCTACCACAAAAGGACATTAGTCTTCCATTCTATTCAAAGTACAATGTTTACATAATCGTTGTTCTAGAAGAGTGCGGCTATGTCTTCCCATTTCAATATGTAGTTTGTGGCAGCTGATTCTTAGTCTTGTGACTGCATTCTTGCCCCTCATATTTGAATAACTTAGATATTTTTCTTCATTATAATTGTCCCTCCGTAGGCAAAATATTCAAGAGGAAAAACAATTGTTGGATGTCACAAAAATACTCGTTGGAAATTTCATTTTCCCGTTATTTGCAAAACGCGTACAGTCTTGTGAGCAAGATTGAATATGGCATGCTATGAACTCTTTTCTCTCTGCGCAAAAATCATGGCATCGTTGTCTTCGTTGCGTGTGTGGTCAATCAAGACTATGTTCCAGTGATAGTCTTCTACTGCTTCAAAAAAAGAAGTCAAACTCAGAAAAAGATTAGATTTAATGCCGTAGCAGTTCTTACAATAGTTACTTGTGCACTTGTCACTATTGTTAACTTGCACTGCCTGTATACTTTTTCTATATTGTAATTAATTTAGAACCTGCAAATAAAACCCAATTATTTTTGTCAAATTATCTTAATGTGTGCTTGGAGTCTAAGATCACTGACTTTGAAAGCTATTATATGAAGTAAAACCTTTATACTACACATTAGAGCTTCCCATTTATTGAATTTCAGATCTATTTTGTGTTTAATATTGAATAAAAGACTTTTTGTATACAACCAAGTGTCGTTTTAACCGACGTTTCGGTGACTGTATGTCACCTTCCTCAGGGCAATTCTGACAGGTTAACTTTGCACTGCAGCTATAGGTGTCGCTGCTTACAGATGCGGTCCCAAAAGTAAAGTATCTACATCTGTACGGAGGGAGTTAATGCGGTGGAATAAAACACTTAGCTGTGTGAGAATAGTATCTTTATTCAGTGACTTAACAGCCTGATGAAATTATTCACGGATGTGTTCAATATTGTTTTTATATTATGTGATATGTATTTTCCAGGACGATGTGATCCGTTGTTTGTGAACAGCGAGGTCAATGCAGTAGTGGGAGAGGAGGTTACCCTACCCGTCACTGTCGCTAACGACGAGCGCATCCTCAGCCTCGTCTGGAGAAAAGTGGAGGGCGCGCAAAGAGTCATGGTCTACTCGTACATTCCAGCCGAGGACTACAGGGCATCGTTAGGGCCACTGGAGGGGAGGGCGGAGCTTGTGGGCTTGTCTCTGAAGATTGACAAGTCACAGAGAGGGGACGCCGGTTTGTACGTCATCGAGGCGACACTGGTACAGTCAGGACCGCAGGAAGCAAACATCAACTTGAATATATTAGGTGAGTAACTGTTGTATCATATCAAATCGGCTTGAAATACTGGGTACACTTTTCTGCACACAGAATTGAAGTTGTTCACCTAGTTTTTAACTGTGGGTGTACAGGTGCATCCAGATATTTGTATAGGGTTACGTATATAAACGTAATATAAAGATAAGTATATGAAATCTAAATGATAGACCGAAACAATTGGGCTGCCATCTTGACTCTTGACTGGAAGGTCTCGACATAAGCATGCAAATGATGAAACCTTTGTCATATTGCAGTAACATGAGCAAGTTTCGTAACTAGCTTTTAGTTAAATACTAGTTTATTCTATGTATGTTGTGCACCCAATTGCAAATTTCTGTTCACCTAAATTGTAGGATAAGGTGCACCAATGCACCTATTCCCAAGTATGAATTTTGAGTCCTTTATATTCAATGTGTTTTCTGCTTTTCTAAATCTCATCAAATAAAACCTGTACATCGATGACTAAAAACCTGTACATCAATGACTAAGAATACATAGCATGGACACTAAAGACAATGTACAAGTGGACATGTACAGGATCATGAGTACCAAAAATGCCATAGAAACCAGAGTGTCAAAGATTGGATAAAGCCATATTCTAGTATTTTCGTGTTCATATTTTTCTATTACAGTCTTGCAACGTTACGGTCACTTCAATGTTTTCCTTCGATCAAAATCTGAAACGAAACTGATGAGAAGCACATTTGCTGATTCAGTTTGGCTCTACACAAAAGACGGATATTCAGTCTTTAGGTTCGGACGCGCTCAAGCGTAGGGGTTTTAATTGGGTTTTCGGAGAGATATTCCAGGGTGCACCCCTCTGGTTCGTTAAAGGTGCCCACAAGCGAGAGTTGTTGCTTCCTGTCATCACTGCCCAGCAGTTTCAGACGGTACATCAAGTGTGTTTTCCCCAAAGCGCAGAGGATATCCATAAATGGCTGCCTAGTTCTTTCAGGCTGTAGTGATAGATAGTGGTAAGACTTCACATTACCGGGTATCCTACCCTATCATTTCAACGGCTGGGGGAATATCTAAAAGAAGAAAAAGTTACCAATGTATCTCACTCATTAAATGTTATAGTTTTTGTTGTTTTTGTTGTAACCACCTCTGCTTGGATTATTTCCCCCATCGACACAAGTGTTTAAAAGAATCTTGTCTACAATGACCACCTGTCCAACATAGACCAGATTTTATCGGTCCCCTGAGTGGTCTTCTTAGGCAGTTTTGATTGTATATTATTAGTTACAGTTAAGTTCTATTTACGAAGGGTGTTATACACACTGTATTAAGCAAGCTTCTAGGGCTACGCTGACTTTCTTCTTTTTCATTATAAAAAATATCAAGATTTTTATACAAAAGCATATTTTTGACTGATAATATGAACGCATAACCTTTTTCTAAACATGTTCATGTTGCCGCGCGGTAAAACGGTAAATATAATTTTTGCTTTTATCATCTTGTACACCTTTGGAGCTAAATTAAGCATGGAGTAAATGTTATTTTTTGTCTTTGCTCAATCAAGGTACTTAATGCTTAAGTTTCTAAAGTCTGACATGCCATCTGCTCTTCTAGTAAGTCATATATTGTGACATACGTGTCTTACCCAAGATTATAGCGAGCTCGTGTTCCGTACGCGTGTGTACATAACGTACATGTAGAAAGAGCCCAAGAAAAATGATTTTGTGTTTCCTGTTACGGTACTGAAAATATTAGAGTCGGTAGGGAGGGATTCTCCCTTTTTTTCGTTCTTTAGATTTTGGCCGACTTCATCCAACAAATATGATTTAACATTGCAAAACTGTAACGCATCAGGACACTTGTATTTTTTACACCATATGGTGCAACCAGACCAGATAGTGAAGGACACTGGGTTAGACATTCGGGAAGCAGGGGCTAGGGCAAGGAACAGGATTTCTTGGAAGATCCATCTGGAAAGCAAGGGGCCAGTTTTTGGCCTGTGCACGTAGGCAGGTAGGCAGGTAGGCAGGTAGTCATGGTGCCACTACAAGTATATCGATAAATTGAATTAAGACGTACAATATGCACTGCACCTTCCTACATCGACTGTTCAAATCCTTAATCAGTGTTAACTGAGTGTGAAATACAGGAAGTCTGCGAGAAAATATGCAATACGTCTTCGATTTTGTTTTGAATTTTCATCACCCAGAAGCCAGGTCGAAAATTTCATGTCCCTTGCTAGCGGTCGAGTAAAAAAGGCTAGGCAGTTTTTTGCCAGGTTCGGTCGGGTAACCGAAAACACCACATTTTTCCAATTGGCCTATAGTAATTGTGTACGCTACACGGTAAGCTAGCAGGGTTTTTCTGACACGCATATGATGCTTTTCTTCACAAAAGTGGTGTTCGTTACCGTCAGCAAATCAATTATTCATCAATACTTATAACTTTGATTGTTTGGTACAATGAATAGTAGGCTATGCTGTAATTATAGTTGTCAGTCTGTCTTATTATGTCTGAGCCCATTTGTGCAACGGCTATCGGTCTATTTAAAGTGCGTTTTTGCAGTTGAAGTGACTTGAACTGTTATGTACTTAGTCTGCAGTTGTGACATATCATCACTGTGGAATATATATGTGTAGCTCAATGCTTTGCGGGGCGTGTTATGACTTTGATTTAAAATTCGCAAGGTAAGACTGCGCCAACCCATATTAAACACGGAGGTAAATATAGGTTTACCATTACGGTTGGTCGTTTCTTTGGTCTTGCAAATAGGATAATCAAACATTTTGCAAATGGATTTAGATGTTCTGTTTTTAGTTTGTGAGTAGGGTTTGCTATAGTCATGGTGCATTGGACTTTTGGGCGGTCTACGAGCATGTCCTTTTAGAATTAAACTGTTATTGATATTTTTTATTTTAGACAAGACATCACATTCTCCTATTATCAGGTATGCCTTCGAAAATAAACGGTTATTTTTTCAAGTCCTGGTGAACTACCATTTTTAAACTAACATCTGCTGACTGACACGTTTCGTGAGCTTCACAAAGGAGGGATTAAGGTAGCCAATAGCATATAAGCCAGGCTTATCAAAGAGAAAGATATTTGCATGTCTAGAATTTCACCAAAGAATGAAAATGACATGCTGTATAATCCCCAAGCAGATCTATCGGTGGTTATAAATACCCTATCCAGCTGGAAAAGGGAGTTTTCGTCGGTGGCTTTGAAAACTCCCTTTGCCCGTTGAATACAGTCTTAATACCCACCGATAGAGCTGCTTGTGGATCAATGCTATTCGTCATTTATAGCATAAGTTAGCGGAGTATCAAACTAGGAGAAAGTCTACCATAATTACAAATATTGGCTAGATGTCTAACCAATTCCTGTTGCTCCTTCAAATGAGCCAAAGCGTAGAATACTGTAAATGCATTTAAGTTCGCGTGGTTTTTATTTCGCGCTACGGGGAAAATGGAGTGTTCACGGTGGTTTTGATCTCGCGGCAGATCTATGGTCACATACTGCTACAGTATTGGACAAAAATGATTGCGGTGGTTTTAAGTTCGCGGTGAAACAGTCGCCGCGAAAACCGCGAACATAAAACCACCACGAACATTTTTGCATTTACGATATATGCTATGTTCTCCAGACATTTAGATGCTTTCTTTGTGTTTTGAGCTCGTATATTCTAATTAATATGATTTATCCGTATCAAATTAATCATTTAAAGCATTGTAGAGACCCCCTCTTGGGTATATCAAGATTATTACATCAAGTTACTATTTCCTAAACATGCATGTGGTGACACTGCTGCTAAAAACATAACCTTGTTTGTCCAAAACTAAATATGACAGAAATGAAGTATATAGAAAATAATTATACAGAATTCAAATGTTATCAACTGCAATATATTGACTCGCAAAACATATTCTGACTTGTCTGTTTTTTTAACCAAGTTTTGGATCCTGGAGTGAGCTATATTTTGAAATTGAACACGCTCCATGCATGCTACTGTACCCCCAGTTATATGGCATAGTACCACTTACATGCCAAGTACTAGTAAGTCAATGTTTGATAATCGCTATGAACAGAACAACTATTGTTAGCTACTGTATACCATTGTTATCAGATTTGTTAATTGATTTTGCCTCATCCATGTTATTTTCTAGTAGTATGTGGAAATCTTTTATTTTTTTTGTAAATCCAAACGTTTTGTTTGGTTCAAAATGAATCATATGCTTTTATTTGCGACCACAGTAAACAAACAAGCATACTCCAGAGCGCTGTACACAACTTATAGTTACAATAAGACTAGTAGATTTAGAATGCTTTTTACCTAGTGACTGCAAACCGCCAGCATAGCTACTACACATGTACATCGGACCATTAACACACATGTGGAGTCCCGATAGGGAAATGTAAATCAAGGTTACTGAAGCCTTCCTTGCCACGGAGTACGGGGTCACTAGAAATGAAATGGTGCCTATCCACATAGAATACAAATCACACCACTACTGCAATGAATGGCATGGAAGGTTCATGCAAAATAGACCGAACATCTAATTCTCCTTAACCCGTATAGTGTGGTTGGGAACATCGTATGCTGCGAGCATTCTTAGATATAGTCGTTTATGAATGTTTAATGTAGAAATCTATGAAGTGCTTTACGATATGACGCACAGAGGCAACTTGAACGTCACGTTTGGCGTGGTCCAAAGCGGGCATGTCCGCGGCACGTTGGCGGCGTCGCTGCGTCCTAAATTATATTTGTGTTACCCTTGACTTTAAAGATTTATAATGGGCATATCATGCAAAACACACAAGTATGTCTAAAAAGACAACAAAACACACAAAGCGGAAAAAAAATCGTTTTTTATCGATGAAATTCGTTCAGCGCTCTGTCAAATTGCTCGGGCGCACCTAGTTCACCAACGTTCCGCTGTTCCGATTAAACGTCAAATACCCCTATTTTCACTTCACTCCAAGACAGTTCTATTGCAAGTTACGTTCTAGATGACGATCTCCCAGGTTGATCAAACTGCACAAGGATCTGGGTGTAAAATGTGACACGTTTGTTGACCTTTGAAAGGTCAAAGGTCATCACTTTTCTGACGTCAGGGCCGCTCTAAGATCTCTATGTGCCGCAAAAAATCAAACGTGAAAAAAATAGCCCAGTGAATTACGCAAATTTGTGCAATCATGCTTGAGGGGCATAAAGTTAGCATCAACCCCCATAGGAAAAAAAGTTGTACCGATAACCCAAGGAAAATGGCACAGGTCACAACTCCCCCCCTTCCTCTACCATTTTGTAATGGCTCCATATACAGGCGACATATCAGGTCCTGTACTGTACTCATAGGGACACCGTTGTTATCTCGCTAACTGTTTTCACCCTAACACTCTACATGGCCGTTCTATCGATATATTTCTCCTTCAAAATCGATACAAGCGTAGCATGGTAAGCCGTGCATTTTTGTAACACATTTGTAGCCGTAATTATGAAGAGCTAGAGAGAGAGGTGACTCGTATATTCTACATGCTATTCTCGTTTGGATGATGAACATTTGTTGTGGAATACTAGCTTTGAATAAACAAACACACAGTACGTAGAAAGTCCACCATAATATATGTTTTATCGTTTTTTTACTGTTATAGTTTTAAACTATGGTTCCTGTCCCTAGTGCTGAATTCATGCTGACTGTTACACAAAACTCTTGCTAATCTTCAGCCAAAATCTTTTCCTTGTCCTCCGCTTGGATGCTGATATTTTTGGGGGTACGGCATGAAATATGCATCGCCTGTAGCATTCCCAGGCTGCGTAATTCATTCTATTGATTTTTGTCCATGTATGCATGCACTGGGCCACATCAACACCCTTTCGACGAGATTCAGAGATAGTCGCCGGCGTCATATGACACTACTTTACACTCGGCGTTCATATAAAAACTATAAATCTTTCGAGAAGTCCTCATTGTGTTTCTGTTCACGGCATGTATTCATGTGATGTAGCTAGATAGAGTGGTCATGCCAGAGACATGTTGTCAAGAATTTGCAACAGCACATTTTCCGTAATATTCATAACAATTTTCATATGGATAAGATCCCCGTTATATGCAGGTCTCGTAGTCAAGCTTGTGCAAATATGTATTTATTTCAAATTCTTCGTGGTCATACTGCTTTGACCCCGGCCTTGTGACTAAAAGTTCATAGACCTTTGCACAAAAGGTTCACCAGGAAAAGGCGTGGCATCTGTTTCTCCACAGTGAAAGGGTATAGCAGTATATATATGAGTCTTATTCTGAAACGCAATGTCAGAGCCTGTGGTTGCGTTTTACTTTGAAATTTAGACACATCCCGTTGAAGGGGAATTTTCCTTACGCTGACCATACATATACCTATACCTAGGATAGTGTTCCGTTCACACGTGACACCACTGAAAAAACACGCCTTTCTGATGAACGATGCTTGGCGTAGTCGTGTCGATTTGTTTGACAGATTTATGTCAGGAATCGCTATAGACTTACGCAAGTACCAGCGTTTTCTGCGACCCACATGCAAAACTCGATTAACGCAGTCGTAAATTATCTGACAGCCCGAGCGCCCTTCACGTACGGCTCTGTGCACGGGTCTTATTCTTACCGTCACAACCCATTTGGTGCTGGCGTCCTCACCGAGAAATGACGTCATTCCAGCATGGCGGCGTTTTCCGCTACACTTCATGTTGGGTCCACGCTGTTTGAAACACATTTATCAATGACACATACCGTGCGTTTAATCATAATGTTCACCCGCATACAAATGTACCTTTTATACCTTGCACGTTTGGTATAAAGTAATCGTAAGATATAATTCAGAATTAGTATAGAAAAGGTCCAGAATAAGTACAGGATTTTTTTAATAGTTTCAAGATCGATGTTAACGAAGACGTCATGATGACAGGGATTCCTTTACGTGAGCCTGTCGATGACTCATGCACTCTAAGACTATTTCAGTATAAGACGTGAACTGCTTATGTTGTTTAATTGCCCTTGTAGCCTACATGTTAATACTGATCCCTTGTAACTCTATTCACACGACAATTCTTCCAAGGAATATTATACAAGCCTATGCGATCAGATCTGCATGAGAAAAATGTCAAAGGGTCGAGCACTCTGCCTTGCGGTACACCACACCTGATGCCCAGGGGAGGGAATTTACAACCGCGCCAATCCCATTGGCTTTCGATGCTTCAGCTTAGTCCTTTTTTAATCGGGGTCTTTAATGGCATATCTAGCTTTGCTGTTAAGGAACCCTTCCCTCTATTTAATCCATAGGAAAATTCACCGTGATTACTACAATCAGATTGCCCTTGGTTACCTCCTACACCCACGCCTAATTTACTCACTAAAATAGCCTAAAAGAACACCGTTAGGTAAAATAATTCCTCTATATTCTGTAGGCGATTTAAAGCATACATTACTTACCTTTTTTCCTTCTTCCCCGTGGCATTTGCGGATACAGTTACAAATCTTCGCGTAGGCGGCACGCGGTTTAATTGATTTCGAGGGGCCGACAAACCGCACCTACCTGTGTGAATATGCCCCCAGGTCTCGGCAAACCCTCTCGCGGCGTGGATTAACAGCCGTGTTTTTGGTGACGTTGCCAGGGTAGTTTTCAAACAGAGGCTAGGGCAGCGGAAGACTTTGATTTAAGGTACATAATAACTTAAAAAGCAGGCATAACCTTCAATTTTAAGCAAAGATGCAGAAATAACCTCCGCCTACACACGCGCCTCCACCCCCCCTTATTTTTTATGACCGCAGATACTTTTTTTTAACAACATTTGAAAAACTTCCTGTAATTCATCATCATTGTGATATGTGAAAAATACTAAATAAACAGGTTTATCACCCCAAGGCGCATAGATACACAAACAAATGGCAATATCGTGTTTTAGAAATACTTATTGTACACGTGGCGAATAAAACTACTGTGTACGATTTTACTGATCACGTTGTTTTAAGCACGACCTTGTTCAAGAAACCTTTCAGCCATCTTTAAACAGGGGTGGTGAAACGCCTGAAAGGTACCACGCCCCAGTGACGTCGTTATGGGTTCAGTCTATTGTAATGTAATGAGGAATTCTGTCGCCGAAACAATGTTAATACGGTAGAAAGACGTATATGATTTTTTTAATGTAAATCAGGAATGAAATACGAATTGGCTACAGTTTTTAACGTATTTAAGAAGCGGTCTCGCGAGTGAGCTAGCTCTATGTAACTGTATGCATGCATTATGAACGCATTGGATAGAACATACGGATACAGTCCTTGGTACTGAAAACCGTGTTCTAAAACAAACGCCATGTACATTTCAGAGCGCGTTGCTCCCTAGTCCATTTGTATGTTGTTGCCACAAAATGTATTAGTTTATCAAGAGCAGAACTTATTGTAGTATTGTTCATTAAACCACCACAATTTGTACAATAACAATGTATTAACCTATCCTATTACAAATCAAAATCTTTAAAAAAAAGAAGACTGAAAATGTTTTTCAACGTGTATACTTTTCTGGAAATTTTTTTTTTTGAACATTCTATACGATCCACAGAACTCTTGACTGATATGTTGACCGGAAATTGAATAGGTTTCTCGGTATCTTGCGGCAATCTGAAATTTCTTTCCGCCAACATCTATATATATGGGACCCAGCTCGAGTTTCTATGGAAACCGCTTATTTGTACGACGTCTAGAGTTTCCTCGTGACCATTGACGTTTTCCTGATAGCGCGGAGGGCTCGCTAGATGGATGTAGTAACAGAAGCAACGGAGTACATAAAGGGGAGTACTCATATTTCACCACCTGGGGGTATAGGAGATGTCACAGAGAATGTAGGGACGGACCATTATGTTTTTGGTGTATGGAGTATTTTGAGTATTCGCAACTGGTAGCGACCATTTCGAGTTGATAAAATAGCCACATGCAATGTTTCGCATTTTAATTTTTTTTTCTGTCAGATTTCAATCTTCATGTTACGGCAGAATTAATATACTATATCATCATACCTATGTGGGTGGACATATTAATCTGTTATCTCTATATCGGTTAGCGCTTTTGCCAAGTACACGTCAAGATTGCAGAATGGCCGTAAATGTACATTCAATTCCAACCATTTACAACAATGCCTGACACAAAAATTAAATGACGACTTTCAATACATTTCATGCTGATTTACGCAAGCAAGAAAGGTATTTCATAGAAAGCATAGAGAGCATAACAACCTCATTAGCATCAAGTATAACTCTCTTAGGAATTCACAGATCCACTTACATATGGTCTCTGTTGCTGGCAGCGGTGCAGTGTTTTGTCTAATCTTACCAAACAGGCCTTAATACACGCACAGGGCCGACATATGATCTTACCAGTTAATGAGGAGGATTGGATTACGCCTGCGCGACTATGTAAATGGATACTACAAAAGGGTGTTTGTAGAAAACACCTGATGCCACGATGTTTGTGTGGTGTTACCGCCTTGTAGTCTATATACCCTTGTTTATGCATACTAGATGAAGGGATAGATGTACTGGATAACTTTTATCCAGGGCATGTGCAAAGAATCGTACTTAGATTCGTATACCAGTAAGGGGCCGCTGAGATTGATTTTCTCGCCCTACTGGAATAGATGGGACTATTGCAACGGAGGAGACTTTCTGTAAGTCACCTTCACAGGAAAATTGTAATGTATAGCTCATACTTGCAGCGGTGAAATGAGCTTCGCGCAGCTAATTTGTCAACGAAAAAAGGTCCCACAATTTCCGACATAGACGACAAATGTTGATATGGCCTATCAATGCAATTCTATTTCGGCGTCCAGTTTTTTCCTTGTTCACATTGGTATATTATTTGATATGTTTCATGTGCTTCCTTTGATATTAAGATACTACATAATTATGCGGGTTTAAGTAAGTGATGAGACCTACAGTCTTACGCTGTTGCATATCAGGAAATCTCGTATAATTTCCCATTTACGTCCCCGACACTCAAGATGAGCATGGTACAAGATTAAGGTGACTATACGGCTAATTTTGTCACAGCTATCTTAGATATGGTGGAGCGATGCAATTGTTTAAAAAAGCGAGGCGCAAATTTACGATGAAAGAAGCGTCGTCTCTGGCATAGAAGTCTGTCGGAAAAATAAAAGAAATTCAATAATACCTAATCTAAAAACATGTTCGTAAAGTAAGACTTCTAGAGTGATAAACGATCTGAATTGGTCTGTTTTATTGTCATCATATTGTTACATTCTTGAATCTAAACGGAAGGTTCTTTTTTGGGGGGTGGGGCGGGTGTCTGTGTGTGAGCCAGCGCGAAAATGCATGGAGTCAGGGAGAAATTCACAATAAAGAATAATACAAAAAATTCACAAAATCTATTTCACGGAGGTATGAGATCTTCGATTTCTTGTTATTTTTTCAGTGCCTCCAACAGTGACGGTAGGTCCAAGGAACCCGTATGTAGTAAGATGGCGGACCAACGTCAGTGTCAGCTGTTCAGTCGGCGATCCAGTCCCAAAGGTCAAAGGTCAGTGACGAAGTAATCTTTAACGATGATGTGGTGGTGGGACCCTTTTTTGTTTACCCCACCGAGGAAGAATGTGATAAACGTTAGTATTTTCTATTAGTTAAAAACGGTACCCTGAGACACACAATATATGTATTGTATGGGTTAATCTTTCAGGTCTTTTCTAAGTTTGGAGGTTCAGTTTTGTACAGATTGCTTTGTACAGAGTAGAGTTAGGTAGTCTATCACTGCTTATCTGTTGGATCTACAGTGTTTTTCATGAAGCATGTCATGACCACAACCCAGTCCTTCGTGGTTGATAACAACTGTGCCGTCAGGCATAATGCAGTTGTGTTAAATGTCGCAAGATGGCGCTTTGCATTAGAGGCAAGCGAAAGGAACACACTGTCTTTCCCCCCATAGGATTGTCATGGAGAAAAGATGGGAAGGTGATAGATGTATCCCGGGGAAAGTACGGACATGGGGACGTGGAGTCGCCGTCGCTTCAAATCAGGAACGTCAGCAAAGCCGACTGGGGGACCTACACGTGTGTGGCCGACCACAAGACCGGCGTCAGCTCCGACAGTTTGCAACTACAAGTAGAATGTGAGTTTTCAATATCCAAGTTGATATACTTTTTATAAGCGGGTTGACAGTGTATATCAGTAAGGTGTAAATTTAATTTCTAGTTTGACAAACAACGCACATTTTCATAACCTACGTAAAAGCTATTTCTGTCAACGCATTTTGAATGTGCATTGTAACCATTTTTATTACATATTGTATGTTGTTGTCAAGTTAGTAGTTGGGCAGCCCTGGCTGTATGTTTCAATACTGTATGCTATAGGTGACGACTATTGTAACAATTCAACATCAAACGATACTATGTAAGGCCCCCAAGAAATCAAATCAAATCAAACACACTGTTCAACAGCCCCCCTCCCCAGAACACTACTGTTTTTATTCTTCCTACATTCGCTTTGATTATATCTAGACATACGGAAACGTATCTAGCTGTACATTGCATACAAGTCCTTCAAGTGTAAACTTACCTTACGTGTTCATCTTGACCTGTTTGGAAGTTTTGTTACCAAACCTTCAGCGCTGGAATCTTTCGAGTTGTCAACCTGCTCAAGCCAAGTCGCTATGCATGGTGGGAATGTATAAAAAACTGTCGTCATTACAAATTGTCGTCTAATCTTGAATCGTCACAAAAGTCGTGACCTGATTTGTTTTATATTCTGTGTCAATTATGTGCCAAGTCAAAGAGTAAAAAAATATGTTCCATATTATTCAAAACTGTCTTCTGGACAGTGTCTCATCGTAACAATCAGAGGGTTGTAAAACAAGACATGACCTATATATTGAGACTCGATCAACCTGTTCGTAGAGGGCCATTTGTTTACAATTCGCAGATGACACATTTAACGTTATAACACGTGTTACCTTCGTCAAGAATAATGTCGGTGTGTGTGTGTGTCTTTGTGTGTCTTTGTGTGTGTGTGTGTGTGTGTGTGTGTGTGTGTGTGTGTGTGTGTGTGTGTGTGTGTGTGTGTGTGTGTGTGTGAACACAACTAATCAGGAATGTCTGAGTGGATTGTCTTGTGATATTTGGCATGTTTGTAGGTCTTGATAAGACCTCGAAATGATTAGATTTTGAGCCTTGTCGTACGTGATTTTTTATTGGTACATTGCTCTTGTGGGGTAAAGTATGTAGCGTAGGTGTGGGCCCCTTAGCGCCTTCGAACTGCAAGGACCGATTTTATTTCAGACTTTGAAAGAGAATAACTAAAAAGGGGTTTGACGGATCGTCTTTGCATACATCCAAGCCATCCTCGTATTTTTCACACGGTCCTTACGCCATACATTCTTTACTGTTCTCTCTAGACCCATCAATCATCACAGAGATCACAAAGTCTCTCACGGCGAACGCAGGAGACCGGGTCTTGTTGGAGTGCCGCGCCGAGGGAAACCCCGAGCCGACCGTGATGTGGTCTCGGGCAGGGTCGCGTGTCCTCCCGGGGACCCAGGCCTTCAGCGACGGTCTGAGCACGCTGACTCTGGGTAACGTGAAGAAGAACGACAGCGGAGTCTACACGTGTGTGGCCAGTAATAGCGTTGGGGAAAGTCACACCAGATCGGTCAGACTAAGAGTAGAAGGTAATTTAATTACCACACTACTTTTGAAAGTGAATATGCTGTTATTACCTTCGCATAGAAGGTTTTGTTTTCGTCAGCGTTCGTGTGTGTGTCCTTCCTTCTGTGAACACGATAACTCAAGAATGCCTGGATGGATTGTCTTGATACTTGGTACAACTTTGGACAGTTTCTGTTACTTGGAGGGAAAAGATTTTCAACTGATATGATTTATGCAAATAAGGAAATTTGCATAGGCAATTTGAAACACTAATAAAGCAACAGTCATAAGCTAGGGTTAAAATCATTTGGCGAAGGTATGAGGTCGTGGAACTCTAGTTACGTATACTGCACGACCTGTTACCTTATTATCAGTTAAACCCCATCCTATGAAATATGGAAGTCGCTTTTCGACTCAACTTCATGTGTTTGAATACAAGGTAATTGTCATCAATGATTAGATATTGGAACTAGGACTAATATGACAAAGGGCTCTTCTTTCGACGGTTATGTGTTTAGTATACATGTGGGGGAAGTACATGTTTATAGTTTCATATACATGTATATGTGGTACAGAATTTTTATCTTTACATTCAACTGTAAATCAATGTTATACAAGATTTAAGCCTCCTGTTATGTCACTCAGCACTAGGTACATATTTGAGTGCACCCCCCCCTCCATAGTGTTTCGTAGCCGCTAATGACACATTTGATCATATATATTTTAATATCATATGCCACGTAGTATCATTCTGCATGGTAGCAAGAATGGGTAACGGTTTAGACGCCCCCCCCCCCCCCTCCCATGATATTCAGGACTTTTTCTTGTTTCCTTTGAGGTTCAGAGACGAACAGTTTGACGTTGACGGCCATCATAGCTGGCGCATGCGCAGGAGGAGCCTGGATCATCCTCTGTCTTGTGCTGCTAATTCTCTGGATAAGAAGGTAGTCTTAATCAGCATCTCCTCCTTGCGGAGGATTACATTATTGCACACATTATCCCCCTCTCTCTCACACATGGCAACACGGGGATTGCACTGTTTGAATGTCCACATCAAACGCATTGTAGTACCAACTTTTTCAACATTTCAAAACCATGGATACTGTTTAAAATACTTACTGGTCTTTCTTTCGAACGTTGGTACTAAATCCAGTGACTATCACTTCTGACTATGTAGTATATAATCGCTAAACATCAAGATCCATGCCTTGCATATTCCTAAGCGACTTCTATCGGGTATCTGAAACACTGGAGTGTTAATATCTTGGTGGATGTAAGTTCCAAGCAATTGTGGGAAGGTAAGAGCGTAGCCGATGTTAGTTTCACTTATATATTGATCGTTTCCAGTATAGGTTCGTGTAAACTCTGACCTTTATCAATGTTGACCTTGTAACGACTTATACTTTGACTTATAGAAAACGATTCTGTTTTGATATTTCATTGTTCTTCTGACTGTTGTCCACTTTTGTCTCTACCTGACTGAATCTAACATGTTTTGATCTGTGTTTGCTGGAAATCACCGTTTATTAGTTGAAGGTGCCATCCAGCTGTCTTGAGATTGAATAAATGACTAGATGAATACTTTTTTATTTGTAACCGTTATTACAGAAGAAGACGAAGGCGAAATGACGCGGCATACTACTCCGTGGGTTCCAGAGAGTTCCAGTTTCTCGCCAGCCGGAGACTGGCGGAACTGCAGGCGACAAAACCCATGCCGCCTCCCGCAGCTCCTCCCAAGAGATCTCTAATGACAGGTGCGCCATCTTTCATATTAGATACAAACTGCAGGTTGAGATCAAACGATACAAATACACATGTACTACGTTTTAGAGGTACGATTGGTCATTGATTTACGACTGACAGAAGATAAGTTATAGGCCTTTAATGTCCCCAGGAAATTGGGCACTCACCAAGTCTCCCCTACTCTTCTCGATAAGTGTGTCGGGTCATTTAAACTGCACAGGTTCGATACATATGACCAATTACACTTGTAAACTCTCATATGTTATATGGTATTGATATAGAAACAGTTGGACGAATAATAACGTTAAGATAGGCCCATCTCGATGAAGGGAGATATACAATATACATCAGAAAGCCCCTGGGACTGACATTATGAAAAAAAAAGAATCATAACTATTGTACTTTGTGTGATATTCTAAGAGAGATGTCTATTGTTTCGTAGCCGGAACAACACTTGAATCTTCTCCACGCCGTCATGGTACGTATAGGAACCAGTCTTCTTTGGACACTTCTTCAATTGTTCGTTCAAGGGCGGCATATTATAAAACTACCGTGGCGAGCGAAAGAAACAAATGTTGTATTCTATATGTTTTGGCAAGGAAAGGTATCACAATTGTTGACGAAAAATAAAAAAGGACGGTAGAACATGGCTGTTAAAAGTCACATTGGACAAGACGCACGTGAACGAATTTCGACGTGACCTTTCTTGATTTTTTCAGATCCGTCCAAGCCGACATGCGAGACTCTGGATAAAAGCCGCATGAGAGCAGCGGAGGGAGGTACGTAATGTTTTTTTTTTTTTAAATTTTTTTCTTCTTTGTTATTCAAAACTTTATTCACCACCACCAATTTTTACAACCAAGGTCAATATCAAGTTAAAATCACATTATCATAATAATCCAAAACAATAATTGAAAGTAACATTACAGAAGCGGCATTGTAAACATACATACTTAATATGGATGAAGTCTGTTGTTGTGTTGTTTTGTTGTTGTTCTGTTTTAACATAAATTTGAACTGTTTGAACACGTATTGCAACTCTTTTGACATAAGTTCTAACTGTTAGACATATGTTTTAAAATTTTAACACAAGACTTTACTGTTTAACATAAGTTGCAAGGGTGACAATACATTATCGACCATACAGAAAACGCAGACAAGATTGCAGCAAGATAACAAAACAAGATCAACAAGATTAGAAAACAATAACAACAAAAACACACCGACAACATGTTATAAGATACATTTGGTCTACATCAAACGCTACAATTATGTCAAAAGATGTTTTCTTGGGTTTTCTTTTATTGAGTAATTAACATGGACTTGTTGGCAACGAGTTCCACTCTACAACTGGTTCTAGGGGGAAAAACGAATTTTTGAACACCTGAGGTAGAAAACTCCGACAGTTTAAGGCATGATTACTTATATTATTATTGTTGAACCCACAGGAAGACGGCTAGCCCGCGTCATCTACAGCTACCATCCACAGGAAGACGACGAGTTGGAGCTGAAAGTGGACGACATCTTGGAGGTCGTCAAGGGAGACGACTCCGGAGGGTGGTGGTACGGTCGCCTAGGCAACAAGCTGGGGCTGTTTCCCTCCAACTATGTGGAGATGATGACAGCAGGTATGTTTGTTTGTTTGTTTGTTTGTTTGTTTGAACCTTTGTTTATTCATGAGAATCTGACATCGGCCTGCGGGTCAGTTTTGATTGAGGTCAAGTCTCATGCAAAAAATATAACAAAGATACAGTTTACATTGTGATAGCATTTCGTGCAATAGACTGAAACGGGGCCAAGGGGATAGACAGAGAGAACAACAGATGCACTCGCTGGATTAAGGGGGCTTTATGTGTTAGAAAATCCACTGGAGTCATGAACCATGACGGGAGTCACGTTTGGGACCGCATCATTTGCAGTGCAGCAGCGACACCTAGCTGTAGTGCGAGGTAGAACCAGTCATGATTGCCCCGAGGACGGTGTCATCGAAATTTCGTCTGTTGTAACTCTTTGGTTGTGGATGATTTGGTATTCGAAGTCATTTACCAACGAGATGAAATCATTCACTGATTTTGTGTTCAATTTAATAATGTTGTCATGTGTACATCTTCATGGATTTTGTCATATACAGTCAAAGAGGGCATTGTGTACTGAGTGTGAATTTGACATGGATTTTCAGCTGGTATATTGAGCTGAGTAAACTGGCGTTAAAAGCATGTCGAGGATTTTTGAAAAAAATTGGTGCAGTTATCCGGCATTGGTGACAATGCGCCGTGCAGATATGCGGAGTCACTAACAATGCAGTGAATGGGAACCGGTTTGTGATTTGGGGATTCGGTGCAGCTAAATGGAATGTGCGTTTATCCGAGGTGCACTTAAGTGGCTTCTACTGTAACATGTAAGCTCGCCGTAAGAAATTCTTGAATTGTTGTTACGCGTTACTCACTTTGTACTTGTGTATCTTTGTTTTTATCTCAGGTCTTGCCAAGCCCAGTGCACCAAGAGGACCGAATGGAAGAGGGGAGAAACCGTCCCCCGGGGCAAAGGTACGATAAATATACCAAACGGCAACGGGAAACATTTAGGATAAAAATGGGTTAAGTAGTAGGGTGTTGATGTTTATACTGAAGAACCATTTGACGTACTGTCTTGTACTTTTTTAATTAATACACACCTAAAGCAAAATAACTATCATCATTGGATGATTTAATGGATCCCACATATAATCTTTGTTTGTTGAAAATTCAAGAATTAGAAAAAAATCAAATTTGATTTAATATGGTTATTGATCAAACAGTGACAGATGTCAATTTTCATTATAATGATGTAAGTGTAGCTGCATGTTGAAGAAAATAATGTAAAATATCATGTAGCGTATTCGTATGAAGGTTAATCTGTGACGGTAATCGACATTGTAAATGTTTTACACTTTATTTCCGTACACAATATATAACACACACCAACAAGCTTTCGGTCAGTCCTTTGACCCTTCTCAAATGGCGTAGGCTTCGGGTCATTTAAACTTGAGAAGGGTCAGAGAATTGACCAAATTGTGGTTGGTGAGTGCTCTATGTCGTATGGAAAAGAAAACCTGTAAAACTTTTACTATTATCATATAGTATAAGTAGTAGTAATGGTGAAATTTTAGCGTCATTGCTGTAAGAAACATAGAATCCTAATTTGTATCTTAACACTCTCTTTTTTTTATTTTACCGAAAACAGGCTGGCAGGCTAGAGGAACTGGTGGAAGATCCCCTACACGTGTCCACACCCGAGAAGCGCGGAGGAGGACAAAACATGAGTTGGTGAAGAGGACCTACTAAGCTCAAGGACCAATGCCATAGAGCGTACTGATACCAACATAAATGGCGGTGATCAGACATTCCCTTCTTGGCAAGCAATCCCTCGTTATCGATACTTTGTTTCAGATTAATATTCCAAATTAATCAGTCATTTAGATTTTTTTATGGGGAAGGGTCCGGTCGAAAACAAGAATACCATTTTGGTTTGATTTGGTGAAATCCATGGCCTAAAGATCCCCTAAGACGTACCGATTGATATACCTTGATACTTAACAGTATGGTCCTTACTGTCAAACATGAACAAAGTATTTTAGGCATCCCTGCAAAGACGTTTTTTTTTTCATCTGCGCATTTCAACTACATTTCAGTGCGTATTAGATGCCAAATACATACGTTGATTGGCCATAACAGATTAAACGTATGTAGAAACACGAAAGATGATAGAGCCTGCAACTCCAATACCCATAAGCTATGGCGACATATTTCTATATTTATGATATATTGTTTTTTCCCATTTTTATCTGCCCACAATGTATGTAAATGTTTATTGTGTAGTTCCCCATGTGAGTAAACTTGTAATGTGTGTACAGGATACGTTCGATTTATCCATCTTCTTTTTCGAAACCAAAGAAAATATTTGATGCCATAGATGAAGAAGTACACAGGAACATTAAAGACGAAGTAACCATGCTATCTTTGTACTTTCTGCTTTAAGACCATCACGACGATTAAACATGTAGGAAGATCGCTTCCGGGTCACAACGAAGTTCGCGTTTTAAGGGAACTGTTTGTACCAAGACTGATGACAAGATGTGTTATTTCTTTTTGATCTTTGTTTTCGTTCGCTAACAAAGTATTGTAAAAAATACCGTTCGTGATATTTTAAACTTCAGCAGTTTGCGAGTCGTAATTGTCGTATCGTTTGTCAATGCCGATGCTTTACAATAAAAGAAATTTTCAAAAAATATGCTCGTTTACCTTGTCTACTTGTAATGAAAAATGTAAATTTCAAAAATATTGTAGTTAACGTTACACCCTTTTTCATCTACCAGACCGTAATAATGAATGACCAAATTTCAGACATAGATATTTTCAATTTGATATATTTGTAACAAAGCCTGTCTTTTCTTGGGTGGTGTGTCTACCTCTTGGCAGTAAAAGTTTCCAATGAGTGACGCCACGCCAGTATGCACTTTCAGCTAGTTTATTCTTAAGCTGGACAGACGCTTTTCTAGTCTGCCAGGTTGTCTCTTGAGATGTTCTCTGTTGCGCATGCGTGTTAGTCTATATGTTAATGCTGCTAACTAGCACCACATGTTATAACATTCACCTTTCTTTCAACATCAAATCACCATTAAAATGGACCTTAGAGAACATGCAGGTCATCCTATATTATATCACTGAAAGATTCTCGTCGCATTTCAACTGTGATAAGGTGGGCAACCATTGCTTTTCACCGCCTTTTGTTTGATGTTTGTTGCCACACTCGCTCCTCGCTCCAAGTCGTGACTGCCAAGTCCCACAAAATATACGGAACTTTATATACCGAGCGTATCTGGTGTATAACCTGTAATATTCACGACAATAAACTAACAGGTGCGCTCGTACATCAATCGATACATTAGAGATACAATTTCGAAGTGAATAGTATATGGTATTATTGTATCATATTAGATGGGTAATATATTACTGCGCAATCACATCTAAGAGGTTGGTAGAGTCATCGCCACAGAAAACAAAAATAGGTCCAATGGCAAGGTTGATATACATTTGGCTATCGGCCATAGCCGTATCTTAACATTTTTGATTAACTGAGATCACCTATATGTATAACATGCCACTCAATACATGGCATTTTAGCCAAAATCAATCTTCCTTCTGTTGTTAAATCCAACAAGAATTCCACCTTTAGTATAATACGACGTTCATGTAATACCCTGGCATTGCATGCATCACCTTATATAAATGAGTATCGTGATTTTAATTCAATGTCCTTTGAAAAGTGAGATACAGCCATACACGTAGTGGTCTTGTCCGTTTTTATACCATACCTTCACATCAAGAAAGCGAGGGGTATCAGAATCATTCCACTAACATAGAGCACGAAACACATTCTGTCCAGTACATAGGTGAGCATCATCCATTCATTCCTTTTGTCTGGCTCCTCTTGGACCATGTTCTTGAGGAGTAAGACGCTTGTCTTCAGTGCACGGACGGTCTTTGTCATGTCCTTAGTAATACCTTGCATTGTAGAGGATTCTTCCTCTTCGATGAAGGACTGTATGGCAGTATCCTTGTTAATCAGATCGTCTGCTTTGAGGTCGCTTTCGATGGCAGGGTTCTCATACGTGACGTTCGCTTTCTCTTCTAGTTTTCCGACATTAGCACCAGACTGCCTAGGAGGTAGAATTTTGAGAGCCTTAGAATACCGTATAGGTTCGTGGAAAGGGTTACAATTGCATGGTCACTTTATTTCAGCTTCCATCTGAAGCGTCCTATTGGGTAGGCCGACTACTCTCTCTTCGCAGCCAGGGGCTGAATTGCGAGAAGCGACAATTGGCGGGGCTAGATCGCATGGGTCTAGAGTGACTGCAAGTCCGCGCTAATACAGGTGACCTCAATACGACAATTGCCCCATGAGCGGCCATTAGACTGTAGGTTTAGAACCACTCACACCGGGAAGGAGCCCTACTCTTTTCGATAAGTGCGGTGGGTTTTTTAACGTCCTCGATGTGTGGCTCTCCTCAAACACGGGACCGAAGCTAGGTACTCATTTACACATAAGTGAAGTAAGGAAAGTCGTATAAAGTGCCTTTCCTAGGGGCACAACGTCAACGGGACATATCAGGGAACCCCGGATTCGAACTCAGTACCTCTGGGTTCTGGGGCTAAACACCCTGCCACTGCGCCACCGCGACGCCACCTGAAAGAATTTTTCTGAACTTCATGTCTTGGTAGTCCATTCATTAACCAGATCAAATACTCTTAAGTACTTGTTGTCAAGCACAAATATTTATGTAATGGACGAAGTGTGTAATTATGTCACCACGTGTTTTATAGAGAGAGAAGCCACTACAACTTAGATATACGGTAGTGCATGATTTGTATAGTGTTTAGTATTATGTTAGATATTCTCTCATTACACCATGTATACATCTAATCCCTGGGGAATGAATATGCTGTAAGATTATTATTATAGTAGTTGATTATTATTATTATTAATTAGACGGAGCTCGGTGGCGTACGAACAACGGCTGATCCCTAAAAATCACACAGTGATCGAGTGGATATCGGCAGTATTCCTAGATCTTTAGAGTCATTTAAATATCAGATGACCTAGTATCCTGCAAAGGCTGCTGCATGTATGACGCCAGCGTTACTGAGTGTCATAAGTCTACCAGACTATCAACGTTATCACGTCGTGTTTTTTTTTTGGGGGGGGGGGGGTGTTATTGAAAAATCAAAGCCCTTACTTGGTGAGATCTCCAAGCAGGAGGACTCGTGAGCAGCCCCGTAGGAAGAAACTCCTGATCCAGGAGGGCATGTCGTCATCTTTCCCGTGAATGTTGATGAGAACCGTGGTGACCAGCATGAAGAATCCCATCAACACGATCGCCACAATGTTCAAAATACCTGTTTTGGACATTTCAAAAAGCAACATGGATTGAGAGGGATTCTTGCAAAATAAACAGACATGTGTTGCTTCTTATCTCTCTAAAATATCTTTAATGTGTCTGCAATACTGTGTTCCCAGGACACATATCATGATAATGACATTTCTTTTTATTCATTGGTTTGGCTGTTCAGCACGCACAGTCAGGGATGCAAAACTAGCCTGTTGCTATTACATAGGGCTTAGCCTATGTTTACACAAGCTCTCTGCCGGAGATTACTGACCCCTAGGGGGCTGCCGGTAACAGGACCGGCCGGCCGCTAGGAGCGCGATTTGTCAGGCTACAAAGGGCTAGCCCTGCTGACAAAGACAGGCCATTGTGATAATAGATGTCCAAACACATCAACTTGGTTAACTGAACCTCTTCACCCAGATCTTCATTGTGATTTTAATCAAAGAATGTATATTTTTCATACATGAGTGATATCAGTATATCAAAAAAATGAATATTCATTTACCAAAAAATGGAATGTCACTGGACCTTGGTAGGAAGTCTGAGATGACCAGTAAGGTGACAAACATGGAGAGGAGGATCGCCATGCCGAAGGACAGCCTGTCGCCGTTGTCAATGGGGATGAAGAAGATGATGCAGAAAAGAAGAGCTAGGATGACCCCTGGAGCCACAGTCGTGCACATGTGCTGTTTGGGACTTCTGTCTAGGTTGATGTTGAGACAGCCCTATAGAGACAGAGACTATCAAAAACCGAAAATTCCTCTGCAGCACTGTATTCAGAGCGCTAGGGGTCCAAAATCTACTCATTTGGAGATCTCATAAAGTTCTACCCACATATTATGTATCAAGACAATCAACCCAGGCATTGTTGAGTTGTGCTGTTCACAAACACACGGACACACACACACACGGAAACAAACACACACATGGACACACACACACACAGAGGGACACACACACACAGGGACACACACACATAGGGGCACAAACAAACACACACACGCACGCACGCACACACACACACACATGCATCCGAAAACATAACCTTCTTGGCGAACGAAGGTAACAAAATAATCAGGGATGAATGACAAAGGTATCAAAAGAGACTGTGAAAAAATGATCAACATAATTGGTTTGGTTTGGTTTAATGACACCTAATACTCTAATAGTTATCTCTAACGATATATACTACCTTATAGCTGTCTACCGCCATTCCGTACGCCGTGTACCACTCTCCTGCCACCGTCTCTCGCAATTCCTCACAGTCGATGACGTCGAACTGTTTGATGAGCTGACTGGTTGGACATCGGAGCGCCTCCCCAGACGTGTTCCTCACGTGGAGGCACACTGGACACGTCATGTCGTCGAATGGGAAGAGGAAGTGGTTCAAGCTGCACTGTGTCTCCAAGAGCGTCTCTGTAATAGATAAATATCATAGAAATCTGTCGTTCCTTTGTTCAGGTATTCTCCCTAAAAGATTTTCACAATAACGCCCCTGCAGTTCAAGAGCAAGCTCCTAGGAGGGCCCAAACCTATATTACTTCTTCATTACATCACAAGCTATCAGCCCCCAAAAAATCAAGACCATAGCACGCCCAGGTCAAAAGATACAAAAACGGAGGTTCTGCTGCAGTACCAAAGTCATATACCAGGGGACCCAAAATCGACCTTGAACTTCGGCTTCACAACACCTGCCCACATACCAAATATGATCGTAATCAATCGAGAGGCTCTTGAGTTATGGTGACTAAAGTAGTCCGGAAACACAAACAGACAGACAAACAAACAAGCAAACAGACAAACAGACAGACGCACACACAGACGCGCCAAAACTATATCTCCATTTTTCATGGAGATAACAAAAGAACAAGGTCATAACAACATCATAAAGATTCCATTGGCGATTTCAAAAAATTTCAACAAGCTTTCGACCTGGCCTGGTCACATGACATAGGATTTGTGTAATTTCAACTTGAGAAGGACCAAAGGACTGATCGAAATACGGTTGATATGCTAAAAAAAGAATTGAAACTCTGATCTTCATGGTATACTTTGCGTACGGAAACAGCGTCTAAAGTCTTTATAACGACGACTTGATAATAATAGTATATGCGAAATACCGTCACAGATGAGATTCGGTCATAAAACAGACTTTTTCACTTTCTAAGCAACAAGTACCTCTTTGTGTCTGTTTATATTGGTTCGCTACGCAAAATGTGATACCAGTCAAAGACCTAACGTTAAGTTGATTTTATACATATCAAAGAGCAGACAAATGAGCTACAGCATTTTGCGCAACGCGTACGTATTGTATAGCATGGAAGATATTTATACTTGCCAAAGGCCCAGATAATCTCTCCGTCATGATTGACAGTCACGTCCACCTCGGGAAGCCCCGCGAAACCTTTATCTGCGCTGTAGAACATCATATAAGCCACGTGTTCATCACGTGCAGATCATCATATAAACCGCGTGTAGAACACCATGTAAACCACGTGATAATCACGTGTAGAGCATCTTATAAACCGCGTGTAGAACACCATGTAAACCACGTGTTCATCACGTGCAGATCATCATGTAAACCGCGTGTAGAACACCATGTAAACCACGTGTTCATCACGTGCAGATCATCATGTAAACCGCTTGTAGAACACCATGTAAACAACGTGATAATCACGTGTAGAGCATCATGTAAACCGCGTGTATGAAAATCTGTAAACCACGTGTAGAACGTGTTGTAATGCAAATCAACGAGTACATCACGTGTAGAACATTATGTAAATCATTTGTGCCTCACGTGTGGAACATCATGTAAACCACGTGTACATCATCGTGTAGACCATCACTATACACCACATGAAACGCACGTGTGGAAAAGTATGAAAAGAACATGTAAGTCGCGTGTGCATTAACATTCTTGGATGGACAAGTGATGTACAAAACCATAGGGCTCACCCTATGGTACTAAGTACCTTCAGTTAATACTATAATCCTGAATCTAAGTATGAAAACAATAAACTTAATGCGTAGTTTCTCAACAGTCTAACATTATGTCAAATATTTTATTTCTAACACAGAAGATGAAAGGACCTACAACTTACCTTCCTGCCAGTGACATATGTGGTGTCCAGACTTTAATGTGGTTCAGAGTGATACTCGTCAGGTCACCGTATGAAGATGGAGTCCATGATAATCTGGGGTCATTCCAGTGCTGCAACGAAGAATAAAAAACAATACAAGCGTAAAGAAAAAATATTCGTGGCTTGTCAGATTTTCAATTACCCGTGATATGGACGAGGAGTTTGCTCAGAATGTCTGTAAGGATATCATTCTTGAGTAAATCGGTAGGTGAAATGTGTGGTCAACTCAGTCGCGCATAAAAATGTGAAAAACCCATATAGATACTGCAATCTCAAGAAGAGATTTTCTTCTACATTGTGCCAAATTTCAACTCATTTCATACAAAATGAACCTGCTATGATACAAAATGCGTTTCGTCTTTAACCCCCCTCGTACTGAACATTGACAGACGGTGAAATATGTGGTAATATGCAACTCTTCACAGACAGCGATATTGTATTTTGAAACGTTACTTTATTATGATAAATAGATATAATAGTCATGTACACATATGTCCCATGCACGTAATGGCAGTGAGCCACTCACCAGTTCAATGCTGACGTCAGTTAGAATGGAGGGAACCGATTCGTCCTGGAATGGGGACAAACATATGGTAATTTTCATTCAGTGACTTTGACATTTGTACAATAGAAGATTCTAAGATGGTGGAGATGTGTGGGTTGTATATCATTGCTATTAACTTACTAAGAAGTCGATGAATTGGATTCTTTCGTTTTGTTAAATGCTTCTGATATCCAGCGATCGAGTTATTTTTTGGCGACGGCTCAGGGGCGGAGCCGTTTGTTTAGTACTGCGATTGATGTTGAAAATATTCTACGAATTCCACGCACGCATTCCCCAATGAATTCTTTCTGTTCCGCTAATTCCTTTGCCATGCGTATAGAAAATGTGACATAAAAAATAATCGGAACCAGGCTGATGACGGCGTTGATAGCCCCAGCAATGGTGATGTGCACTCCCACTCCAGTGTCGGTAGGGGGCAAGTCAGCACTGTAAACAGACCGGTTGAACTTGTCTATCAGCAGCTGAGTACGTTTATTTTCTGAAAAACCGGAGAAGAAGTCATGAGTGAAGACAGTGTTCAAACAGTGAAGCGGTGAGTCTGACAATAAATCTAAAAAGCGAAACAAACTCTTAGCTCGACCAAACGATGATTTTCCTTTATCATACTTCATGTCTCCGTGTCAGAAGATAGAAATGGACGGTTTAAACTTGTACCTATACACTCTGGTAGGTCCACGTCCCAGACGCCATCTTTAATGCACTTGGCCATGGACCTCCCACGTAGTGTGTACCCTGTCTCACACGTGTAGGTCACCGTCTCTCCTGGCCAGTACCGGGGTCGTATGGGGCTTACCCGCACACTTCTGGAGCGTACCCTGTCACCACAGAAAGCAACTAGAACATACCAAAAATGTTGATACGTTTGTAAGAATGGTTTCGGATAGCAGCGATTCAGAAGTGTGTGGATAGACTTCTTTCATTGGACCAAAAATTGACCTGGATCTTTAGCAATAATCCCATGGGTACCCATACTTAGATAACATGATTGTCTGCATCATCAACATCATGGGTCTTTACGGGGGGGGGGGGGGTACTATTCAGTTACTTGATTATAATTGGCCCATTTCTTTGATACTGTGTGATTGAATGTATAATTTGGTTGATTTTGTATTCATCAACAAAATGTGATCTCTTGAAAAATAAAACCTGCTTTTGGGGTTGACACCAAGTAAAAAAAAGCAAAGCATTACAGTTATTCATGTACGTATGAAGATGTTTTACAAGACTTACTCTTATTTGTACACGGGGTAAGTTCGCAGTACTCCCAGTTTCGGGCTTTGTCCGTGTAGCACCATGGCCTCAGGGCTCCATCCGGGTTACGGCAGTAGTTCTGTTCTAGATTCAGCCACTTGTACCTCTCCCCCGTGTATGCGCTCAAATGCCAGTCCATGCACACTTTCTCTGATACAGTTACGTTCTTCTTTCCCCTGTAGTTTCGGCCATTTCCATTGTAGCATTCTGTGTGCATGTTCGCAATGTCAATGTGTTATCAATATTGATTGTAATTATCTAAGAGTGTATATGAAATATTGTATATATACTGTAAGCATGTAGCATAAGACCATGGGTCTAAAATGTGAAACATACATACATATCTAAGAGTGAAATCTTCTTAATTTACAGCCATATACGAAACTACTTAGGTTTGTCGATATTTCTAATGAAAGATTACGAAACAGTTTAATGATGCACAGCGCAACAAAGGTTTGAACATTTCATACCGTCGTACACAGGTCCATATACGCAGTTGTCATCTGGAAAGTCTGTACAGGGAGGAATGATCCTCAGCAGATCTTCATTTGTACAGGTTGCACGAATCTCTGCGCACCAGGATCGGCAGGGGTGCCGGGTGAACTGGTCAGAGGAACACTCCGGGAGAAGGTTGTAGCACGTGAACTCACGGATCTACAAAAAGGGGTGGGGATTTACTTTCTAAATCTGTTTATATTTGCCTTGATTTGTGAAAAGCTAGCAAATTACAGATATCGATCTGCCATGCTACTGATATTTTTCTCCTTTTTTTCCAAAAATTGGAAGATACACTAAAGTTGATACCTGATGTACTTTGGAAAAATTAAACGTTCGTAAAGGCGCTAAATATCAAACTATAACAGGACAAAACCAAAATTCTCCAAACGTACGTGTATGTACATGTATTATTGTCTGCTATATAAACCTGCATGGACAACGACTTCGCTTTGGACGCCTTCCGTTATCAAGTTCAAATTGATGTTTTAGCAAGGGTAGGCTATGTGACGTACGGCAGTAGAAATCTACCATTATGACCATGGCTCACCTGTGGATGACAGGAACTTCCGGTAAGAGCGCTTGCGTTGGCTAAGTTTTCAGCCTTCTCTAGTTCCGTAGCGTTTTGATGCTGTAGAAAGTTTGGAAACGCCGTCCTACGTGACGAGCGCGGACAAACGCGTCTCTCGTCCAACTCAGACGGTATCGCGTCACAAGCTGGAAAAGATGCGAGAAAAGATACGTTGCTTTGATAACAAAGTTCTTTGTACAGAACCAAGTGTTCTGTTAAAACTGACGTTTTGATTACGGTCATTTTAAAAGATCTTTGTGTTCAATTCTATTTTACTGCCGTTTAAATCTGATTTGATTGGCATCAACTTTTCGATTACAATGAAAACAAAATGCTTTTAGTTAACACTTTTGACAAGTATTTTCTTTCCTGTTTTGTCGACCTCTAAGAGTTGAAAAAGCAGTGTTGAAAATCCATATAAATCCTTCATCGACCTACTTTGTCTAATATTTTACAAATCATACACTGCCTGTGCGCTATAATCTCGTTTCCATGTTATCTTACAAAAGATTTTATGAAGCATATAAACAATAGCGATCAGTGATAAGCTATGGTCCATACCGCAGTCTTCCTCGTCACTTTGGTCCCAGCAGTCAATAGTCCCGTCACATTTCTGGTAAAGCCAGATGCACTTTGCCCCATCACCGCAAGGCCACTCTGCTGTGTCACAAGCCACGGATTCTAGAACCATTGAACCAAGTCAGTATTTCGCCACAATGCATCAATCTACTGCGTACATCTATAATAACTAGACCTCCGTTTCCACAACATCTACACACCTGCAAAAATCATGAAGATCCATCAACGTTTCCGTCACTTTTTTTGCCTACATATAAAAACAAAAAAATGCAAAGTCTGCTGTAGTACTGTTGAAAAACGCAAGGTGAACCATTTTAAAACTTGACCTTTCTTTGCACAACCACTACACACCTACCGAAAATCATAAAGATTCATTGAAGCTTTCTTGAGTTATGCTCCTGACATACATTCAGACCCACCCAACATATTTTTCAACCGAAAACATAATCTTCTCCGAGTACAAGTACTCGGCGAAGATAATAATAATAGTCTTTATTGCATATTCCTGCCCAGAAGGGCTAAATGCACAGAGGACCACACGTGGTCTGTAAGGAATATAATGTAAAACATAAATTGATAAAATGCTACATTCTAATGCTAAAAACTAAAGAAAAGAAAAAAAAAAACATACAAACTGTGGGATATTGCTAAACAATAATAATAATACAATTTTGTATCAAACTTTGTAAGAGTGAAAGTTTGAAAATGTGGCAACATATGGAACAAACGTGTGTTGGCGTCATCTCATATACTGAGATATAATTGACAACAATGCTCACACATGAACCAACTTCCTCGAAAATACACGTAATTGTTATGAATTATGTGCATAATTGTCAACAATGGAGCTGTGAGCTGTTAGATTAGTCACTGGTTTTTTTCTGATGCCAAATATAAGTCCTATAGCACTATTGTTTCTGGTTCACTCGGTTTAATGAACTTGTTTTCGACTCTCTTCAAGGCTACTGTTAGATCATGTGGCATAGTAGTAGAGCCCTCACCTCTTGGTATTGTTGAAATGGTGGCGTTGAAATCTGTAATCGAAAGTTCTCCAAAGCCCTCGCTTGTGAATAGAGCTGTTATCTTGTAACTTTCAGTTATGATGGGCTTGCCTTTACCGCAGAATTTACCTGAGTGGAAACGAAACAAAACAAGTTTGATAAGTGCCGAATCTTATCAATTGAACGCTTTCGCAGAATTTTATAAGGCGGTTCACCGTTTAAACAGCGCATGACCTATGTGATGCATCATGGGTATTATCTTAACGTTTAGATAAATGAATGAATAAAGTTGAAGGCCCCTGAGACATAAAAAAGCATGTATCAAGCTTTGTCTAGGCATGAATGTTTTCTTTAGGAGCTTTCGCCTTTGACCTCGCGCATGCGCAGTTCAAAGCGTGAACAACTTTCTTTGATAGCTGATGTGGAAAGGAGTTGATGTTTATCACTTTTAACGGTGTGATTTCTCCATTTGTCTCACCCTGCCGTTGCTTCGTTATTGATGTGAAAACTTGGAAGATTTTAGTGAAAACCGGTCCATTTGAGTAGAAATTAACTGTGTGAGTATATATATGATTTCACGTAAAATGCAGCGTCGAAGGCTGAGTGACGCCGGGCAGCCATCTCAGTGCTTACTCATTGACATGCATGCTTACCGCGTGTTCTAAGCCCTGATTGGTTCGCGTCATGAAAACATGTGCTCTGATTGGTTGACTGCAAGATTTCACGTGATCAACATGTCGGGAGTTTTTGTATTTGGCAGGAGTTTACGCAGTTCTCGCTTATCTGAACAAACTAGATCACGTATTTAATCCAATATGATGACATTAAAATCGCCGGAAAGGAAGGATTGTACTTTGATTAAAATCGTTTGCAAAATAAAGTTGCGATATCGTGAGTGTGCTTGTGTGTCTTGCTCAAAATCCTATTCGGCCCCTCCCCTCCTTCGGGACGTCAATATCGCTATTTCGGACAGTCGTATAGTTTGGGGAGTCGTATAATTTGCGCTGACAAATAGTCTATACAAATATGCGGAATCTATTGTAATAGGCTTTTGGACTGTATACAAACGGAAAGAAACACACTGTCTTTCACCACTTTGACGGGGATAGAATATCTAACTACCCCTGAATTCGTGGAGCCCCGCTGGATGGTCACCATCAAAGATCTCTATGTGGTCGTACGGACAGTCACGCCTCCATCTCCTCCCACTTATCGAGAAGTGAACAAACGTCAGGTTTATCTTCATGTGTGGCTCCACCTAAAACCAACAAAAAATAGAAATCTACCACATGCACAATATTCTTGAAATGGGGAAGAAATCACAGATACGGTTACATATTCGAACTGTTAATCCTATTCTGACAATACAATGAAAATAAATCTATAAGTGTTTACCGAAAATGACATACTGTAAACGCATTCAAGTTTGCGTGCCTTTAATCGCGGTACGGAGTAAATGGAGTGTTTGCGGTGGTTTTAAGTTCGCGTTTGAGACAAGGGGATGAGGGGGCAAAAATATTTCGCGGTAATTTTAAGTTCGCGGCGAAGAGCTTACCGCGAAAACCGCGAACATAAAGCCGCAGCGAACATTTCTGCATTTATTATCCTGAAAGAGGTAGCAAGGTATTACCGATATCAGCCATCTACATTTCCGGTTTCGAGATGTTGCGGCATTAAAGGACAATGTGTTGTTGGTCAAGGAGTCTTCACAGGCAGAATATTCGGACCACTTGTTCCCTTGTGCAAGAAAATGAGAAAATAAAGAACATACGACAACAACAACAACATCTGGATATTAAATAATAACATGATATTTGACAAAACACAATTTCTCCTCTTACACATCGTCCTGGTCATTTCATGTTTATTTCAGGTTGGCCAACAGCAATTTAGAAGAGCATAATGTAAGGCCTTTTAAAAATTCCTGGAACCGTGCAGTGAGAAAGAAGGAAGAGTGGACAATAGAAATAAGTGTGGCAATCAAAAATTATTGCCATAGCGAAGGTGTCTGGATTGATCTTACTTCACTGTAAGGAAAGTACCAACGTAGCACTCTAGATCTTAGTTCTGCCATAATATTGTGCAAAACGCACTTAGAAATCAGAAAGGCATCTGCCAAGCAGATATAGAAAAGCACCATGTAACTCGAGGAGTTCCTAGCATATGTGGAAAGGCCGGAGTACACTCCCGTTGTAGTGTCTTTTTTCTCTGGCATTGTTGGATAGGTGGGGTGAGAAACTAGGCCGGAAGTTTAGAAAATCGGTATGCTGGGGCTCCTATGATCGTTTTGGTTGTTATTCTAGCTCTGAGGATGTGTTTTCGAGGAGCTACTGCTGTTTTTCCGACACCGCACGCCTCCCCGTAAGGCGTTCAGTGTAGACTGCCCAAGCGGTAACCCAAGTTATTTATCGTTCCGTTTAAAACTTTGCCTTTCTTTATATGCTTGGATCTCCTCAAGTTTTGGTTTTCACAGAGGTTTTTTTGGTGGGAGGCATGATGTTCAGCACGTTCTTGTGATACTAGATCAACTGGGATGCGCAAACCCTTTTCAAAGCTAGAATACTAGATTCGGTGAACTCCCTGACACACTCCGGACAGTACGAAATCGGACACCACGTAAAAGTAGGTCATCTGTCATCGACAGCTGAGTGCCTGGATGCCAGACGTGCTAATTAGGTATCAAGTTTGAAAAAGTGACAGGAGGGCATCCACAGAGTTGGCCGGACGGATTCCTGAAATTCCTGTGGAATTCTGGGAATTCTTGCAAATCGGGCCTAAAATATACTATTAAGCTTGCCCCTCAGGCTTCGCTAAAAATGGGAGGATCTCTGTGAATGGACAGGCATGACACTAATGTAGCGAAACAACTTGTACCATGTAGCGAAACGACTGTAGCGAACTGACAATGTAGCGAAACAACCGGTTACCGAAACATTAGGAATCACAAAAACAAGAAGGACGGAGAAAACTATGTCAGATCTTCTGTGGTGCCCCAACGGTGAAATGAATTGACTACGTGAGAGATAACCAGAGAGTGTAATGTCTTTCAACAGTAGAATAACAAAATTGACATACTGCCACAGGCCGGCACACCACACAAGCTCGCCATGGGCATGCTTTGACGACCCTGTACGTAACACCATGGTTCACTGTACTGTCGTGCCGGGTTTCTGCAAAAGTTGCCGTCCAAGTTCCACTTGTCTAGGTCGTCTTGAGTCTGTGTCAAAGCAGGTGGATATTATGGAGTTATGTAATGCAAGTTTTATCTAGATCGATGATTCTAAACGTTTCAACAGAATTTTGAAGCAAATGTGAATCATCCTTCAAGTGATGCAGCAGTCGGGCACTAATTAAAACGGGAGACATGATATGATTTGTGTAGTATAAATGTACCTACCAAGTTTGCGCCTTTCTTCCAATCAAGACAGTCTTTCCCGGTTGCAGTTCTGCTGCGCAAGCCTCTGTAGTTTTCTCCCCATCCATTGTAGCAATCTTGAAAAAAGATCAAAGAATAAAATGCGTAAGTTCCTAACAGCTGATTCGGGGGTGAAGGATCTACCAATAATCTATTGCTTTGCATTATTGATTCGAATAATTGCTATGAATGACAAATGTGCCACAGCATACAATAACGCCCACTACGACCTCGTAGGATGTTGATATCTCAATGATGATTTCAAATTAGCGCCTCTAAAAGAGTGGCCAAAAGCCTACCTTCAGTTTGTGGCGGGTAATAACAGTCGTGCCATGGCAACGGGTTGACGTCATATATATCGTTCGTTAACCAGCAATCCCACATGACTTCGCGCCACCAGGAGTAACACATGGGAACCATCCTAAGAAAAAAAGGACATATTACAGCTTCAATTCTCTCTATAACATAATCTACCAATGCAGTACAAACAGGTAGAGGCCATCAATTTGCAGGAAATTAGTCCTTTACGTTTGCCCAATTCCTTAAACTTTAACTTCAACTTTAATAAAGTCTAACACCCAGTCTTCTCCATATGATGGTATAGGCGCCAACTAAAGGTTCATTAACTTATCCATCGATGCTCATTCATCAATGTAAAAGAACTAAGTTTTGAATAAGAAATATTAAATGACCTATTTGGAGGTGTCAATATAAGGCCTGGTCGATTGCTATAACCACCGTATAAATCGCCGAGTGAGCGAAGCGAATACTAGGGTAAAAGTAATGAAAATACAAACCTTTGATTGACGCACATTGGAGCAAGAATTGCGCAGTGGAAAGCGATTAGCTCGGGATGAAAGCAATCCACACGGTTGTCCAGTAGCTCCAGGGTGGTGTTGAAGGCAGCGGACGTGTTGGACGTTACGATGGCCGAGAAGTCAGTGTGTCCCAGCAAGTTGGGTAGAGACATTTCGTCATAGGTGATGAAACCTTTGCAGAAACCCAACTGTTCTGGTATCTCTTGGCATTCTATGAAGCAGAGGAATGTGACAAAGATTGGAGGTTTATGAACTACGCTCCCTCATCATAAGAGACACTTTGAGGCTTCTGGGGTTCATCCTCTCGCTACCAAAGTATGAGGTCATTTGACATAACACAAATAGCAGAGTGTACCTGTGCCAGCAAACAAAAAGAGCCCTTACAGCTTGCGCTTTCGTCACTCCCGACAAAGCTATTTTCATTGCGATATGAGACTCACGGCGAGGCCATGAATACTTGTCATCCTTTCGCCATCAAATGATAACGTTGCTTGACTCCAAGCAAATAGCAGCACACAACAAAAAGAACCCTTACCGCATCCTCGTTCGTCACTTCCATCAAGGCAATTTTCCTCTCCGTCACAACGGTTCTTAAAGGGTAAACATCCAGAACGGTCAGCGCAGCGAAATCTTTGATGTTCTTTCCACAAGGAGAAGTCCCCTTCTAGACAGGGGTCCCCTGTTCACGAAGAGAAGAAATTAACATTAACAAAAGAACGGAGAAAGTACAGTAAGAGCAACATCAGCTCATGTCCCAGTTGGAAAAAGGGGCACCGCCAGGTATTTGACGGACTGTTGTTGTTTTTTGCACGTTCGAACGTGACCCCTACGTGGCTCCGTGAGGCACCCTGCGGCCGCCGGGCTTTTATTTTGGGCCCGGCCGGGACCCGAATCATTTTAACCCGGACTTAAAATCAACTCGGGACCCGGTATTAACAAATAGACACCGTTAGCTAATCGTTCGAACACCGGATTATACCCCCTCCCCCATACCCGGCAGTCCACTAGGACAAATCTGTGGCTTCAGAGCCCGGTCGGGACTACACCACCTCCGGGCACCGGCATAATTAGGACATACGCATAAGCAACAACACTAGCAAATTAAAAAAAACATTACGTACCTTTGTATGTGGCGACGAAAGTTGTGTTAAATCCGGATGATGTAATCCATGCGTCAGTGTGAAAAACTACCGTCACCATATTCAGCTTGGACACGATTGGATCCTTCGGATACGTGCTTTGGGCGGAAGAGCTGCCACAAAACTTCCCTCCTCCTATTTTACAGGGAATAGAAATGAATACACCTCAGCAAATAGAAAACAAAAGTCCTGACCACCCGTCAAACGTTACGAGTCAAAAAGCTATCAAATGAATCATGACCATAGCAAATACAGAACACGAGGTATCAAAACCGGAAATTCCTGCTGCAGTACCATAAAAAGCCGCTAGGGGGACCATCATCTAATAACTTCTTAATTTTGTCAACATTTTTCAACAAACCATTTATCTAAAAAATCCCTAACTTCTCGAAATATGCTGTTTACAGACAGACAAATAGACACAGACCCTAAATCATCCTTCTTTGAGAAGAAAATGAATGTAAACATCTTTACCATTCTACCGCAATAAATAAATTGCGATCTATTTTTTTCTCTGCATACGATTGG
This sequence comes from Branchiostoma lanceolatum, assembly GCA_035149815.1. Lineage (NCBI taxonomy): Eukaryota > Metazoa > Chordata > Leptocardii > Amphioxiformes > Branchiostomatidae > Branchiostoma > Branchiostoma lanceolatum. The sequence continues at coordinate 10,193,171 of CM068877.1, read as the reverse complement.
CTCCCTTTTACAACTATTAGTAGATTCTAATTCAATGTTAAGGAACTAAAAACATACCTAGAATCCGATTGTTTTCGGGATTTCCCTCATACAGCTGGACATAGTCATAGTCACAGTTCTGATGAAATTCCACATCGAAAACGTCGAATGTCAGCGTTATGGACATGGAGGCGTTCACGATGATGGTCCAGTTGCACCAAAGGTTGCTGTCATAGCTGTCCGGATAGTTCGGTGTACCAAAGGTCCCCTCGTCACCAGTTAGGGTGGAGCCACAGGAGGACGTGCCAGAAGCTACGGCATGAGATAGGAACACAGATGGATATAAATTATGCAAATCAAGGACTAATTAGAATGATTAAGGAGAAGCTACAATACTTTCACAGTGGTAAAGGACGAGCCGTTTGTAATCGAGGCATTTTGCAGTAAAGGTGAATCATTAATCATTAGACATAAATCATGCAAATCATGAATTCATTTACGTACTTGATGAGGAAATGCTACAATAGCCTGATTTCATACTTAATTCAGTGGCAAATGAGTCATTTATTTGCATAAACAAAGAGAAACATGATATTTCAGTCATCGTTGTGACTCAAGGTTAATAATATTTTGATTCAAACTGTACTTTCCGTTACATTTTGAAATGACTTACTGCTGCCGCAGGCAGGTACGTCACATGATTGCTTCCTCGGCTTCTTCTTCATGACGTAACACCAAGGTCCCTTCCTTGATCTGTAGGGGTTCCTGCAATAGTTACCATCTAAGTTCCATTTAGCCACGTTTGTAGCGTCCTGAAAGCACAAAACGCAAAGCCTGTATTCTAATATTTCCCACAGAATTGATGAAAAAAATGACTGTCAATGAGTCATATTCATACGGAATGTCGACTTCATTCTACATTTTGTACACATACAGAGATTTAAAATTCGGTCACAAGATACCTACAGTTACATGCATTTCAATGTAATGCTTTATAACATTACGGAGAAGAGGTAGGTACAACATACGTATATTCCAACGTCTTCCCAATCCATACATGTCCCTCCTGTCACTGTTCTATTCCGGATGCCTCTGTAGTTCTCTCCCCAGCCATTGAAGCAGTCTAAGAAAAAGTGAAAATGAGAAGATCATATGAGCTGATGGAGAATGGACCGATAGGCAACAATGTAACAGAACGCTCCTTGTGCTTATGGTATAAACATTCGTTCGTTCATAGCTATGTTACATGCCTAGTGGCACATAGGGCAGCAAGTGTCCTTGTTGTTTTAGTAGCAGGATGGAGGAGTTGCTAGCCCTTCATCTTTAATTAACGTGCTTGTGGCACACCCTCGAACACGGAACCCCCAGTTACGTCCCTTCCGAATGACGGGTGCAGCCCAAACCGAGATGCCCTACCCAGGATTGAACCGGAATTTCACATTTACCAATATTGGAACCAGAAACTTAACTGCGAGGCTGCTACCAGTTGGCTACATCCAGGGACATCATGATCACTATTATATAAATGTAACACTGCCTTTGTGTGGCTCAATAGCACAGAAGTCAATATACCTTGGTCCTGGTGTGGGTAGTAACAGTCCGTCGACGGCAGAGGGTTGACGTAATAAAAGTCGCTGACAAGCCAGCAATCCCACATGACTTCGCGCCACCAGGAGTAGCACATCGGAACCGTCCTGAAGACAGAGGGTCAGAAAATCCATTTTATTGTCCTTTATGATAGTCGAAGTGACTTATCACAACCACAATACAAATTCGAACCTTTGCCATCGCTGCAACTGCCTTATTCTTGCTTCTCCCAGTATATCAGGTTTTTTTAGCCTCCGATGCAGACTCCTCCCGGCTGTTTTCTTTTTCAAGTTACAGTTTTTATACTATTACATTTTTTTTTCTTATTGCTGGCTGGGAAGGAAGACTTTTTTAATCTTCTTTCCTTTGAGACGCCGAGTGGGCGAAGGCTCCTTCCCGGCCAGCAATAAGAAAAAAAATGTAATAGTATAAAAACTGTAACTTGAAAAAGAAAACAGCCAGGAGGAGTCTGCATCGGAGGCTAGGGTTTTTTTTTTGTGTGTCTGCTTGTGATATTGATGTGTGTCCGTAGTAATTTGAATACTACACTGTCAGTAGAGTGGCAGGAAGTGACTGGAAAGATATTGTCGCGGCAAAGGTCAGACGTCCGGAAGTGACATAACGTGTCAGTCCTGACAGGTCATGGGGTCATGGAATAGGGCATTAATTCTCGTTATCGGTCTGTCAGTCTATGTTTTTGCAGTTATCATATTTTCCATATGGTAGTAAAGTCTATCCTATAGTGGCAGGAATCGATCAATGGACACGAGTAATGTTAATACAAGCCTCATTTGCATAACTAATGTTTTCAAAATGTACCTGTTTCCGCTGCACTTTGGAGCCAGAAGTGCACAGTGGAAAGCGATGACGTCAGGATGAGAGCAGCCATCTTGGTTTTTCAGGAGGTCCAGAGTGGCCGTGAAGGCACGAGACGTGACGATCTCTGAGGAGTTCTTGTGCCCCACAAGGTTCGGGACAGACATCTGGCTGTAGGAGATACGCCCTTTGCAAAATCCCAGGTCTTCTGGTATCGCACGACATTCTAATGAGGAAAATTAACAGCGAAGAAATGTAAGGAAAAACAGCGATGCAAACGAGCAAGGTATCAGATCACAAATATCGACCACTGACTTTTTATATTTTGTTCCTGTTTGAAGAAATTGCTCTCTGTAAATGATTTTATAAGATGATGTTGTTCTTACCACAAAGCTCTTCGTCACTTCCGTCGAAGCAATCTTCTTGACCATCGCAACGCTTCACGAAAGGTAGACATTTAGACTTGTCTTCACAGAGGAACCGTTGCCGCGGCTGCCACAGACGAAACTCACCACGGGAACATGGATCAACTAGTGAGACACAGGCATATTTATTGTAAGTACCATCAAAATTAAAGACCAGAAAGCATATCTAAATTTCCATTCAGTTGTCGAGAGTTTACATAAAACCCACAAATTTGGTCAATGATGTCAAGAATAATCCTTTACTTAAAAGTACATGAAACTCTTTCAAGAATGGCTTATCTTTTTAAAATGTACAGCATAAACGCTTGCAGGCAGATGTGTTCAAAGACTATGTGTGACAGGTCTTTCAGTGTAATATAATCAACTGCTACCGCTTCACGTGCCTGCGAAACTCCGACGGGCGGTTAAACCGGCTAATATACAGATACAGAAAGCAATTCCACTTACCTTTGTCTATGGCGAAGAATGTAGCCTTGAATCCAGTTGATGTCAACCATGCATCACTTCGAAACTGTACGGTCACGATGTTGAGTACTGATGTAATTCGTTTGTTTGGGTAGTTGGGATCTGCTGGCGTGCTCCCACAAAACGTTCCTGTCATTGTTAGAATAAACAGATTAAGAAAAATGCAATTACTAAGACGTATGATGTATCACCGACCTTAGCCACTTATCGTTAAGTGCCCATTTGTAACATGTTGATTTTATTATCGATTTGGTCTTAAACATGGCCTATGGAGAATGCTTCTTTGGTATCTAGAGGCCAGAAGGAGAAGAGATCATCCATATACTTTGCAAAAAAGAACCTTATCGAGTCGGAAACTTGTTTAAGTGGAAAAGACTTGACTGAAATTATGTGCAATAAAGAAAACTAAAGGACAAAATCTGTGTACGCTCCAACATGTTAAGGGTTGGAAACAGCATGATGATGATTGAGAATCTATACCTTATTGTATCTGCCAACATTGCAAGTGGACGACAAATCAACAACACAGACGCCAATGTAAACAAGGAAAGATACATGCCACACCTATAGTTGCCCACACTTACAGTAAATGTATTTAACACACATAGTTACCCACCTAGCTGTCGATTGTACTTGGAATTTCCCTCGGATAGCTGAACGAAGTCATAGTCACATTGGGGGTGTGGTTCCACGTCAAACCATTCAAATGTCACAACAATGGACTTAGAACGGTTGACCATCAGAGTCCATTCACAGAAAAGGTTGTTGTCGTACTTATTTGGGAAGTTTGGTGAAGAGAAACTCCCTGCCTCGCCAGATATGATGGAGCCACATGATTCCTCAGAGGCTGCAGTGACAACATTATGCAAAACAATTTGAATTTCTAGTTTCTGTTGGCTTATACTTCCCACATTCTCCTATGTGGAGGGCATTCATTTGACGTTGGAAATATTTTTATGTATATTACATGTTGGCACATTTCACGTACAGCAGTTTACCGCAGTATATTCTAAACCTGGAACAAATTCAGGCAAACAAGCACTGACCATTCTTTTTCTTAAATACAAGACAAAGCAAAAGTTTACACGATTCTTTTTTTCATTGTTGTACTGTCATCACATAACCACATCTCGAAAATATTAGGAAGTAACAATACATATGTACTTCAAGCTTTTCACATATTTTGCATGCTACATTTAATACATTTCAAAGTACGTCTTTTGGCCTTAAGATAATAAAATTTAACGCCATCTGCACGCTAACGTTACCTACAAAGCTTCTCTAAAAACTACCCATCAAACGTCAAACAGAGGTTGATTTTGTACTTACCATCGATCCGAGTTAAGTACAGTGACAGACCAATAAATCCCAGGAAGAAGTGAGGAATTATGCGCCACATTTTCGGAATATTCACGGATTAGCTGTGGAACAGATTAGTAGTTTTCAGGGGGCACTGCAAGTATGTCATCTTGTATCAAACATATATTTAAGACCAACAAATACAGACGCATTATAGGTAACGTCAAATACTTCCCCTACCTGTAAAACTAAATCTTGTGTGTTTCGTACTACATGCATGCATTATGAATATATATATTTACATAACATGTGGCAGTGACACAGCTGACAGTTTTTCATAGAAATTGCCGTTAAACAAAACTACTACTCTTCAACAATTAAGTTTTGTGCCAATCAAGCAGCTATGTGACGATCTATTGATGCTAAAATGACATACCTTTTTATACCGTGATCCGAAGAGTTCACGAAAGCATGTTGATGATTCCAATCGAACTCCTGTGTCTTTCTTTATTCAGCTAACAGACATGAGACTTCACAGTTAAACCCTGATAAAAATCCAATTAGAATAGATCGAAATCCCTGCAATATTTCAGGCTTTCACCAAATTTAGTTTTCATATGGCAAAGATGTAAAAATCAAATTAGTAGGCTTTTAAAAGAGGTCTGTCGTAACATGGCATTGGTCCACTTGATAGACCGTTAAGTTAATCTAATTTGTACATTTCAATACCAACTACTTCTTTATCGTTAAAGACTGCAGAAAACATATCTTTAGTTCAGATTCCTATGCGCAACATCTAAATCTTTAAAACTTGTCTTCAAAATTTTCCTGACAAGAACCTTTTTGATCTTAACTCAGACCAAGATTATTATGTTTCGATTGTTAGTTTGGTGTGCTGGGTAATATAATCTCAAATAGATGCTAGCTCTTTAATTGACCTTGACTTTATTGACATCTAAGTGCCCGGTCTCTACCCCAACTCGTGGGAAAGTGGATATCCTTTAATAATTAATATCGCTGGATCAATAGATATGGGGTCAGTTTGTTATACTTCTCATAGAACAGACATTAGGAAGGAAATTCAAGGATGATGAATATTTGACATAGCGACAACACATCAACAGAAATAACGACCTAATGATGATGATCACTAATGATGTCTTACATTATCTCTGTCAGTATAAAGAAACCAGCCAAAGACACAGACGGATAGTTTAGTATATATTCAAAATATGGCACTTTATAAGTTCTGCTTTATAACGATTGCTAGATTAAACCAGAGTATCACAGTTAGTAGTTAAACTAAGAATGGTGTTACGATATAGAAATACGTATAATACTGGATAAATCACACTAGGTTAAGTAAGTGCAGCTACATGATATATCATGATATATCATAACCATTTGTATTTGCATTGCCTATTACTTTAGTCAATATATGGGTATGAAGTTGTTAATAAAGTTGATAAAGTATCAAATGTGTAACTAAATATATCGAGAGTGATCAGCCACCATATTTCTTTCCCTTTTGTTATGCATTATACCTATAAAATCATAATTTGATTAGATTTTGACCTTTTAGCAGATCAGAGCCAGCCTGTTAGCTACACTGTAAATGTTAATGGGAAGTGTTCTTCGTAACAGCTTTGATAAAATAACTGATTGGTAAAGACTAATCTGTTTTAAATGGACAACAGGGACTAAGGCCACAGGCCGAACTTTAAGAAATAACTCGGCATTCTCAGTCACAACAGTCCTCACAAAAAGACGCAGTAATTCCTGTCACCCACCTACAATAGGCTAGGCCGACATGGGCGTTATATGCCTACCAGGCCGTTCTTGTGACTTGGTATTACATGTATCTCATTTTTATTCATATCTGTTAATTTCTATGATTGTATACATTCTGTTTTTAGAATATTGGCCTGCAGTTATGTGTTTCAGTGTTTTTGTTAAGATCAACGCCAACCAATAGTAATGTACTGTATTGCTACTCAGGCAATCGATTTAGCAATACAATTGAATCGAATAAAAAAACATCGCTCTCATCGCCATCATCTAATCATCGTCAGAGTCCACCAAGGCATTTAGTACCCCGGAGAAGATGGCTTGTCCGCTGGCATCACTCTCTAGGTACCCGGTAGTGAGCTCCACCCAGACCTCGTCTGTGGGCTCCAGGAGTAACACGGCACTGCTGCTACCCTGGGTCTGCACGCCTCGCGCTGTTAGGGACAGGATCTTCACTCCATTCTTCATCAGCGAGACGGTGCAATGGGACTCCTCTGCTGCTTCGTTCTTCCTTGCCGAGAACGCGAAGGTGTAAACTCCACGCGTTGTGGCCACGAATTTACCAGTCCCACTGTCGTACGCTCCTCCCACATTGGTGTGGATGACATCGTACACAAGCACAGGTGTGGCATTAGTGCCCGAGCTCAGTGCCACGAAGAACGCAACCGCGGGAAGGGATCCCAGAGATCCAGGGTTACCAGGTGGGCCTTTTTCACCAGGAGGACCCATGAATCCAGGTGGTCCAATCTCACCAGGTGCTCCTGGATACCCAGGTGCACCCGCTCGTCCGTCAGACCCGGGCCTTCCAGGTGGCCCAATCATCCCAGGTCGGCCAGGTGGCCCAGGAGGTCCACTAGCTGGCCCGAGCATGTCAGGGATACAGCCAGGTTTGCATTTGGGACCTTCAAAAGTACAAAGAACAAAATGTTTGGAAACACACATCATTTTCAAACAACTCTCAGCGTAAATGTAGGTCATAAGCATAATATTACAATAATTTGATGATTGCAGTGTAAAGTGCATAATCTAACCAGTCCTTTACACGCTATTTGTAACACTGTGTTTTGCCTAGCCTTACCTTGATAGAGTACTAATAACTCTATCAACATATATAACTAGTTATATATGTTGATAGAGTTATTAGGACTCAAATGACAGTTAATCTCTGTTATATTGTATCCGACCCTTACTTCCTTCTCCCCTCATCACCTCAATGAAAAGCGGCCTTCGTGCCGATTTGAGCTTATCATGAATAAACAAAGGTTCAAAATAGAGTTAAGTATTTGTGGTACATATACTTCAGGTTTGCTATGTTAGTTTAGTGATTACGGGGTATTTTTATGAATCGGTATTGAATTTTTCTTTTGATGGTATGACTACCCTGCTATGTCACAAAATCAAGATGGCGGGCACTACAAATGCCGACGAAACCATCAAAGGTTTTGCTACGGAAACCTGTAAATACAAAATGGCGATCTGTCTCGTCACTATTCAAGATGGCGGCCCTCACACAACCCGACGGATCCTACATAGGTTTCGCTACGCAAACCTGTAAAAAACAAACCTGGCTGTCCTCGAGCCCCAGGTATACCGAGAGGTCCACGTTCTCCAGGCGGTCCCGGGGGTCCCGGTGGTCCACGCTGAGTGGGGATGGCCGACGCTAGCTCTGTACCCTTGCCTACTGGGCCTGGCGGACCTACGCAGAAAGACAAGACATTGTGTCAGGAGAATAACATATTATGTTCCAAACAAACTGTCTTGGCCTTAACAAACAAATGCTTTACGGGTATAACACGTATTCATCAATGTGTTTATCGAGGATTTATAAATGTTCTACGCACCGCGAAAAAGTATGTGACGCAATTTAAAACCTTATCCGTGTCGGTGGTCAGTAGAGTAAACAACTAACGTTGCATTCCCAAACAAAGACTGCAGTAAGGACAGCCAGGAAAGACTTGTTTGTTGTGTTACAAGATGGGACGCCGCAGTTGAACTCCTCAATACAAGTTTCTACCTTATTCCGTCATTGAATACGTCCTGGCAAGATTACAAGTTACAAAAGACACGGAAAACAGTATCACCTACCTGGAGGACCAGGGGGCCCTGGTGCAGCTACGACTTTGATTTCACATGGATTCTTTGGACATGATTGTTCTTTCTCTTCTTTCCCACACACAGAGTAGAAAACAATGTTCAAGGAAAGAAGAAACAACGTCACGACCGCGTTTGACTTTCCGAACGGGTGCAACATGGCGATGTCGTTTGCTTAAAGCTGTCAACGCCTGTACAGAGTTATTCTAGCATGTCCAGCAAAAACAGGGCTTAAATGGCGATATGCCGGATGTGTCAATGTTAGATACAAACCCGATAATTACTAAATAATTGTCTTTATTGAATGAAAGATTTATAACTGCTTGAAAAGTGTAGGAAATGACATAATCGCATGGATTTGACGCGATATTCACAGGTTACAACTTCTTTTGTGTGTTTAGATAGACCCTTTGCACACCCTCCATAGAAATCCATCCTTGTTTCAATCACCAGTGTTATTCTAGTACTAACCTTACTGGGGAATGCTGAAACACACGAAGGATAAAGCTACAAGGGCAACAGCAGTAACTGTCACAAGCTGTTGATGTTTCAGATAGTTTGACATCACACATCTGGCTTCTAACGATGCAGGTTAAGGTCAGATCAACTGTGGGTCAACAAAGAAAGATTCCAGCTTTCCCTTGACGTAAGTTTTGCTCGTAATAACATACGCAAGCAACAGCATGTTTTCTGAAATGCAGATTGTTTGAAAACAAAGATTTTCCTGAGCAAGCCGACGTCACTATAAAACGTTTAGGGGCCCTTAATTACGCGTATCTACAATATAGGTATATATATTTTTAAGAGTGTTTTTTTAGCCTTAATTACCTAAGACTTTACCTATTACCTAAGGTAAAGGTAACCTAAGACTTACATGACTTACAAAGAAGGCTCAGAGAAGGTAATGATATCTTTCAGTGCAGCTTTAATTCATTTTTTCTGATCAAACAAGGAAGTTGTGGAGCTTCTCGTGATATCTATGTCGGGGTTCCTGAACAAATGTTTAATGTTGACCAAGAAGCCTGTCACAAGGTTGAAACCCATTTGGGATGGTGACGACAGATCAGGCGCGGATGCAGGAGTATCCAGCCGGGCCGTCCTCGATGCAGGTCCAACCAGGGCCGCAGGAGGTCGTTGTACAGAAGCTGGAACGTGCAGCCTTCATTCCTGTTGGCACTACACAAAGTGGAAGACAGATAAGAGATTGCGTCCTGATCCAAATGTTACACGGTTTAGACACATAAAAAGTTGCAATATGTTGTCTAAATTGAAGCGAATTCATAAAAGTTGAGAGGAGAGTGAAACAAGTTGCACGTACTACTTCACCCATATTTTAGCCTTAACCCTCAAACAACCGAGTGGGGTCATTTTTGGCCCCAGGCGTGGATTTTGTCGTGCTATTTGAACATGTTTGATCTGAAAAAAATTCCTTCAGTGACGTACTTTGTCAGTAGACATCTTTTCTAACCTCTCATTTTCTAGGGAGATGGGCACAATACCGTTGACGTTATATAGGAAAGTCTGTGTTGAGTCCGCTAGGGTCGTTTTTGACCCCAGCAAAAATAATGTGCTGTTTTTGAGACCTGCCCTCTGTAACTCCTGAACTACTTACTGTATGACCACCAAATTTCAGAGAATGATGCACATGTAAATTAGTATTACCATAACCAATGTCATGTCATAATGACGTAATATGAAGTCATTATGACGCAATTTTATGGGATTCTATCCGCCATCTTGGATTTTGACGGATGACGTCATCAAATCAGCATAAAATATCAATGTTGAATCATAAAACTTACATTTGATTACATGAGATGATTACAATGAACCCGAGAAAAAGAAACGATCGTTCTTGCGCTGCTGTCAGTTGTGTGAAGGGAAGACGACATGACTTGAAGACGACGAAAACAAGATATATGATAGGCCTAGCCTTCGAAGCAGTGTCTCCAGAGTAAGGAGTACAGATAGCTTCGAATTTAATTCACTATGCGAAAGGGGCTGATTTCCGGAAAAATTCGGAGTTGATATATTCCAAGACATGCTTGATATTTGGAAAGTGTCCGGACAAGATTCTTATATTTACCATATCCTGGAATATCCTGAGTCCGGACATGTTTTGTTGCGAATCCGGACGAATAAGACTTTCCTATATTTCAAGATACGCGCCATTGACGTTTCTTGCTTCCGAATACATAACACGCTTCATATTCTGAACATATCCAAGGTAATTATATTCCAGGAATAAATTTTGGACATATTAGGAGTTGACACGTAGCATTATATGCCTCATTTCTGGACCATTTTCGGACGACATTCGATATTTACTATATCCGCAAATATCATGATTCAGAAATTGTTCCGAAGCATATCCGGACGGGTAAAAGCTTCCTGTCTTTTTCCGAATACGTGCCATTGGCGTTTCTTGTTCCGTACTCATGTTCAATTCACGACACAGGTACAAGAGCTAGAGAGCTAGAGATACACCAAGAATCAGTGACAGTGTTCGGACATATTTGGAGTAACATGACATGTCACATATTCTGACCGTTTCCGGGCAAGGATTTGGGGGTTCATTTCTGTTGCGTGTCCGGACAAATGAGACGTCTTTTTTTTTTCAAGATACGCGTCATTGGCGATTCTTGCTGTGATACGGTTCATATATTGTCTGTAGGTTTCATTGCAATTGATCAAGGATTATGTCGCCCTTGAGATGATATATTTTGGAAATAAATTTAGACAAATTAGGAGTTGACACGATATCATATGAAGCACATACTCCATCGAAATACTATAGATCTATACTAGTGATAGCGGTGCATTATAAGAAAGTTACATATCCGGAAATACCATGCTCAAAATTCACTCAAAATACTCCATAGACGCGTTGCAGTATGGGAAAGCTCCATATACGGACAATATCATGCTCCAAATTTGCTCTTAATACTCCATGGAAGCGTTGCAGCATGGGAAAGTCCCATTTTCGGACCAAAACAGGAGGCATTCATGGTCAGAATATGCAATATGCAGTATTACTGTTCGCCGTACAGTGGCGCTGCAAGTTTATCATGGTGGCAGCATTCTAGGCAATTTGATGATCCTGTCACCAAGGAGTATCAGGAAGCCAAATTCAACCGAGAATAAAATGCATACAGTAGTAGTAAGTAGACGTAAGCCATTATTTTTTATTGGAAGGCCCTGTCGGCCAGTACATATACATAATATTATACAGGTGGTGCAGTTTGGGAAAGTCAGGTCATTGGAACCAGTTTTTTTTAGAACGGATCGGAGCTGAGGCACATAATATATGATATGTGTGTTGGAACATAATATCTGTGTGTTATTTTTGTGCGGATGTAAAAAGTGAGGTGTTGTCAGTGAAACGTCAACCTTGCGACAGTTTGACCTGATGGGACCGTACCACGCGTGTTTGGAGCAGTCAAAGCCCGACAAACAACGGTATATACCGCACCACCACGGTGTTTGCGAATGTGTACAACTTGCAAGGTTTGAACTGGTAAGTACACAATGGATTTGTTTACAAAAAAAAGCTTTTATCGCATGTAACCTGACCCCGTTAGCTCAGCTGCATCTTTCATGTTGCGTCATATCTTGCATCTTTCATCCTAAAAGCGCTGACGGGAGATTCCCCCGAAACCTGACTACCTTCAAACAAATGACATGGATCATCATTAATAATCTACTCCCATTTCAACGAATGATGTTTAGGGCTGCATGTTTGGGAGTCGTCAACACACATAAAATGCATTTAGCGGCGCGGGCATACAAGCTGAATCAAAAGCCGGGCTCAGGTACTACTGGGCGGGGCCGGGAAACTCCCCAGAACCGCTGAGACCTATTTACACCGGCGGGCTGACTGCTTTGGGCCGCCGAATGAACTCGCCAATGGCCCGATACCAATCTTACCAGCACAAGCCAAGACATCTTACATGATTATGTTCAAAGTTATTGTATATTTAGGGTAAGACTAGCCTGTCAATAGCCTCTGTCTTTTAGTTATGCAAAACAAGCCTAACATATGCGTGGAGGGCAGGGTAGCTGACACTACAGTGGATACTAATAGCAGGTAATTTGAGGCTGTAGTGTTCCCGGGAACGAGCGTTTCGCGATCTTCCACCAGCCATATGGAAGTGGCTACTGACAGGATGATCCTGTCAGCAGTAGAAAAATCTGCACTGCTGACAGGATGATCCTGTCAGCTGTAACAGATAGAATAGACGACATAATGTATCTTATACAAAGGTTCCTCAGTAGCTAGGCAGTAAATAAGCTATATTTATGACTAAGACACGTGACCAGGCCGTATTCGGAAGCTCATCTGAATAAATTAGTGTTGACCAATAGTGAGAGCAGCTAGCTCGTTAGCATAAACCCGCCGATTTGAACTCAGAAGCTGTCCTGTGAGGCTGTGACTAAGGTTAGTGATCACACGTAGATTAGCTCTCTGTATTTAGTTCGTAAAAATACTAGATGGCTGTAGAATATCCCACATTTCCATCTGTAACTCAACCTTCCGTAATCGTAACGCTCTAGATTATTGTGTATCCTCCTGTAGGCCTTAGTAGACTTGGCTTGTATAGTACAGCATATAACACAGAATAGACGCGTGTTAGCTTGTTTTCGGCCCGTTTCTTTGCGTAACTAGTTAACTAGTTAACCGGCTGTTTTTGTGCCGTACGAGTGTTGTTGCCTTTCCTGTACTACCAAATTCTTTGTCCTGCTGTTTTGCCCGCAGTTTTCTGCATATTTTCCGTTTTCCAGCTGTGTATAGCGTGGGGTTCGCGTCCGTTTTTTCACACCGCATAATTGATTGGACCTCGCCGACATCGCGGTCGACGATCCGTCTCCGTCCCCTAGTGTTCCGTTGTGTGCCTTCCGGGCCATTGTTTTTTAAAGAAGACCGCTCTCTCGGACGCCTTGACTTGCAAATTGAATATACCATTGTTGTCAGTTTTCTGTGCCCCACTCAATATTATTTCACTATCGTTAGCTCAAAATCTCGTTTGTGTTTTAGACCTATTCTGTTTTGGACTGTTTTGGCTCCCCGTTTTGTAGTTCCCATTTCTGTTCGGCTCTTTATTTTTGTACAATCATGGCGGCCGCCAAAACCAAGGAGGTTAAAAAAAATATTTTTAACCTCCTTGCCAAAACTAATGCCCCGGAGATTGATTTCCGTAATTTTGATAATAATAGAGGCTGCATAAATTTGTCCTTCTAGCCTCTACCAGGCTCCGTCCTATCGTTGGGAAAATAGTAGAAATCAGCCGAGGTACTCCGCTATACAGGGTAGGTCCGCTATACAGTAAAGTTCCATTTCGATGGAACTCTATTTCTTTTAATTAGAATGGTCAAGTAATATGTATCTTGGTTTCTTTGCACTAGAGGATCAATAGACCAATTTTAATGACACAAACATTCCGTCTTGGGGGGGGGGGATAAACACAAAATTCCAGGACATCGTGCACCTATGATGAAATTGGTTTGTGTCGTTCAAACTCGTTTATTGCAGTGTAGCCCTGTCCAGGTGCCCGCCATGCTTAATAATAAGATTTTTTTCTGTACCCACTCTGCTGCTCAAGTCCCGAGTTCGGGTGGCAGGGTTAGTGGCAGGGGACGTCTTGGACAGAGAAGAATATGACTACCTGAAGTCATCCGGACATCTTTACATGTCCGATGAAGTCAGCGATGAGGATGGCAAGTCATCGGTGTGGGTCCAGCCACCCGCCTGGCGGGCGGACAAGTTAACGGACATAACGCGAGGGTTCCAGGCGGTCATAGACCAGAATAGGAGAGACAGGCGCCTGCCCTTCTCCAACAAAGAGAGAAAGCAAGGGGAAGAGTTTACAGACAGATGTCCACCATCCAGCTGGGCTCAGCACAGCCACACCTCAAGGCTGTGGCCTCCCAGGAAGAGGAAGGCGCAGAGGGAGAGGAAGGCGCAGAGGGAGAGGAAGACACGGAGGAAGAGGAAGACAGCGACTGAAGCTAGGAGTTGTGATGATGAATGATGAGTGGTTTATACAACTTATAAAACACACCACATGGCAGCCCTAGGGCTGAATTGGTAGGCTTGTTGACAACAATAAAAGAAGCACATACTTCATCATCAAAACGTCACATTCCACTATTTACTATCGCTGCTTAGCAAGTTGACCATATAGTACGTAGATATGACTTTTTGTTTATCTCACAGTGTTGGCTTTAAAAGTTTGTTGTAGTCGGTTTTTACTATCGTAGCTTAGCAAGTTGACCCGTAGTACGTAGATAAGACTTTTTGTATATCTCACAGTGTTGGCATTAAACGTTTGTTGTAGTCGGTTACTCGAGCGAGTCTTTCTGCCGGAGATCATCTCACGGCACAGTGGGAACCAGTCCCTGAAGGTCGGGGATCTCAGTAGAGAGTGTGCAAAGTTTCTGCATAGTTCCTCACGTCTTTGTGATAGTGGTGTTAGTGAGAGTTCTCCAATACAACTTGCATTTGATGATACTTCTGTTTTGCACTCGTGTATTGATTTGCCTATGTTTTTGGTGTCACAGTGGTACTTCTGTTATACTTAGTTCGTGCAGTATATTATTCTATGTGTAAAGAGTTAGGAATTCAAAACGTATGAGGATTATTTTCTCTCCCAAATAGTCCGAAAATGTAACGCCTACTAGAGTTTCTGAAAGGAGTAGTGTAACGGTCCGATTCTTGGTTCCGAATATCCTCAGTTGTATGTAAACCTTCCGGAGCGTAACAGCTCCGAACGCACGGTCAGAAGCTATGGCATAACTGGAAGTCCGAAACTGGAAGTCCGGATATTATGAAGAGTATTGTGGTCCCGTTCTTGACTACGGAAATCATCCGAAAACGTAAGGAAGTTGAGTCGTGTTTTTGTCCGGATTTATCCTAAAGCATTACCAATTCGGACGTATATGTACTTAAAAATGTCTGGAAATCACCATCTCTCGGACATTCTCGGGAATCCAGATATGAGGAGAAGCGTTACGATCCGATTCTTCGTTCGAATATCCTTAGTATATGTAACCTTTCCGGAGCGTAACAGCTCCGAACGCGGTCCGAAAATATATCATAGTCGGAACGTGTTTTGTCTCAAATGACTCAAAAAATGTCCCATTACTGGAAATCCGGATATGAGAAATAGTATTATGTTCCCATTTTGGACTCCGAATATTTTCAGCGTTTGCAACCTTTCCGGATGGTGGTAACTCCGAACGGGCTCCGAAAATATGACGTATTCGGAACGTGTTTTGACTCATTTGAGTCCGAAAATATTCCATTACTGGAAATCCGGATATGAGAAATAGTATTATGTTCCCATTCTGGACTCGAATATTATCCAAACACGTAAGGGCGTATCGTCCGGATATTGCCCGGATATGTCCTAAAACGTTCCCAGTCCGGAAATATACAAACGTTGAAATGTCCGGAAATAACCCCCTTTCACACAATTCACCACTTAACGATAAGTAACGCAGCTGCAGAGCTTCTTATGTAACGTCTGGACGACATGTACATGCTGCTATGTAGAAGTGTCCAACTCAGAAAATAGATGGCGGCAGTCCAGAGAAAAAGGTTGCAACGAACAAATACCACGTTGCTGAATGACAACTGTGCCAAGAAAGGTTTGGACTGCGCCAAATGTATCACATTCGAATCATGAAGGGAGTGTCTCTCAGAGTATAGATGACTTGGTGGTTTCACCACATCGCGATTCCAAGTACAGATGATGTTGCCAGTAAAGATAACGTATTACACAAGACCCCGTAGGTAGCCCAAATAAAGGCCTGATTTGAGACAGTAAGCAATGTATTTTTCATACACAACAACGATACCAAAAATTGGACATTAAAGACTAATAATAACGTTCTATAGATATCGACGAAAACGTTATTGTTTTGTAATCTATGTGGCATGTTTTAGCCGGAAAGCAATTTTCACCGATGATTATTGATGTTTGATATTTTGTCACGGTCCATTAAATTTAGTCCTGAAGTTTCATCTTAATTACGTCATTTGGTCATGTGATTACACCAAGAAAGCTACTCATGCAGACTTGCTATCATACATCAAAACAAACTTCGGTTATTGCAGATTAAAAAAATCCATTGGTGGTACAAAAAACGGTCTTGGCCCATGGAATAAACCACTGTGTTTGAAATTGGACTCAGTTGTTGGCGCAGCACACCGGCTCAGTTTATTAATGTCGGTACAGGTACCTTGACCCGCGATCGAAAAGTAGCCATTTTTCTTCAGTTAACGATTCGCGGTGTTTATTTGATGACGGGGAACCGTTGGTGAAATGCGACGGTTGGGTCACATGGGTGACGACGACAGGGATGTTGGGAGTTCCAAAACTGCCACTTTTCTTTCGAAAAAATATTGATTATGGCATTTCTGCCAATCAATCTTACTTCGAAACCCCCTGTCGCATATTGTTTCTACATCTTCCTCTTACTTATGCAAGGAAGGCAATGCCATATATGACTTTCGGTGCACAAAGACGTTATATCACGCACTTTTGAAAAGATCTTCAAAGGTCTTATTTTAACAACGCATGTGAGATAGAATTTAGAAAAAAAATGAATTTCATGTAAAAGTAAAGTTTAGCGACCAAAAATTTTCTCGAATAAAAATCCTTAGAAATCACTGACTTTGATGGTATGTCCTGCAATCATTATACTATTCAAATCCCTTTGTTTATGTAAATATTCCCGGCATGTCGTGCTTATTATATCTAACTAGAGTTCCACGACCCCATACCTTCGCCGACTGATGTCAACCTTTTCGAGTGGCATATCACTTAATAATGTTTTCAATCTATTATGCAAATAAGGACCTAGTTCGCATGAATTCTGTCAGTTGACCATCTCCTCTACCCAAATAACACAAGTTGTTCAAAGTATAAAAGGCTTATATCAGCAAAGAAGGCTATTGTAGCATTACCTCATAGATTATGCAAATTAGGACCTCATTTGCATGATTTATGTCTGATCATGTCCACATCTACTTAACTCCCAAATGCTGCAAGAATGAAATCCCCATCATTCACCATTATAGTATTTTGCCATTAATCATGCAAATTAGGTATTCATTTGCATAATTGATATCTATCGATATTCCCCTCTTTGTCAGTTACATATGTCACATGTTTTAGAGTCCTTCAATGGAGTGCAGCGGATTCATAAACTTTCCTCATCGATTATGCAAATTAGCTACTGATTTGTATAATCAGTATACTATCTTGTCAATCATCACTTTAGCTACAATGTACTTACATACCAAATATCATGACGATCCGTCAACCCCTTCTTGAGTTATTTACTTTCAAAGTTTGAAACGTAATTGGCACCTGCAGTTCCAAAAAAGCCGCTAGGCGGCCCAAACCTACACGACATACTCTCCCTAAGAGCTATCTACCACTCAAAAATCATAGCATGTCCATAGCACGAGATATCAAACCCGGAAATTCCGCTGCAGTACTATAGCACGCCACTAGGGGGAGGGGGCAAAATCTAATCATTTCGTGGTCTCAAGAAGACCTACCAAAAGACCAAGTATGAAGACATTCCACCCAGGCATTCTCGAGTTATACTGTTTACAGATACACACACACACGAACGCTGTGCAAAACATGACCTTCTCGAAGGTAATAATACAAACCACGACAGAAACATACATTTGTAGTCCCTACTAAAGCTCATAGGGGTCATTTTGTTTCATTTCCTCTTAAATACAGCAGCTTATTGTATTACTTTCTGCATGACACATTGGTACGTAGTGCTTTAACGTACCCAACATAAGTTGCGTACCTCTCTTTAAGACTTTCCAGTAGTTATCGGGCACTTTGGAAAGACAGAAAGGCTAGCGACGTGCTGTAGGTTAATATCAACAGGGAGCAAAATATCAAATAGTTCTTTGACCATTTTCCAAGTATCATTAGAATCTAGTACGTCTTGGGAATATGTCGTTAACTAATAAACAAATACACAAACACTCGGGATCAAAAACGAGTGGCAAGAAGACAGAATACGTAACTTGTCTTTATTCATTCTTCGTCAATACACTATACCGAGCAGCTGCATTCACGCCATTCTCTTTACTTCACTTGGATATGATGTTATTGGTATTTGTTCATACTTAAACATGATACAAATCAATAGCTGTACAATGTAAAATCGCTAAGTAAAGAAAACCAGGTAAGCCATTAAAGATAACCATCAGCTGTACCTGTACTTCTCTACACAATGTCCATACAAGCGTGCCACAGCTATGCAGCCGTCAGGTGCGATTGTGATTCCGTAAGATTCTCCTCCCTGAATTGTAGCAATTTTCTGTTTGAACGTGCCGTCAGGTCTAAACACCTGCAGACGGCCGTCATCACGGTTCACTACAATGATGTTACCTGACCGGTCTAGTGCTACACCTGACGGGTTTTGAAACTCTCCGTCATTTTGGCCTTGTTTGCCGAACGTGAACTTGTGGTTTCCCGTAAGGTCAAACGCAGACACTACATGTGCACTATTGTCAGTGACGTAGAACAAGTCACGTGACTCATCCACTGCTATGAACCATGGTTCTTGGAAAAGTCCCTTCCCAACTTCCCGGATGAGACTCCCGTCAGGCTTCAGAAGTAGACAGGACTTTTGATATTTGTCCGCCACAATTATGCGACCATCCTCCAGAACAGCTACACCGTATGGACATGTCATGCAGCTAGGTTTGAATGTGTTCAAAAGTTTGCCTTCCTGAGAGTAACACCTTATTCCGCAACTTCCACCCCATGACGTCACAAGAAACCTTCCATTTGAGTCCACATCAATATCGAATGGTCCTACACCTTCAACTGAGAAAGACCTCAAACAGTTGCCCTTGTCTACATCAAATACCCAAACACGCTTGTTCCCCTGCCCCACTACTGCAATGTTGCCGTCCTTATCAACTACTACACCTACCGGCTTGTTCACTTCCCCCGCCCGTCCGATAGTTAACACTGGTGTGTCCCTACTCTGCACGGTAACGCCAACAGGACTGCCTGCCAAATGTTGCGATTTCACCGTGACCTCTAACACATATTTACCTATGTCATGTGGCATGTACGATATTTCCCACGTGCCTTCTCCCGTTTGTTCTAACTGTAACTGTACCAGCTTTCCTAGAGAGTCCTTTAAGTTGGCTGTGATATCCTCACATCTTACGTGACACGGCTGCCCATTCTTGTCATTCGTGTTTAGAAGGCAAACGTTGGCAAAGCCTACTACAGCAGGCTTAACAACTACGGTGCACTTCGACACGTCTACCATACGCGTACGCTTCGACACTACACCGACTAGCTTGGTAAGTTGTTTCTCGAAGTCAGTAACGTTGGTGTTTTTCACGAAGTCGACCTCTCCAAGTCGTGGCGTCATGTCGGTCCGCTTGGCAAGTAGATCCTCTACTCTCTTCTGAACTTGACCTTCGACCTCCACGATGTGTACGTCACTTCCGTGTTCCACCGCTTGTTTGCAGAACTCGTATGCATTTTTCATTCCAGTCTCGTCAAACTCCAATTCCGATTTCTGTGTGTCCAAACTTTTGGTAATCTTCTGACAAGTTGTGTCGATTTGAGCCAGAGTTTCGTCCTCCTGTTTATTTATGAGGTCGACAAGATGGCGGAAGTATGTTGTGGCTTCGTTGGTAGCCTTTTCCCTGGAAATCGGCAGCTTCGTCTTTTCCTTGTCAATTTCCTCCAAGGCTTCGTGCATTCCCTCAAGCCGCGGAGTAAGTTGCTCCATAAGACTTTGCAGACTTTCTTTCTTCGTTTGAGCTACAGGGGAAATTTCTACGGTGTTGTGATCCTTACCCGGCCGATGGTCGATCACCGTGCACGCCGTACAAATCAAGGTTTCACAACTTTTGCAGTAGAACGTCAGCTCTTGGTTTCTGTGTTTGCTGCAGTGTTTCTTGCGTCGAAACTTTTCCATGTCATTCTTTGTTTTCATAGCCTCTTGGGGGACAATCTTGTGGTCGTTTAGAGCAGGGATTCTGCAGTGCATCTTGGCACAAGACTCGCATAGTAGGACGGCACAATCCGCACACCACGACTTGACCTCATCTTGACCTCCCTCGCACACATGGCACGCCACACCCGGCTGTGCCCCTTTCTTCGCCGCCGCGAAATCTAGAAGGTTGTTGACGTAAAAATTACCCCTGAGTCCGTCTACACCTTGGTCTGGTAGACTGACATGTGTGCGGCAGGTTGGACACTCAAGCAGTCGTTGTTGCTTCGTGGTCCAACGCTGAAGACATTCCTTGCAAAACGTGTGCAGACATGGCAGGACCTTTGGATCCCGGAAGTGCAGCATGCAGACTGGGCACGTCAGAAACTGCTCGTCAAAGTCGACAGATCCTTCAACCTTACCCGCCATAGTGTTAAACGTTCATTCAGAAGTAGTCAAGCCACAGTTCTCGCTGTTGTAGCCTCCTTTGCGATGAGTCTGTGAGTCGCCTCGCTTCCGTATAACATGAACCTTTCACAGCGATTACGTCATGAGGAGTTACGGGGCAGAGGTCACCAACGACGACCTCTGAACCCCAAAAACTTCTTACTATGACGCGGTAAACTTAATCGCTCTCTTGCTTTTTCATCGTGAAAGTTTACCTTTCTTCCATATAAAATTACAAAACATTGCTATTTCGGTTTTGTCTCATGAAATAAGTCACGACTGGCTCTCGTTGAATTTTAGTTCTTTGCAAAAAAACTAATCTCCAAGCAGATGTTGGGAGGATACGAATTTCCTAGCTGTCCGTTTCTATGCTTGGAGATTATGAAAAACGGTTCAAAGCAAATTGAAAGTTTGAAGAGTATTAATTGATTCTTAATAACATCTATATATCCTATTTTGTTGCTTTCTTAAATCTATTCGTCAGTTCTTTGCGTCACTCGAAAAAGCACATGCTGAAAGTGCCGAAATTTAAAGACAGACCCGACGGCATTTTTGTTCAACCCCACAAGAAAAGAACCAAAATGCGTCGAGTAGGTCTTACCCTGGCGGTTCGAGCAGGGATTTCAGCCGCACAACAGGGTTTCTATAGGATCATTCTTGTCCGATTTTCAAAGGAGCTATAGAGAGTGTAGGGGCTGTAGCCGAACAAAGGGCAAACTGGAAAGTCCAAGATATACACCAGACAAAAAGAAATCATTTTTATAAACCCTGTCAGGAATGAATGACGTAGATAAGTGTATTGATCATGATAATGAAACCAATCATATACGACAATATTTTTTCACTTCAAATTATATCAATAAACTTTCATAATTCCACAGTTCTTGATAGATTTTCGAACAATCACTTCGTTTTTTTGGCTTTGTTATCTATTCATCTTTCACATGTCACGACAATATCATAATAAGATCCTCAGTAATAAGCTATTTCCATACGAATATGCAGACTTAACGAGATTCCATATGCTCCTGAAGCCCAGTGGGCTAATTATTGAGCGCACCAATGCTGTAGGTATCAAGCTCTTCTCACGAAATCTTAAGCTTCTCAGCAGAACGTTAGAAATATACAAAATGCAAACATTCAGACACACAGACTAACATGCACGCAATGATGACGTTGATCGCAATCATCCATGCTAAAGGTAAACATGATATGTCTCATATGTACGTTCATTCTTTCGTTCCTTTGTTTGTTCGTTCGTTTAGACCCTCGTAGTCGGAAGTGGCACATGTGGTAACCTTGCTTTTTCAGTAGCAGGGTATATTTTCAAGATGAGGGGTTGCTAGCCCTTCCTCATTAACTTGCTCGAGGCACGTTCTTAAACATGTGCACGGAACCCCCATTTTACGTCCCTTCCGAAAGACGGGTGCAGCCTCAACCTCAACCTCAGCCTCAACCCAGGATTGAACCGGGGTCTCCCAGTTAGCAAATATTGGAACCAGGAGCTCAACTGTGAGGCTGATACTAGTTGAGTTAAGTTCATGCAAACCGCGTCAGAACAGGTTAACGTTATAGCGAGGAAACCTCGTAGTAACCCCGTAATATTGGGTAAAATTATCACAACATTACATGCGTGGTATTCGCCATATGGTCGATCCTTCTTCATCATCAAAATACCACATGCATAATAATGTGTACCTTACGGGCGCTACTAACGCAAGGTGTTCTAATGTCTGTGACTCTGTGAGGCTTCGTATACGTCGTGTATATTCATATATTACAAATAAGGTATAAATGTATTCATATGTTGCAATTGTTGCATGCATCTAGTAATCGGTAATCTATCGCAGTTTCTTTTCTGTTCAATTGATTTCCAATGAAGCACTTAAAATCTTTAGTTACGGCAAAATTTCAAATTGTAAACTTAAAAGATGTGCACGTGGTGTTTTGACTAACTGGAAGAGAAAGGAGACAGTTGAGCTGTTAGGTTAGATAACGATCGTTCGGAAATTCATTGCCTTAATCTTTGGATTACAATTACAAATGGCGATCTGTCTTGTGGCTTGTCAGAGCATTTGGTGATTACGATACGCACACATGTTTTAATTTTGAACAACCAAAAAGTGACCCCAAGGCCCAAGCCCCACGAGCCTTCAAGTTACGGAACACTTTCGGACAGACGGCCCCGACAGTCGCCGCTTCTCCCGCCGGCGAACCGGGCGTGAAAAACACCGCACCGCCTTCGATTTTACCATAATCGGACTAAATTGGCGCAGGCGCGTCGTGAATAATTCATGATACGCACGGGCTTAGGCACCTGCGTGAGGGAGACATTATTAAAAGAGCCGTGTATCGAACCATGTAATAACCGGGAAAATATTTTGGCACCCGGCGAGGCGAAGCATGGCTCCTGCGGCTTGAAAACGTGGCTTAATGCGCTCAGACGTCCGCGTGTTTTGCGGAGATAGCCGTTCCGCCGATACTCCGACTTATTTTCCACGCGCAGAGGACACTTTCGCTATCAGCGGTGTTCTCGGTCAATTAGAAATACCTTATCCGTTCTGAAAAGGGCTACACAATCTCATTTGGGCGGCGGGAGATGACAGGGAGGCGAGGCCGTTGGGGGTTCGCTAGTGGTCTGTCCGCGGGGCAAAGCCGGTGTTCTACCGACCAGATGGACAGGATGGGCCGGTGAAACCATGCCGCTTTCTCAGCTCCGAGGTCTCGGTCATTTCTGAGGGAGGCAGTGGCAGCGGAGTGACGGAGGGCGCGGAGGTAGGGCCCGGGCGAACGCCGTGCGCCAAGAGGCCGATGAACAAACAAGAGGATAATATGGCACCGATGACGAGGGTCTTGGGACTCGGCCTTCTCTGTGCCGCGATAGGAACAATCCCAGGTTAGTCCAACCTTTGTTCTACCACAGTCTGTCTACCACTGTTTGTCTCCACGCTTACATATGGTAGAAATTCGACTCCTGGTCTTTGTTGTTCTGTCGTCCGATATGAAAGGGCAACGCCTTGATTTCGAAAAGGATGTTACATCGCAAGATATTTATGGTCGCGTTTTACGAAATTCACAGAAAAACATCTCCACAATCTTTTCATGGGTACACACACTCTCTACGACGAGAAGTGTCCTATACGACAAAGGTATTGGGAAGCGAACATAGGCCAGAAATCTCAGTCTGTTGGTTGTACTAGAGGTATAGAAGGGATCGTTCCGAATCTAATTTCATTTGCGCTAATCGCACACGGCTATAAAGTGACTTAACATCCCTCAGCGTTATCAAAGGTAACAACTAGAGACACCGCCTGAATATTCTGATGTTGGGTGTCGATTTTCATCTTTTATGAAAGCTGTCCTGGGTACTTTGAACAAACCACAGAAAACATAGGCCCTGACAATATATCAATTTTCAATCAACGTGCAAAGGACGGGTAATATATGCAGTTTTACTCATTGCCAAATAATTATGAATAATCTCACTACAAAATAGTGCACTAGGCTAGACTTTGTCCTACTCTGACCGTTATATTTCAAATACAAACCGGAATATTGACGTTTTGAACAGAAGTTTTGATGGAAGAAAAACTACAATTGACTCGTTTTTTTTTTAATTTTTCTGTTTGTTTCCTTCCTACAGTTTGATAGATTATTAATTTTAGATATCTGAATATATTGGGATATTCAAACGACTACGATCGGCTTCATAAATATTGTTAGTAATAATCAAATTCTGATATTTTGCTGTGTTTGCTTCATATGACCCCTAGGGATATGACTACAATAATAGTGTCACGGGTATAAACATTAGCATAGACCACTGTAATATATTCAGAATAACGCTCGGCATGTTTTTGCTGTCGTACAATAGGTTTGCATAGTAATGCTGCATTAATTACCGGTATGATTGAAATATGATGTATATTTTGATGTTTCCAAATTATCTATTTGATTTCTCTATGAACTTGATAGCGACGAATATTAAAGAAAATAGTGAATTTTAAGCTTGGTGTTTCACAATTTCTTTTGCTTTGAATATTCGTCGTTTGAAGGATTGTTAACACTTAAAAGAGAGTTTGACGTTTGTAAAATAATTGCTTCTCATTTTTTTTACTATTGAACTATCTGAAATTGTCTTCAATTTATTTGCATATCAATTCATACTTCGTGGTTAAAACCTGCTGAACGACAAATCTTGCTCAGTGTCACTGACGAAAAGTAGTGGATACTTCTTGAAACGTCTGACCGTTTCCAAAATCATATCCAGTTGCTTGAGTGTAACTGCTTTTGGGCGTAAATGCTTCTTATTTTCCTAGCGCCCCCCCCCCCCCAACATGTATAAAGAAAACAGATGTCTAACATCAACATTATCAGGACTAATGTAATTGACACAATTCCTCCCTTCGAAAGCTATTTTAGCACACATCAATCATTATACAAAGCATGTTGTCAGAGACACAATTTCTTTAGAAAACAAAAGGACATCCATACTCGCTCTTTTAAATCGTATTTTATTCTTTGGGTTTACGTAAACACAAAAAACAGCTATAAGTAGTGTATCATTTGTATTAACATATGTCTCTCTGTATGCGAAGCTAAAAGCCCAACATATGATACTACTCGACGTTTTAACGGTGTATATTTGGAAGGGGAGTTACGTTCGATCTTTTCACACAGATGGCAGACTTTGTTTTTTATGCTTACATGAAGGTTTTTCCCCTAGAGCTCCCCTGGGGCTAGGCGGTTAGTGGCTCTTTTGATGTATTCCATCTATACCAATTTTCCTAAAATAGAGCGTTACTCACTCGTGAGTCGACATCGATGATCCCAGAACTGGGCCGGTCTATCGCATTACGGGGTTTCACGTCAACCTTTGGAAAGCCTGTTTGAATCAGTCTTTTCAAACATCTAAGCTTCAAAACAGGTTTACTAGATATACTGGTAAGTATTGAAATCAAACTAGGCTTATACAACTCAGGGTTAAACGTACGCAAACATTGCCGAAAAGGAGGGCATTTTGACAAAGATAGGTTGACTGGTTTTTGGTCAATTTATCGCTATTTGTATAGATTGCTGGACAACCGTATGACGTTTTTTTCATCATCTTTATTTTAATTTCCACAGTATAATAAACATAAGTGTCAACCAGAGCTATTTTGTACATTTTCAAGTTTTTTCAAGGGAGTGACGTTTTATGACGTAACCTACAAAATGATTGACAGATGGAGAAGACTAGACGAACAAAAAAGAGGTGCATTCAGTACACTCAGAACCGTTTGTTCCTAACTCAATTACTGTATAACTAAATTGATGGACAATAACTGCTTAAACAGTTACGGCAAGGTTTACCAAAGAAAGAAAAACAGATGGTGCGAAACAACGAAACTGCATTAGAAAGGCAGTGCTGTATTATCATATTCTATCTACGGAGCCTATTTTGCTTGCAGGCAATTATGCCATTATTGTCATCTGAATAGCAACCAATAGAATATCTTTTTTCTATCAATACAAATACCAAACATACCCCCCTCCCCCCTACACCGCCGTGCCTGTGCCAGACGGTACACAGTCTCTAGCTGTTAACTCCGAATCCCCTGCGTGATCCCCCAAGTGAATTAACCTTTGAGTACCTGCTGATCGCAAATGGCATGGTATTAACGAGTTTTCCTAGGGGGAGGGGGGGCAAGCTTTCATGTGCACATCTATAACTCGCTGCAGTTTATGTACAGTTTGGTTCCGGAGTTGTTTTCAAAGCGAGCAAAGTAAGAACTACGTTGTAGGATGGCACGTTAGATTCTTGTACATCGCTATCTACTGTTTAGATAAGAAAACATGCAGAATGTAGCGACAGCTGTGATAGTAACAACAAAGTTCCATACAGAGTACATGTGCGAGTGGGTGGATCTATCAACTGTGGATCGTTACATCACAACTGAGGTAGCTTATCTAATGATTTTGTTGTACAAGGTAAGGAGTAGAGTTTCCTCCCCTACAATGACTGTGCCGGCCAGTGGTGATGTTTTCTTGAATATTCTTTTATTGCTTTATTTTATATTTCATGTCCTTGAATATTCTTAAATGTCCTAGGGTTTAAATGGATATTACGAATATTGAACACAAAGCAGTCTCCCGATCATTTTTTTATCAACTTTACTTGGTCGTCGGAATAAGATTGAGAAATTACCCCGAAAAAAATGTAGGCCATTGGACATGCTCAGAAGCAGACCAACATGTGATTACCTGTCTCCGTCAAAGACGTGTGTGTGTGTTTGTATGTGTGTGTGTGTGTGTGTGTGTGTGTGTGTGTGTCCTAAGATTCGCAGCACTTATTGTAGAAGCTGAAGATGTTCAGCTCGTGTGAAGAAGTCGGTTTTGGAAGATTTCCTTATGTACAACACCCTAATCGATTCTGAATTGAGAGAGAAGGTAAAAAAGTGAACTGTTTTAGCTCAATCATTAATTTGAAAAGTGCAAACGAAATTTATTACGGGGTACAGATGAACACGAATGATATACTTCATGTATGCAAAACCTGATATCATAAAGGTTATTATTATTTCATGTTGCCAGTAGTTCAATAGACCTCGGTATGATTAGGTAACTACTATCTTAATTGTTTTCAAAGATTTCTTTGCAGGACGAGAATGACTGAAATCAGAAGAGAAATGTTCCAACCGTCTTACGAAGTAATCTGTTATGAATCCACATCTCTGTCGAAGTATAATGGAAGAGGCGGGCGAAACGTACAGCAAACTGGGTCGACTTAGTGACTCCTGTTCCGTTTACATCCCGTCGGAGCCCCATTTCAATCACGTCTACTAAAAGCACTAATAACTGATGGCCCCCCAAATCTGAATCAGAAATGTGTCACACCGTGTCGTAAACTATCCTCTTTGCGTGGCAGGATGAATTGCCGGCGCCTATCTCCGACTTGCAGCTGCTTCAAAAAGGATTGCCTCGTTGCAAACTCTTAAATTCCCCCCAACAATATCTGTTACGTTTAGTCCTCCGTCTACGGTTGAAGGGTCTTCTACAAGTGTGACGATTGGATTATGAATTCTTTATCGCTCTAGTTTTGCAACTGTTGAAGGAAAAAGGATTTAATCGAACTATTCACAAATCGGTACCGATATAGCAATGCGGGAGCATGCATAGAATAGTGGGCTGAATGCAAATGAGAACACTTGCTGTGTGAAGCATGAACGTAAAAATTATTTCATTTTTTCGTTAAACTACAGCGAAAAATTCTCTGGAAGCGGATAAAAGCCTGATGATAAAGCGTATGGAAATTTTGACTCGTTATATGAATGGTATGGAATTAAGGTGTCATTTTTGCACATCTACAAAAATTACATATTGATTCCATGTGATCAAAAGATTATGCATAACGATTTTATCGATTTGAATATCTGCTTTTATACTATAACAACGGAAAAAACTCGTTTGTATGCTCATCTGTTTTCGAGGTTACCCGGGAAGAAAATCCTGTTGCTCGAGTTGAAGAAATCCCGTCCCATATAATGGCAAATAGGGTCTCTATTTTCAATTATTGTCTGATTGCAAATGGCATTTCATTTGCCCTTTGATTGTTGGTGATCTTCTTCTTTGTGGGACACTGAAGCGGGGATGGTCACAAAACGTCGATAGAAGACTCTAATTTCTCGTGGAAAACATCACAACATTTCAGCCGGTATTACTTTTGAACCCATCCTTGTTTAGACTTACTTTAAAGGTGTTTCAAATTTGGTGACTGGCAAAGAAACTACAGGAGGCACGGGTAAACTGTTTTTCTTAGATTCACAAGAAGCAAACGACATATCGGTATGTCCCAAGCCTAATAGGCAATGAATGACATGTTGTATTGTATAATGAGCACCTATAAAACAGGTCATTGCATATTCTAGTGCTTTGATCAATATAGGTCGAGGATATATCGTAACTTTAGAATTCATCGATCTTCACATTTTATATAAGATTATGATATGTTTAATGCAAGATTTTAATTTGCTTTATCCATGTGATAACTTCACCGTTATTCATATTTCTACATATTACGTCCATCTCAGCTACGTTTATGAAGGTTAGACAGCCAGGTTAACAATGTATAAAGACACTTCATACTCGGAATTGAATTTCCGAATTTAATCCAGTTGTAGACTTTGAATTGTCTTTAAATATGTCCATCTTAATTCATATGTCAATGATTGTCGAAAGTAAAAAGTGTTTCCCCGACAGAGAAGTATTTCTGCTATCCCGGCATAGTTTTATTCCCAAAGGTCACATTGCAATTCATAGCCAATTCAAACAGAATAATCTATAATGTTCCAGTCGGCTTCTTCAAACAAACGGTTTATTGATGACCTTTGACCTTTCAGCTCCTTATAAAGAGGCTGACCTTTCGCCATGTTTTTATCTCAACATCTTTGTCCGACCGTTCTGCAAAGTTCAGCTGTTCCATATATCTTTAAATTAATGAAAAACTACCGTGGTTTGTAAAAAGTATCTGAAAATTTCTATCCAGGAACGAGAGAGAAAAATCTTTACAGATCATGGAAATTCTACCATAATTACCGTCAATCCACTTCATTTGCATAGAAATTGGCTCATTTTATCATGATGACCGAGGTAATATCCACCATTGAACACAATTATTCTCTGTTATGATTCTCATTTATTAAGCATGATATGAATGCAGGAAATGTACCAAATGTTCCGCAGTTTGAATTCCCTACATATAACTCATTACATTCTTGAAAACATCATTCCTTGCATTTTTTATGGAAAGAAAAACACAGCTTAATTTCTCTACTGACAGTCACCATTAATATGATTACATATTCAAGTAATATATTCCTGTCTAATGATGATAAATGTAGAATATAACGCCGCCATCTTGGAACTGTAAGTCGTCTGCCATTTCAATTTTACGTCAAATTACATGCAAGCACTTAACAGTGTCGAGTGCAAAAATGTAGGTTTTGTAAAAAAAAAAATTACAAAAAATTACAAAAACTCAGATTGAAACAACATTAGCTGTTGATGAACTATGACCTTTTTTTTACATTTCTTTTTTATTGGTGGTTTATTATACTATGTTCCCGTCGGAAATTCCTCTCTCAAAAACGTGATCAAATTTCGCTCACCCCAGTTTTTTTTTTTTTTTTTTTCATTTCAAAGTCTTTAGATGATTTTGGTTATTCAGAACAACGGTAGGGCGAATAACAATTGCAAAAAATATATCGTGCTTCATTCAGGGCCACATCGACTCTGACATGCCACAAAAATGATAGATAATCGAAATCTGGACGTTCTTTTGTTATAGATTGATCAATAGGTGTGAGAAAGCGGCCGGGGCGTTTTTGTTTTGTTCGCCCGTAAATCAAAGATACCGTAGCCGTGTCGAATACCACGTAAGCATTTGGTTAACAGTGGCAGCATTTCGCCATTAGGCGTCAGTGCAACACGACTAACGATTTTCTCTGACAGCCTACGTTGGGAAAACACGCTACATGAGCAATTACATCGATTACTTATCTAGACCTATATGCATTGAGTTTATGCACACGTTGAAATATGCGTATGTATGCGCCAATCAGCTACAAGAACATTCAAAATTACTTAGTACAAGAAGACAGGGATGCATACGTTAGGCATATGCGTATAAATGCGCCAATCAGCTACAGCATTCAAAAGTACAAGAAAAGATGGATACTCTGTGAGAAAATGTACTAAAAGATTGTTTGATTTATTTGAACCTTTGTTTATTCATGATAAGCTCAAATCGTCACGCAGGCCGCTTCTCATTGAGGTCATGAGGCAGGGGTCAGATGAAATATAACAGAGATACAAAGTCATTTAAGTCACCATACCAGTAAACTAATCCTTATCATAAACATGAATACATTACTTATGAAACATGGAAACTATCATGATTACATTCTGCAACGCAGTATTTTTCTTCATGCACTTTCAATAATATATCTGATGAATATTGGCAGATAGCAACATTTGCTTATTTCAAATGAAGAGATGATTTATCTGAATGTAATTATTTACGTACATCTAACTCACAAACACACACACACACACACATAGCGCGCGCGCACGTATATATGTATACAATGTACATTTATATCCTAAAATGAACAAGAAACTCCTTTTGCCTTTCCTGAAAATTATTTTCTTCCAATGTTTAGCACAATGCTAACCAACAGTACTTTTATAGTTGACTACTTAGAATTAAAGACACTCTAGATCCTTTTAATATTGATTTTTTTCCCCGTATAAACCTTCTTGTTTGGCATAACCATCAGCATGCTTGTACTCTCCCTTTGTTCCCATTTTAATCCCTATTCAAAGTAATCCACGTCTTTCGGGAGACTTTGAATAGGAGGCTGCCATGATGGTAATTGCTTAGTACTATTCTTAGGCAGACTTTCGTGCTAGATAAGAGAGTATTATTAAATGCTCTAGATGCCAATAAGGTTCATAATAGTTCGTGAGGGACGGATTACCGTGTGTGCCTTCTTTCTCCCTCAGTCTGCTGTAGGAATTAGATGATTTAGGCTCCAACTGATGGAAGGATATCTATCTAACTCGACCTACTCCAGTAGTGTTCCGTACTGTGGTTTAAAAGATTATTTCCTGAGGCCACCTTTGGGGTTTGCTCATTGCGTTAGACATGGAAAAAGACGTTTTTTTTTAGTGCGGTTAATATACTTAAATACTGTATAGTATAACGTTATACATCAACCAAGAGCACACATTAAAGCTTTTGAATTATTACCTTTATTATCTTTTTTCTGAAATATTTTTGCTTCTTCTTTGAGTTGTAACATGTGATTACTGCTTTCACAATGATGAATAACATTCGTCATATGCATCGACGCGGTAACACTACATATATGGTAATGTCATCTTCAATACTTTGTAACCATAGTGACAGCATACTCAAGCCCTCATTAACATATCCCCCATTGGCTCATTTGAACTGGAACGGAGCTAAAGTGAAGACTTCGATTTTACACATTTTCTGTTGTTGATGGGAAGTCATTTTTACATGTATGTGATCATGAAATACATGTAAATGTATCCATTGTATGTTTTAAGTTAGGTATTTCGCGAGTCACATGTAGAACAAACCGTACCTTGCCTTACTACCGTTGCAGTGTAGATCAGTATTTTATCGATATTTAATGGAGAACGCCGTATCCAATAGATACAAAGCTGCCGTAACGGTCTATGAAGAATGCTGTTTTTATAGCCGGAAGAAACCCAATGACCTTATCATTATTTTCATGAGCTCTTGCGAGAAGCCAGTTCAAGAAGAGCGGACAAATTCCAAGAAAATATAACGTTTCTTCCCTGAGAACTTGAAGTACAGAGTGGCTTGCCATGTTCTTGGAAGATGAAATGAGCTTTGCCCAAACCGCCTGTGACAGCTGTGAGATTATCATCCTTAATGGCTTCTGTGCCGAACACAGCTGACGCTTCTACGCCGAGGGATCAGTCGCAAATGTCAGGGGGATGAAGTGATCTAGGGACCGATCGTTATATATCGTTTCCGTAGGGTGATTTTAATTTGTGCTTCTTTCCCACTGTTAACTCCTCAGCTGATTTTGACCTATTTGAAAATTGTTGGTTGTTTTCACTTTTGTGACTTTTTTTAATACAATTTTGGGGTAAGCCACAAAATCAATATGAATATACATCTATTAGTGTCATTGTGCTTTGGCAAGGTCCTAGCAGTATGCTTTGAATTAATATGATGCTCTGTAAACCCCTGGAACCTCCGGCGATAACTAACATTAACATTACTCCGTTGTATTCTATTCAAATGTTTATTCATTTATTTAAGTTAACCTTACTTTCTGCTATGTTCTAGAGCAAACATGCTTGTCATATCTAACGTCAGATCGCATTAGAAAATACTGAAGAAAATAATGACTATTGTAAATACTCATATTTTAGTCTCAACGTGTCGAAATCAAATCGTATTATATCCGCACGACAAGCAGATGATATGTTTATGTCCCGTCTCATTATCTAGATATGAATATAAGGATATCAGGAGAGCAGACTACCTATTGTTAGCCATCTCTCGTATCCTAGCAACGCAGACGACTTTTACAAAGGCGATAACTCTCTGTCGATGACTTCGCTGGATCACGCCATTGAGAGGGGACTAGTACAATAGGCTTTGTTGATTGCCCATTTTTGTTCAATAGGGGCCAGGCGAAAGCAAAACTTCATCGCTTATCGTCACCGTAGTTTAAACGTAGATAATAAATGGATGTATCACATGCATGTTTTTGTAGATACTGTTCAATGTTACTTCTCTTTTGAGTTTAACTATTTTCCGAGTCGTTAGCTGTTTATTAAGTTTACATAAGAAACTATATGATTAGTAATGACAGTATGACCCACATATATTATGTATAACAAAAACTTTTTTTAACAATGAAAACTGAGTGTGGCAAATTTTTCAAGTCATTTAAAAAAAATAAAAAAAAATTTGCATACGTACCTATAGAGTACGAATATGCTGTTTGATACCATGATATGGAAGGGTGTGTAATTGTTGCATACTGAATTCTTTGCACCTGGTTCACACCGTTTGAAAAATTACACCTTCATGAGATCAAGTGCCAACACCTTGTACTCAATGTCGAGACTTCTCCCTGTGTTAAATGAGGCACGTAACTGTACTGACGTACTGCAATCACTCACCCACATCTCCACAAGCTCGGTTGTTGAGGTCTCAACTTACCAATATAAAGAGAACGTTCCCATTCACCTACAGCCCCAAAGTGATATTCGCTAAAAGTCTGCCCTGTCTCACTGATACTTATTAATTATTAACGTCACGTTCTTTGTACCGCACAAACGTAATATTTCAGACCTGGTCTATTGGCAGAGAATTTTACCCGTCCGTGCAAATTACAGCCGGAAATCCCCACCATACATAGCATCTTCAGGGTCAAGCATGGTAGCCGGTTGTAATTACATAGAAGATGAATGGACGAGCACCGAGGTGTAATATATCTGGCTTGTGGAAAGTAGTTTCAGATCACAGGGCTTCTTCAGTTACGTGACCTTTGGGTCTCCCTTACCCTTTGTGTTATTTGTACATATTCTTGTAAAATGCTCCGACGCTTGAATAGGAAGCACTCTATAACGTAAACAAGTAGCAGATTAGTGATAATGCGTACCCTCACTGTCGTCTTTCCGAGTAATGATGAGTGATAAGAATAGAGCAGAATATAATTAATAACAGAATGAATATCTCAGGGCCAATGTTTCAACATGTACATAATACAAGTATGATGTAACATGGCGGCTACATTCTCCATTGCCACCAAGGGGATGTCATCGAAACGCAAATAAATGCAGACTTGGTATAATAAACAAGAAACAGTGATCTGCTCGATACCTGTATATCTTATTAAAATTAAATTTTTGTATAAAATAGATGGGGGTCAAATAACTCGCTTAATTGCGTAGTCGGATATCGTGGTTGATCGGCTGCAAATCATATGTTTTTGGCAAGAAAAACTGCGATCTCTGAAATTCAATTTTTTCCCGTCGGAAAACACAGAAATTGTAGTAAAATGAAGACAGTTTTTTTTTATATGGCGTCATTTAAAAACGGTATCCCTCTTAATTCTTGTTGTGCCCAGGTGCTTTGGCGGCTTCAGGTTTGACAGCCCCAAATATGGTAGAGGCTACGGTTGGAGGGACAGTAACTCTGGAGGCCTCCTACGCCAGTACAGCTCAGCTGATTGCCCTGACATGGATGAAGGTATTACTGACCATCAAAATTGCATTTACTGTTCAGATTTGTTATCTATACCAAACAAAGAAACATTATACACAGTCTAATTTGTATAAATATTAGGATAACGACTTTTTTCATTAAAATTTCATAAATTAATTGCACCACCATACTTTCATATCTCACTGTATTCTCAGATGCGGACAAAGTAGTTTATTTTATTTCATTCATAAACTATTATAGCTACAAAAGTTTTATTCAAAAAGACCCATTGATACCCATGCACACCTGAAGTGTTCATAATCAAACTTCGACCTTAGAAAGAGATCTCTTACTATTGTTGTTCTTAGGGTGGCATGTGTTATGATAGTCATACAATCTACTGTCAATTCAATGACGTCATCTTTGATACGTTTCTTGCATTCTTATTGTATTACCAGATCGACGCAGATGGAAATAACGAGAGGAAAACAACGGTTTATCTCTGGAACCCCGTGAAAGGAGAGGGCAATGCGATGGGTCCGCTGTCGGGAAGAGCCGAGAAGGTCGGACAAGCTTCGCTGCTCATCAAGGATGTAGAAGAGACGGACGGAGGAAAGTACTCCATCACAGTGATCGTGGAAAATGAGGGGCAAGAAGAGAGAACTATCAACCTTAAAGTACGAGGTGCGTACACAGCAATGAAAACAATCGCTCCGGGGTGCAAATTACTCATCATCATATAGTTTACATATAGTTGGAAAATCCGTACATTATTGTTATCCTGCTGTTGAGGGTAGGCTGGCTGTATCAACACTTCTTGTTTTTCCTATCGCTACGTTGCTGTTTTCATATCTTGACGTCAAATGGTTACATCTCGATACCAGGGTTGATTGAATTAAACCACTGCCGTTGAAGAACCCCACCACACCTTCTCACTTGACACAAGAAAAAGAATATGTACAATGACTAACTAATGTTATACACTGCTAGTATCAGAGTCACTTTTCCATGATTGAAATGACATTTTTCCATGCTTACAAAAACTCCCAAAGTAGCTGTCATTATGTTCTTACATTAGTCACTGTTCTATATTGCCTGCTGTTGCATTAGCAGATTCCCTAGCTTTACAGTTTCACCTTGGAAATAGAAGGGGCGTACGCAAATGTCGTTCAAAGCAGACAGTTTGTTATCTCAGAGGGAGGCAGCCAACGAAACAGAACCGACGATCACTCTGAAAGGCGTCTGCATTACCGACAAAATCGATCTTAGCCCTGCATACTTCAAATCGAATTAGTGGTTGCATTTAAGAACGATTCTATTCATGTCGAGCGTACTTCAATCTGCAATTTGCTGTCAGAAACGGCTGAGCTGACGTACAAAAATAGGCCGACTGAATAAAACGTTCTTCTGATGTTTCTGCCAATTGTACGGTCATGGAAAAATAAGTCAGAATAAAACATAAGCTTCATGTTAGTTGTCTTCAAAATGGCGTCTGTCAATGTATTCAAAAACAAAAAGAGTGGATGTAAAATATCCAACCATATAGAGCTATATTCAGCAGAAAAATACGTTATCTTGACAACGTTATCCTTAATCGAAAACATAAATTATTGAAAATGATACGGATAAAGATTGTTATTATAAGACGCTGCTTGCAAACGATCAGTATCAACACTAAATATGTGACAAAAAGTGTCTATAGATCCACTACTCCACACTTGTTTGTTCTTGGGATAAAATTCAATATTTTTACCATTTCAGTGCCGCCCACTGTAGCAGTAGGACCCCAAGACCCCTACCAGGCCATCTACAAAACAGACGTGTCTCTGAACTGCATTGTTGCTAATGCCAAACCGGAAATTACGTCACTCTATTGGTTGAAGAACAGGAAGCCCGTAGACACAACAGCGAGCGGCCCCAGTGCCAAATACAAGGACGGAAACACCGTGTTCCCGTCATTGGTCATCAGGAACATCAGCAAGGAGGATGCCGGGACATACACATGCGTCGCTGATCACGTGACTGGGCCAGTAGAAGACAGCATGGTCATGAAGGTTTCTTGTGAGTTTAAAGTTTTCTTTCAAGTGAATTGACTATTTTGCAGTGATCAGGTAAAATAACAACCACTGGGTTACTTTGTTCTTTGCAAATTTGGGATTCAGTGATGTTCCTGTGGTGTCATAATTTCATTTTATTTTCACATAAAATATCAGGAGCTAAAAATGCTAGAAAAAAATCTATTATTCGAGATCCAGAAAGCTGATAGAAGAAAAACAATGTTAACCGATATGATATTGACTTTGAATGTAAATATTTAATCTTGATCCCTAGCATATGATTAATAGCCATCAGCACATTTGATGATTATTTATTCATGACCGCTATCAATATCGCATTCGGTTGTCCATAAAGAAAGAAAAAGACTCAAGTTTTTGTACTAAATGAAACAACATGAACAACAACGCAAGAAACAGTACGTCTACACATTTTATGTCATTCGAGGAGACAGCAAAGGAGCAGTGATTACATTTATGATTATACAAATTGCCTCTCAACAATTATTTTCTTGTATTGATTCACTCCTCTGATACTTTGATAAAGTATTATGAACTTGTGATAGTTTACGATATGGTTGTTGACGTTGTTTCAGATCCAGCTCAAATAGTCAACGTAACGTACCCCAAACGAGTCTATGTTGGTGACAAGGGGGTCAAGTTGTTCTGTGCTGCAGACGGCAACCCACATGCGGAAGTGACGTGGTCTAAGGAGGGGTCACTTCCGCTCATAGGAATGAAGGCCCTCCCTGGGTGAGACGGGTTACCATTATAAGCTGATTCAGGGTTTGAACTGCACATACGCAGCGTGATGTATTTTAAGTAATATTTGAAAATGGTTAAAAGTTGAAGGCCAATGGGACATTAAGAAAATACGTCTGAACAATATCAAGCATGGTAAGAAGTTATGGGTCATCATCTTTGACCTCAATCATGCGCAGTTCAAACCTTGATCCGACTTATAGGCATGGAAATCGTTCTTTTTCTTATTGTAATATCTTATTGTTATATAAAGTAATAGCCAACTGATATTTACATGTAAAACAGCAACACACTGATACATTGTATTCAGCCTATATACACCCTTATAACTGTTATATTCAGTTACATATAACAAACTTATATCTATGTTATATTCAGCAATAGCACCATGATATATATGTCATTTACAACAAAAATAGTAGACTGAAATGTATGTTACATTCAACAACAACACACTGTTATGTATGTTGTATTCAGCAATAACACCCTGATAATTCCTGTGGTGAGACGTAACGACAGCGGAGAGTACATCTGTACTGCGAGGAATGGTGTTGGCAGGACAGACTCCAAAAGGATACGCCTGAAACTTCTAGGTGCGTCTCACGGTGATATATCTAATAGCATTCAAGTTTTATCAAATACCGGCAGAACTATATATTCAATAGCACTCAAGGTTTATCAAATACCGGTGGAACTTGTGTGTGTGTGTGTGTGTGTGCGTGTGTTCGTATGTGAGTAGAATGATGATTTACATTTTTATTTTCGTAAAATGTAATGCTACACAAAAATTAGAAACTGTTTCTACCAAGTAATCACATGTATTTTCTAAGCAATGCACTATGCTTTATGTTTTAAATTTTATACCTTTAACATCAGGTATATAGCATACATGTTGTGAGCCAATGTATGATCGAAGCAGGAATATTTTGTTATTACAGTAAATACTTCACCATTAGAAACCCGTCGATTTGCAAATTTAAAGCAACGCTGAATTCTAGACAGGCACCACATCATTCATTGTTGTCAAAGAAGCTGGGAAAGATAAAGATAGTTATTACATAGTGCCGTGAATGTGCACGCTTGGCTTAAGCAATTACATGACCGACACCCATTAAGGTGCGTATATTATTAAGCAGAGTCGCCCTTGAAAAGGACAAATTCGTGGCGCCGTGAGAGAGGGATTTAGATCTTTATTATGATAATCTGAAGATATTTTCTTTACGTCAGTTCAGAGAGCGGTGCTGTTTATCTAATAGAAGCTCTCCCTCCCCTTTCGTTTCAATCATGAATTGCAAAATCTATACGTTTATTGATGAAAGTGATTATGAAAGATTTCTTAACAAGATTTAAAAGTGATCAGTAACCAAATTTGTGGGGTAGTTGGGTGTATAGATTGGCGGTTCATATACGTTGTAAGCCATATATTTAATTTCTATTCAGTCGTATTTTTGCATATAAACAAATGGACGTCATACCGTGTAGAACGTAAAACGGATGGTCCCAAGCTGCTTTGGGTGCTGCACATGTAGATAGGGGGCGCTGTTTTCGTTTCCTTCGCCATCCGTCAAAAACACGTGCACAATGGCGTCGAATTAGACGCCAATTATTTTCCACAAATGAGCCAATTTTCTCCAACTGGCAGACGGGCATGAATTAGGGCCATGCGGGAACGCAGGGAATTTTGAAATGATAGGAAATTATGGCGACTTCTATGTGATCGGAATATAACCTTCTCTCCGATCATGTCCATTGCACCACTTTTACATTGCTGTTGGGCAAATTTACAGAATTCGTAACTGTTCAATATTTTACATTTAGAGATTCGTGAAGGCCTGATAAGCGACTTTTGGTGATTTTAAGTCTTTTTGTAAACCACTGGTATTTACAAAAAGATCTAGAAACTGGAAGAACTGCAATAACCGGGTATCAACCATAAAAGATGCTGTTCATCATAATTTAACAAGGTGCCATAGCTTTATGATAATGATAGTGATTTCATTTGCACACTCATGCCCAAGGGCTAAATGCAGGGTAATAAACAGATGCACTAACGTATGAAAATGTATAAAACTGTTCAGACTATAGAACTACTTTATCTGATGTTGCTGCATACATCAATGAGGGGTTTGACCTCTTTGAAGGCAGTGGTTGATGAATAGTCCCACGTTTTCAATTATATATGATTTGTGGGTTTCGGGATTTTGATAGAAATGTGTTTCTTTTTTAGTTTTATATCATTGTAGATAACCCTTTGCTTCCACACTGCAAACACGATAGAGAATGTACATGTACACTGCGGGTACATTCTCTTCACCTTTGTAGTTATAGTGCGTCAGTGTTTATAGTGTTTTTTCTTGTCACAACTGTGACACACACAGAAGGGGGAGGCGGCCTGTCCACAGCTCTGATAGTCGGCGGCGTGGCTGTGTCGCTGCTGATTGTCGCATGTGTCGCTGTTGTGGCGGTGTGGGTGCGCAGGAAGAGGAGGAAGGACAGGGAGAGAGAGAACATGTCCATGTACTACAAGGCTGCCAAGGAGGAGTTTGAGTATCTCGCCAAGAAGCGGCTTGGGGGGAAACCGCCAGAGATCATGAAGAGGACAGGTTCTTAAACGTTTACGATATCATATCATATCATATCATATCATATCATATCATATCATATCATATTATATTATATTGTATTATATTATATCGATTTGATACCGTGCTGTATCATTTTGTTTTAGCGAAAGAAAACGGG
Organism: Branchiostoma lanceolatum; assembly: GCA_035149815.1. Classification (NCBI taxonomy): domain Eukaryota; kingdom Metazoa; phylum Chordata; class Leptocardii; order Amphioxiformes; family Branchiostomatidae; genus Branchiostoma; species Branchiostoma lanceolatum. The sequence goes on along the minus strand of CM068877.1, from coordinate 10,152,957 downwards.
GGACAGTACCGACTTCTAGTCACCTTTGACCTATGGTTAGAGTCACGTGTTCGCGTGTCATGGTATCTTTAAAAAGAGACCGTTGAACATTCACATTTACAAACTTGTTTTCCATACCTTGTTATCATCTTATACAATACAATAAGTATGTATGTACAATCATACATATCCTTTTTTCAAGACAATCCTAGACTCTGTACATGTGAGTCGTGTATTTGTTGTAACTAGTTGAGACCGGTTGAGACTAAACCAATTTAATCGGCACTCAGTGCGTAAGCAACAACGGTTGCCATGGATGCAGCGAAACAACCTGCCATGATAAAAGGATGTAACTATTAAATATAGCTACGTGGCCTGTAGGAGATATGGATGACGCCTACGCTAATAATAGTCTTACTGTGTAACTGTGCACAGGTGTTGGTTTAAAAAAGATGAGAAAATACAAACACGGGCAAGCTCGATATCCTTATCCTACTGAGATACTATAAATCGTGAATACTTGATTTCTAGACTCTAAGCAGCTAAATTGTCTTGCAAGATCTCCAGTGTGCGAAGTGTAGATTCTAATGACTAAGCTCTTTGTGTGTTGTTCTTTTTTCAATGTAGGGAAAGAAGATGTGATCGATGTTAAGGAGAGGAGTGACAAAGGTGACGATTAATTTTGTATTCTTAACCATGGCTATCGTTTAGGAATGTGAATAACATTATAGCGCTGGAATCACTACCTCAAATATGCGCACATAACATCGTTTTTCTTTTCCCCCCTCCCCCTCTCTCCCCCCCTCTCTCCCCCCCCTCTCTCTCTCTCTCTCTCTCTCTCTCTCTCTCTCAATATGTATTTGTGAGAAGACACATATCCACTCTACCACGTCATACAAGTCCTGTACCATAGTCTAAACATTTACTCTTTATTATATTTTTATATTGTATTGCAACAAGACAATACATGGTGCAGCGCCAGGTAGACAAGCTGAACACGTTTGTTTGTTTGAACCTTTGTTTATTTATGTTAAGCTCAAATCGGCACGCATACGCAGGCCGCTTTTCATTGAGGTGATGAGGGAAGAGGTAAGGGTCAGATACAATATAACATAACAGAGATACACAGTCATTTGAGTCCTAATAACTCTAATTTTGATTTACAATCATTCTCCATTACGTTAACGCTCTTCGGCAGGTCGAAAAAAGATGGTGCGCGCCATCTACAGTTACACTCCCCAGGATGAGGACGAATTAACCCTGAAAGTCGGTGACGTCATAGAGGTCATCCGAGGTGAAAATGGCGGCTGGTGGTTCGGCTATCTGAACGGTCAGCTGGGACTGTTTCCGTCCAACTATGTGGAGGTCATTGACCCTGAAGGTAATGTCTCCTAGTATATTATACTCCAGTAAACGACGGCATTAATAAGGTCGCTCACCTTTTCGAGTACGCATGCGTAGCGACATGTATTGCAGGGAATATGTCAAAGTCCCCCCCCCCCCCCGAGACAAAACATTGTATTGCGAATCAAGACAAGACGAGAACTGCACAGGGGCCTTCGGCTTTGCCCTTGCGCACGCGTACTCGTGATGGTGAACGAGCTTATACGATTAGGAAAATGGAGTATAATTCCCTTCTCTAAAAAGTGTAATCTCATTCTGTTGTCATAATTTGACCGCATATCTCCCCTAGTCCTTACACCTACCTAATAGGTAACGTAACATGACCTATTTACGTGCAGAACCTATTTACGTCCGGTTTGGCTCATGTCCACATGTCGCGGTGTATTATGCCAAAGCCTGTTCTCATGAGCAATAAAGAACATCATAAGTATGATCCTTAGCCATCTCTTTAATTTTTGAACAGCAAAACATAATGGCCATGCGTTTACCACGTGAACGCCACGTGCCGCGCATGTGGGGGAAATTTACAGAATAAACCATGTTTTTTTTTCATCGCGTTAAGCAAGTGGCCGGACAGACATAGTGATTTTACTATCATTTGTCTGCAGACTACTTTGGACAGTTACTGGGCATTTTTTTTCTGGTCTAGGTTCTTAAAGCATAGCGCTAGAAGGGAAAAGATTCAGAAGTGGACGATAATGGGTTACCCTAGCACAATTCTTCATCATATACCTCAGTATAAATACATACTCGCACGGCGTTAAACAGGCGGAGAAAAACTTACAGACCATGCCTTTTCTTTTTAGAAGAGCTGATATTTTTGCCCATGGGTTTGAAATTTGGCTCTGTCCGCGCAGTTTTAAGATAAATACGTTTTGAATAAATCGGACGTAAACTGGTCATGTTACGTTAGGAGTATATTTTTCGGTGACAAGGAAAATCCCTCTGTAACCCTAAGCCTCAGTCGGGCATAACCCTGCTTCATTTCAAACATCGTAGGCATGAAAAGACATTATATCTATGTCGCGATGTCGTGCAAAAATGATATTGCAGCCCCATACCATATGTCAACATCTACAAAAATATACAGAATTTGCATTGTATGATGCATACCTTAGTAAGCCTTGTTGTTGTTAAAAAGGGGGTACAGAAGTGGTTGTCCTCTTCTTTCTTCATGGTACTATTTCTAAGCCCGGCCCGCCATACAAATAGTGCGCTGCATTCTGGGATGTCTTAGAGGGTACTTGAGGAGTTTGACGGAGTACCGATCGGTCTAATGCGTGCGGGGCTAATGGGTATTTTATCGTGTACTGTTAAGAAATATGCATTTCTTAATTCCTAAAACTAATATCTATTGGAAAATACCACAACCTTTTGGAGTTTCGTGTTCCTTAACCTTAAGAACCAGTTTTGACATTAAAGTTATGCCTTACGATCTATCGTCGTCTCGAAGTCTTGTATTCTTTTTTCTCCTCAACAAACATGAAAATTCAGCTCCTTGAAGCTAATTTTGTTTAAAAGTGTCACACGGGCATTTTGTCTGCTTTATTTTCAGATCTCGTCGGCGAAAATCGCTTCAACGACGACAAGCAGCGAGAACAGCGGGACATGTCTCGCAAGATCGCGGCCGAATTCAAATCTCGCGCCGCCGCCGATAAGAACTTCCCTCTACAAGTCGAGATCCACGACGAAGGAGGAACGATAACGAAGAAGTACGACAAGATAGGCATGGCGGCGACTCTGAAGTTAGAGGAAAAGAAGCACACGTTGGCTAAGCAAGTCGCGAAACACAGTGTATAGATTATAGTGCAGTAGTTTAGTCACCCGCCATCTTGGCCGCAAAGCCCTGTGGGATAATGAACGAGCCATTTTGGATCCTGAACGAAAAGAGTCACAGAGAAACAATTTTAGCTCAAGTAAAAAAGGACCAATAAGATGACAACAGTCGGATGCTTTTGTTAAACTTCACATACACGTCCAAGTTTTTGATGGACGTTTTCTTACGTTTAGATACGACAGGAATATTACATACTGTCCGTGTAGTGATGCAGTAGTAGGCAAGATCGCAAGGACAATCGAAAACTCTTTCTAGAAGCCTCAGTAGTACATACACGGGGCAATTATAACCATTACGATCTAGTACTACACACACTTCGGTACTTGTGACGTACATTGTAGGTAGACAATGGTTGACTACGCGGCAGAAGGTTTGCCAATAGTTAACGCTGGCTGAGCCAGTATCTTACAGACAGCAACAATTTCTACACGAGTTCATGGTTGTATGTTGTAAAGTTGTGGGTTGAATTCTGGTATCATCTACCCAAGAAAGTAGCTTACGTAGACGGTGGCATACGTAAGGATAATATTTGACGTTCAATGATGATTTGGTGCCTGTGTTTACACGATAGAATCGTTATGTATAGCACTAATGTTTGTATTTCTGATCATCTGTTGATGAGCAAGATTAGCGATGTGTTTTCTACCTAGTGCAAACAACTGAAGCTCACATTCAAGATATACGAAACAAGTTATGAATGAAAGATTTGAACAGACAAGATTTGTTTCTTATCCATAGAGAGAGCAATATTTTTGAATTATTTGGTCAGATGATATGAGCGAACCTGAGTTGTCAGTCAGTGATTTCGAACGTGCATGGGCACTTAGACTGATCCCCTTCAGTCTCATTAAAATGCTACACTTGAAAACGCACTTTCATGACTAAATTGTGTTTCTACTAACATGGCCAATCATACTGAAGAATGCCCTCTTCTGATGACGTCATTTTGAGCTACTGACGTCAAAGTCGCCGGTTGCTTTTGATGACCGTAACTAACTTGAATGCATTCAAACATGTGAACGCTTTAACCAATTATTTATATTCCCTTGTTCACTGCTGTCTACCAAAGTGTTAGCCTTTATTAGGCACTTTGTTTTACGTTGCTATATCTTGTTTTGGCTAAAGGTATTGTTGTATATGGAACATGTAAGTGCCACAACAATGACGTCTTGTTGGGTTGAATGAGCAATGCTTTGAGGATTCACTGCAAAATGTTAGTGAAGAAAATTCAGTTCACAAACAGGTTAAAAGCGTTAGTTATAATATCATCTATATCCTTCAACTAAAGAAGAAGATATCACAGCTGACATATCAAGCGTTTGCAAATCATAGAGATGCTTAGACTTGTACTGAAACTACAGTTGCTTGCTTAGTGCCATCTAGCGACTACAGCTATAAACGCAGTTTTGGACATTCGAGTCATTTGTGTTAGAATTGTTTTATTTGTCTTATGTGTTCTGGATTATGTAGCTATGATATTTCTCCCTGGTTGTCTTTGTCTTACGTAACTATCTTGATGATGGATCTGATGTAGACTAGAGAACTGTGATGTATAGAGGTTTGCTCTGTGGTTAATTAGAGAAAAAAAACAATTATAATACACGTTGTATAAAATCTGATTACTGTTATCATTCAACAACTTGTCTAATAGCATGGAGCTCCCAACATTAGTGTTTCTCGAACATACTACATTTTCTCTTTTGACCAGGTTGATACATGTAGTTTCTGCTACATACAGTTTTGCTACATACATTTTCGTGAACTATCGATTTCTAGCAGGACTGGTTACAATTATTCTATCTTGTGTGCTCGGTAGACATGGTCTGAACTCCAAGTTTGACCATATTCTGCACGCTGAGAAACTTGCTTAACAGCTTACTCTTTCCCCTGAAAATAAAGAAGACGTTTGAGCAATATATTATATTTTCCATTAATAACGTATATTCATGATATTTTGCACAATGAAGATTGCTTAAATCTTATTAATAAGAAATTGTACATAGATTGCAGTTGGGTTTTTTTCATGTTCTTTTTTTCACTGTTAATACAAAAAAATAATAGACACGCACGGCACAGACACAGTAATCAAAATAACACAAAATAATACATTTCCAAAACTACCAAATCATACAAATTACTAAAATATGCGTTTCATTGATAGCAAGTGATAAAATTAAAACAGTTAGTTGTTAATATCAAACATAATTTCATACATAAGTTAAAATTGATCTGGCATTCGAATAACAGCTAATAAAGCACTTTCAGAATATCTTCAATGCAATATTATCTCTCATTTTGCCCCTGATTTTCTAGCTGTCCAAACTTCATTCATGATGACGTACCGGACAGAAGTTCAGGAGTGTGGCGTTGTAAGGGTTGTCAGCGAAGCAGTCCACCAGTTGTCGGTCACATTCACACAGCTGACGCTGGCACGTCCCCTCTGAGTTCCCTGTGGAGTTTAAGGCCCGGTATAAGCCCCCCTCTCACTGGACCCTACCCTGGGAGTCGTCTATATATCGGCTAGCGGAGCTTGGGTTTACAGCGGAGATTGGGTCGGTCTTCGGGGGGCAGCGGGAGGGTGGGCCGGGAAACCTTGGGAGCGCGTGCGGTGCTCGGTGGCGCGCCGATTACGGTGTCTGGACTCCCAGGGTAACTGAATCCGCGGCACGCTGACGGCATCGCTGCGGCCGATCGAATTGACAAAGCACAAAACGAATTTCATCGACAACAAAACGAATCTTCTTAAACTTTGTGTATTTTGTTGTCTTTTTGCTCACAATTGTACGTTTTGAATGATATCTCCATTATAAAATCAAAGGTAACACAAATTCAGTTAAGGACGCAGCGACGCCGCCAGTGTGCCGCGGGTCTAGTGAGAGGGGGGCTTTATACACGCATTTCCAATTCCAACCGACTGTGCTTAAAATGCTGTATAGAGCTATTTCATACAAAAAGCAGAATGAAATTCAAAATAGGTGTTCCCTAAAATACAAAATACACGACAACTTTATTGGAAATCACAGTGTTGACATTGAATTAAAATAAATCTACAACGATTAAAATACTAGTAGTCGGCGCACTATAGGTAGGATATCTAAACACAGGCTTAATTTCTTCAAGGCTTCTTTGTCTTATTTTCACGTCTAATTTCCAAAAGGCATAATCTGCAATTTTTTAACAACGTTGTCGTGACAATCAAAATGGTCGCAGGCGTAGATACTTGTACAGCCTTGGAGACATTGCAGTAATCAAGCTAGATGATAGGTGACGCTGCTGTCTAACTAGTAAAAATCTGAAGGACGTCAAATTTGTTGCGACGGCTAATAGAGAAACGAGGATTGCTTGGGTTGGTAACAGCGCTAACGTTACACACACACGCAGTCGGGCGGTGGTAGAGGAACTAGGATTGATTGAGTTTGTAACAGCGCTACATATATCTTCAGTCACAACACAGAATTAGAAACACACGCGCACGTAAAAAGACACAGACGCACAAAGACAAAAAAACACACAAATAAATAATTATATGAACACGCAAACATACACGCACATACACACACACACACACACACACACAAACACACACACAAACAAACGCACACACACACACACATTCACACACACACACAAACAAACGCACACACGCACACATACACACACACACACAAACACACACAAACGCACACACACACACAAACACACACGCATCGTACTACTTACAGCAGCTGACAGTACCCCACCAACAGAAGAACAGGTACGGTGATGTCCAGTCCTCACAACTGGTACCCCTGTAGCACTGGTCGTGACTCTCGCAACACCTGATGGGGTTTATAATCAACATGGAGGTCAGCATTGCAGGTAGTGGCCTGATTTACACACAGATTTTCGGATTCGAATCGGGGCTGTTAGTGAGGAGCTTTGGGCTGCTCAAGCGGAGTTCTCCTACTAGATAACGCTACTTGAGTGGCTTAGGGTTCTCCTAGCACAGTCCTGAGTCGACTCCAAGTCGGTGTTTTTGCTCACAAAATATTCTACAAGGTTGTGTCGACGTAACATAGCTATTTCCCACGCCGATATAGTTTGTTGTCTCTTCTACCATTTACCCGGTCACCGTGAGATCAAAGTCCAGACCGTCCCAGTCCGACATACATTGATACAGTGCCTGAAGGCAAAACTCATTTATCTGTTTACGTTGCAAATTCCGAAGACTCAGAACATCGAAGAAACTGCCACCTCGTCTGAGGTCACCTAACAGGGTCGTTATCAGGGCATCCACAAAGCGCAGAACTAATAAAGCGAACTAGATCACAAATATATTGCTGAATGAATTCATGAACATTCAATAAGCCAAAGCATCAGCTAAGACCTTCACTATTTCTAGACGAAGACAGTAAAAAGAAAAGTTTGGCTATTTGTTGTTTTACCTCAACCTAGAGTGCTAACGTTGCCTTCCAAGCACGACCGTTCACTATGAAAAATTATCAGCAGATAGTTATAGGCTATTGTCCCGTTCCAATCATCTGGGGTCGATGGAACATTTTCAGGCTAACCACAGTTCAGCAAAAGGTTAAATACAGGTCGGTGTGCAATGGTGCTAGTCCTGCGCATGTTAATGTGGCATCGTATAGCCTGGAGTCCAGTCTGATTAGCTTTGGCCCGCTCCCGACGTCCTGTGGCTAGCGGACGTTGGGAACGGGCCAAAGCTAACAAGGCTGAACTCCAGGCTAGTGACATCGTCACGCACGCACTCTTCCTCACTATGTCAAGCCCAAACAATCAGGACAAAGGCGCCTTGTTTAGCGTCACCATTCCCCATGACACCACCGTGAAAGAAGGGCTCATAGACGAAGGTGCAACAGAAGCATTAGAGAGACAGCTGTTATCTTTTCCACAAAGAAGTACCCATCCTGGTCTCATCCTCCGATTTTGGACTTTTGATCCTCTTTCTTTAGTAACTGAAAGATATCACTGCCGAAGGTAAGTCTGATACTTAATTTACCTGCAGTGTGACCGACAAAGATGAAACGAAATGAGGTAATTCCGCGTGATGCTACACTGACAACTCCATTTTCAGGCTTTCTGAATATTATCAAAATAACGAACGCTTTACTTACAGTATATATTCGTCCTCAGTGTCACAGTATTCTGTTTTGGTAACGTTGGAAACCTTAAAGTATTTTGAAAATGAAAAATAGTAACAACAGCATATAGCTTACTCATAGCGAGGTCAAGTCCAAGTTCGGTGTCTGTGTTGCACTCTAATAGATCAATGATTGAAATATAGTCGAAAATATTTTATGAATTCAAGCAATCGATGATTGAAATATAGTCGAAAATGTTTTACGAATTCAAAAATATAGTCGAAAATATTGTAGGAATTCAAAATATTTTCCAAACATTGCATTTTCCTGATAGCTAAAGAAAAACAATTGAAGATGACAACAGCAGCTGAGATCGCCATTCCGCAGTCTGCAGAAGACATCGCCCCCTCCTGGGTGCAGCAGGTACTGCAGAAGGACCTCCCGGGCGTCACCATCACGGACGTCCATGTCAAAGGATCCATCAGCGAAGGAGAAGGATTCATGAGCGACATCATCGCTTTTGATGCCGTGGGGACCAGAAATGGTACAAGTCAGCGCTACAGTCTCGTCGCTAAACTGACAGATTTCAAGCGGCCTTTGACAATATTCAAACAATGGTCCAAGGACTTTCAGATCAAATCCGAGACGATTGAAGTCAAGTTTTACTCCAGCGCGGTTCCCGAGCTCCTATCTGTGGCAAACCCGAACACAGAGGGCGAATCTAAGGCAAACCACCCTCCTGCTAATTCGTTCGTCCCCAAATGCTACTTCGCCGCCACCGATCCAAGCTCCATGGTGTCCGTCAGGGTCATGGAGAACCTGAAAACTCAGGGGTTCTCCATAAAACCTAACCGCCAATCACTGAGCCGTGAGGAGATGATGCTGACAGCCGGAGCCCTGGCGCAGTTACACGGCCTGTCACATCGGCTGGAGCTCCGTTCTGGCGTTCCCCTCCCCGAGAAGTACGGCTGGATCCTGACTCGCTCAGATGCTACAGATGTGGAGGATGTAGTAACCTACGAATGTCAGACCGCCGTGAAAGGATTCGCCGCGGCTTTTCCTGACCAGGTAGATCTTCTATCTCGTCTGGAGAAGTTAGATCCCCAACACGCTTTCCTCAACTTGGAGGAGGACCAGAGGCTTAAGGTGCTTTGCCATGCAGATTGTTGGGTCAATAACATCATGTTTAAGGTTAGGCATGTCATGTTTTTCATTTTTTTGTTCAAATCTAACATTACTGAGATCACAATCAAGATTTGTTGTTGCACTTCGTTTGAGTTCTTTACTTGTTTTACAAGTTGATTTGTAAGAGCTCTCGTCTTTGGCCTAAACATAGTATGCTGGAGACGTGCCGACTGAAGCAAGGCTGGTGGACTGGCAGAGTCCCGTGTACATGCCGCCAACCTTTGACCTGACGCTCCTGTTTCTTTGTGCCGCGAGTTGGGACGTGTTCCACAACCAACGGGACGCCATCCTGGCACACTATCACCGCAAACTGCAGGAGACCCTGGGTCCAAACGGTGAGAACCCTCATTATCAGTGTAGAATTTCACAGTAAAATAAACGCATTAAAATAGGATGCTACGTTTTCTTCCCTTTGTTATTTTCTTTGATGAATACGTAATGGTATTCATCTGACCGAAAGAAAAAGAAGTATCAATGTGATATCAGACGTTCAGTCTTGATTTCTAACGAACGACATATTCTTCTAGAATCCTCGGGACTACAGAGCTACACGCTGGAACAGTTGAAGGCAGACTTTAAAGCTGACTGTGTGTACGGGGTCATCAACCGTCTGATCCGTTTGATGCTCCTGCCAGCAGATCCAGATCTGGTGCGGATCTTGCAGGAGATCCAAGGGTGGGGCGTCATCTAAAGCTCTACATTTCAGTACGTGTTGACAGGAAATCAGTATATCCGATAGTCTACTAATAACTGTCGGCCAGTAGTCTACTAACAGTCGGTGTTTGTGTTGTTTTGTTTTTGTTAAAAAGAAAACAAACGAATTCTTTAGTGGGAAATATGTTAACTGTGATCATGATACAGATTGCTGAATTGTAGTCTTTTCGTGTATCTCGTTAGATAAACAAGGCACGCATCTATCTTTAACAAATAGATGTCATTAAAGTTATATCTTAACCCAAGTGGCGTAAGGATATGGCAAGATATATTCTCGAAATTCGCATTTACAACAAACAATATGTACCAATTACTTAACGTCTAGAATTTCTTAGACATTTTCGGATTCGATCATAGATCAAAAGACAAAAAATTCTCAAAGAAAGAATATTGCAATAACATTTATATCGTTATTGCTAATAATGATACTAGTACTATAGTGTTAGAAATATGTTATATTCATCATTATACTACATTTCAATAAGATAGTTTTTGTTAGTAAAATGTCACTATCAAAGTTTCCAATGGCAATATAGACAATGTTACACAGGGAAAGTAAAATCAGAATATTCCGAAGCATAACTCAAGGAATCAAATAAAACGATGTATCTAAACTAAACCGACTTGTAATTTTTCTTTTCGTTGTCTTCATACATACATACCATGACATCCACGTGTTTTCTGTGTTGTCAAAAAGTCAGACTACCCGAAGGCAAAGTACATTTGGCTGTTTACGTTGCTAGATTTTCAAAAGATCGACTTGCATCCAATGTAGAAACACCTCCGAGGTTACCGATACGGATAAAGGTTAAATTCAGGTCGGTGTGCATTGGTGCATCTACATGTACATGTTAAGTGCTAGTCCTACGCCTGTTGATATGACATCGTCACGTACTCTTTCTGACTATGTCAAACCCAAACAACCAGAACAAAGGTACCTTGTTTAAGGTCACCATTACCCGTGACACCACCGCGAAACAAAGGCACATATTAGGCGGAGTTGCTCCCTTACACAGACTCCTATACAAGGACGGCTGTTAGCTTTTCCCGAAAGAATTACTCGTTAACTCGTCTCCACCTCCATATTTTAAACTTGCAATCCCCTATTTGTAGTATTAAACAGGAACATATCACTGCCAACGGTAAATCTGATTCTTTACTTAGTTATTAGCTGCTGTGTAGCTCACAACAACGAAACGGGAGGATTGAAAACTACGTAATACTATGGGCAACTCCCTTGTCGTTTTTTTTTAAAGAATATTAACATGATGTAAATGCTTGACTTTCAATATATTTGTCCTCAGTGTCACTTAAACGGTAATGGAAGTTTGCGTATCGTTAGAATTGGAAAGATAATAGGCTTTAGAAGAAAAACAGCAGTAAAGCTTACTCATAGCAAAGTCAACTTCGAGCTAGATTTGTGTCTGTAATACCTTCACGTAGATCAGGGATGGAAATGTAGTCGAAAAATTCTGGGAATTCAAAGCATTTCCCAAGCATTGCATTTTCCTGATAGCTAGAAAAAACAACTGAAGATGACAACAAAACCTGAGATCGCCATTCCGCAGTCTGCAGAAGACATCGCCCCCTCCTGGATGCAGCAGGTACTGCAGAAGGACCTCCCGGGTGTCACAATCACGGACGTCCATGTCATGTCAAAGGATTCATCAGCGAAGGAGAGGGATTCATGAGCGGCATCATCGCTTTTGATGCTTTGGGGTCCAGGAATGGTGAAAGTGAGCGCTTCGGCCACCTCGCTGAACTGACAGATTTCAAGCGGCCGTTGACAATATTCAAACAGTGGTCAAATGACTTTCAGATCAAAGCCGAGACAAGGGAAGTCAAGTTTTACTCAAACGCGGTCCCCGAGCTCCTGTTTGAGGCGATCCAAAGCACTGAGCGCCAATCTAAGGCAGGGAATGAAGATGACGAATACAACCCTCCTGCTGATTCCTGGTTCCTCCCCAAATGCTACTTCACCGCCACCGATCCGAGTTCCATGGTGTCCGTCAGGGTCATGGAGAACCTGAAAACTCAGGGGTTCTCCATAAAGCCAAACCGTGGATTCTACGTTTTCTTCCCTTTGTTATTTTGTTATTACGCAATGGCATTCATCTGACCAAAAGAAAAAGAAGTATCAATGTGATATCAGACGTTTAGTCTTGCATTCTAACGAACTTCATATTCTTCTAGAATCCTCGGGACTACAGAGCTACACGCTGGAACAGTTGAAGGCAGACTTTAAAGCTGACTGTGTGTACGGGGTCATCAACCGTCTGATCCGTTTGATGCTCCTGCCAGCAGATCCAGATCTGGTGCGGATCTTGCAGGAGATCCAAGGGTGGGGCGTCATCTAAAGCTCTACATTTCAGTACGTGTTGACAGGAAATCAGTATATCCGATAGTCTACTAATAACTGTCGGCCAGTAGTCTACTAACAGTCGGTGTTTGTGTTGTTTTGTTTTTGTTAAAAAGAAAACAAACGAATTCTTTAGTGGGAAATATGTTAACTGTGATCATGATACAGATTGCTGAATTGTAGTCTTTTCGTGTATCTCGTTAGATAAACAAGGCACGCATCTATCTTTAACAAATAGATGTCATTAAAGTTATATCTTAACCCAAGTGGCGTAAGGATATGGCAAGATATATTCTCGACTTATACAGATGGAAGAAGAAATTCGCATTTACAACAAACAATATGTACCAATTACTTAACGTCTAGAATTTCTTAGACATTTTCGGATTCGATCATAGATCAAAAGACAAAAAATTCTCAAAGAAAGAATATTGCAATAACATTTATATCGTTATTGCTAATAATGATACTAGTACTATAGTGTTAGAAATATGTTATATTCATCATTATACTACATTTCAATAAGATAGTTTTTGTTAGTAAAATGTCACTATCCAAGTTTCCAATGGCAATATAGACAATGTTACACAGGGAAAGTAAAATCAGAATATTCCGAAGCATAACTCGAGGAATCAAATAAAACGATGTATCTAAACTAAACCGACTTGTAATTTTTCTTTTCGTTGTCTTCATACATACATACCATGACATCCACGTGTTTTCTGTGTTGTCAAAAAGTCAGACTACCCGAAGGCAAAGTACATTTGGCTGTTTACGTTGCTAGATTTCCAAAAGATCGACTTGCATCCAATGTAGAAACACCTCCGAGGTTACCGATACGGATAAAGGTTAAATTCAGGTCGGTGTGCATTGGTGCATCTACATGTACATGTTAAGTGCTAGTCCTACGCCTGTTGATATGACATCGTCACGTACTCTTTCTGACTATGTCAAACCCAAACAACCAGAACAAAGGTACCTTGTTTAAGGTCACCATTACCCGTGACACCACCGCGAAACAAAGGCACATATTAGGCGGAGTTGCTCCCTTACACAGACTCCTATACAAGGACGGCTGTTAGCTTTTCCCGAAAGAATTACTCGTTAACTCGTCTCCACCTCCATATTTTAAACTTGCAATCCCCTATTTGTAGTATTAAACAGGAACATATCACTGCCAACGGTAAATCTGATTCTTTACTTAGTTATTAGCTGCTGTGTAGCTCACAACAACGAAACGGGAGGATTGAAAACTACGTAATACTATGGGCAACTCCCTTGTCGTTTTTTTTTAAAGAATATTAACATGATGTAAATGCTTGACTTTCAATATATTTGTCCTCAGTGTCACTTAAACGGTAATGGAAGTTTGCGTATCGTTAGAATTGGAAAGATAATAGGCTTTAGAAGAAAAACAGCAGTAAAGCTTACTCATAGCAAAGTCAACTTCGAGCTAGATTTGTGTCTGTAATACCTTCACGTAGATCAGGGATGGAAATGTAGTCGAAAAATTCTGGGAATTCAAAGCATTTCCCAAGCATTGCATTTTCCTGATAGCTAGAAAAAACAACTGAAGATGACAACAAAACCTGAGATCGCCATTCCGCAGTCTGCAGAAGACATCGCCCCCTCCTTGATGCAGCAGGTACTGCAGAAGGACCTCCCGGGTGTCACAATCACGGACGTCCATGTCATGTCAAAGGATTCATCAGCGAAGGAGAGGGATTCATGAGCGGCATCATCGCTTTTGATGCTTTGGGGTCCAGGAATGGTGAAAGTGAGCGCTTCGGCCACCTCGCTGAACTGACAGATTTCAAGCGGCCGTTGACAATATTCAAACAGTGGTCAAATGACTTTCAGATCAAAGCCGAGACAAGGGAAGTCAAGTTTTACTCAAACGCGGTCCCCGAGCTCCTGTTTGTGGCGATCCCAAGCACTGAGCGCCAATCTAAGGCAGGGAATGGAGATGACGACTACAACCCTCCTGCTGATTCCTGGTTCCTCCCCAAATGCTACTTCGCCGCCACCGATCCGAGCTCCATGGTGTACGTCAGGGTCATGGAGAATCTGAAAACTCAGGGGTTCTCCATAAAACCAAACCGCGGATTCTACGTTTTCTTCCCTTTGTTATTTTGTTATTACGCAATGGCATTCATCTGACCAAAAGAAAAAGAAGTATCAATGTGATATCAGACGTTTAGTCTTGCATTCTAACGAACGACACATTCTACTAGAGTCCTCGGGACTACAGAGCTACACACTGGAACAGTTGAAGGCAGACTTTAAAGCCGACTGTGTGTACGGGGTGATCGGCCGTCTGTTCCGTTTGGTGGTCCTGCCAGCAGATCCAGATCTGGTGCGGATGATGCAGGAGATCAAGGAGTGGGGAGTTATCTAAAGCTCTACATTTCAGTTCGTGTTGACAGCAGATCAGAAAAGCCGATAGTCTACTAACTGTCGGCCAGTAGTCTACTAACGGTCCGTGCCTGTGTTGTTTTCTTGTTTGCTTTTTAGTTTGTTTCTTTGTTTCTTTGTTAGGCTGCACCAAGTAATTTTTATGGATGACGTCCTTTGGAGACCCTAGATCTAATGCGAGAGCGCGAAAAAAACCAAGAAGGGCCGAAAAAAACAAGATGCCTAGATTTAAAAAATAATAGTCGACGACACATATTAGGACACAAACTGAATGAGAGAACACAGTGTAACAACTAACAATTCTTTTATTCATCATGAAAACAGCAATGATTTGAATAAATCAGCTGAAGTTGAACAGCAGTTGTTGTCCTGTCCTGTTTCTTTCCATATCCCATTGATTTTGTAGGCCTGCAGAAACATAGTATATTAAAAAGGCAAAATTAGTTGGTGATTAACTCTTCGCATGCATTACTACATTTCTACCTATGCTTTAGAAATCCTAATGAATAATAGCAATCATTCAAGAGCCAAATATGGACCAAAAATGATAGAAATAAAAAAAAACACACATATTTTCCCAACAAGTATAAATAACCAGAAACGAATAAATGATCATTATCCATGCAGAATAAATGAATGCATTCATCTTAAACTCCCCCTTCGCAGATTATTTCTTTTTTTGCATATAGTACTTGATCCAAAACAGACTAAAGAACGAAACTTTTCATACCTCAAAAACAGACTTGGGCCTAGGAGCTTCAGTTGGGGCAGCTATATTGTCGACCTCCATGCGGATGAAACCCCCGAACTACTTGGTTGCCTGCCCCACCTGCAGGCCGGAGTAAACTTCAGTGCCTCTCCCGATCTTCTCGTCATTGCAGAAGAAATGCACTGTAGCTGATATTGACTAGACTGGCTTAGAATTGTACGGCTGAAACTCACTCGCCGCTACAAGTCTCTCGTACAGTTGCGCGAACGTCAGCTCTCCCTGACCGACATCGAGAGCGTACCAATCAACAACAACGTTGCCGCCCTTTTTCACTTATATGCTCACATATTTAGCGTCCGAACCCACATGCTCTGTGGAATTCGACGCCATCTTACTTACTAGTACTACTACTGGTATTTTGACCGTGGTGCACATGTACACCACCGTTATACGGCACATGTGTTTATTCATGCATTTCGCGTGACGAGTTTTACGTTAATCTTACGATTTGGTCATAGTTACAGGACGCGGAAATTCTTGTTTTTTTTCTGGGAACAGACCAAAATCAATGCGCGCGCGGACGTCATCCATAAAAATTACTTGGTGCAGCCTTAAAGAAAAAACAAACAAATTCTTTAGTGAGAAATATGTTAACCGTGATGATACAGATCGCTGACTTGTCGTCTTCTCGTGTATCTCGTTACTTAACAAGCCAGGCATCTTGCTTTATCAAATAGGTGTCATTCAAGTTATATCTTAACCCAGGTGACGTAAGAATATGGCAATGTATATTCTTGAATCATATAGGAGGATGAACAAAGTCGCATTAACAACAAACAATATGTACCAATTACTTAACGTCTAGAATTTCATAGAGATTTTCGGCTTTGTTCATAGATCAAAATAAACAACTTTTTCTCAATTAAAGAATATTGCAAATACCATCAATATCGTTATTGCTAATAATGATACTAGTGTTAGAAATATATTATCATTATACTACATTTCAATGTTTGTTATTATCATTATACTACATTTCAATAGGAAACTTTTTGTTAGTAAAATTTCACTACGAAGTTTCCAATGGCAATATGATTTCTTCGCAAGCACATTGATCTATTGTGTAATACGAAAATGAGCTCGTAAAAGAAAACCAATGACAAACCAGTTGGTAACATATAAGCCAGACAACAACAAGAATGGCTTTGATATAGCAAACAGACAATGTTACACAGGGAAAGTAAACGCAGAATATTCCGAAGCCTAAGTGAAGGAATCAAATATAATTATGTATCTCTATTAAACTGACTTGTAGTTTTTCTTTTCGTTGTCTTTATACATACATACATACCATCGACGTGTTTTGTGTCTTGTCAAAAAGTCAGACTACCCGAAGGCAAATTACGTTTGGCTGTTTACGTTGCTAGATCTCCAAGAGATCGACTTGCACCCCAAGAATGAACACCTCTGATGTTACCGGTAGGGCCATGGTGACCCCTATACCGGAAAGGCCTTGACACACCTTTGAACGAATTCAGACAGACAGACACACACACACACACACACACACACACACACACACACGCACACACAAACGTATATTACGGAACAAAATTAGCTATTTGTCATCAGGATGTAGAATATGTAGGCTAGTAAGTAGCCCGTAGAGGATAAACAATATTAATATCAACATGCTTAGTTTAGTCGCGGCATTTCGTAGAAAATAAGGGCTTTTGAAACGGCATTTCCTACCTAGGTCTGACCTTGTTCCCAACGCGGCCAAATGGTTCGGACGTCGCTGTTATGTTCGGCTTTCGCCAGTCTTCGGATGACTTCGGTATCCGTTCGTATGATTCTTTGTAACCCTGTTTCAACGGATCGAGTTCACAGTGTGTGTTTAGTGTATGATTCTCGGTTATCTATCAGTGGACCGAGTTGCACACTGTGTGTTAATTTGTTTCACTAATTCTCGAGAATCTTTCAGTAAACCGATTACACAGTGTGTTAGTATATGATTCTCGGGAATCTTTCAGTGGACCGAATACATAGTTTCTGTTTAGTGCATGACTCAGCGGACTAAGTGAGTACACAGTGACAATGTGTGCTTTGTAATGTAGCGGATAGATCATAGAGTGTTTACAAAGTAACACCGATCAACAACTACAACAACTGTAGCCTACCTCCCATGGTCCACGTCATCTACAGGGTCCTTATTCGCTACCAACATGACGCATATAGAAAAAAGGCAAATATTCTGCTAAATCATACTACATGCATTACATGAATACACAGTACATAAACATAAACTTAATCTCTAAAATCATCATCATGATCATAATCTCTAAAAAAGCATCATGATAAACGTTACCCCCTGTAACTAAGTGAGCAACGCCTAAAAGGTATCCACCCACATATACAGTTAGAATAACTCCGTATGAACACACCAGACGGTCTCTTTTGACCATTGTGTTCCGAGAAGTAGGCACGTCGACTTAACTCGCAGGTAAGGACTTAACGATATGAACTGTACCTTCCACATTAATGCTTTAGTTTCCGCCTGCACTATGGTGAAGATATCAAAGTATTTATCATGCTTTCGCACGCATTTTTGGACAAAGTTTCCACAACATTACAGGCTTAGAATGGTGTGCTTGGAAATGCGAAGTCATACCTGAAACCGAAATTTGCTATGTTCCTGGGTCACCATGACACACTGGTCGTTTTGTTAGTTAGCAGTTTGGAGAAGGCAGTTTAATGGAAGCACAAAACGGTTAAGGAAATGCTCAGCTTTTAACCTACATATGTTGGACACAAGTCAGAGTAGATAGACTATAAGACCAGGTAGACACGTACGCTGTCAACATGCGGTAAGATTGCTTATAATATGCAAACCCGAACGGCTATAAGATGGTTAGAAATGACACCGTCTATTCAGGTTGTGACCTGAAGGTAATTTTCCTACTTAAGTAGTAAATGAAGCCGATCTTTTAAAAGATAGAGGTATTTTTAAAGCCCCGTGACGATCATGAGATGTGTAGGGGCGTGTCGTGGGAATGTCTGGATCGAGTACGTACTATCATATTTCTGTGCACGAGGATGTTTGCTGTGTATCTGTTCACAATAGACGCGTTAAAAAGACACCTGTTACACGCCGAAATGAATATAAAGAGGCCAAGCATGAATATAAAAATACATGGTACAGTCACAATAGGTCAAATCAGACTGTAAAATGCATTTCTGTTACAAAACCTCCAGGAAATATTCGTTATAATCGGACCGCAGTCAGAGGAAAAATATATCGCGGCAAAGTTGACCTATTTTCAGGTTTTCAGCGAGTTCTTCGCTATAGTATTCTTTTCAAGCGGAGAAACGCACCACATGTGGTTTTACGAGATACCGGGTTAAAGGAGATGGCTCACGATGCGCCAATTTATGGGCAATATAGATATTGGAATTTTACACTTCCTGTATTAGACAGGCGTTTCCGAATCAAATTCAGGAAAAATCAACTCAACTTGGAGGAGGGAAACTATGATGTGATACAATGTACAACTCTTTTATCAGGCTTTCTATTAGCCTGACTAAGTCGTGCTCCTAGCGGCCGGCCCAATTGCTCTTGGATTAACATCCACCATCGACAGATTGTGTAAACACAGGCTAGCTTTCTATGAATATTCACATAATAATAACGCTACATTTACAGGACATCTTGTTTTCATGTGAAGATTTTTCGCAAGTCTAGTACAACCGTCTGTCTCGTGAATATTAAAGTTGTGTTAAAACACAGTTACAACCTAAACAAACAATCTTACAAGACTGCATCTAATTCGTGGTTTTATATTGTATTCTTTAAGGATCGGTTTCTTACTTATGTACAGGTTCTCAGTACAGTTCTCATTTGATCATAAGAAAGATAAAGAACACACCAACACATTACAAAAATAATCCCTATAAGCTAACTTGATGGAGATAAATTGCTGTAATGACTGCGTTGATGTGCGGAAACTAAATGGTATCAATGTCACTTAGATATATTGGTGATCTTTCCGTTTTGGTATCATTAGAAAGCTCATAGCATCTTTTAAAAAGGAGCATATTCTCATAGATGAATAATATATTCCAAAGCTCAGTTTATAAGTTCTTCAAGTATTTTCCAAACATTATGTTTTACCATTAGTTAAAGAAATCTTACTGAAGATGACAACAGCAGCTGAGATCGCCATTCCTCAGTCTGCAGAAGACATCGCCCCCTCCTGGGTGCAGCAGGTACTGCAGAAGGACCTCCCGGGCGTCACAATCACGGACGTCCATGTCAAAGGATCCATCAGCAAAGGAGAGGGATTCATGAGCGACATCATCGCTTTTGATGCCTTGGGGACCAGGAATGGTACAAGTCAGCGCTACAGTCTCGTCGCTAAACTGACAGACTTCATTCGGCCGTTGACGCTATTCAAACAATGGTCCAAGGACTATCAGATCAAAGTCGAGACGATTGAAGTCAAGTTTTACTCCAGCGCCGTTCCCGAGCTCCTGTCTGTGGCAGCCCCAAGCACTGAGCGCCAATCTAAGGCAGGGAATGGAGATGACGAATACAACCCTCCTGCTGATTCCTGGTTCCTCCCCAAATGCTACTTCGCCGCCACCGATCCGAGCTCCATGGTGTCCGTCAGGGTCATGGAGAATCTGAAAACTCAGGGGTTCTCCATAAAACCTAACCGCCAGCCGCTGAGCCGTGAGGAGATGATGCTGGCAGTCGGGGCTCTAGCGCAGTTGCACGGCCTGTCACATCGGCTGGAGCTCCGTTCGGGCGTCCCCCTTCTCGAGAACTACGACTGGATCATGACTCCCTCAGCTACTGTGAGGGATGCTGAAGATATTGAGGATGTAGCAACCATCCAATATCAGACCGCATTGAAAGAATTCGCCGCGGCCTTTCCTGACCAGGCAGACCTTGTATCTCGTCTGGTGAAGTTAGACCCCTATCGCGAGCTCCTCAACTTGGAGAAGGACGTCCAGAGGCTTAAGGTGCTTTGCCATGCAGATTGTTGGGTCAATAACATCATGTTTAAGGTTAGGCATGTCATGTTTTCCTTTTTTGTTCAAACTTTACATTACTGAGATCGCAATCAAGATTTCTTGTTGCACTTCGTTTGTGTTCTTTACTCGTTTTACAAGTTGATTTATAAGAGCTCTCGTCTTTGGCCTATACATAGTATGCTGGAGACGTGCCCACTGAAGCAAGGCTGGTGGACTGGCAGGGCCCCTGGTACATGCCGCCAACCTATGACCTGACGCTCCTGTTTCTTTGTGCCGCGGGTTGGGACGTGTTCCACAACCACAGGGACGCCATCCTGGCCCACTATCACCGCAAACTGCAGGAGACCCTGGGTCCAAACGGTGAGAACCCTCATTATCAGTGTAGAATTTCACAGTAAAATAAACGCATTAAAATAGGATGCTACGTTTTCTTCCCTTTGTTATTTTCTTTGATGAATACGTAATGCCAGTCATCTGACCAAAAGAAAATTAAAAGAAGTATCGATATCATATCAGACGTTCAGTCTTGATTTCTAACGAACGACACATTCTTCTAGAGTCCTTGGGACTACAGAGCTACACACTGGAACAGTTGAAGGTAGACTTCAAAGCCGACTGTGTGTACGGGGTGATCGGCCGTCTGTTCCGTTTGGTGGTCCTGCCAGCAGATCCAGATCTGGTGCGGATGATGCAAGAGATCAAGGAGTGGGGAGTTATCTAAAGATTCACTTTTCAGAACGTATCAAAGATCAGTATAGCCGACGGATAATCTACTAACAATCAGTGCTTGTGTTGTTGTGTTGTTTATCAAAGAAAAAAAAAAACAAATTCGTTGGTGGGAAATATGTTGACTTTGGTCATACAGATTGCTAAATTGTCTTCTCGTGTATCTCGTTACATAAACAAGGCACTCTCTAGCCTTATTAGATAAGTGGCATTCAAGTTATACATTGCAGTTTCCAAGTGACGTTAGGGTGTGATAATATGATATTCCCGGCTCATAAGGGTGGATGAACAAAGTCGCATTAAAAATCAATGTACTCATTGATAAAGGTCTAGTATAACTGATTTGTATTTTGCTAACAACTTAATGCATTAAATCAAGTTTATCAAGTATGTGGTATCATCCTAACAGCTATATTGGTATTGATGATATTACTGTAATAAAAGGCTTATGTTATGTTATGTTATGTTACATTTTGATTTTAAGGAGTTAAGCCAATATTCATCAACTTAGAGGAGGATCCTAGTTTTAAGGTGCTTTGCCATCCAGAGTGTTGGGTCAAAAACATCATGATTAAGGTTACATGTTGGAATTTGCAAGTGACGTTCAGATGTGACAATATATGATTAAATCTTAACCAGGTGGACGAACAAAGTCGCTTGAACAATACACAATATGTGCCCATTATCTAAGACCTAGTGTTTCTGAAAGATTTTCACATTTGTTAACAACTACAAAAAGTTAACAGTTAACTTTATAAATATGTAAGGCATCTCTATAATATCTATTTCTTTTTTGTTGATATTACTGTAACGAATAGCTTATGTGTACCATTATGTTACATTTTTATGAGAAATTAAGCCCCAGGTTCATTAACTTGGAGGGGCAGAAGCTTAAGGTGCTTTGCCATGTAGAATGTTGGGTCAATAACATTATAATTAAGGTTTTATGTTGGAGGTCGTAAGTGACGTTAAGATGTGACGATATACAATCACATCTTAGTACTATACAGGCGGACGAACAAAGTCGCTTTAACAATACACAATATGTACCCTTTACTTAAAGTTGGAATTTCTGAATGATTTGAAAAAAAGAACGAAGCAAATTAGCTTGATTAAAATATATGGTTTAGCCATAACATCTACATCATTATTGGATTAATATTTCTGATATTGATATAACTGTACTGTAATAAATAACTTATATGTAACATTATGCTAATCTTGAAAGTATTATGTTAGCTAGATTTCACCACCCCAATTTTCCATATGATGCCAATATGATTTCTTCCCAATCGCATGCGTTTATGTAATACACAATATATGAAAAGATAACCAAGAATAAGTCATTCGAGAACCAAATAACAGCAAGAATAGATTTAATATGGCAAACAGTAATGCGTTAATAAAAAAATGTTACCCAGAAATAGTAAAACTAGATTATTTCGGAACATAACTGAAGGATTCAAATAAAATGATTTACCTATCATAGAAAGAGTTGTAGCTCGTCCTTTTGCCGTCTTTACTAACACAACATGACATCCACATGTTTTGTGTCTTATCAAAAAGTCAGAGTGCCCCGAAGGCACATTACATTTGGCTATTAACGTTGCTCGATCCCCTTGAGATCGACTTGCACCCTAGCTATGAACACCTCTGATGTTACCGGTAGGGACATGCATGGTGATCACTATACCAGAAAGGTCTTGACACACCTTTGAGCGAATTTTAAGCTTCAGGCAGACACACACATAATCTTATAATATAAAACACAATTAGTCACTGCTTATCAGTACAAATTGCAGACTAAGAAAATTTCTAAATTTAAGTGAGTGAGTGTGTGAGTGTGTGAGTGAGTGAGTGAGTGAGTGAGTGAGTGAGTTAGTGGGTGCGTGAGTGAGTGAGTGAGTGGGTTAGTGAGTTATTGAGTTATTGAGTGAGTGAGAGTGAGTGAGTGAGTGAGTGAGTGAGTGAGTGAGCGAGTGAGCGAGTGAGCGAGTGAGCGAGTGAGTGAGTGAGTGAGTGAGTGAGTGAGTGAGTGAGTAATAGTTTAATAGTTGCCTGGTAAAAATATCAGGGAACGAGACCTATCTAGCACACAAAAGCCAAGACCATATGACATTTTCAGAACAAGAGATATCAAAACCGGAGCTCCGGTACAATACCTTGCAACGTTACCAGGGGGCCCAAAATGTAATCATTTTCAGTTTTTGTCTCAAACGACCATCACAAAAAATATTAAATGAATCCATTCAGCCATCCAGCGAGTTATCTTGATTATCTTGAGGCAGCAGACACATACTCTAAAAAAACGCTGCCTACTAGAAAGGTTGAAGCAATGAGGTAAATAGAATTCAGAACATTGATACTTACTTGTCCACCCCGTCCACGGGGTCTCCTGGATTCCCGTCGGTTATACCACAGTAACAGCCGTAGTCTATGTAAGAATACCCCGGCCGGCCTGTAGCGCACAGAATCAACCATCCCAGTTCCCATGTGCCCCTCTTTGACCTTGGCTTGGCTCCAACTCGGCTGGATTGACCTTGAAGAAAGAACAGGAATTTGTCCCTGGCCGCGTTTGCCCGAAATCTGGGTCAGTTACCCCCCACCCCACCCGGGCAAACTTCTTCTAACGTTGGAGAAGATTTCAGAACCTTAAAGGCATGCGATCAGGAATAGGAAAGGAATAATGAAGGGTATATAAATAAGGATAAACCTACTTGCTTGCTTAACACCGAAGATCACTTAGTAAATTGACTATCCTGATGGCAATATCGTGTTCAACCACAGCTTAAGAATCTCGTATCCAAATGGCTCGCAACGTGTCAACAAATTCTAACCCCCTGAAATCATTCTGCTATAACTTTCGTCTTGTAGTGGCCACTACATCCTTGTTCGAGCTTGAAAGATTCGTAAATACGTGTGAGCATACAAAATGTAGTAACCCTGTGCTGATGAAAAAGAAATCAGTGTTTAGAGGCTTTACTCTACAATTTGGAGAGACAAGAGAATAGCCCACCTGCAGTTGTGACGACCAGTTGGAAGAAAACAGTAGCAAGAAGTAGATGAGTAAAACGCATCTTGGCAGTGGTGGTCCTGACGTGTTATTTAGTTAATAAACGTTACGCCCGTGAGTACCAAATGGAAGACTTTGATCATATGCTCAGGTATCCAAATGAAAGTCCAGTTGTCAATATGGCGTTTTGCCCATTCAGGTCTTCACCCCTTGGAGTTGGCCTGCTGAATCAGAGTTCAGACGTTGGCTGTTCACCCTACATCCGGGGACCCTGCTCCGAGCTTGTGTAACCAACTTTGAGCGAAACCAGATGCTTTGAAAAGCGCTGAGTACGAAGCAGAAACACTGTCACAAAAATCGTATATATGTTTTTAAAAAGGGACATGTTTTTTTTTATAAGGGGGCAAATTAAATCCACATATGTTTTGAAAATAGGGCCGTTTTTTTAAAGGGGGCAAATTAAATCCACATATGTTTTGAAAATGGCACATGTTTTTAAAAAGGGGGCAAATTAAATCCACATATGTTTTGAAAATGGCACATGTTTTTAAAAAGGGGGCAAATTAAATCCACATATGTTTTGAAAATAGGACATGGTTTTTCTTATGGGTCATATCTTTTAAAACAATATGCATCTTAAAAATAACCAAAATGAGAATATGAGACGAAAAAAAAACATACACCATTTTCATTTTGTACCGTGTATAAGTTTATTCCCCAATCCAGGAAACCCACCGGTTTGCAAAGTGGTGCTTTCAAAATGGTCTATCGTTTCCGATTTACCCCCCATTTTGATAGTGGTGCTTTCCAGTTACGCCGATTTCAAACTGGTCGATTTCAAACTGGTCGATTTCAAACTGGTCGATTTCAAACTCCAAACGGAAATGAAATGACGTAAGTCGGAAATGACGTAAGTCGACGCTCATCGCCAGAGAAGCCACCAAGTATCGGTGATCGCTGTTTACGTCCTTGTTTTCACCGTCTTGTACGCGTTTTCTGATCAGCTACGTGTCCCCAGGATATACCAGGTTTGTGTTGACTTTTTCACGTTGTAATAATTTTAGAGTTGCATGTTTAATCGGTACTTTATAGAATGTAAATCGTCATGCAGCCGTATCGTTTGGAAGATTACAAAACTACGCAAATTGCGTGCCGAGCTAGCTATCCAGGAACTCTTCACTTTACGTTCTAACAACTTGAGACGATCAATGATATGATATGTGGTTCAATTTTCGTTGATATGAATTGTTAAAATGTACAAACTTGCGATAGTTTTGCTCCGTAGTCAGTGAGGGGAATGGGGAGGGGGGCGAACGGCCGGCGCAACCATGTGCAAGTTCGGACACGATTTTTGTAGTCTGATACGAACCCAGGAAGCCACAAAAATAAATTTGTGTTTCTTATTCTGTTTGTTAAGAGACCTTAGCGAGTATAAATTTGTATGATCGTGCATTAGTTTGAAAGGAATATCTATCCAGATTCCAGACGAAGATTAAAATTACTTGTCCTTGCTGGCTGGCATGTTTTTCTCAGGTTTGTAAAAATATGCATAGCGTGTAAATTTACCACGTATTATTCATAGTTTTTTAGACATTTTGAATAACTTACCTTGTTGCCACTGGGAATTGTTGTTATGTCCATTTGAACGCATTTTCCTTGTTTCTTACTAATAGTATGCTCCAGAGGATCGGCACTGTAGGGATTTTCCCAGCCCTTGCTGCATATACACAGCACCTATGTAGAGTAGAGTAGAGTTTCTTCGGCCAGGTAGGAATCGGCTGGTTCCATTTTAGGCCGCTCTTCACTTTTATGTCACAGTCATCTCCTATGAGTGCTATGACCATACAATGTAGCTGTTGATGCATCATGCTGTCTACACAAGGATGAATGCCATGCATATGCACATGCATGTGTCAAAGTCTTTCAACCAACGGTTGAACCAAGGATATGTATATAAATTATAATGTATTTGAAACAACACACATTGACAGTTTAGTGCTTTCTGAAGCAATGAAAACATGTTGATTTTCATCCCTGCTGGATACAAGTATCTGTAAGCACATCGAAGTATGTGTTCTTATTTAATATGCGTACCTGAGATACCTGGTGCTTTATAATATTGTAGATAATTAAGTTTGATGTGAACAAAATTTTTGTATTTGCAAATGATTGTAGAATATTTTGTAAGTGTTGGATTCCTCAGGGTAAATGAATTGAATGAATAGCTAGTACATGTAAATGAAAATTGATCCATTTCATGTAATGTTTCACAACACTCAGTCTCTTTATAAGAAGCTATGATTCTTCAATCTAGTTGTATCTATGCAGATGATGTCATTGTTTAGAAAATATGAGTATGATGGTGTAGCCTAGAATGTCCTTTGTTGCCTGTATCATACTTATTCCGACCAGTGATGTTGAATGAATCATGAGTAAATGATAAAGGTGTGATCTCTGTGTGTGTTCTCTGAACTTGATCTAATTATGTACTAATACATGTAGTGGGATGTTGTGTAGAGGTTCTCATGTATTTTTACTGTACGGACAAGCATGGTCTGCAGGGGTTTTTCTATAAAAATTTGATAAGAGGGAGCAGACAGTGGCGAGGGAGCGAATTCTATGTATTTATGGAAAAATCAATTGCTGAGTGAAGGCTGTATGCTGGATATGAAGCTAAAATCTGAATTCAACAAGGGGGTGCTGGGCTGAAACAATAGGGTGCAGCGCCCCTCTTTCCTGATTTAGATGAACCCCTGGTCTGTATGTCCTAATTGACGGGAAAAAAAATCACATGCAGATTGTACATTTTGTAGATTGTTCAATATTCATCCTTTGTCAGATGGCAAGGGTTTCTCCTCACGTTCCTTTCTTACCTATTCTTATTATACTTATTCTTATTCAAAATTTCACCACTTTGTGTTTCAATATACATGTACGCTTTGGTCACTTTCAGTTTGTGACAGACTGTACATGTAGATCCATCATTGTAGTATATGAATAGACCTTGGAGTGTATTTTCCATTCCCATTGAAGATGAAGATTGTGCTTTGTGAAGAATGCTGCTGTACCTTCAATGTACTGTGCAATGCAATGTACTAGTAGAGTAAAAGTTATCATCAATATGTAAGAAGAACTTGGGGGATTTCCCATGTGTCTCATAGTCATATCAGTCGGACTGAGGCATGAAGTTGCAGGAAATGGATTTTTAATAATAATTACACTATAATAGTTAACATATTCTACGCAAAAGGCTACAACACTAATAGTATTTTTCTTGTGCAATAAAAACCTTACTTATATAAGAAAACCATGGTTTCTTACATGCCTAAAGTTGAATCTTAGACAAGGCAATGATGTGAGGCTAAAATTGAAGGAAACATATTTGTGTTATCTTGTCAAAATACAGTAGTCAACACATCCTAGAAAGAACTACTGAAGTCAAACGCAGGGGTTGGAGGGGGAAGTTCCGAACACCAAACGTATGGTACATACCTTTATACTTATACTAGTTACAGTGTTCACTATCATGTATACACCTACTGAAATTGCATTGAAAAATTTGAATGTCTTCAGTTACACAAAAACAGTTAACATGTCCATGGAAGGTTGAAGCTGCTCCACAGACTTGTAGAATTTCGCTCCGAGTCAACAGTTCTTAGTGGCATCTGACTCCAGTCCTTGACTCGCAGATATGGCCCAGCCACTTTATTGCTGGCGTCCATAAAACTAGCAAAGAACAAAAAAAATATACACATATATTGACGAGCAACAGTGAAAGCTGATGAATGAATAAAATGTAACTAAATCGAAATGTTTTCATGTGCAAACTGGGATCAAATTATGTAGCATGTGTTCATGTTTGCCACGTTCATTACACAATTCTTTTCTCTCAAGAAATAGCCATACTGTTATCCTTAGATCATACACACAAATATTATAACATAATAAATCACAGCAACAAGGCATACACATACGAGGCTCAACCTTTCTACCATTCTTCTTTGTATATGTTTGAAGTTTCCCGTAAGAATGGCCAACTATCCTGGAAAGCAACACCGTTTCACCAGAAGGTCTAGATGTGTCCATTATGTAAGCACATGCACACAGATAAAACATTATTACTAGTAACAAATGGTGGTGTATACGCGTGGTGAACATGTATTCGTACGAGTTCATGCCCCCCTCCCCCATCTGGCGTCATTACAAAACACGCATTTCCAGTCGAATTTAATCATATTTATGAAACAAACAAGACTTTATATAGTCTGAATTTCGTCACAGTCGAGCCCAAGCATCCCTTGTAATCACCGAATCGATCAATGATTAAGGAAAGTCCGAAACAATTTGCGTAGTTTTGTAATCTTCCAAACGATACGGCTGCATGACGATTTACATTCTATAAAGTACCGATTAAACATGCAACTCTAAAATTATTACAACGTGAAAAAGTCAACACAAACCTGGTATATCCTGGGGACACGTAGCTGATCAGAAAACGCGTACAAGACGGTGAAAACAAGGACGTAAACAGCGATCACCGATACTTGGTGGCTTCTCTGGCGATGAGCGTCGACTTACGTCATTTCCGACTTACGTCATTTCATTTCCGTTTGGAGTTTGAAATCGACCAGTTTGAAATCGACCAGTTTGAAATCGACCAGTTTGAAATCGGCGTAACTGGAAAGCACCACTATCAAAATGGGGGGTAAATCGGAAACGATAGACCATTTTGAAAGCACCACTTTGCAAACCGGTGGGTTTCCTGGATTGGGGAATAAACTTATACACGGTACAAAATGAAAATGGTGTATGTTTTTTTTCGTCTCATATTCTCATTTTGGTTATTTTTAAGATGCATATTGTTTTAAAAGATATGACCCATAAGAAAAACCATGTCCTATTTTCAAAACATATGTGGATTTAATTTGCCCCCTTTTTAAAAACATGTGCCATTTTCAAAACATATGTGGATTTAATTTGCCCCCTTTTTAAAAACATGTGCCATTTTCAAAACATATGTGGATTTAATTTGCCCCCTTTAAAAAAACGGCCCTATTTTCAAAACATATGTGGATTTAATTTGCCCCCTTATAAAAAAAACATGTCCCTTTTTAAAAACATATATACGATTTTTGTGACAGTGTTTCTGCTTCGTACTGAGCGTGAGTCCGATGTAGCCGCTGTCGCTCACCCGACATGCTCGCAACCGTGGAAAGGGTCATATATAGTCCCACGAAGAGGACGTTAAGCCGTCGTCTCGCGCTTTTCAACAAATCATTCACGCATTTTCCCGTTTCTGTCTAAATTGATGTTCCAACCTATTTTCAGTATCGATGAATGATATCCAATCAAATTACATCAATGCAATGTAAGAGTTGAAGTACATTTTCTTGGAAAAAAATAAGAGAAACGGGATGAAAAGATTTCAATACTAATACAAGACTCGGAAGAACCGATTAATTATGCAAATAATGTCCTTATTTACATGATGTCTGTCTAAAGTTGTTAAACATTGCATGCATGCCTTTTACAATCACGAGTCTATTCCATCACGATTTAACAGTATTTCCTCATACATTATTCAAATCAGGTTATTATTTGCATGATTGATATCTATTAATGGTCGTCGAATTTTTGTTACATATTGCATGTGTTCTTATAGTTCATAGTTATTATCTTAGGAAATAATGAACTCATTAAGAGTATGTTACCTTGAAGTTACAAATGAGCTGACTTAAGGCACATAAACTTGAAGCCAAAATACTCAATGTTTGTAACGTTATGTACGTTGTGGTTGTGTCAAACAAGTATTTGACAGTATATTTGTGGCGAATGCTACACCTCAGACGCACTACCAGAATGTGACGATGCTGCTCCTTCAATTACAGTGGTCCGCGTGCCAGGAATCACACACAAAGAAAATTAAGAGTCGGAAGAGTTTAAATCCGATGTTAAGATTTTATTGGAGCATTCCACAATAATCCCTTATCCTGGAGACACCCAAGACAGGCTCGCCCTCTCCCGGAAACAACCAGGACCAGACTGACTGGAAACTCACCTTTATCTCTGTCAGCAACGTCGTTTAACTTTGGGTCAACCTTGCCTGAATTTAAGGTCTTGTTTACAACTTTGATCATGTACTTATCCCCAAATTAGTGTTAACTAACTAGAAAAGAGGACTACCCTAGCTGACCTTTAGATGACCCTTAAGCCCATGTCCCATTGGCGCCTACAGTCACGGTAATTTGTGACACGTCCATAGCTTGTGTCCCAAATGTCCTTGAACTTGAGTAACCTTTCCCTACAATTCTCCTTCTCAATGTTAAGATAAACACGATTATAATTAGATATGTGTATTAGATCTATACCAATAATTACTCCATAATATGTATACTAGAACAAACTGTATTCTCTCGTCATCAGCATATCAAATACAAGTTTGCTGACACCGTTCCACGATTTGTGTTAAATGCCTCTTAATGTAATATCGATATCCAAGCAGTTGCAGAAAGGCAAAATGGTACCGTTTCTCTAATCTCCAAGCAGATCTCATGGTTGCGAAGACCGTATCCAACTGGCAGAATAAGTTTTTTTATTGCAATAAAAACTTATTCTGTCAGTTGGATACGGTCTTCGCAACCATGAGATCTGCTTGGAGATTAACGTTTCTCTAGCTCTCGGCTTTCTTGAAAGGCACGCTGCGCCGTGGGACCGGGAGCTTTAGAAATATTACGATTTCGCCTCCCTAACTCTGCTTGGAGATTTTGATATACACACTGGTCATACCTGTCCATAACAGGGACTTGACGAAGCTTGTCATAGTAGAGTAGACGTTGGTCAGAATAATCCGAATCGTTATGTTTGGACTTAAATGGAAATATTTTCTACCTATACTCCCAAAAGTTGCTCACATTAAATGTTGTCCATTATAATTAGTTCTGATTATGATTTATATCTGATTCAGAATGTATCTTTGTAATGTATACATAATCATCAAAGCCTCTATCGTAATATTACCAGATGCACTATCAGTTAACGCCCATTATGATGGCTTGATTAACTGCAAGCTGGCACTGTACCTTGCACCTTACTTGGACCAACAAAAAAATCACACACAAAAAAGATAGTCATACATACAGCTTACTGTGTACACATCTGAAGATTAGATACATATTAGGTACAAACTGGATAAAAGATCTACATGTAGAGTTCTGCAAAGTTAGATGTGTAAGCTTTGTCTGGGTAAACAAATCAGGACTACAGGACGATTCTGAAAATATCTCCCCAACAAAAAAATCACCAAAGAAAAATGTCTTGGACTCTGCCGGCGCGCAACTCTAAACTCGATCCTCCCCTTACAGTGACTCAGAGGTTGCTTGGTCGCCACTGCGTTCTGCAGCTGCGTTGTCTTCTTGCTCAAATGCTTTGTTCACGAAGACTTCATCTAACTGCCTTTCTTTCGCCGGGCTGCTTTCCTCCTCCTTCCCGGTGCAGATGATGACGATACGGTAGAGCTGCAGCACGATGAGCAGCGTGTTCTTCCCGACGAAGAAGAGAACGCCCTGCGTAAGAACGCGCTCGTAGAAGATCAGGTACAGCCGGAAGGCCAGGAAAGGCCCGTCTTGCATGAAGATGGTGGTGGCCATCGCGAAGACATCAGGGTGGCAACAGCCGCAGAGGAGCAGATTCCTTTCCTGTACTTCCTCCGAGAACCGCTGTAGGGTGCTGCGGCGTTTGATCGCTCTGTCGCCGGTGTCTTCTTCGTGACTGCTCTTCGGCAAGGCACCGCCAGTGGTGTGTATCGCCCCCAGCCGAGACTTCCTGGCCCTGTCCGCGGTGAGGACGATAGTAAACTGCAGCAGGCTCCATGTGAAGAGGAAGAGCGCGCCGTAGACGACTTCGCTCTTGTTCCCCACCCTCTCTTCTTCGAAGATTTGGAAGAGCTCCACGATGTCGGCTGCCATGGCGACGTAGACCAATAGGAGTTGAGACAGCTCGTCACGTGTCAGGTCTCCCCTAGGCAGCACCCATCGCCCAATGACAAGAAGGATGACAAGCATCTGTTCCAAAGCACCAACCCAGTTCTCGATCATAATCTTAGCCTGTGAAACAACATTTAGCCGAGTTGTTCATTGCTAGTTATTACCTTCGCCAAGAAGGTAATGTTTTGTGTGTATGTATTTATGTGGAAGACCAACTACCATAACTCGAGAAAGCCTGAATGGATTGTATTGATAGTTGGTATGTGGGTAGGTCTTGCTGAGATCTGAAAATGCTTAGATTTTGGGTCCCCTAGCTATAGCGGGTTGTTACGGTACTGCAACGGAATATTAGCTTCCGATTTTGATATCTCCTATTCTGGGTATACCATGGTCGTATTTTTTCAGTGTTAGATAGCCCTTGTATTATAATGAGATCAGTTTGTACCTTATTTTTCTGTACATGTGTCCGAAGCGTTGAAAATAAGATGTTTCATACATGGTTTAAGTGTAAAATGTCTTACGTCAATTCCAACGGACTGCAGATTCAAAATGTCGTCGATTTCGGCATCGGTGCCATTGCCAGTCACGTTCCTGCACGTCTCCTGAAGTCCCGACCTCTCCGCTAGGCGTCGCTCCAACTGGTCCAGCTCTAGGAACCAGATGGAGGGAACGGTACAGCACAGGTAGAACAGCACACAGGGAGAGAACCTGGCGGACAGCAAGGTAAAGAAAGGTAGGTATAGGTAGTCCCATAGCCTTGCCCTTGTTGAGGTTGTCCATGTCTACGGCATTGGAAGGCGCATTTTTCTGTTATTTTGTAATATCTCTAAGCCCTTGATATAGAACAGAATAACAGAAAAAATTGGTCGAGAAAAATGACATCTCAGTTTACAATTCCTCTAAGCTTTATCATATCACGTAGCGCTACCAGATATCGTGCGCTACTAATTATCTTCTACTTATAGGGTCACGTCCACTCGTCGAGGTGCATTGTGCGAAAGCTAGTTCTCGTGAACCGTAAAGAACGACATAAATATCAGCCTTTAAGTTATCCATGACTCTCCTTTATACAAAGCAATTGAATAGGATTGCATCCAGCGACACAACGGAATAAACTCCTGAAGCCGTAAACAAGAAGTTACATGGAAGCGTCATGCATGACGTATTTCACATGTAATTCTACACCGCGTATATTTCAACAGGTGTAAACTCTTACTAGTTTTAAGAAAGTTTGATATAACACAGCGATCCCCGTCCCCGACACTAGGTTTTCGCCACACCAAAACATTGTTGTCATGCCTTTATCACGTGAATGTCACATGCCGCTCATGTTGCCAAAATTGACGACAAAACATCGTTTTCTTCAAACGCGTCGAGCAAGCGCTGGGGCAAACATATAGCGACAATAGTATTATTTGTTGGTAGACTACTTTGGACAATCTATGCGCATGTTTTTTTTCTGATCTTTGTTTCTTAGGTAGAGTCTAGAAGGAGAAAGACTCAAGTGAACGATATCTGGTAACCCTTGCACAATTCTTCATCATAGACTTATTCTTCAGTATGAATATTTGCTCACACATCGTTTAACAGGCCGCTATGCGCAAGGTGGAGAAAAATCTACAGACACGCATTGTTATTTTTTAGCACTACGATATATACTGTATCAGATTTAATATCTAGAACGTATTGGAAAGATATATGGACTAATATAATAACACACATCATATATTTGCACACTTGTATCCAATGGCACTTCTCATCTTGCACTTCAACCATTCCATTTTCATGGCGTACATTGTCCCTGGTAGCAGCCTCACAGTTGAGCTCCTGGTTCCAATTAGTTGCTAACTGGGAGACCAGGTTTAGATCCTGGGGAGGGTATCTTGGTTGGGGCTTCACCCGTTTTTCGGAAGGGACGTATAAAATGGGGGTCTCGTGTTCGATAAAGTTCCTCGAACACATTAAACGGGAAGGCAAGTAACCCCTCCCTGTAAAAATATATACTCCTACTGAAACAGCAGGGAAACTTGATGCCCTATGTGTCACTAGGCACTACAAGGTGAGTAACAAGAACATTTTCCAAAACGGTATCAAGTGCCACAAACATCATTCACGAGGGGCGTTCAAAAGTGACTTTCCAAAGGGATTCGCCAGCAAAGAAATGATCACAATGATTTGAGCTTTGGCGGGCATGGAAAGCAGATTTTTTTAGTTAAAGTCATGCCCCTTGTTTCCAGGTGAAGCACATCTGATTCACTTTTTGACACACGCCCTCCCTCTCCCTTGTAATGATATGGCCACATTTCCAAACCGGCGCCCGGTCGGGTATACTGTTTGTGGGAAAGAAAAGCATGATATGAAAAAAAAACAAAAAAAAAACAGAAGGCTTAAGAAATAGTTATGAGCCTAATGTGTGTATACTTCTCATAGGCACTTTTATCTTATAATTTCGTTTCCGGGTCGGGGCCCGGATTGCAAATGTAACCCTAGCATAAGCTCTGTACTGACCATTTCCACTCCTTGCCTTTCCTACCGACCAGAGTGAAGAGTGTCTCGATGAATAGTCCAGCTTCGGCCAACATCAGAAGCCAGAAGGTGGCGACCCCACGAATGCTGTACACCCTCCAGATACACAGGAGGCCAAACGCGGCGAAGAGTACCCTGGTCAGAAGAGCCTTGAAGATCACGCAGGTTTCCATAGTTCTGGTATTCCCTACGTTTAAATCTCTGGCCGAACCGTGTTGATATGGGATCAACACTCAGACAGATAAGACTTGAACTTGCTTTCACCTTTGTCGTACCAGGATAACTGTTTCCTGCGGGTAGCACTGGCTAAGATAGATATTTAGGCGGGGTCTCCCTCGCTGTACAATTTCGTTGTCCCCTTGTCGTTCGAGACTAGGGCAGAACCGGCCGCCAACAATGTAAAAGTCAAAACTGTACATGTAACGTTACAACGCCGTGATGCGTTACTCTCCCCACAGCAGACAGTCATGCACACAACTTTGTCTCTCGATCAGACGACAGTACGTGTGCTAATTTCCTGGAGTTGGGTGGGACACAGGTGCACTGGAAGAACTGGCATGGTATCTTTGTCATCTACTAAAAATGCCATGCCTTCGGGCGTTGTACACTTGCGATGCAAGGGACAAGGGTAAACACGCATCGGCTCGAATGCCCACAAACGCCCACTCTGGCGAAGTCCGCGCTGCACGAATCTATTTTTTTTTTTTGCTTGGAATATGTTCAGGTTATGCTCCCATTAATTAATCCTGAGTTTCAAGTCAATCCATCAATCCGAAGTTGAATAAAGCGAACTTGAAGATTCTTACCTGGCTTTTTAGCGAATGCCCAGCAAAAAAGGCTTTTTAGCGAATGCCCTGAATATATCAGCCAAAATATCGGCCATCGTGACACGGGCGCTAAATCTATCACCACAAACATGTTTAACAAGTTGTCCCCTGAATCTGTACCCAGTTTCCGTGCTGTACACGCCTGTAAAGTTACTTTATTTTACGAAATACACGGCGCGGCCCGTGGGGTAGAGGCCGCTGGTAACCTGTCCCAAATATGCAAATGAGCCGCCATATTGGACTTTACGTCCGGGGCCGTGGATTCCCACGCCGTGTATTTCGTAGAATAAAGTGACTTTTCAGGCGTGTAAAGCACGGAAACTGGGTACAGATTCAGGGGACAACTTGTTGAACATGTTTATGGTGTTAGATTTAGGGCCCGTGTCACGATGGCCGATATTTTGGCTGATATATTGGGCATTCGCTAAAAAGCCATTTTTTGCTGGGCATTCGCTAAAAAGCCAGGTAAGACTCTTCAAGTTCGCTTTATTTAACTTCGGATCGATGGATTGACTTGAAACTCAGGATTAATTAATGGGAGCATAACCTGAACATATTCCGAGCAAAACAAATTAGATTCGTGCAGCGCGGACTTCGTCAGAGTGGGCGTTTGTGGGCATTCGCTAAAAAGCCTGTCCCGGGTAAACATGGGAAGGGTCCAATAGCTTGTTTCTGAACTGTATTCAAATTCGGAGGGCAGCAGAGTTTGGAATGCCACGGGGCATCGAGTATCACTACGCTGTGCTGAGATTCTTCCCTCAGATTATATCTGGCAGTGCATTCACTCAATTTCAACACAAAAGACTCACTTAGTTGTGTTTATGATATAGAATACGAAATAGCAACTAGAAGGGTGATATCGTCTTTATTTCATATAAATGAAATAACATACAATGCGTGACACCGAATAAAGTTGGTTCTACCTAGCTATGTTTTTAGTGCCGAGATCCAACAGATGAGCTACAAGTGCGTGCTTGACTCCTCCTGGTCTGGCAATGAATTAGTAACGTTAGATGCCAGGTGTGCATCTCCCGTAACTGCCACGGATTGCAGACTGTCGGTAAACAGCCGTGCAGCGGATAGGCATAGGAAAACATGTTATGTTTCCAGTTACCCGACCGACCGTAGTCTTTGGGGGATGGGGGGCTTGCGATCCTGGTAAGGGACATGAAATTTTCGATATGACATCTTAAGCATGAAATTCAAAACAGAATTTTTGTATTTCACACTCTATATTTCACACTGAATTTCAGATGAGTACTTTCAACAGTCGATGTAAAAATGTGCAGTAAACACTGTACTTTGTTCAGCTTATCAATATATTTGTGTTGCACAGTGCAGTGTATATCTGTATAATCACGATTTGATGCTGAAAACTTCAAGTGCCCGATGCATTTCAGTTTTACAGTGCTGAAATGTATTTGATGATCGGCCGAAATCTAACGGAAAAAGAGAGAATCCCTTAATAACCTACCGACACTATTTTCTTCAAAATACAACATTTTTTCTTAGGCCTAAACAGCCGTGCAACGCGCTTGCCAGGGGGATACTAAGTCACCGTACCAAACGCTTGCTGTGTTGTATTAATACGGGGGTGGGGGGTCAAAAAGTTCTGGGCCTCAGAGCAAGTTGAGCCGCACACGTGACATGTAACGTTACAGGTCGCAGCTCAATTGTCCGTGTTTTTTTCCTTCTCTCTTATGCAAAACCTCCATCGCGTTTTTTCTCCTTCTTTCTTAGGCAATACCTCCTTCACGGAGCTAACTAGGAGATATGAAACATACACACACATCAAAAACACTTTAAACCCCCATCAAGCTTAAAGATGGAATAGTCCCTGTGGTACAAAGGTCACTGTGAACTTTGGTCACTAAACTTTCATACACAGCTCTGAGGTATGATGATTTTTGGACAGTTGTTCAACTCCATAGTCCCCGGCCAGGCTGCCAAGAATGTCAAAACTCGGTACCTTAGTTTCCAGTTACTAGTCACTTTCAAAAGTTGTGTAATACTATATAATAATATTACCATCGTGCTATCTATCTTTTGCTCTGTTATCTGACACTGGTATTCTCAATCAAAATTAGAGTTCGTGGATCGCGTACTTCCGTCATTTGAGACTTATTGAAAACTAAAATGAATTATTCAAAGAGTTTTTTTATCTATATCTGTTGTAAACAATTACTTCATTGTAGATATGTTGTTTCCTCGCAGTGTTCTTATGTTGACACCATATGTAAAATGTCTTAGTGTGGGTGGGCAGCAAATTTAAACACCTGTTTTGACCTCCCTTTCATATTGCGATGAATCCAAATAAATTCAAGATAAAATGCATAAAACAAATGATGCAAAAGTCACTCCTAACAAATTCTATATCTTTCTAGTTCTGATGTGAAATTTTGGCAGATGTGGTCTACATAATGTTTAATGAAAAGATAACCAGGAAATATACTTCAATGCAGATCCATCCTCACAAAGACAAGGAGTAAATTTGAATCGGGGGACTTTCATGCCGTATCTGGGATTGGGAACAGCGAAGCTCAAAGATGAACAGATGGTGCAAGTGTTCACTGCAGCTATTGAAGCTGGATATAGGTGACTGCTAATTAGATCTATAATCATTGATAAACTATAGGATATACATGTATGGTGCCTCGGTCACTGCTGTTACCTTAAACAATTTGCTTGTGGACTCAATCTATGGTTAGTATATATATATTGGCTATTGTAATGTGACACCATCCTAGTTTTTTTCTATGTTAAAAGTATGTGCACTTTTAAAGATGCTACCTTAATGATTGACGCACTGGCCGTGATTCAGGAATCATACAGGAAAGATTCCAGTACAACTACAAGTTCTTTTTTCACAGCATTAGAAAACTATCAAATATAATTATATCGTTCTTCAGTACAGCAATTATCATAACTGATCTGACTTGTAAAATACAAAATGTGTGAAAATGTATTCTACATGTGTACCTGTGTTTGACAATGGGACACATCGAACCATTTGCTGAAGCTGTATAAAGTAAATAAATTGAAATGCTATTTTAGACATACTAGGTTTATGAGTGAAATATTGACCTTTGGTCTTACAGGCACTTTGACTGTGCTTCCATATATGGTAATGAGAAAGACGTAGGTGTGACCTTGAAGAAGATAACTGACAGTACTGTCAAGCGAGAGGTAAAGTCTGTCCATTTGGTTCAGTTCTATACAATAGAGGCCATTAATCATCATGAAATTGAGTTGGGGAACAGTTTATCTTTTCATTATAATGTATTTTACCAACTCAGATTAACTCTCATGCTAATTGTCAAAGGCCGTGCAGACTTGATTCTTTGGATTATGTAGCATCCTATGAAACTGAAATCTGATGTGAGAGTACAAAAGAAACCTGGTCCACAGTTTTATGACAAATTGCAATGTTATGATAGTCTCTTTTTTGTAATGTTTTACATGTAGCCATACAAATGGCTGTAGGTGCTTAACATATATAAAGCTCAGTCATTCAAATTCTACAAAATGCTTCCTACAACCTTTCTATGGAGATTTTTTTCAATTCTTCCCTGTTGGATACAATTTTCAGACTGATAAAGAGTACCTTATAAATGAAGATTAAACTATCATATCATTTAATGTTCAATTACATCTTGACACATTTTCATGTATTTGTATCTTTTATAGGAAATTTTTATCACTTCAAAGTTGTGGAATGCTCATCACCACCCAGATGATGTCAGGCCTGCCCTCTTGAGGACCTTGCAGGAACTGCAGCTGGACTACCTGGACCTTTACCTCATACATTGGCCCATGGGATATGTGAACAGCAAAGATTTCATCAAAGAGCATCAAGAAGGTTTGTCCAATAAGAAAGGCCAAATGGATGAAATCCACTGGTGATCCAAAATCTCATTTTATCATGACTAACAAATTAACCAAACAAACAAAATCAGTAGACTGAGTCATGCATGTACAGCCTAAGCCAAATTTAATTAGAACATCAGATCAGTAAATTTTTAGCATTACATTTTCATGCAACTTCTTCTTCTCCTTTTATCTTTGTGAATTGAGGGGAAGCATGATGCTCTTTCCAGAACAACAATGCAGCTAGTAGTGCAAAGTGGTTTTGCTATGCCGCTCACATCTTTAAGCATATTATTCTTGCATTTCGTTTTTTTTTTACATGAAGAGATGTTACGTCACCATCAGAAATGACGAATGAAATCCCTTACAACATGTCCGAGCTGGGGCCAACCCTGGGATCAAACCCCCGCACGCAGATCCACGAAATTCAATCCATATGGCCAAGCAGCCAGACTGTTTACCACTTCACAGTGACACATTACCTAAGT
This sequence comes from Branchiostoma lanceolatum, assembly GCA_035149815.1. NCBI lineage: Eukaryota > Metazoa > Chordata > Leptocardii > Amphioxiformes > Branchiostomatidae > Branchiostoma > Branchiostoma lanceolatum. The sequence goes on along the minus strand of CM068877.1, from coordinate 10,112,808 downwards.
GTACAAAATTCTTGCAGTGTCAACTACAGGTAACGTTACATGTATGTTGGTTGACCTTGAATATTATTACAATAACTGATATTTCCCTTAGGGACTGTGCAGCACTCAGATGACCACTACACAGACACGTGGCGGGCAATGGAGGCCCTGGTGGAAGAGGGACTCGTACGTGAGATCGGCCTGTCAAACTTCAACAGTAAGCAGATCTTAGAGATCCTTGCTGTGGCCAAGATAAAACCCTCTGTTCTACAGGTAGGGGAAAACTATCCCAGTTCTGTGGTTGGCACCTTCTATAGACTTGAAATCTGATACTTGTAGAAAAAATAGTTTGACAAGATACAGAAAAATGTCAACCTTTTACAACATAGTATTTTTCATTGCTCATTTTTCTCAAGTTTCCGGACAATAACATGTCGTGAACAGCTATACATTCTTTAATTTGGCTTCATTTTCTCAAGCCGGGTAAAAACATGCTGATAAGGAGCAGGTTTACTTTTGATATAATAATTCCTAAAAAAAAAGATTTACAAGTCTGGCATAGTTAACGTTTTCTTTCTGAAAATTAAAGGATTACAAAATCTTTTATTTTTTCAGATCGAGTCCCATCCTTACTTCCCACAACATGAACTCATCAACTTCTGCAAACGACATGGAATTGTTGTTACAGCGTACAGTCCGCTAGGCTCACGAGAGTCCCGTTCTCGGAAGCCAGGTACGATAAAGGGCGCACCTCTATGTCTAACGTTTTCTGGAAGTCTTGATTATTTTATAGACTTTGACAACCAAACTTTCTTTGGGAAAACAATTAACTTTGGTAAAAAAATATTCAAAAAAATTAAAAATAAGTTTGCAGGTTGCTGTATGGATGACACAAATTTGTCTGCAACTTTAGACTGAAATCATTTTTAATACTTTCATAATCATACTATATATTCTGCAGATGTGCCATCATTGTTGGAAGATTCAAGGGTTGTGACGATAGCTGAAAAGCACAACAAAACTACGGCCCAAGTTCTAATCCGTTTCCACATCCAACGAGGTGTGGTCGTTATTCCGAAGAGCGCCACACCCTGGCGGATACATGAGAATTCCCAAGTGTTCGATTGGCAGCTGACTGATGAAGATATGGAAGTTCTTGGGAACTTTGAATCCACTTGGAGGATAATTTGGTATGACAGGGACAAAAAGCACCCTCATTATCCATTTCATGAACCATTTTGAATGTTGCACCAACTAAATTGAAACAGTAAAATGTACTAAGTACATGATGTATACCATAATACACCAGAAAGACAGCAAGACTTAGTGATAATCATATAATCTTCCTCTGTCAAGAAAGTAAGTGCTTTCACCAGGATCCTTCTGTTTGATTTTCAAACAGTAACCAAGCGTTGCACTCACTTTTGGGCAGATTTAGATTCGGAAACTATGCTAAGAATTCTTCGCCATTTGTGTCCAATGTGCTATGAGTCTCTAAAGCAGATGTTAAAGCTTGGCAAATCTACTAATAGGAAACATGAACGACAAGCGAATGTATGTAACTCATGTTTAATATATACTGAGAGAAGGGAACAAAATCAGATCTTGAGTTATTTACAAACTTAGCTTTGTCATCTTAAAGAAATACACTTTCTATGTTTAGAGATACATTGGATGTGGGGTGCCCTTGTTGGTAGTTAAAATTTCAACTGATAGTTTGAAAAAGTGTCATGAATTTTGAGACCTAGGGCACTACTATGGCACTATACATTTTGTAAGCACGATAGCCACATGATAGCAAGATATCAACAAAATGTTATTCATATTTTTCATCTTCATAAGCATTGACAACATAAATCTACTATCATATATAATATCATACAATATGGGAATCATTTTCATTGTCAACACAGTATTTTTTAATTAAAAGGCAAACTAGCGCACAATGGACATTATACTATCCATCAGCTGAAATTACATAACATGCTACATAGCATCATCAACTTACATGTAGTCTGTACATTCATTGGGATTTAATTGCCAATAAAAGTTTTATTCAATCAAGCATAACGACTCGTTTGTTGGTCTGTAAAGGCACATGATTATCACTTAAAATGTTCTATTGCAGTTTTAATGTTTGTTTTGACAGCTTTTTAAAGAAAACCTTGCCCCCCTAATGATCAATTATGAGTTTGCCCCAGCGATGTGTCTTTTTTTTTACAAAATTCTAAGACCCAAGACAATATTGCCAACAATACATTAAGTCACAAACACATAGCTTTTGCACTAAATTGCACTTGTACAAAAGATCACTGTAACAGTAGATGCCACATGGCATCCTCTGCCCCTATTTAGTGCACAACATGTTATAACATCATACATATATGTCATCTGTTTGGACAGATCACATTCCAATACATCAGCTTTTTGAATAATAATCACTCAGAGTGGTCACTGTCAGAGACTGTAAAATTCTGCTAAGTGGTCCAAATCATTACACATACATTTTTATACCTGTCATGTATAGTAACTGTTCCTCTAGTAGACAAGAGTAATCAAAGGTGTGAAACCTTACAAGGTAGACAATCTATGTACACATAACCTCTACATTTGAGGCCTTTTTCACATGTTGGCTGTCAGTTTTTTTTTTTTTCATTCAATAGGAAAATCAATCTTCCTAGCTTTGTTACACTGGGAAAATTTGACAGTATTTGACTCTGAGCTCAAGCCCAAAGCATAGTCAAGTGAGAAGGTCACAATAGTTTTCAGACTGCTCCGAAAATAGGGTGCGACTTCTCCCTCCTAATAACTGCTTGGTTTCCAGCAGGACAAATTGAAAATCTCCCAACATGGCAGTGAATTGAACACCAAGAAAAAAGATGGCACCATATATGAAGTCGAAGGTTCTTCTATTTTCTGTTCCTGAACCTGAGACCAAATCCAACTGAGTTCATGAATAACATGTACATCTTGAACCTGTATAGTACATGTACATAGCAAAGTACAGTTCCATAATTCAGAAACGGAAAAATTTGGAGCCTGAAGACAAACTTCCCAGAGGAATTTTCCATACAACCAGGCCTGATTAACCATTGTGATACCATCACAGTTGAAACATCAGATCCAATTATACAAGAAAACCATGACTTATCAGATTTGTCTCTGTACAGACATTTTCGGGATAGCTTTAGACACATGACACACAGAAAGTGGACAAATGTACCAAGAAATTTCATGTATGACGCTGTACGGTCCAGACTTTTGCACTCCATGTAGTTATGTCTGTTGTCTCACAGAAGGCTCTAGGTACAGCCAAAAGTCACTACTGAGCGACCAAAGATTTCACATATAAAAAACAATTTTTCTTTACATTCTGTGACTTTTGTCATCTTCTAAGTCATACTTTTTTACATCTTGCATCATTTACATTCCAATTATGAAATCAAGGGTTACACAAATCCGATTTTGGTCGCAGTACAGTCTACTGGAAAGGGAGTTACAGATTCAAAGTCCAAGATACAAAGTCGAAGAATCAAACAACCTGCCAACAAGTAAGCTTTTGTTACAAGTTTTAATGCTGATAAAAGGGCAATTGTCTTTATCACCCCGACCAATCAAACCACAAGAAACGCATTGAAACTCAGATTCGTATCAGCCATGACCCGACAAATCGCTTTCTAACTTGCATTAACGACTACATCTGACCAAACAAACTCGCCAGTGAGATTAGAGAAAAGTAGTAGAAACTATTTGCTTTTAAACGTTAAATCGCGGTTACTTTCAATCACTTCCAAAGTGGCAAAATTGTCAATCTGAAAACATCTTTTGGAAGCTGAAACCTTCCACCATCTCACTGGCGAGTTTGTTTGGTCAGATGTAGTCGTTAACGCAAGTTAGAAAGCGATTTGTCGGGTCATGGCTGATAGGAATCTCAGTTTCAATGCGTTTCACATGGTTTGATCGGTCGGGGTGTTTCTATATGTAAAGCCAGAAAACATCACTGAGAAGCCTCCAGGAGGTTGTTGTTGACCCAGCCCTCCCCCTTCCTGCGGAACAGCTTGGTGCGCCAGGCTATTCTGTGCTCCTCGCGCTGTCGCTCCTCCGTACGCTGTCGCTCTTCCAGGAAACGCTTGTGCTCCGTGGCTCGCTCGATGTCGTTAGACTTCAGGGCAGCGGTAACGTTCTGCCATAGTTTCCTGCATTGGAAGACAAATTAGTAAATGTCCTAGGCTAACTATACAGACAGGCTTTTCATTTGACATCATCTGCACCATGTTGGATTACAGTGTACATCATTCTGTAAAACACTTAAAGATGCTATTGATTAATCCAATAATCCACCAACAGAATCGAAATTAAAATTATTATGACGTCAATGAAAAGTATAGGGTAAAACTTGGCATCATAAAATACAGAAACCTCTTGTGTAGCTAGCTTCTAAGAACTAGACTTGATTAATGAACACAAAAACACAGGGTTTAAGTATGATCAGAGGCAGTTTGTTATGACACAAGTACATGTATTTGGAAAACTGCTGCTTAACCTTCTCCCTGCTGCCTAACTCTGTAACCAATAGGGAATTGGGTGCAAAATGGCTACTTCAGTGTGCTAAAGGTTAATGAAAAAATATAAGCCTGACAAGAAGAGAATGTTTTCACAAGTGTGTGTTTTGTTAACACTGGATAACAGGTTGTGATAATGATCCAGTATCACTAAAATCAGGAAAATCTGACCTGGACTCAAAGTCGCCCTGCATGTTGATTGGCCGAACCTTCTTCCGGATCTTGGAAAGCTTGGCTGTGTCAATGACCTTCGTGTCATTGCCCCTGTAGCCGTTACAGTAGGTGAACTCTATGGACCCGTTCCATTCTCCCTGAAAAATCATGTAAATGTTGACATGTCAAACAAGACCTAAAAATGTAAGTATAACAGATGTAATATATTAGGCAGTGTCCTTGAATGGTTGAAGCTAAACAATCTATCCCTGAAAGCAGAAGGAATAGTTTCAGTTAGCTGCTGATTGGGGTTGAAACAAAAACAAAAAAGCAAAGATTGTCTAAGTTTTGAGTTTGATATACCTGACCAATCAAGATATAGGAGACACAACAACTTGCACCACACCTATACCTTTAAGATGAACCTATTGGTTGGAAAATTCTTGTGAGTTCAACAAATCAGGATACAGGAGACATGACAAACTGCACCATACTTGTACATGTATCTTACAGATGATCCTATTGGTCGGCTGGTGTTTGACCTCTACCAAATTTTTTTGTGAGTTTGACCAATCAGGATACAGGAGACATGACAAACTGCACCATATCTGTATCTTAAAGAAGACCCTATTGGTTGGCTGGTATTTGACCTCTATCACATTTTTTGTGATTTTGACTAATCAGGATACTGTAAGGAGACACACCAAACTGCACCATACCTGTATCTTACAGATGACTCTATTGGTGGGCTGGTGTTTGACCTCTCCGGAGATGTGGTGTAGTTTTCCGCCGTAGAAGGGCTTGGTGTGGAATGTGATGCCGGCCTGCCAGCCTGTCTTGGCACACGTGATATTGATCTTCCCTCCGAGTTCAACCCAGGGTACAGTCAGGATCGACCTATGTAGGCAGAATGAGAAAGAAACAGTTACAGTACATAAAATACAGTTTTAGCTGAAATGCCGAACACAGCCCTTGTCACACATAGGCGGCCATGGGCTCCCGACCTTCTCCAGACCATGGTTAGAAGTTAGTCGTGAGCAAGATCATCTGTGGTTTGGAGTTGGATGGCAATGTTGCCAACAGCCTTCAAAAGAACTATAATGAAATTTGACATAACAAACTCAGGAAAGTCATATGATTTTTAGATGTGATCAGAGGAACAAACTAGAGCTAGACAAGGTAAGTATAGGATGGATTCCAGGCTACTCCTAGCCCAATGCTGATCTTGGTTGGGAGCAAGGTTGTGGGAAGGTCATAAATGTGTGACGGGCTTAACCAAAATTCTTTAGTTCATAATCCATAGTAACAAATCTGTACAATGTGTATGGTACAACGCCCCTTAAAACAAGAGACCGCTGACAGATTGTTCTTGTGACCTAATGGCACATAGGTTCAGTTAGTTTCCTTACTGTTTCTCTAGCAGGGCATATTTTTACAGGGAGGGGTTGCTAGCCCTTCCCCTTTAACATGCTCAGGGCACCTCATCGAACACGGGACAAAAATTACAAGTCCCTTCTGAAAAACAGGTGCAGCTCCAACCAAGATGTCCTTCCCAGGATTAAACTGGGGTCTCCCGAGTTACCACCTCATTGGAATCAGGAGTTCAACTGTTCTGTGAGGCTGCTACCATTTGAACTACAGGGGCACCCCCCTTGACAGAGGTAACATACAAAACTCAGTGCTACAAGTGCTGACCTGGCATAGGCACTGGGTAAAGTGAAACTGTACTCCTCTCCATGGGTGACGTCATAGACCACCCCCTCACCAACGTTAACCACACCAATGGACATGCCCATGAACTTGGATTTGGTCCATATATGGGCGTTCATGCAAACATTCTTCTCTTTGCATTCAGCATAGAAGGCTGACACTGGGGGGTGGTGGGACACCTGCAAGACAAACGAAAAATTGTATATCATTTATATTGATTAAATATTATATGTATCAATATTCACTGACTGCAGAAATAAACTTTCTGCCAACACAGACATTTTAACCCAGAAGTTTTTGGATGAATCTTTGGGCAACTTGATGTAACTATAATCAAGTTCATTCTGGACATGAGATATTATACTTTTAAAAAAGTTTTGAATTTTGTCTGTTTTTTGACATAGGAATAAATTCATTCAGTTACATTATCTGTAAAACTGCATTGTATGCAAAGTTGTTTTGTTACATTGAAGGTTGGTCCTCTTTAAGACTTAGTATTCAAAGAAAAATCACAGAAAGTTCAGGAAAAAAAAAGACAAATATTCCCAACCTGTTCAGCGGTAAAGACCACTCTATGGTACCCTGCCTTGTCTTCTGATTGGTTGTTAGGAGAGGAGCTTGTCTCTGATTGGCTGTTGCTTGACGTGGCTGTTTCTGATTGGCTATTGCAAGGCTGAGTGATGGGAATGTCCCAGGAACAGTGGAACACTTCTCCAATGATAGGGTTGTACGGTTTTTTGGCAAGAGAACCTGAAGAAAGATTTGATTTTATTGTTTTCTTGACTTATGATACAACAAGAAATACACTACTTCTATATGAATGTCATGGTAACACAATTGAGGTGCTTTAAAACATACACTGTCAGATATTACCAAGGCTGTGATAACGTTCAATACAGGTGATCTGGACCGGTCTGTACTTTACTGGCTTCCACTAGTATCCCACGGGCTAAATATAATAGAATAACTCAATGTGTGCTGCTTTCAAAAATTCAAATATCGGATTCAAACAATGGAAAATGATGTTTTTACAATTCTTTGCTTTGTGGGCACCAAATTTTTTCAACTTCTTGTGCATTCCACTTTGAAATGTGTGTTTTGTCTATGTCATAGAAAGAATACAACATGATGTAATCTGCATATTAACCCTCTGTCTAAACCCTCCAGTTGGTCAGATCGCCCCTTGGCTAGCTGTCGCTGGTGATCCAACCCACGGTCAGGCTTGAACCTCCAGGTACGTAATACAATGTCATGTCTATGTACAGATACCAACCTTTCCTCCCAACATGGAAGGCTGTGAGGTAGTACTCCACCATGGCCATCATCCTGTCCTCTGGGCTCTCAGCCTCCGGGATGCACAGGAACAGGTCCGGATGGGCCATGAAGTCTGCATACATTTCCAGAAGTGATCGTTTCTCCAGTATAAACGTTGGCAGCACAACCTGGAAACAATGACATGAGTACATACATTGATCACTTGCTGTTTCCTTTTATCATGTTCACTTTTCTTTCTTGACAAGTATCTATACCTGTTTTGCCAACATCTTGTATGTTGAACACAAATAAAACATGAGCCTAATACAATTACAATTTGCTGAACATCATTGTGACAAGCTTTAAGTGGGTACCCCTAACAACCTGACATTACTGTGTGGGTGTAGCCATGAGTCATCTTTGCTCTCAACTACATCACCATGGTACCCCAGCCAAACCATACTTCCAAATCTCCAAGTGTCCTATTACACCACTTCTGCCTTACATGCTGCCACTGTCATTCACATGACTGTGAATGCACACCAAGACAAACAAACAAACACAAAAACACGAGGGGGGATACAAACTTAGCCATATTTGGGACAGTGTTCTCACCGCAAAAGCGCCACCTACATCGGCTACTTATAGCGGTGAGAAGCAGTACTCCAGTCAGAAGCTCTGAAGAAGGTGTCTGATAGACATCGAAACGTTAGCAGGTGAGATCAATACCTGGTTGTGTATAAAGAATCTCCCATATCCTATTTTCTACCAACCTGATGAAATTATTTTCGAAACACACCAACTGATTACAATACCTCTGTTTTCATTGAGATAACGACTTCACTACCCACCCTTGTGAGATCCATGCCCAGTTTGAGCTGAGACAGCAAGTGCAGAATGATACTCTTATGTTCCTCCACGGTTCCAAGGTCAGCCTCGTCCTGATCAAGGTCGTCCATGACCTCGTTATCGTGGTTAATGTCGTAGACCTCCAGCATGCCCGACGCGAAGCAGTCCTGGTTTGCCGACATGTTTGAAGGAAAGGAGGACGATTTGGGGATCTTTTTCCTTGAGGAGGGGGGAGAGGCGTTGGGAGGGGACCTAGGCTCCAACCATTCTATTGTGGCACCTGTGGACATATGAAATAAAGCAATCAGAGATGGCAGATTCACTCCTAGGCAATAAGTTGACTACACATTCTTACATCAACTGTTCAAAACTTAAGTGTTAAAGGCACCCAGAGCATTTTATGAGGCTTGAAAACTGGAAATATTCTAGTTGCTGTAATTTTTATGAAATTGACATTTAATGCCACTGATTACCACATTTGCGTGCAGATTTCCTATCAAAAGTGCTCAAAAGTGGCACAAACATAAGCTACATGCCGGTGATCTTTTAGTTTCATGCGCCTAGTGTAAATTGACCCATACCATAGCCCCACCCACCTCCGTCAAAACGTAGAAATGCAAAATTGAAACATGAAAGTGACAGGCATGCAGTCACTCTCTCATTGGTCGAACCGCTTATTGTGATGGACAGTCGGGATCAGTCTATTAGGGCTTGGATTTTCTATCAGTTCTCACCACACAACGACATCGTATCTTTGCTCCTCTAATGTTGATATGTAATGGTATAGTGTTATTGAAACTTACTATGTGTAGGAATGACTAGAAATTGGAGTTTTTTTATTTAGGTTTTAAGCCTCATAAAATGCTCTGGATGCCTTTAACAGAGTGTGAAACACAGGAAGCCTGTTTTGAATTTCATCTCTCAGATGAAAAATTTTATGTAGGATTTTGTTACGGTTGGTTGGGTAAGCGTAAGCAAAACATTACATTACAAGTACATGTACATGTACATTTATAAAGTTGCATAAAAATATAACAGAGCATGCATCAAATTTGGTCATAGATAACATGTACATGTATGTATAGAGACATCAGTTATGATGTAAAGTCATACTGATATGTAAATTTCAATCAATCAATCAATCAATCAATCAATCAATGAAATGATCAACAACACAAACCAACCTTTTGGTAAGGATGGTGTCTTGGTCTCAGCCATGTGCGAGTGTTGTAAGATAGCAAAACACTGCCCTAGACATTGCATTGTGGTTTGTGACGTCGCTTTCAGTAACAACAGATCATGGTCCAGACTTCGAACACCCTGAGCCGCTGTTGGCAACCCCTCTATCACCCTCGACAAGGAAACCTGGGGGAAAATGTTCAATATATTGTTAATCCATTTAAATTTGTGGCACCTAAGTTTCACAGCATGGTAACAAGAAATGAAAGAGCTAAGATCTCTTAGCTTTTGTGAATTTTTGTTTTTAAAATAATTATTGTGAGTTTCTGACTGATTCTGTCTAATGCTTTTTTCCCACTGGTTCTAATAAAGCATTAGGCCACAACAATTTAATTTCTAGGTTAACAGATTTCTTTTTTAATTTTAACAACAACAAAAAAATCATGAAAACAGAAGGCTGAGGTGAAAACTTGCACCTGACCCTGTTCACTCCCTGAACTTGTGTGCACCAAAGTACAAACTTTCTAGATTCTGTTTTCCTGTTGATTTTCCAATCTACATGTAGCATTTCTTAAAATTCCGTTAACCAAGAAATTAAAATGGTGTGGCCTTAGACATGCATGTAGCAAGAAACTGAAGATAGGAAATGAGATAACCGATTCTGGGATATTTTCAAAACCTTTGACCTAACTTCCTGTCAGAGTGCCTAATGTGCCTAGCATGTGGAAACCAGCCACTCCACTGCATCAGATGACTATGGACACACAAGCAAACAAACAAGCAAAACCTCCGTACACTGAGGTAAAAATCAAGGACGGGTCAAAAATGTTTTACATAACTTGAAGTTAGAAATGGCGGTTAAAAAGAGACCTGTTGCTGCTCGGCTTGGTGCAGGATTTCCCGGACGTTCTGGAAGGCCTGCGGTTCGTGGACGGGCGGCGCTGTGGGAGGAGTCTTCTTGTGAGGCGTCGTGTGAATGACGGGAGCAGTGTTGGGGGGCTGGGACTGAGTCCGGCTGGAATATGAGTGAAGAAATGAATGAATAAATGAAAAAACTTTCAAATTTCTAATTGACTCTAAGATTGTCATACAAGCCCATCTAATATGATACATGATTTTCATACAACACATTAAACAAGTCATAGAGAAACTTTTCTTTGTCAACACTGTTATCTAAAATATATTACCTCCTATAAGGTACAACTCACTGGACAAGACATATTATGTACAATGTACAATGCAATAACTATTTTCTTCATACATGGACCATCTTTATATTCTGTAGCCTGTACATAGAAAGTTTGGAGTATTTTTATGGAGTTTATTTCAAACTATAAACTTATAAATTTTTAAGATGTTTGATTGTGAACCTTTAATCAACATCATATTAGACTTTATTGCACATCAATTGTGCAAGGTATAATAATTATGATGTGATATTTCATACACTTATTCAGATAACCAAACCAATAATATATAAGACCTTGAACTTACATTACTGCTCGTTTGGAGGCAGTTGAGATGGGTGTAGTGGGTGCACTCTTGGTGGAGCTCGGGGTGGAACTGGAGTTGGATATCGAGTGTGACCGTGGATGGGGTGGAGGTAGACTCTGAAGAGACAAAGGAATATAGTAAATATTAAACAACACTGAATCAAGATGTTTCGGCATTCATTCTTTTCTAGAATCATTGTAGAACAAAGATCCATATTGTGGGTTTCTGTAAGTTCTTGACAGGAATAGACAAGGTTACTTATAATGGTTTGTAAACTATTTTTTTAAATACATTTTTGGACCTTCAACTTGTTTCACCCCAGATAATCCCATGAGGGGCAAAGTAGGGAGACCTGAAATCAAATGAAGGCTGAGAAAGTAAGCACTTAGATTTTGACCCAAGTTGCCAAAAATGTAATTTTCAAATTGGATAAAAAAGCATTTTGAGCCAAGTGAACGAATATATTCATTCATCACGCCCAATAATGTCACGTGGCAATGTGTTGACTTGCGTTTTATGAAATTATTAATAACAAAAAAATGCAGCTTGGTTCAAGTTCTCTTAACCACCTCAATATCAATGTTTTGTGATCATTTTACAGACTAGATTTGCATTGGTTATACAGATGACCAGCATAAATGGAGATATTAAGCATGTAATAAAGTGTTACAGTATAAAATGTACCTCTCAGTCTCATTCTAGCAATACTTCAGTACCTAATTTGTTGAGCTTGAAAAGGTATTGCCGTCATTACATGCCATAATGACCCTAACAAAGTAATATTTTCCTTACCACTACCCATATGGAATATAAGAATTTAGCTTGTTTAAATCTTGCTTCACTTTCTTCTACAAACATTTGGAAAACAACTGATCGTATTGGTTTTGCCTTGAGTTCGTTTCGAATGAGCAATTCCGTGTTAACTTCCATGACGTCACTACTGGTCATGTCACACACAGTCACCACGTATCTCCACCCCACATACTAAGACTCAATTTACATGCAAATTCTCTGAGGCTTTAAAACATCGTTAACCCTAATTTTCTAACACAAGCTGGAAGCTTAGTGCTGTGGTACGGGTCTAATCTAGTCTGGCATTCATTGAGTCAACATTCGCATTTAAAGCTGTAAGATATATTGTACAACAAACTAGAGGGGAGGGAAAAGGGAGTGTTGTATTGGTTGTTATTGTTTTAACCTTGACTTCTTCATTTTGTAGATGTCATTTAGAGGTCGCTACCCCCCTCCCCCATTCACACATGTAACATTTCCACAGTTTTGTGGTCAGTTTTGGTGTGTATTTTCTGCAATAAAATATTCCAGGGCATTACATATTGCACAATTGAGAGAGCATCCTTTGGGGTGAAATAAAAACTAATGAAAATTCTCAGTGATAATCATTAATTATATTTAGAAATGTCTCTACATCTGGGAACTTATTCCCAAGGCTGTTTTAAAATGACATGTAACAAGCACTTTCTAGTGATGAGAAAAATTGATGACTTTTGCCTTAATTCTTTTATGTACTACTGAGAAACATTAGAGGAGGCAGCTGTAACAAAATTGGGTAGTCCATTTTGGTCTATATCTATCCGTATAGTTGAAAATTCTCTAGGAAATACTAAATGAAAATGGAAATTCTATTGTTGGAAATACTAGTGACTGAAACAGCCTTATACCTCAGACTGTGTCTCTATGTTCATCTAATATATAATATATAATTCTGCATTTTATTTATTTTCATAATCTAAAAACAAACCAAGGTATGGCTTTAAGATTCTACATGTACTATAGATGCTACATCCATCTATAACATATCAGGATTTCAAACTACAAAGCAGTACGGAATGCTTAAGGACAAAGATATCTGCTTTGTGGAACCGGATGCCTCGTCAGCACCAAGGACAGATCTTCTTTGTCTACCCAGTGTAACAGGCCTAATTATGCTCTGGTCATGGAACGGCCCGGATACATTCTGTCTAGGGGTGCGTTCTGGTCTGTTACACAATCATATATTTCAGAATGTACAATTTGGCAATTTTTCTCCAGGTAAAATAATCTTTCCTGTTATCATCTTGTGCAATTTTTCTTCATTTAACAATATGCAATTATCAGTTGTTCAAAAATTCCCCTGTACAAATTTTTCCCTTCCCTTCCATTATCTTTAAATTTATTACCATTGAGTTATAATCCTTACCGAATCGTCCCAATGGTTCTATTATATTTTATCGTTCACATTTGGATGATCTTGATTAATGTAGTATGCGGGAGTACATGTATGTACAAAAGCATGGCCTAAGATTGATAACATCAAACAGCACTTAACAGAAAGACATCTATATCGGCCGAAATGCAACTTTAAGACAAGGAGGAATACCTAAAAGCAATGTGGATAAAACATCTCTCAAGACTGACAGTAATACCATTAAATGTATGCATTCTCTTAAGTCCTACAGATGTGCAATATACATCATGACAAAACATGTCTTACACTATTGATGTATGAAGTCTTTAAAATCTTCCAAATATGTGAAGTAAGATGTGACAAGTTATCACTGCAGTTCTTCAATATCCCCAGGGCTTTTTTTTTCAGTTAAAAGGTTTGAAAGGAAAATACTGAAGGCATGAAAGGAAAATATATTACATTCAGAGTAGGAGGGAGAGTACTATATATATATAGGAAGGGGACAGGTTTTCTATGCAAATTTTCAACATGCTCTTGTTGTTTGACATAAGATTTGGATACTTAGTACATTCAAATTCCACCATCCTTTTATAATTCCTTTAAACAAGAGAAAAAATCTGGTGAACAACTATTGGTAATAGCATTTAACATTTTTTGCACATACAGTTGTATAAGGCCACACCAATTTAATCAGTTGGTTCTCGAAATCGCCGCTTCAGAGAAATCACGATTTACAAAAAAAAATTTGTTAAATAGAAATCAATACAATCAATTATCCTTGATACATAGGCTATGAAAAAGAGCAATATATGTAGCAGCAATATATGTATTCTTTGTTTTGTTTACCTATATCATAACACGAGAGCCCCCTATTTCCAGCCCTGGTTTTACCATCAGAGATTTTTTTTCCGCCCTGTCGCTTCATATTTTCCATGAAAAAATCTGAGAACCAACAAATTGAATTGGTGTGGCCTAAGAATGATTAATAATATTATGGATTCAGATTGGAAAAATGCTGAAAAAGATTGTTAAGAATAATATATTGCTTTTAGTAATAAGGCGCATTCTGACTCTCAATTAGTAGTAGGCACATGTGGGAATCAATTATGGCTTTCCAAGCCTTGATGAGGGATGAGGAAGACTATATCCTCCTAACATCTGGATCCAACCATAGATCTTCAATTATAAGGGAGGATGAAGAGGATATGGATGTCACAATGGTTGCCATGGCAACTACTATGACGTCTTTGACAGTGGGTCACTGACTTGCCAAATGGTTCAATGCGAGCAACATGATCAAAGGGTTTTTCTGAATAGGCTAACAATTTTATTTCTAGAAATCAGGATGCATGGCAACACTGTATTGTGTAAAAATGCAGAAACTAATCAGACAATAAGCCAAAAACATGACTTCACTCCCCCGTGTGAAATAAAAACTAAAATTCCCCCTACCTGAGCCAAGGTTTCCGTGTGATACTGAGCTACTGAGCGCAGACGGTTCACCCACTGCTGTCTCTCTTTAGCATCAAATGCTGGAAAACAAAACAAAGTCAGTCAGCAGAAATATGAAATACATTCAAGTAACTGGATAGTTTTGAAATGTCAACAATTAACCTCTAAAAGTGCTGCGTATACATAGCCAGAAAGCCAAATTTGCTGCTGAATCTAGAACAGTTTATTTGGTCCTAGTCTTTAAAGAAAAAGGTAACAGTTGTGTTTTATTCTCTAAACAATTACTGTATGATTTACCAGGCACAAACATAGTGTTTTTAATACTTAACAGTTTCTACCAGCAATTGGTTGACAAATGATGTGAAAATCAAACAACATTTTTACCAATTTCTTTGCAGTCAAACTCCTCTGTAAGAAGACAAATTAAAAATCTTCTTGGATGGTCCCAATATATTGCTCCCAATCTCCTAAATTAACTCAGCCATGGTGACAGGATGTATAAGGGAAAGGTTTAGAAGTACATGTACTATAACATACTCTGTAGGTACATGTACTGTATAGCTTCATCCCACAACACAAATACAACTTTTCAGCTATACAAACAACAAAACAAACACTGAAACAGTAACATACAATGTCATATAATACCATTACTTACGGATTGAACACCAAATGCATGTTGATGTCTAAAACAGAGAGGACCTGATGTAGACTGTTACACGGGCACATTTGCACGTACGTACCCTGGGACATATCCCAGGCAAAACGCATGGCTGATTATTAGTCAGGACACTTAGCGTTATGATTCCTGGCTTGTGGGCTCTCCCTGCAACTGATCACAAGCTAAATATAGCAGCAACCCACTGAGGCATACAGAAAGTGCCTTCACTTACAATAGACTTTTTTTAGTTTCAAATCTAAGTCTCAATTTTGTCACAGGTCTACCATGTCTACCTGCACTGCATAATCTACATCTGATCATAATTATTCCACAAGCTGGATTTTTAGGTATCCTCTGGAGACCCAAGATCAGATGTGAAAGTGTGATAAAAAACAAATTTAGGTCATTTCTGTAGTTAATAACACTATATGATATATATGCCAATTTTTGACAGTTTTATAACCATTATAACATGTCTGCTCATTTTTTTGGTACTTTTACAAATGAAAATGCTATTCTCCTGGGGCAGAGATAATAGCTGCAGTTCTAATACAATAATAATAATAATAATAATAACTTTATTGCACAACAATTGTACAAGGTACAAAGTATGGCATTCACTGGTACACAGATAACATAACTGATATAAACCATACAAAGACGGGACTGGCTGTCCTAAACACTGTCTAACCCCATACTTTCGTTTACCTTAGTTTATAATCTTTGTCCAAAATAATCATCAAAAATGACTTAAGCCAAAAAGAACACTTACTAATAGTTAACATTCCTTAAATTAGATATCCATATAGCAAATTCAAAAGGTTTTTTTCAAAACTTCTAGTATCAACCAGAAGAAATTCGTACAAAAAACCCTGGCAGAACACAGTAAAAGCAATACATTTCCTTAATTCCTCCTTTAGGGGCGAGATTTATAAAAATTCCTCCCTCACGACTCGCGTGCGCTGCCCTTTATACGGTGTGAAACACTTCTGCGGTGGTCGTATCATCTATCATCTCCGTCGTTGCCATGGCAACTAATCGGATTATCCAACCGGATTGCGGGATTATCATTCAATTTCAGGCGGACACAGAATGTACCTTTGCTAAGGTAATGCCACTTGCTTAAAATCGTTTTTGCTTAAAACCTAGGCAATCAAATGTTGATACAAAATTACACATCAGGCGAGCAGAAACATCATTGCCATGCCAACGGGGATGATTGACAGTCCATCTGATTGGATTAAACCCATTGTGTCAGGCATGAAAAATGGAATCTTATTTGTGATTTGATTTTGGCTCACCGTGGAAGGAATGTAGCTGTAGCTGGCTGAAGGTGCTATGATAAATTCCTTCAGTATCATGGAGATATTTCCTATAATATCCACTTTTCTTAGTTACAAAATTTTTTTGTTTTAGATCCTGGGCAACACACCTTGCCCAAACTTGATACAACAGAGGAAGAGTAGAGCTATGACCCAACACACATTAGTAAATACAAATTACAGAGAATTACTTTACCCTTGAAAGTCCTTCGTTGCCGATAAATTACCATGGATTAATTCCAAGGATAATCTAATTATCAATATCCCATGTTAGAATATCGCAAACAACTTAATGATGACTGCTACATATATATATAGATTGTACATCATAGAAAAACACATTACATTCTTGATGTGTTTGGTAGTACATGTATATACTTGAAATATTTACGGTAACCCAAACATTGTCCTAAAAACATTAGTTAATTTTTTTACATGAACAGTATATGCTATGTTTTCTGAATCATACAAGGTTTTAGCACAACACTCCCAATTCATAATAAGCCTATTTCTCCCCTAAGATTTTGAATAGATCAATCTTGTAGAACAGAAACCCCTTTCTTACGTACCTTTCAGTGTCCACATGAGTAAATGTAGGGCTTGCCATTGCTTTATACCCCTGCTAACCAAGTTCTCTTCATACAGGCAACAAGGAAGATCATGACTGCCAAATAAACTGTCAATCATGACCTCCTTATAAGGGCATGAACCAAACCACTTTTCAGAGAGGTATTTTCTTTTTATCAACATATCCTTTTTTGTTATCAATATATCTCCAGACATATTAATTTTTTTCTTGGTGTTTTTAAGCTTGATTATATTCTCTCTGTATCACATACTCTGTTGTATATTTCTCTTGCATTTTGTGAATAAAGATTGTTTCACCCTTGTTTGTCTAGTGGCATGGTCCATCCCTTAAACCCCCATTATAAAGAGCACAAACAAGGATCAAGGTCAAATCCATTTCTGTCCCTGTATGACATTATCTTTTGACGAAAGTGCATTTTACTTCACTTCTGTTTTTCTTTTTGTTTATATTTGGTACAATGACCATTTTCCACATATTTTTGTATCTAACATTTGCTCTTTCTATTTCAAACATTCTGCTCTATGAATTTTTGAAAAACAAAATTCATATATGGTACAAGGATTATGTTACATTTACAAGTACACTTGCAAAGAACATTGAAAATCAGTACTGGTCTTCAAAACATTCTCTATAGCTACATCTGGGTCTTGACTGCTGTACTTCTGACAACAGCTCTTATTATGATAATAATATTACACTGTATTATAAAATCATATTATTTATTGCAAATTCCCCAAAATATTAATCTTCAAGATTGTCACCTATAACATTGCACAGCATTTTAATAACACTTTTTATCACAAACTAATTTCTTTTAGATTTTGAAAATACAATGTACTAGCATTAATGTTGAACTTTCATGACCAACAGATGCCCATCTACATGTATTATATAATTATTTAAGGCCACACCAACTTAATTTTTTGGTTAACATATTTTTTGTGTTAATTTTAGCACGAGGACATCATTAAGACAGAAAGCTGGGGTGAAAATTTGCACCTGACCCTGTTCACTCCCTGAAACTGTGTGCACCAAAGTACAAACTTTCCTCTGAGATTCTGTTTTCATGTTGATTTTCCAATCTAGCATTTTTTCAAAAATTCTGTTAACCAAGACATCAAATTGGTGTGGCCTTAAGGTCAGAATGGAAATAATCTATCCCATAACCTTTTACATCAACACCTGGTCTTTGCACTTTTAAAATGTATATAAAAACCCATTACTGTTACCGTAAAATTAATCTTCCTATATAGAGTTCACAGCACTTTCATAATAAATAGTGATCCATTTTCGTCTTGACTTTTAAGCTCTTGCTAAAAACTGACCAAGCTTCCTACTAGCTGTAAAATCCAGTCTAATTGTTTGATAGTGAAGTGAAGTGAACTTTATTGCTCAACAATCGTACATGGTACAATGTATGGCATGAAATCAACAATACTACAAGGCTAATCTATCCTACAATTCTAAGTACAAAATATTTTCGAAACCAGTGTATTTGTTACAATATATAATCATGTATGGGTAATTCTGTCTCGCTTTTCGAATGATTTATGGAGAAATTGACCTATGTACATGGATATAGGAGTCGGACATGACAACAGTACATAGAAAATATCGCTCTGTGTACCAGATAGGGTGAAGTTTGTTTTAGTAATAATAGTCTGTAAAAGCATATCTCTCTCTTTGCTATAAGTTGGACAATTCATCACAAAGTGGAATTCATCCTCAACACTTCCATTACATGTGGGACACAATCTCTGAGTAGCTGGTGTGTTGTGGTGTTGACCCTTTTCAACTTCTAAGCAATGTGCACTGATTCTCAGCTTTGTTATGCTATCATAACAAAGCTTAAATCAGGAAGAAAAGATGACACCAACAACTATCGCGGAATCTCTATTTCTAGCTGCCTCGGAAAATTATTCACCACCGTCTTAAACAAAAGAATCTCGTCTTTCCTTGAAGAAAACGAAATATTAAAACCAAATCAAACCGGGTTTCGCAAAAACTACAGAACCTCTGATAATATGTTTATACTGAAAACCTTAATTTCGAAACACACGCAGTCAAGGAAAAATCTCTTCGCCTGTTTCGTGGACCTATCAAAAGCATTTGATTCTATTTGGCATGAAGGTCTCCTCTTTAGAATTATGTCGAAGGGAATCTCTGGTAAAATCTATGATATAATAAAAAGTTTATATAATCAGTCTGAAGCAAGCGTCAAGACAAACATAGGTTTAAGTGAAAATTTTCCCATTGAGATTGGAGTCAGGCAGGGTTGTGTCTTAAGCCCATCGCTATTTAACCTATATGTCAGTGACTTAGCAGACGAGCTCAATAAAGGAAACTTCGATGCGCCCATGCTAAATACATCATGCGTATCCAGTCTATTTTACGCTGATGACCTTGTGATGCTATCAAAAAGCAAACATGGTCTATAAAATGCAATAAATACTTTAGGCCTTTACTGTAACAAATGGAAATTATCGGTAAATCTTACCAAAACAAAAATAATTGTATTCAATAAAAAGGGATATATGTTTTCAAATCTAAAATTCCATCTACTCAACAAAGACATAGAGATAGTTTCCTCGTATTGCTATCTGGGAGTGGTATTTACAACTGGTTGTAACTTTACAACAGCAATAAAAACATTACAAAAGAAAGCTTTAAGGGCATTGTTCAGTATAAAAACAACATTAGGAGACAGCAACCCCTCAATCTCCGTATACTGCAAACTATTTGATGCCTGTGTAGTGCCAATTCTAACTTATGGTGCCGAGGTGTGGGGCAATTGCAAGACTAGACTAAACGACAAGTCCCCAACTGAACAAATTCATCTTAAGTTTTGTAAATCAATCCTAGGCGTAAGAAAGAATGCGAGCAACCTGGCAACGAGGGCAGAACTCGGCAGGTACCCACTATGGATTGAAGTATGTATTAGACTTTACTCGTACTACAAAAGGTTAGTTAGAGAAGTACCCCCAAACAGTCTTCAGTTTGAGTCCTTTCTAGTTCAACAAGACATGCACCGACGCAAGTTGCCATGTTGGCTGTCCTCTGTTAGTAGAATCCTTGAAGAGTCAGGCTTTGCCTACCTTCTACTTAACAGGGACAGTAATACATCATCTGCTCAGTCTGAAGTAAAACAAAGACTAAAAGATATCTATGTGCAAAGTTTTTACTCAGAACTGAACTCCAGTGGCAAAAAAGAGAACCAAGGTAATAAACTAAGAACCTACAAAACATTTAAACATACATATGAAAGAGAGAAATATCTTGATATAACAAACTTTAACCATCGCCGCGCCATGACTAAGCTAAGGATTAGCGATCACTTACTACATATTGAAGCTGGTAGATATAACCGGACTCCTCCTAGTGACAGACTGTGTATATTTTGTAATGAGAACTATATAGAAAATGAAGTACACTTTGTTCTAGAATGCTCTCTTTATAAAGATATACGCAATTCTCCTGTTAGTGACATATTGCTAGACCGAAGATATGCACATTTAACAAAGGAGGAAATGTTCGCACATGTTATGTCAACAGCCAATTACGATGTAATGAAAAAACTCTGTGAATTTGTCTACAAATGTTTCAAGAAGAGAGAAGAAGCATGTAAATCATAATTAAAGCATAGCATTTTTTTATACTAGTAGTATTCTTATGATACTGTAATGCATTTAGCCCTCTGCTGGGCATGAATATGCAATAAACTTCATTGTCATTGTCATTGTCATTGTCATTATTGAAATACATTCAATGCTGGCCACTTTGGATATGGAATGACACTACTAGTATAACTATAAGCCTTGCATTCTTTATTAGTGACTGAAATGTAGACCTTCTGATATGATCCCCTCCTGAGTTGAGAAATGACATTTTAAGCGTTCTTGTACACATTTACAATGGACTTTATCCTAAAAGTTACTCAGTCCTTTGTTGGCTCGTATATCTGAATGACAATTTTATTCAAACACATACTGTAAATGCATTTAAGTTTGTGTGGTTTTTATTTCACATTAAGGCAAAAATGGAGTATTCGCGGTGGTTTTAAGTTTGCGGCAACGCTATAGTCACACACTGCTACAGTATTGGACAAAAATGATTGCGGTGGTTTTAAATCTGTGGTAATCAGTCACCATGAATACCATGAACATGAAACCACTGCAAATACATTTCTGCATTTACAGTATAGTCCTTGAAAGTGTTCTGTTGAATCCATCATCACTCCAAGTACTACACAACATGTAGAAAGAAAAAGTAGATAAAAAACTCCTTCCTGCCATTTGCTTTACGTATGTGTGACCCTTAATGTTAATCTAAGATTACAGAGGTCTGATCCCAGCACTTACGTAGGAGTAAGGCACCCACATAACAGCTACCCTCCACCCACAAACTCCATTAGTGGCTTGGTGATAAGAAAAAAAGGCAAAGGTCTCATAACCTCTTTGAGGCTGTAGGGGCTGTGGGTTGTTAATCCACTGTGTCTAGGCCTAGCCGCCTAGGACATGTAGTATTGAAAAATGGAGCCCATCCCTCTCCTTCTAATGCCTAAAGCTTTTACCTCCCCAACTGAAGTCTGGTGGAGTGAAGAAAGTCATGTAAAGTACCGTCCCCAAGGGTTCAACATAGATAGCCAGGAGTGCCAGGATCCATCCTGTGTCAGAAGTGCTAACCTAACCACTCTGCCCTCGGCTTTGTGACATTATTAGAGTCCAATCAGAATAATCAGGGCATTCTAGATTATAGATAAGTCTTACATGTACTTTCAGAAATGTAAAAGCTAGTGCTTTGACGTCTTGAGACTTCTAGAATGCATTTAGCACTTTACTCTGAGGAATTACTTAAATTTCAGTATGCATGTAGCATAGAGCTGTGTGTACCTAAATAAATTTTAGGTACAGGTGCAGGTACATGGGTTTAGGTACAGGTCCGGACCTGAACCTGTAGCTTAAGTACTTGTTCAGAAAATGGTAGATTTTCAGTTTACAGATGAAATGTTTATTTGCATGTTTACAGATGAAAATTTGACTCCTGCCTTGCAAATGTGCTTTATGTACTGGAGTGTAGTATAGATGTGGCTTTACTGCACTGCCACGGTCATTTCATAGTAATTTTATCTGTCAAAGTGGCCATCCCCTGAGTCAGACTTGACCTGATTAGTACTGGTCCAGCACTAGGTCCACCAGGGTCCACCAGGGTCCGGTATTTTGGACCTGTACCTAATTGATTGTACCGGTACTGTATCAGTACAGTGTACTGGTACATGTACACAGCTCTAACGTAACAACATACATGCATACGAGTGTTTTACTTTTAGATATCTACAAAACAAATCAGCCTATAGCTATCTGAGAAGCTAGCAGGTAACGACTCTAGAAACGCAGTCCTTACCACGCAACCTGTAAACCTCTCCGTTGGCCGCGTTGATACTGAACGTGTGCGAATCCTCGTCGCTGGGCGACATCACCGACCCCGCCAGCTGCAGTGACCCTCGCGGCCTCTGTTTCTTACTCTCCTCATTTACATAATAGTCAAGAACTCCAGAGTCTGGGTCAAGTACAAACCACCTGTAGGTCAAGGGTCAAAAGTTCAAGGGTTAAAGGTTGATGTCATAATTGACAATAATATTAACAACTAATTTTGTAACATTATGATTTTCTTATCCTAGCTTATGAAAGAATAAAACAAATAAATAAGTCATCTTTAATTCATACCTCATAAGTTTTGAAAATTTCATGTCTGTGAAAGAATGAACTTTTGTACTGCTCCCCCAAATACAGGAAGTAGAATGTGTTCTTGTGACCTTTATCAAAATTGTGAACTCAATATAGGAACACACTGGAATTACCAGAGGTGAAAAGATAAAGGCTAATCTTTTTCAAAAGACTTTCCTGACTGACTGCCACCTGGGACCTCAGAAAGTCCAACAATTGGGCCAAATCAAATTGTTTTAATGGATGACATCTCAAAGTAACCCCATGTTGAAGAAACTAAAGTCAGTTTGTAGGAATTCCAAGGAATTGGGGCAGCACATAAAGACATTTCAATTGCAACTTCTTTCAGAAAATGTTTTGGCAAAATATTAGGAAAGTTACAAATTCAAGCATCTTTCCAGTATCATCTTCAACCTCTCTTATCCGAAGCAACTGCGAAAAACATATTTTCCCTTTATGAGTATATTGATTGCTAATTTTCAGCAACATAAACAGCTGTCAAAATTGAAACAATTCCTACTGGATTATCTGCTGTAGTCAGATCAAAAACAACATAGAAATTCTGTAATGCTACACAAGACTGCTAGATGGCATCACAGCTATAGAAAATAACAAACAAATAAAAGATATTTTACTCCATTTCGTGCTCTTATTCTTTCGGGACCAAATACATTTAATTCAATGAACAAATTGATTTCAAAGTAAAATGCCCAACAGAAAGGTTAAAGTAAGCAATCTACTTCAACTACTAAAGCTAGCTATAGGACTTTTAACAAATTATTGACAGAAAACTTAAAAGAGGCAGAATTAATGACAGAAAAACAGAAGGACAGTAAGATAGCTCACACACTCATCACATACATGTAGTCAAAAGGACAGTACAAGTTACAACATTCAAGAGACATATTCAAACATGTGGATATCAAAATAAGCTAGGAGTGGGAGAGAAAAAAGGATATTTGAAAACAACTCCAGTGAAAAAAGTAGTTAAAAATCAAGACCGTCCAAGTTTCTAATAAGGTAACATTTACAAATTACAGTCAAAATATTTTTCTTATTTCTAAAGGAGACCAAAAATGGAGTCGTCCTTGGCTTGTAACTAAGTCAGTAAATTCCGACAAGAAAACTTGACATGCACAGATTTCAAATGAACAAATTTTCCGTAACTATGTCTAAACTATAGACGTTTCTGTTCATAGACATTGCCAGACGTTGTACAATGTAGTTTTGTTAAGCAGGAAAGTTTAGGAGAGACACCAGTTCTTTACCTTACCTATATTGCCATCCAGTTATGAGGTTGGTATATTTGGCCAGCTGGCCTTGATATGGTTGCCTTGACAACACAGCAAGAGAGAAAAAGAGAAGAAGGTTGGCTTGGTGGACATTCATACCATGATTGGTCAGAACGCTGTCCTGAGACCACAGAACATTGTTCTGATACCATCATTGACTTTTAGTGCTTTCTAGTGTACTAACAGTACTAGTTGTGTAGAAAATTGTTGAACTAAGCTTAAAGTACCAGACCTGTACATATATTGCTACCCTAACAATAACAGTCATGGTGTTAACTATGGAAACTAATTCACTACAGCATAAAAATCTCATATTGAAAACTAATTTATAACTGGAATAAGTGTACATGTTGTTGTGCTACTGTCCTGCTTTGATTTGATGGCTATATATCTGTACATGCCAAGTCTATCATAATCATTTTGAAAATGTAAAAACAGATACTTGCGCTCCTCATAAAAAAGAAACTAAACATTCTAGATCCCCTTTTCCTACTTGAATCTCATCTCAAGTTACCTTTCATATGTATTTTATCACTAATATTGAGATGATCATAAGGACTGGATCACAAGATTTTTATACTTGACTCTTGAGAGAAGTAAATGACCTGCATTGTCCCATCTTCACCAGTCAGGCATTATACTTTCGGCTATTTCACAATCAGGTGTACCCCAACCTTGCCACTGAGGGCCAAAATTCAACTTCATTATATTGTAAATTTGTTGTTGCCAGTTCAAAGGTACATGCTTTGGGCATACTATCCTAAAGGATCTCCGCACAACAAGCTTTTATAAGTTCGTTGCAGGGTTTTCTATGGATGGACCATTGGGGGGGTACGGACGCTACAACTTTAAAACTACTTGGACAGTAACATACTGTTGATTCAAATAAGGAATGACAAATGGTTGCTAATCCTTATCATCTTCAATAACTACCATTTCCTACCCTAGAAAACCACAATAAGTTGCAGTATATCCATGTGTGGGCATTTTCTGGTCATTTATTGCAAAATAATTTTAAACGCTATTCTATTGTTTATCTGTAAAATAAGGTCAAATAGTATTATTCTTCATCCAGACACTTTAGCAGCTAAATTTTGGCACTATTTCATCCAATAGATGATCCAACATGAAACTCCAGCAGTAATGATTATAGCATGACTTGCAAACATTTCTAATTATTATAAATGAACATGTGGGCAAGGGGGTACGGACGCTACACAACAGACGTCATACATTGGTGCTTTATCAATTTGTCTGAACTGTTTAAAACAATGATTACAACAATAACTATTTGCTTATGGCTGTTCTTTAAAGCATTCACAAATGCTGTCACAGAATTTTAACAAAGAAAAGGATGAGCAGGATAGTTTGATTTAAGATTTCTTCCAAATCCCATTATGGATCTTTAGTGCTTCAGAACAAGATGTCTTTCCTATCAAAGAAGCTTAGATTGCACACAAGACTGAAACAACACTTTTCATATCGTCAAAGTATCACAAGGAAACAAAACAACAGTTCATTTGATCTCTTTATATGCAAATTTCGCAGTTTACTCCAGGAAAAGGGACAATAATGTAGGGGTACGGACGCTACATACGTACATCATGTAGCTCTGAAAGTCTTGTACTTTTACATCTGCTAATTGATACAAAGATAATAAAAAGGATCCTATTTTATACTAACCAACATAGTTTATCCATACTACTCAATTAAATTAAAAAGAGAGAACTACAAACTGTGTCCTATAACACTGAATGAATTACTTGAACTTGTTGGTGTTGTTTCAAGCTCTTGACTGAAATGTTCTTTAATTTTTCAATGTCTTCTTCAGAGAATCAGACTTGCTCTCTGAAGTTGTTCAGGAGAGGAAAGCCCACTGTTCAGAGGATGTTTTCTGTTGCTTGTCCTGATGTGTTCTTGTTTTCTGGCCAAATGTATACTTCTTTTTTTTTTCATGATGGATAATTGAGCTTCTTCCTCCAGACCTGTTCTTCAAATTCAATCACCCCAGCCATGTAAATGATGCATGTCTTTTCTCCTGCCCATCAGCCTGAGTTGTCTAATAAGTATGTTTCAATATGTTCACAATAAAGCCTTACACAGGTGAATTGGTGGTTGTCTGATGTTCTGTTCTTGAGATATATGAAAAATGATAAAATTGCTTACGTAGCAAATCTTGTAGGGAATCAAAGGCCCAAAATCTTAAATTGCCAATTTCTCAGCCACACAACATCAAATTTGCTTCAAACAAAAACCATATTGTTTCTTTCAGTGTGCTCTTTCTGGTAAACCGAATTTTTGATGGCTCAAACAATGGCTTTATCTCTTTTGTTCAATATCCTTATTTTGAGCTGACTCTCATCCTGGGGTCTAGCCTCCGCTGCTAATACCGTACCCCCCCCCCCCCCCCCCCTCCCTTATTGCCACTGCACCAACTGAATTGGGATCAGGGCACATGGTGTGAGAATTCTGGGACATTTAAATTTCTTGGAGGGTATCATCTTCCATCTCAAAGACATCTGGCTGGTTTGGAAGTAACCATTTACAGTGTTTGGGAGGGGTGTTACCGTGTACCAAACGTATACAGGTTTGTCCCAAAAATAGACAAAAACACATCTAAAATTCATCACAAAGTCACAATTTACTGAAAATTTTAACATTATATATCTGTCTCAACTGTCATTGATGTATTAGCTCAGATTTGTACTATTTAGATAGCAATTTTGGCAGTATTTTGCTGAAAACTTAAGATGGGGGTACGGATGCTACAGGTAGGGGGTACGGACGCTACAGGGGGTACGGACGCTACATTTTGATGTTCATGGTGCTATATCAGACAAAGTCTTTATGACAGCAATGGTTTAAATGGTGTTTTAGTATGTGCCAGTAGAGGCCTCCTAACCATTAGTATCATTAGCCTGCAGGACTTTCCTAGTATTGAAATCAAGGGGGGGTACGGACGCTACAGATTTTTTCGGAAAATGGCGTCCTGGACTTTGATCTCCAACTGTACGTCATAAAATGGAGCGAGCGATTCCATTCTACTTCTGTACCTTCGTACATATCATACATTGATTTTAAAAGCCAAATCAACAGCTATACAAGAATATTATTAAGTGTTAGAGGTTCAGAAATATTCATTTAAAACTAGACAGAAAATTGGTAACACGTGGGTAAAAGTGGAAAATAGCCCTGTTGGAGCAAAAAATGGCATAGAATCATCCAATAAAAGTGAAATATCACAAGTAGACATATAACTGCATGTAGAAAGCAAGTGGTTTTTAATTTGCAAGTACAAAATTTCCTTTTAGGTCTAATGCAAAGTATTAGTAAAAATGAATGGTCCCTGGTAACGCTTAAAATCGACCAATTTTAGGTCACGTTTCGGTCAATATTTTTCTTAAATATTAATCAATTTTGAAAAAAAAATTTCCCTTGCATACCTTCTTGCACAAGTTGTCAGGAAATGATAGTCTGAAACAGTCATATGTTATGTAGACTTTGCTATCCACTGGTAACATGTTGGAAAAAAAAGGGGTACACCTGATTGTGAAATAGCCGTTTACATGTACTTACATGTAGTGCCCTGCATT
This sequence comes from Branchiostoma lanceolatum, assembly GCA_035149815.1. Classification (NCBI taxonomy): domain Eukaryota; kingdom Metazoa; phylum Chordata; class Leptocardii; order Amphioxiformes; family Branchiostomatidae; genus Branchiostoma; species Branchiostoma lanceolatum. The sequence goes on along the minus strand of CM068877.1, from coordinate 10,084,811 downwards.
TTACAATGTAGAACAGTCACAAAAAAAAAAGATCTAGCACTCTGGCAGGAAGGATATAGCCATTTGGGCTGATAGCCAACATTAACGGGTTCCAACAATTTGTAACCATGTCAAATAGAGTATAACTAACTCCTGTCAGGCTACCAATGGCACAGAACTCCAATACTATACATGTGAACTGTCGTAATTACATTGTATCATGCACCTCTGGACACAAAATGCAGACTAATTCTTTGAATGCTGCCAAAATACCAATGAGTCAGAGTGAGAGTGCACAGGACATGATTACTGTACATGTGTGGTGAAGACACATTATTGGGTCAAATCGTATACAAGACGCATAGAAGACATCGAAAATCTGGAGGTGCGTATTCGCCTTTCTTTTTGAGTCACTGTTTGAGGAATATTCTTGTAACTGTATAATATACTATATTGGGTTAAAAATACCAACCTGTGACAAGTGACTTTCAAACAAAAAATTAAAGATTGCAGGCAAAAATATAAAACAGCTTGCACGTATATGACTACAAAATAGCTCAAGTATACGTACATCATGTATGTTTTTGGTATAGATCATCATCATGAATCACAAGGAAGTTTGTTTGTTTCATCCTTTATCTATTCATAAAGAACTCATGTCAGCCTGTTGGGCAGTTTTCATTAATTTAAGGTCATGAGAGAAGAGGTAAGGATCAGACAAAATGTAACAAAGATACAGATTATGTGTTTGAAGTCCTGATAAAGCCATAAACAAACATGTACATAAACATAGTCCAAATAGAAGGACGATACAGCCAAGCAGGTTGCTAGTACCGATGCAAAGATTTGCAGTTCACATGTACAGTTGTTGTTGTTGTCCATAGACTTTGATTCAAATTGATTTATACAATTACAATCATTACATCATAATGCTGACGTTACATATGTAGTACACGTAGGCCAGGAACAATATTAATGGTTTGGATATTTTTCAGGAACTTTCTCAAAATGAAAAGTAAAATTTGTGATGAAGTAGGTAATAACTTACTAATACCAGTAGGAAAAAAATCAATACTCTTGTATGAGTGGCTCATATTAAGTTATAATCATATTGATAATAATATTACACGTACTTCACTGGAACTGGAATGACTGTTTGTGTTTTGCCTTTTGTTTGTGTATGCATGTGAGGTTTACTTAAGGAAAGATGGGGAAGAATTGAACCAATTGGAAAGAAAACTTGCACAAGAAAGATGAAAGCAAGGATAGATAGAAGAAAAAAAGAACTGCAAGAAGTATTTACGTTAGACACTCTTTTTGAACAACAAAATGTTTTTGAGGAAATTCTCACTAATAGTTTATAAACAGCTGGAGCCATCAAACGCCTCCCATGCCCTCCTGTGTGGCATGATCACATGTATATGTAGGGGTTATGAGTCATAAACATAAATGAATGAACTGGCTAACTACATGTAGTACTGTAGTCACTACTAGTATAGTGTGTAATTGTTGAAATTTTTGCAGTTGTTTACTGTTTGCTGGTTTCATGGTTAACCTCTTTATTGCAAATGTCAAGTTGTTCTGTCGAGATCTCCTGATCCCATATGAAAACAACGTCCATATTGTCATTGTCAATATGAAACGTACTGATGTGGATGATAATCATATCATTATTATGGACAGGAAACACTGACCTTTCAACAATCATACAAGATTTATATACTGTAAATTCATGTACATTACTTTTGTGGCGGTTTTAGTATTTTTTTGGTAGTAGGAGGGAAAATGAAGTTTTCACTGTTTTAAATTCACGTTGGAAACAATTCTGTTCAAAATTGTATTATGCTGTGGAGAAGACCTTGAACAGAAAACCATCACAAAGTTGGAAAATTTACAGCATAATATTATCAATACTTAATGACCAATTGAGCTATCAAATATCATTACCTACGTTGACAGAATTTAACAATTTTTTTCTCGCTAATTACACCCTTGAGATTTTTTACTAAATCATAACATCGTAGTCAATAAGTCATCCATATAAAAAATATACATACATATACATGTTGACAGGACTGTGTACATGACATTCTATTAGTGTGTATTTAGAGGATATTACTTCTAATCTGTTTCGATAGGACACCGCTTACCTGTACTGCCACCCTTTCATAACGTTGGTGTATTTGCTTAGCTGTCCCTCGAACGGTCGCTTCAAACCTTCCTGTTCGGACAGCTCGAGCTCCTTGGCCCGCGCCATCACGGCCAACAGCTGCTGTCTCTCGGCCTCGTTAAACTGAGAAAGGTCGACGGGCGGCTGGACAGCGGCGGCGGGCGCGGGGGGTTCACTAGCCGCAGGCGACACACTCTCGGTCACGTCATTCGTCGCCATATTGCTGAAGGAGGTGGGGAGGGGGGCGGAGCGCTTCCTTCAAATTTATCGAATCAAAATCAAAGTTCTCTCCTGTTTGATGAGTCCACAAGGAACCATTTAAATGTACTTACAAATTATCTTATTCCCGTGGCGTTTGCTACTACCAGGCACAAGAATCAACACAAATTTCACAGGGAAAATTGCATTTTATATTTTGGAAGGCGGAAGCAAAACAGAGAGGATGATGGGACGACTCATGATGTTGCAGCGCTTTGGAAGAAACTATTATGACATGAGGATAAAACATTTCGAAAATAATACATCAAATATGAAGGAATAAAACTAAAATATATCAACACATGGAGACGAAATTCTAACTAAATTATGATGATATTCGTATAATCTAACATATTTTCAAACACAGCGTATATTATCTGTTTTGAAATAAGATAGTTTATTCACCCATATATTCTCAATAGAATAACCCAAATAACCTTTTGTGACGTAATATTAACCTTTGACCTTTTATCTCACCGGTTGAGCAGCGCTTGTCGAGTTGTGGCGGAATTTTTGTTTCTCTAAGTTGTCCTATTCCTTTTCCAGACCAATCCCGCAAAGGCTGAGCTCGTCTTAAGATTTCTGTTCGACACAACATCTTCCTGAGTGACTTTTCAAGATGTCTGCACCGAAGAAAATAGCGATTATCGGATCTGGAAACTGGTAAGATTTTTGGAAGATAAAGCAAGCATGGGATAATTTTTTGTCAGACCGCGCCCCCACAAGTACAGTACTTGGGCCTTAGTTTATTTTCCCAAGATGATGTAACTTCTTTTAACACTCGGGACTAAGCTTTAACTAAAGAAGCCTTTTCTTTCTTTGGTATGAAATGTGCTAGTAGGTCAAAAGCAAAGGCTCTCTCGTAATTTTGTTATGACCTAGTTTTCTATGACCTTGCCAGGACACGTCGACACGTACTTGAATGACTCTCAAACTTTTCTTTCTTTTGTGTTTGGACATTTTCATTTGAGTTTATCACTCAACTTTTTAAATATTGCGCGGGCGTAAAGTTTCCTTGCTTGTTCATCTATAAGGGAGGGGGAGGGGCAAGACCAAATGCAGTTTGTTAACCTATGACCAATTGACCTTATGCAGCTACACTCAGTATTTGGCACACTAACCTATGTTGGGATCGTCTTCCTATATGTAATAATAATTTTAGACATTGTGATTCGTCAGAAATATCTCAAGGCGATCCTGAACGAACTGATCATCTAATTCCATGCATATAACTTGAGAGGCAGACAACCCCAGTATTTATTCAGCATTGGTTGAGATTGTTATTTTCAGTCCTTTGGGAATGGCTGCTTGAAGGATGCACAAATGGAAGATTTGCATAGTAGGGAATGGACAGTGGTGAGAGATGGTTGGAATTCTGGATTTTTATTGTTTTCTAGTTGTTACTCCACCCCAAAGACAGTTGTTTTGGGTGTGTTTGGTTGTCTGTGTGTCTCAGTGTCTAGAAGTGTGAAGGCAAATTTGCTTGTGTATAGGAATCCAGACAAAATGGGTTAATTATGATTGGGTTTATGTAATTTTATAAACATGCACTTAGCTTTACACTATTTTGACTATTAATTTTAAGGGATCTACTAGTAAACGTCTTTGATTAGAGATATATGTGTAAAGAAGTTGGATCCAATGTTAACTGGCCCAAATTTGAGACATATTTTCTGGAGAAATTTGGACTGTGTGAAGACATGTTTTGTCTAAAAATTAATCTTGGTATTGTCTGAACTAGTTAATTGTTGTGTGTTCTTTGTTTTAGCAACATATCTACATGACAACAATCAATGTGTGATGGGAATTAAGATAGTTGCTAAGTATTCACTGTCTTGGTTGGGCTCATCTTTTAATCTTCCTTTCTTTGCTAAATTCACAATGTGGATTGACTGTCAATATCTTGGCTTCGTTTCTAGGGTCATTTGTTTTTCTGTTTGACAAATAGTTCAGTTACCAATTTTTACAAAATCATCCAGATTTTCAGAGCATTCAGAGTATCAAATATTTATCTCATGATATAGGGAATGGGCATGAAGGTTTTCCCCTCTAAAATAATTCTTTAACCTTTTCACAAAGTCATGGAGCAATTATATAATTATAAAGCCTGGACAGTGGTTGCCCCAGACATGTAGTTCAACCTTCCATGTAGTGCTATTGCCGATATCAGTGTACTATCATTCATGCATCTGTGACCTACATGATGTAGTCTTTAATTGCCCTTCAGTGGGGCAGGCAAAGCACTAGCAGTCGTGATGTGCCGTGAATGCTAAACAACTTAGCCCTGCCCACTGACATTCAGAGGTCATTGTTTGTTTCATGCCTATCTTTTTATTAGTAATGGAAATTGTCCAAGTCTAAATATAATCCTGACCAAAGATTCTCCATCTTATACATGTACATGTCATAGTTTGTCTTGAAATGGTTTATTCCTATTATTCACAGTCAAAGCCATTAGTGCACAAAAATTAGATGATAGGGATGTAAACATTCATTTCAGTTATTCCTTTCGGCCAAGGGCAATAGTATTAGTAATATTAACAGTGCTGGATCCTGGGAACAAGTTGCTACAAATGGATGCTGTGTCCTGGGAACAAGTTGCTAGAAATGGAAAAGTCCTTGAATTGAAAGCCTTTTGTAAAACTGAGTGCGAAATGAGATTGAGAGAGGTCAATGTCAAAAGATGAGCATGTACATTTATGTCGTAAAACTGTCAATCAAGCTATTAAAACACACTTATAAAGGTCAATCTTTCAGCAGTTTTGGTATTGTAGTCTTTTGGAATTGGAAATGTAGTACATAAAATCTGGTTTGTATGGATAAGAAATTCCTTTAGATAAGTGATTGCAATTGATTGTTGATAGAGATTTTCTGTCTCTTTCCCAGGGGTTCGGCTATCGGAAAGATTATTGGGAAGAATGCGGCTCAGCTGGACCAGTTTGAGACGCAGGTGAACATGTGGGTGTTTGAGGAGATGGTCGACGGAAGGAAACTGACAGAAATCATCAACAATGACCACGAGAACGTCAAGTACCTGCCGGGGCACAAACTTCCCGAGAATATCGTACGTATGCCCAAACCGGGTTGGAGGGCTTGAAATACTCACTTACAGTTTGCAAAAACACATTTATGAAAATGCATAAAAAAAAGCTTGTAGATGTAAAAAAAACCGGTTTAAATTATTGTGTTCTTGTTTGCCGTTTTTAAGTGGATAGGAACAGGGCTTGAAATACTCACATGCTATTTGCACTGCAGAATAATATTTCAGATTGCATACAAAATTGCAACTTGCAGGTCAAAATGAACACAGGCTTGGTATTATGAATCACATTGCAGAAAACAGAATCAAAGTATTTTGAGCCTGATTGAGTCAAGTGAAGAGCTAAAATTGAAAGACAGCATAAATACTACTAAGTTCACATTCTTACAGCAATGTCACCGTGTACAACAGGTCTAATTTCCAAGCAGATGTTGGTTTGAATCTAATAAATCCTCACGCTTTCCAAGCTAACTTTAGGGAATCAGTTTGACACAGAAAAGGGCAGCTAAGAACGAAGACATAACAATTTAGCCTCCCCCAACATCTGCTTGAGAGGTCCTGTTCTCCTGTTTTTCAGTTAATTTCTTTATACAAAATGTATCATCCTACTTCTGCATGTATTTTCCCCAGGTTGCGATCCCTGATGTAGTGGAGGCGTGCATGTCTGCAGACATCCATGTGTGGGTCCTGCCCCACCAGTTTGTCAGGGGAGTGTGTCAGAAACTCAAGGGGAACATCAAACCTGACGCCATCGCGCTGTCTCTCATCAAGGTAAGGTCTCAAGTAGTGAAATTCAATGGTAAAACATAAAACATTATCTGTGTATTGTATTGTTCCAGGAAACCTGAAAAACAGGTCAAGCTTGAGACCTGAGTGTATCCACTGGTAACATAGATAAATAAAATGAAATGTTTTGCATCTCAAGGTTTCAAAGTATAGTTTTTGCTAGTCTGGGCATCTGTGTGATATTTTTGCCATTCACATTATGATATGGTTAAAACTGCCCCAAAAGAACACTCAGAGGACTGATAAAATCCGGTCTCTGTGGACAGGTGGTCAGTATACTGTATAGACAGGGTTCTTAATGCTTTTGTCAATGGAAATTCAAAAACTTATCTAAGGGACCACCAAAAAGTGGTCACATTGGCCAGGTGGTCCCTGTGTAGAGGTTGTCACTTGTACAGGTTTGACTATACAATGTATTTGCATTGCAGTGTTGCCATACATTATCTGAGTGCTGCTCATGCTATTTCATATTAATTTTGTGTTTGTGGGACCGGAAAGGATGCAAAGGGGACAAAGTCTGCTATCTCTAATTACCCTGCTTATGTGCTTTACCGTGGTGTTGTGTTTGCATAACGGTTAAGGCATTTGGCCTATTACCCAGAGGTCCTGGGTTGGAGTCCCCTGACATGCCATTGATGCTGTGCCCTTTTAGAAACACACTTAACGCAACTTTCCTCACTTCACCCAGCTGTAAAAATGGGTACCTGACCTAGGTTGGGGAGGTAAAAGGGCAGTGGAAAGAGAGGGATGGGCTCTACCTTCCAATACCGTGCCCTAGGGTAGACAACCCGCTACCCCTGTATCTGCATCTGTATCTATATAGCCAGTATAACCCCTTGGTGTAATACATTAGATTCGCAGGCACACGGCGCTGCAGCAGAAAAGCCCCTATGGCTAATAGTATAATATGAGCCCCTATGGCCTCAAAAAGGCTATGGGACTGCCTTTACTTTAACTGATAGGAACATTCAATCAACTGCTTTGCAGGGATTGGACGAGAGTAAAGCGGGGGTGGACCTCATCTCTAATGTGATTAACAAGGAGCTGGGTGTGGAGGTCAACGTCCTGATGGGAGCAAACCTGGCTAAGGAGGTCGCAAACGGCCACTTCTGTGAAACCACAATAGGTACGGACACTGAGGAGATGGTTTTGAGGGATAGATGAGTACAAGGATTGTGGATGGATGGATGGATGGATGGATGGATGGATGGATGGATGGATGGATGGATGGATGGATGGATGGATGGATGGATGGATGGATGGATGGATGGACAGACGGATGGACAGACGGATGGACGGATGGATGGATGTCTATATTCTTGAAATGTGTCTGCAAAAATTGAAAGCCTTTATTGTATTACTTGTTTCAAACTTTAAAGTGAGCTATATAAATTCAGATTTAACCACTGAGAGGCAGTGAGGTAATATGTATTGTAATTACATTTTGTTGACATTCTACTGGATCTTAAAGAATTTGTGCACCTGTAAATATTTAGATTATGTGCACCAGTACTCCTTTTCCCAATTACTAGTATATTCTCCAATCAGTAACTTTAGAAAGGTAACAAAACACGTACCTCCAAATTTTCGATGTCCACTGTACGTCTTGATCACAGAGTGGTCTAGTCTCACGAGAACACGAGACTTAGGACGAGACTTGTTTAGATCTTCTGGCTCCCCCGCCTCCTTGCGGAGTAGGGGTAAGTAGGACTTGGGCAGCTCCCAACCTTCGGTACAGTTCATCCCAGCACGTTCCAACTGGATGTGGACAGCCTCTTTGATCTCTCAATTAATAGACCTCTTTCCAGTTCCAGCGGCGGCCTTTTGAATTTCCTAGGGTCAGCTGGGAGTCATGCACCAAAGTGAGGCTCAGGGTGTTCCGGGATAAGCCTGCCCATGTTATCACATGGGTATTCCAGCCTTGGCGGCTTCCCAGTACACCCTGAGCCTCACTTTGGTGCGTGACCCCCAGCTGACCCTGGGAAATTCAAAATGGCTGCCGTAACTTGAAAGAGGTCTATTGTACTGTTTGTGTCCAGGCTGTAGGAACGAGGCAAACGGCCAGATGTTGAAGGAGATGGTCCAGGCAGATAACTTCAGGGTGGTGGTGGTGGAGGACGCTACCACTGTGGAGATCTGCGGGGCCCTCAAGGTGAGTACAATATCAACAGCATGTCCCCCCTCCAACATTTAATTTGGTACAGCCCAATGTTGTGATCCTTGGGGACCTGAAGTAGTCGATACTGGCAGCACGGACAGTTGGGGAGCAGCTAAAGCTGGACTGGAGTTCAGGCTTACCGTTGATGTGCTTAGATGGAACATTATACTAGTCATGCAGTTTGGGCACTGTGTCTTCCCCAATTTTGCTTTGGCCTAACAGATATTTACAGTAGCATATGCATGGTGTACGAGTGAGCAACTCTGTGTCTGGACCTACATGTAGGGGTTTGAATCCCAACCAATGTCACATTGTGACGTGCTTGCTACTGGATTTTAAAGACTTTCAGCCCTTAACTTAAGATGGGACCATAAGCCACAGTCCACTGTTCATTGTGGTACATTGAACTCGTATACACTATACTATGGCCTGTATTTCCTCACATAGTTAACTGTCATGAAGTTCTCCCAGCTTGTACAGTTTTGCATGTAAATATCTATGATTGTGTTTCAGAACATCGTGGCGACGGGAGCAGGTTTTGTGGACGGCCTGGGCATGGGAGACAACACCAAGGCTGCGGTCATCCGTCTGGGGCTCATGGAGATGGTCAAGTTCACAGAAACTTTCTACCAGGTATGGGGACATCTTGGAATGTGCATGAATAACTTTATCAGGTTGGAGAATCACTGGATAACATTCAAGGGTCTTTATTCATAGGGCAGACATACATGTACAATCACAGCCAATGTTTTAGTTAGGGTACCCTATTGTAAGCAGCGACACCTAGCTGCAGTGTCGAATAGTACAAGTCAGAATTGCCCTGAGGAAGGTGACAGGCGGTCACTGAAACATTGTCATCAGCATCTACCACAAAATATGCAAACAAAAGACAACAGTTACATGTAGTACTACATACCCGTGTCTTTTCATCTGTCACATAAAACTTTGTCCTCAGCGTCTACAGTCACATGTATACACATATTTGTGTCTTTTCATCTGTCACAGAAACATTGTCCTCAGCGTCTACAGTCACATGTGTACACATATTTGTGTCTTTTCATCTGTTACAGAGTCTTCAGCCAGGAGGATCTAAGAATCCCCAAGTGTGTAATGTTTTATTCACGGTGGAGGAACACCTTGAGCATATTTAAAGACTTACCACACTTTTGTTTAACAAGAGTTACATATAAGACTAAGAGGTGTGCCTGGGTGTAGAATGGCTCAAACATGTCAGTCCTAAACTCTGCCTGTGCTTACCTGCTATACATATATAGGCACAAAGCTTGCATGCTATGCTTCAATGTATAAGATCATAGTTGAAATGAATTTATGTGAAACAGATTCAAAAGGTGCAGTCTTCTTCTGGCTTCTACTAAACTATCTGCTTTCCTAGCAGCCTGCTGGCATTCCTGGCTTGATGCAAAGGCACTTAACATGATTTTCCTCACTCCACCCAGGTGTGAATGGGTACCCGACTTTCGTTTGGGAGTTAAAAAGATGTGCATTCGTCATTTCAGATGGTGGCAGTCCTGTGTATGGGGTAGCCCCTGTTGTTAAACCTTTGCTTGTGAAAGAACCTAACACACTTATTGAGAAGAGTAGGGGTGACTTGGTGTGCTTGGCTGAGAACGCAAGCTGTAGCGAAACCGCATTGCACAAGCTACACATGTACTTGGAAAGCCATAGATCATACTCCACCTCAATTGAGGATGGCACAAGAAGAAGAAGATACTGATAGATAACAGGAAACCTTCTCTGTCTGCAGGGCTCTCAGACGTCCACGTTCCTGGAGAGTTGCGGGATCGCTGATCTGGTGACAACGTGTTACGGAGGGAGGAACCGCAGGGTGGCAGAAGCCTTTGTTACAAGTGGAAAGGTGGGACAATCATAAGAAACCTAATAAGTCTTTCTGAAACAAGTTTTAACTGTAATTTCCAACACAAAAATTGGACTTGCCCAAATTTTCGACTGTGCAACACCAGTATTTGTCAAGGAATGAGCAATCCACCGCTGAGATGATGTCACAAAACCTTTAGTCTATTGACGGTGAATCTCGCTGTTTTGAATGCAGAGGAAAAGAGACCGTCTACAAGAAAATGTACAACACCAGACTTAACATGTCTAACAGGAGCTATATGTAATAAGTTTCTTCAGTAGCTCATTTACATACCAATTCAGATATTCATTTATGCATGAGTGCTCGTCCCCAGACTTATTTTCAGACACTCATTAAAGATAGTGGATGCTATCTGAAATGTCTGACTTCAGAATTTTGCTTGATTTATTTTGTATACTTATTTTTTGAACAGTTTTCATGAGTCATCTGTTGTTAGTCAATTTTCCATTGTGCAAAGAACATAATGATATTAATATTGTTGTTAAAACAGCTAAATGTTATGAAATGTGATAGCAAATTTCAGTTTTGTTTAATGTAGATGTAAAATTTTGGTGAGTTAGAGACCATTGCAGATGTTGATAGAATGTAAATTGTGTTTTTCTTTTTTCTTAAATGTTCTCCAGACAATAGATGAGCTGGAGCAGGAGATGTTGAATGGACAGAAGATCCAGGGACCCCCCACGGCTAAGGAGGTGTACCATCTTCTTACGGAAAAGAAATGTGAAGATCAGTAAGTAGACATCTTGTCTTATCCGTGCACAACCCAATTCTTCCGTGACAGGGGTCCATGATAGTCCCTGTTTATTTTGGAGTGAGGGTTTTTTAGAGGCTTTTCTGTGCCCTGTGGTTTAGTGTAGGAGGAGTGTGGTGGATACAGCTCACTGTTGGCATGAAGTGCAGCTCATATAGCTTCATTTTGGTTACTTTTGGTTGTGAATCTTGGCTTCCGGTTATTGCTCCAAGGCCACAAACGGCGATGCGCGCCGATCGGCTTACCCGATAACGTCACCGCTCGGGGCTTTCGACACACATCAGGGGATCCGCTATTGTAAGATTCCCAGTGTTAGAATGTTTTTTATAATCATGTATGTTTGGCAGTACAGTACATGTAAACTTCCTATATAGGTGGCGTTTTCAACTAAACTTTCCTTCGTGGTGTACGGCGTTGGTGAAAAAAGTCCATTAATTATAGGTTTCAATGGGGGCAAGAAACTAGGGGTAACCCCCCTTATTCCTGTGAGTGGATGGTATGTTAATGGTCAGGTATTTGCTTGCTACTAGCCTTTTGACGGCATATGGTAGGCTGTGGGTTTCTCTGTACATGTGCTTAAGGAAAGCTACATCTTGAAGGTATTGAACTCTCTAAACCTTTGTCACATATATAGCACGAAAATTGTCCGACAAGTCTACAAGCTCTAAATGACATTTACAGTTTAATGATACATTTGCTCCTCTCGATCATCGCACCATTTTTAGGGAACATCCTATGTTTGCTGGCCCAATTGAATATGATTGGGCAGATTTTCAGGCGAAAAATATGGCGGCCCTCAATTTTTGAAATGGGCTGACCTGGCAATCAGCAAATATGATCAAAGCTTGTATCATATAAAAAATATATCTTTCAGTGTCTAACACCATACTTTTATCATCTGCAGGTTTCCTCTCTTTGTGGCCATTCACAAGATCTGCTATGAAGGGATGCCCGTCAAAGACTTCATCGGCTGCCTGAAGAACCATCCAGAACACATGTAAACAGGCACTGAAAATATTGCACACAGTGGATGACGTGCCAACAGTTTGTAGTGAGTTGCAAGGTGTTTTAGCTAACAACAAACAACATGTAAATGAACAACAAAAACAAAAGTGTGTTTATAACAACAAACACGAGATTTGAGTAATTTACCACCTGCATAGCTGTCTGGTCTCTAAGTGTATTTATAGTACCGTGCATGCAATTTTGAGTCACAAAAAGCAAAAATAAGAGAACACCTTTAATGTGTTAATTTCCCCATGCACATTGAATGTATATTGAACTTATGGTTTTAATATCCTGGTGTAAATCATTTTGCAGTGGTGGTGGGAGGTCAGTTCAAGCAGTTCAACATCTGGCTACAAGCAACAATTGCAAGTTGTAGAATCTGAGGTAAATGTTTCGTGTTCACGCAAACCAACATCTCCGTAGTAAGGTTTTATTCAACCTGATTTTAGAGAAGGGAACAAGTTTTTAAGAGTTCACCATGTTGTGTACATTGCTTGATCTTCCTGGATTAGATATGGTTTCCATTCTGACACAGTCAACTTTCCTTTGTAATTTTCATGGCGTAACAGTATTCAAAGTTTTGTTTTTTTATTCATGTACTCGATTTTCATGGGATATGCTAATAAACTATCACCAAAGCTTGTTATACATGTATGTGTCTGAGGGCTTTAGGCTTTTTTTTTCTGATATTCTTTTAGTCAAAGAAGTGCAAAATGCTTACAATTCTTATATATAGGGTATCACAAAAATGATAAAATGGCTCTAGCTCTGATCGCAGTTAACAGCACAAATTATTCTTTTTTGATTAAGCTGTTTTAGTACAAGTTGATTATGTGAAAAGTAATGAAAGGGATTATCATTTAGACAATTGTTATTGTAGACAAAAATTGGTCCTATATAACAAACGGGTGAACATTCAGGTAGATAAAGACAAGACATATTTAATAAGTCCTAATTTAAGATGGCTCAGGGCTTGTTTCTGTATGTACTGAGGGTTTTTTTCCATTACGCACACAGCTATTATTGTATTACAGTGATTTTGAAGATTTAGTGAGAAGCACTGGTCAGTATGTTGTTCATATACTACAAGCGTTTAACCTCCCTGTTAAGGTGCACTAAGACCCATGCACCTTCCTTGTATCTTAGCAAGGAGAGTGTTAAAGACAGATCAAGTTGCAAACAAGTAACTGGCACATTGGTCTTCATTTGACATTTTGGTATTGCTTTTGTATGTATTCCTTTGATTGCAAATGATAAAAGAACAGCAGAACCATCATAAGAGGGTACAAGGTTTTCACAAAAACGTAACAAAAATGTCAAAGTGAGACTGCTATGTCTGTTACGAAATAATTCATGAGCTGCTCCAAGACTGACGATTATGTGCTCTCTGTGAGATGGTGGAATTTTCCGTTACCTGTGTTGAGCGACTTGATGTTGTTTGAAGCATGATTTGTGACTTGTGAAATAAACTTTAATACCAAGGTGAAAGAAGCTATACTCGTAGTGATGCTTGAATTCTTCCAGTTAATCACATACTATGCATTGAGACACTTCTACACAAAAGAATACCTGAAATAGTTCACCCCTGACATGCTACAAGTTCAATTCTTCCACAAGTAAATTTGTTGAAGAACGCTAGACAAAATGTTCCTCACATGTATCTGTACTTCCGGACACAGTGGTCAGCATAGTCCGCTACAAACACATGTCCATCCTCTGTCACTGCCACCCCGTGGGGTTTGTTCAGTTTGTCCCCGTCACTGCTAATAGTGGACACCCAGGTGCCGTCTGAGCGAAACACCTGAAGCTTCTTACCATGTTCTACTCCACCTACATCAGACTTATCCCCAACGTTTGCCAGAACTATGTTCCCCCTACTGTCAGCTGACACCCCTGTAGGGCTCCACATGTTATGCGGCTGTCTACCGCGCTCCCCAAACTTATTCAGAAAATTCAGACCGACATCAAACACCTGAACACAGTTCTGAAGTGTATCTGATACAATGATGTTACTCTCATTATCTCCACAGACAAAAGATACGGAGCTGAGTGGCTGGGCCTTTAACAGTCCCTGCGTATCCACCTGTTTCACCAGCCTCCCATCTGATTCGACAAGCAATATGTTCAGGCCAGAATCGGCTACAACAACTCCCCCATCTCTCTGTACAGCCAGACCACTGATGGCGGTACATTGTTCCTCCAAATCTAATTTAATCTGCAGTTCTCCTGAAGGGGAGACTATCACCACTTCCTCCCCACAGTGCACCAGTATTGTTCCATCAGTCTGAACTACGAGTGATTCTGGGTTCGAAGCTGTCAAAAACGAGAAGCAAAACTTCCCGCTCAGATCGAACACCTGAACACGTTTGTTGAAGGTGTCAGCCACATACAGTCTATCCCCCCTGACTGCTACATCCAAAGGTCTGTCAAACTGCCCCTGTTGGCTGCCCTTCTGCCCAAACGTCAGTACGGGGTTGTTACTGCTAACATCTACAATCAGAGGGGAACACCCTTCTTTACCTGAAGTCCTACCCCACCTCCTTTTTTTACCCACTCCCTCCCCCTCTCCCTCTGAAGCTACCCCTACCAGATGCTTCCCTGATATCTGTGGCCTCCATACAGCTTCAAATACCCCCTCGCTGATTTTGGTGGTGTCCAATGTGACACACTGCCCCCCAGGGGAGGTGACTGTGACTTGTGGTGTTCCCTGAACTTGACCTTTTTGTGGTCGGAAAACAACACTAGTCGGCAGACTTTCTACCGTAGGATCTTTTATAACAAGGGGCTTACAAGTTACTACAAGCTCACATTTGATATCAGTGCTATGCTGGAATGTTATGTGCTTTTTTAGTGGTTCACGCTTTACCTGGTTTGCAGCTAGCACTTTAAGCCTGTCTTCAAGGTGCTGCCCAAGGGTCAGAATCTCTACGTCATTGCTCCTACCTAGAATATCTGTACTCAACTTCAGTCCATCTTCAGTAGATCTCAAAGTCCCTTCAAAACTTCCCCGTTCCTTTATTAGCGGCTCTCGCTGTGTAATCTCCATCTCTTCAAGTTTGTCCATGACGTCCCGCTCTGCCTTCTCCAGTTTGACCTTCAGCTGTACGAAATGTTCTCGGATCATTGTCTTCTCTACTTGACAGTTTATGGTGATGCTTGTCAGTTCTTTACGGATGGTCTTGCTCGCGTTCTTCAGGGCATCGGCTGCGTCCACTGTTTTCTGAACTAATGTCTGTAGGTCGTCCTTGTACTTCTGCGCCACTTCACTGACCTCCCGTGGGATGTGCTTGCGCCCCTGCTTGTGTTCGGTGATGGTGCACTCTCGGCATACGAGCTTGGCGCAGGGCTGGCAGTAGAACGTCACGCGCACATCATTGTGTTTTGTGCAGTACTCTGCCCCGGTGTACTTTGCCCTGCTGCTGGGGTTCTTTAGATCATGCAGGGTTATAATGTAATGGTCTTTCAAGGCAGGAGAGTTGCTGTGTGCAGTGAAACAGTTTCCACATAGGAGAAGTTTGCAGTCTCCACAAATGCTTTCCACCTTGGCCCCCGACTCACACATCTGACAATGGGCTTCTTCGCTGTTGTGTAGCGCCCTGAAATTCAGCAGCTTGTTGATGTAGAAGTTAGAAGGAAGATTGCTGACTGAATCTTCAGTCTTTAGTGTCCACTGGTGCTGGCAGGTAGGACAGGTGAGCTGGCTGTCTTCCGTCCGCCGCTGCTCCAAACACTTGGCACAGAAAGTGTGAAGACACGGCAAGACCCTGGGGTCATCGTAGATGTCCTTGCAGACAGAGCAAGTGAGGGACTCATCCACCAATTCTTCTTCTAGAGCATCTGCAGCCGCCATTGCCCTTATACGAACTTCTCTGAGCCTTTGGTCATCAAAACCCCACGAATTCTACACAAAATTTCACTTGTACCTTTAACGGAAATGACTAGTGCTAGAATATTGGTTCCGACACAGTCTTTATTGGATCTAAGATAAGAGTTTGTTAATGATTGGTTCAAAGGTAAAATATGCAAACATTTTATTTAACTAATGATACACTAGTGTAGAACCTTTGACTTGTTACATTGGCAAGGCCAAAGACCGCGTATGCTATGTCACAATTGGGCAAAGCTTAAAATCTGGCACGCTGGCAAAATCCGTGGCGTCGCGGTGACGCAATGGCATTTGGCTCAGAGGTTCTTTATTGCATATTCTCAATACCTATCTCAGTTATCGCTCCCAACAACGCAATGGCCACCATCTGCACAAACGCCGGTTTTTCGCGGCATATCAAGGGCGCCGCTACGCGGATAAAAGATAAATGTCACCAAAGTAACATTGCCAATATTGATTTTACACTCGGTATCTAAGAGCTACATTTAGCGGTCAATTAAAATATGCAGCTGCTTGACTCTGTGAATATAAAAACAAACCAATCAGAGGAGATATTATAAATCTATTGAACTTTGCTATTGGCCATTCAGCAGCCAACCAATTTGTAGCTTAGTGGTGCATATGGTAAACGTATATGTGTCAACAATATAACTCGAGAAGGCCTTGATTGATTCACTTGGTATTTGGTATGTGGGTAGTTATTGACGAGACCTCAAAATAACCAGTGACATTGTGTAAGTTTGTTGATTTTAAAACTCTGATGATTAGAAATCATGACAATTGCTACATGTTCATCCAATACCTGTATCAGCTTCTGTACAGCAAAATTGATGAGGTTCAAGAGATGTAACATGTAGGTAGAACATACATGCATTGTCAGATACATAAATTCTCCAATATAATTACAGCAAGTGGCTAGTAAAATACTGAATAAATACTAACCTATTGATTACATACACAGCCACAGTTACATGCCTATTGTTTCTTGCATTCAGTATAAGTAAGCTAAAACAAGAAATTATCACCAGTTTTCTTGATAGTAGTGAAGACAGGATGTCACAAATGATTTGAATTTTGCAAAAAAAGCAGAGCTACGCTTCTATCTAGAGACCCCAAGTTCAACTATCCCCAATTTAAAGTTCTAGAAGAACGCTAAACAAAATGTGAGAATATACCTCTTTGCTCACATGTATCTGTACTTCCTAACACAGTGGTCGGCATAGTCTACTACAAACACATGTCCATCCTCTGTCACAGCCACCCCGTGGGGTTTGTTCAGTTTGTCCCCGTCACTGCTAATGGTAGCAACCCAGGTGCCGTCTGGCCGAAACACCTGAAGCTTCTTACCGTGTTCTACTCCACCTACATCAGACTTATCCCCAACGTTTGCCAGAACTATGTTCCCCCTACTGTCAGCTGACACCCCTGTAGGGCTCCACATGTTATGCGGCTGTCTACCGCGCTCCCCAAACTTATTCAGAAAATTCAGACCGACATCAAACACCTGAACACAGTTCTGAAGTGTATCTGATACAATGATGTTACTCTCATTATCTCCACAGACAAAAGATACGGAGCTGAGTGGCTGGGCCTTTAACAGTCCCTGCGTATCCACCTGTTTCACCAGCCTCCCATCTGATTCGACAAGCAATATGTTCAGGCCAGAATCGGCTACAACAACTCCGCCATCCCTCTGTACAGCCAGACCACTGATGGCGGTATATTGTTCCTCCAAATCTAATTTAATCTGCAGTTCTCCTGAAGGGGAGACTATCACCACTTCCTCCCCACAGTGCACCAGTATTGTTCCATCAGTCTGAACTACGAGTGATTCTGGGTTCGAAGCTGTCAAAAACGAGAAGCAAAATTTCCCGCTCAGATCGAACACTTGAACACGTTTGTTGAAGGTGTCAGCCACGTACAGTCTATCCCCCCTGACTGCTACATCCAAAGGTCTGTCAAACTGCCCCTGTTGGCTGCCCTTCTGTCCAAACGTCAGTACAGGGTTGTTACTGCCAACATCTACAATCAAAGGGGAACACCCTCCTTTTCCTGAAGCCCTACCCCACTTCCATTTACCCCCTCCCCCCGAAGTGTCGCTCTCTGTGGCCACCCCTACTACATGCTTTCCTGTTGTCTGTGGCCTCCATACAGCTTCAAACACCCCCTCGCTGATTTTAGTGATCTCCAATGTGACACACTGCCCCACAGGGGAGGTGACTGTGACTTGTGGTGTTCCCTGAACTTGACCTTTTTGTGGTCGGAAAACAACACTAGTCGGCAAACTTTCTACTGGGGGATCTGTAATAACAAGGGGCTTACAAGTTAGCACCAGCTCGCATTTGATATCAGTGCTATGCTGGAATGTAAAATGATTCTTTAGTGGTTCACGCTTTACCTGATTTGCAGCTAGGACTTTAAGCCTGTCTTCAAGCTGCTGCCCAAGGGTTAGAATCTCTACATCATTGTTCCTACCTAAAATATCTGTACAGAACTTCAGTCCATCTTCAGTAGATCTCAAAGTCCCTTCAAAACTTTCCCGTTCCTTTACTAGCGGCTCTCGCTGTGTAATCTCCATCTCTTCAAGTTTGTCCATGACGCCCTGCTCTGCCTTCTCCAGTTTTGTCTTCAGCTGTACGAAATGTTCTCGGATCATTGTCTTCTCTACTTGACAGTTTATGGTGATGCTTGTCAGTTCTTTACGGATGGTCTTGCTCGCGTTCTTCAGGGCGTCGGCAGTGTCCACTGTTTTCTGCACTAACGTCTGTAGGTCGTCCTTGTACCTCCGCGCCACTTCACTGACCTCCCGTGGGTTGTGCTTGCGACTCTGCTTGTGTTCGGTGATGGTGCACTCTCGGCAGACGAGCTTGGCGCAGGGCTGGCAGTAGAACGTCACGCGCACATCATTGTGTTTTGTGCAGTACTCTGCCCCGGTGTACTTTGCCCTGCTGCTGGGGTTCTTTAGATCATGCAGGGTTATAATGTAATGGTCTTTCAAGGCAGGCGAGTTGCTGTGTGCAGTGAAACAGTTTCCACATAGGAGAAGTTTGCAGTCTCCACAAATACTTTCCACCTTGGCCCCCGACTCACACATCTGACAACGGGCGTCTTCGCTGTTGTGTAGTGCCCTGAAGTTCAGCAGCTTGTTGATGTAGAAGTTAGAAGGAAGATTGCTGACTGAATCTTCAGTCTTTAGTGTCCACTGGTGCTGACAGGTAGGGCAGGTAAGCTGGCTGTCTTCCGTTCGCCGCTGCTCCAAACACTTGGCACAGAAGGTGTGAAGACACGGCAAGACCCTGGGGTCATCGTAGATGTCCTTGCAGACAGAGCAAGTGAGGGACTCATCCACCAATTCTTCTTCAAGAGCGTCTGCAGCCGCCATTGCTCTTATACTAAGTTTTTGGTCATCAAAACCCCACGAATTCTACACAAAATTTCACTTGTACCTTTAACGGAAATGACTAGTGCTAGAATATTGGTTCCCACACAGTTTGTGCTGGATCTAAGATAAGAGTTTGTTTATGATTGGTTCAAAGGTAAAATATGCAAACATTTTATTTGACTAATGATACACTAGTGTGGACTTGTAACATTGGCAAGGCCAAAGACCATGTATGCTACCTGATAATGGGGAAAATCTCTAAATCTAGTACGCTGAAAAAATCCGTGGCATCGCGGTGACGTAATGGCAGGGTACTCGCGATCGGCCCAGAGTTCGAATCCCCTAATCTGACCCTGTGTCATTCGAATAACACCCTACAAATAGTTTACTCTGACCCTGCTGTGTCATTCGAATGTCACACCTACAAATAGCTAAATTTGACCCGATGTCTTTCGAATGACACACCCTACCAATAGTTGAATCAGACCCTGTTTCATTCGAATGACACACCTTGCAAATACTAGTAGCTGAATCTGACATCGACACTTTATCATTCGAATGAAACACCGGCCCTATAACTAGCTGAATCTCACCTGTGTCATTTGATCGACACACTCAATAAATAGCTGAATCTGACCCTGTGTCATTTGAACGACACACCCAACAAATAGTTGAACCTGACCATGTGTCATTCGAATGTCAAACCTACAAATAGCTGAATTGACCCTATATCATTCGAATGACACACCCTGCAAATAGTTGAATCTGACCCTGTTTCAGTCGAATGACACCCAACAAATAGCTGAATCTGAACGTGTCATTCGAATGGCACATCTTACAAATATCTGAATCTGACTCCGTGTCATTCGAATGACACACACTACAAATAGTTGAATCTGATGCTGTGTCATTCGAATGACACACTCAACAAATAGCTGAATCTCACCTGTGTCATTCGAATGACACACCTTACAAAGAGCTGAATCTCAGCCGTGTCATTTGCATGATAACCTTACAAATAGCTGAATCTGACCCAGTTTCATTCGAATGACACCCTACAAATTTCTCAATCTCACATGTGTCGCTCGAATGACATACCCTACAAATAGCCGAATCAGTGGCCTTAGGCTGGCTTTACAGAGAGATGGGTTGTTATCTTCGCCGAGGAAGTCGGAGAGGATTATGTTTTCGGTTACTCCAGATGTTGGGTGGGTCTAAATGTATGTCAAGGGCATTACTTGAGAAACCTTTGATGGATCTTCATGATTTTCAGTAGGTGTGTAGTGGTTGTGCAAAGGAAGGCCAAGTTCAAAAATGGTTCACCTTGCGTTTTTCAACAGTACTGCAGCGGACTTTGAACTTTTGTGTCTTTGTATGTAGGCAAAAAAAGTGACGGAAACGTTGATGGATCTTCATGATTTTTGGTAGGTGAGTAGCGGTTGTGGAAACGGAGGTCAAGTTCAAAATTGGTTTACCTGAAATTTTTCGTCGGCACTGCAGCGGGCTTTTTGTGTATGTGTATTTGTGTGTCGCCAACATAACTCGAAAAGCTCTCTATGATTCTGCATGATATTTAGTGGATGGGTAGGGTTTACAGAAAGGTAGGTCAAGTTCAATAATGGGCCTTCTAGCGGGTATCCATGATACTGAAGCCGATCTTCAAAATTTGAGGGCATATTTTCTGCAAGTGCTATGGTCATGATTTTTGTGTGGTAGATAGTTCATGCCACATGAAGTAAGTTGCGTACATTTGGCCCCCTAGCGACTTGTTTGGAACTGCAGTGTGTTTTTTTGTTTTGACCTTCGGACATGAATAACTTGAGAACGGGTCGACAGATCGTCGTGATGTTTGGTATCTAGATAGCTCAGATGGTGCTTTACATAAACAGCGACTAATTATGCAAATCAGGAGGTAATTGGCATGATTAGTAAGGAATGTTTGCTGCATTTCATATTGGGACTCCCAAACATGTGACGGTGTCCCCGAAAACAGGTCTTATAAGTTATAAGATAACTCGAGAAGGCCTTGATTGATTGACTTGGTATTTGGTATATATGTGGGTAGTTATTGACGAGACATCAAAATAACCCGTGACATTATGTAAGTTTGTTGATTTAAAAACTCTGATGATTAGAAATCATGACAATTGCTACATGTTCATCCAATACCTGTATCATGTTAGCTTCTGTACAGCAAAATTGATGAGGTTCAAGAGATGTAACATGTAGGTAGAACATACATGCATCGTCAGATACATAAATTCTCCAATATAATTACAGCAAGTGGCTAGTAAAATACTGAATAAATGCTTAACCTATTGATTACATACACAGCCACAGTTACATGCCTATTGTTTCTTGCATTCAGTATAAGTAAGCTAAAACAAGAAATTATCACCAGTTTTCTTGATAGTAGTGAAGACAGGATGTCACAAATGATTTGAATTTTGCACACAAAAAGTAGAGCTACGCTATCTAGAGACCCCAAGTTCAACTATCCCCAAATTAAAGTTCTATAAGAACGCTAAACAAAATGTGAGAATGTACCTCCTTGCTCACATGTATCTGTACTTCCTAACACAGTGGTCGGCATAGTCCACTACAAACACATGCCCATCCTCTGTCACAGCCACCCCGTGGGGTTTGTTCAGTTTGTCCCCATCACTGCTAACAGTGGACACCCAGGTGCCGTCTGGCCGAAACACCTGAAGCTTCTTACCGTGTTC
Organism: Branchiostoma lanceolatum; assembly: GCA_035149815.1. Taxonomy (NCBI): domain Eukaryota; kingdom Metazoa; phylum Chordata; class Leptocardii; order Amphioxiformes; family Branchiostomatidae; genus Branchiostoma; species Branchiostoma lanceolatum. The sequence continues at coordinate 10,062,770 of CM068877.1, read as the reverse complement.
TACTCCACCTACATCAGACTTGTCCCCTACATTTGCCAGAACTATGTTCCCCCTACTGTCAGCTGACACCCCTGTAGGGCTCCACATGTTATGCGGCTGTCTACCGTGCTCCCCAAACTTATTCAGAAAATTCAGACCGACATCAAACACCTGAACACAGTTCTGAACTGAATCTGAGACAATGATGTTACTTTCGTTATCCACACAGACAAAAGATACCGAGCTGAATGGCTGGGCCTTCAACAGTCCCTGCCCTCCCACCTGTTTCACCAGCGTCCCATCTGATTCGACAAACAGAAAAATGTTCTGGCCAAAATCAGCTACGACAACTCCCCCATCCCTCTGTACAGCCAGGCCACTGATGGCAGTACACTGTTCCCCTATATCGAGTTTCTTCAGCAGTTCTCCTGAATGGGAAAAGGTAATCACTTCCTCTCCACAGTGCACTAGTATTGCTCCATCAGTCTGAACTACGACTGATTCTGGGTTCGAAGTTGTCAAAAACGAGAAGCAAAACTTCCCGCTCAGATCGAACACCTGAACACGTTTGTTGAAGGTGTCAGCCACATACAGTCTATCCCCCCTGACTGCTACATCCAAAGGTCTGTCAAACTGCCCCTGTTGGCTGCCCTTCTGCCCAAACGTCAGTACAGGGTTGTTACTGCTAACATCTACAATCAAAGGGGAACACCCTCCTTTTCCTGAAGTCCTACCCCACCTCCATTTACCCACTCCCCCCGAAGTGTCGCTCTCTGTGGCCACCCCAACTACATGCTTTCCTGTTGTCTGTGGCCTCCATATAGCTTCAAACACCCCCTCGCTGATTTTAGTGGTCTCCAATGTGACACACTGCCCCCCAGGGGAGGTGACTGTGAGTTGTGGTGTTCCCTGAACTTGACCTTTTAGTGGTCGGAAAACAACACTAGTCGGCAAACTTTCTACTGGGGGATCTGTAATAACAAGGGGCTTACAAGTTAGCACCAGCTCGCATTTGATATCAGTGCTATGCTGGAATGTAAAATGATTCTTTAGTGGTTCACGCTTTACCTGGTTTGCAGCTAGGACTTTAAGCCTGTCTTCAAGGTGCTGCCCAAGGGTCAGAATCTCTACATCATTGTTCCTACCTAAAATATCTGTACAGAACTTCAGTCCATCTTCAGTAGATCTTAAAGTCCCTTCAAAACTTCCCCGTTCCTTTACTAGCGGTTCTCGCTGTGTAATCTCCATCTCTTCAAGTTTGTCCATGACGTCCCGCTCCGCCTTCTCCAGTTTTGCCTTTAGCTGTACGAAATGTTCTCGGATCATTGTCTTCTCTACTTGACAGTTTAAGGTGATGCTTGTCAGTTCTTTACGGATGGTCTTGCTCGCGTTCTTCAGGGCATCGACTGCGTCCACTGTTTTCTGCACTAATGTATGTAGGTCGTCCTTGTACCTCTGCGCCACTTCACTGACCTCCCGTGGGTTGTGCTTGCGACTCTGCTTGTGTTCCGTGATGGTGCACTCTCGGCACACGAGCTTGGCGCAGGGCTGGCAGTAGAACGCCACGCGCACATCATTGTGTTTTGCGCAGTACTCTGCCCCGGTGTACTTTGCCCTGCTGCTGGGGTTCTTTAGATCATGCAGGGTGATGTAATGTTCTTTCAAGGCAGGAGAGTTGCTGTGTGCAGTGAAACAGTTTCCACATAGGAGAAGTTTGCAGTCTCCACAAATGCTTTCCACCTTGGCCCCCGACTCACACATCTGACAATGGGCGTCTTCGCTGTTGTGTAGTGCCCTGAAGTTCAGCAGCTTGTTGATGTAGAAGTTAGAAGGAACATTGCTGACTGAATCTTCACTCTTTAGTGTCCACTGGTGCTGACAGGTAGGACAGGTGAGCTGGCTGTCTTCCGTCCGCCGCTGCTCCAAACACTTGGCACAGAAGGTGTGAAGACACGGCAAGACCCTGGGGTCATCGTAAATGTCCTTGCAGACAGAGCAAGTGAGGGACTCCTCCACCAATTCTTCTTCTAGAGCATCTGCAGCCGCCATTGCCCTTATACTAACTTCTCTGAGCCTTTGGTCATCAAAACCCCACAAATTCTACACAAAATTTCACTTGTACCTTTAACGGAAATGACTAGTGCTAGAATTTTGGTTCCCACACAGTCTTGACTGGATCTAAGATAAGAGTTTGTTAATGATTGGTTCAAAGGTAAAATATGCAAACATTTTATTTGACTAATGATACACTAGTGCAGAACCTTTGACTAGTTACATTGGCAAGGCCAAAGACCGCGTATGCTATGTCACAATTGGGCAAAGCTTAAAATCTGGCAAAATCCGTGGCGTCGCGGTGACGCAATGGCATTTGGCTCAGAGGTTTTAATCCCCAGACATGCCCCGTTGACGTTGTGCTCTTGGGAAAAGCACTTGACACGTATTTGCAGTACCGCTTCCAGCCGGCGCGAAAAAAAGCGGCTATACCGTCATATTGCCAAAATTCCGATCTGTTTAGGACTTATAGCTTTGGACATTTCAGGCTTTGTTTCGCTGCTTGGTTTTATACGATTTCACAGGTTTAAAACCACTTATTTGTAAGACATAAAAGGAAAGCAAATAAAGCTTTTACAGAGAAACGTATCGTCCTTAGACACTTACTTGCATTTGTACCCCCCCCCCCCGTCTTTCCTGATGCTTTGAAGTTTGAACATTACGAGAACAAAAGACACAAACAAGGTCCAACACGCTGTCAATGTAGGATATTTATTAATTACATGTATCTTACATGGACAGATGAGTGTATTGAAAGGGATTAAGAGATAACACGACAAAGTTACACCTTAATGTAACCTTTACAAGCCTTTATACCATGTTCATAACTTTTCATCTGGATTGAAACATTTCCTTTTCTTCTCACATTCACAAAATAAACCTTTTCTCTGCTTCAATTTTTTGGCGAAGCCTCAGAGGCGAGCCAAATTGTTATTTCATTTTTTTCACCTCATTTCTTGTCAGCTTGTCAGTTTTTACCATGTTTTATGCCAAATGTGTACAAATTAAATAGTTTAAGGGTAGACAAACTTACATGTAAGCATACATTTCTTCAACTAAGCAGAAGCTACATCCTTACTTTTAGTGCCTTAAAAAGGCATTGTTTTTAACTTTAAAAAGTGCATTTCTTTATGCTTGTGGAGACTTCTACTGCATAGTAAGTGCAGAATAAACAAAGTCATTGACAAATTAACCATCACCAACACACAGCAGTTGATAGGTACTGGGCTAATCACTGTGGAATACAAATAACTGCTGTCCAGCAGTTTTGTCCCTTTTTTTTTCAAACTAAGATGATTATGTTTTATGTATGGACATATTTCATACATATCATTCCCATCTAATCATAATTCACAGTAGATTAATTAAAACTGCTTTTTTAAATCACAGAACTAATATGTGTGCTGTCTTCCTTATTTGGGCGATACAATATAATTTGTGAATGTTGACATAATGGTACACTAGTTAATGACACAGTATTTACATCAAAGTTATTTGTGACGCTATAATGATGGAAATCAACAAATGACAAACAAATATCCTATACAAAAGACTGTACTGTGGCTGTATAGACCGATTCTGGCTGTCCATCACAATTAGCAATTCAACCAATAGTTGCATGGCAATCAACAGGTCAACCAATGAGAGAGAGGCTTCATGTCCGTCCGACATTTCTACATTTCTCTGGGTTTTTTTTGCAATTATATGTTTTGACGGAGGTGGGCATTGCTTTAGGATCGGTCCATTGTGATCTGTTACGTCACTTTCACCACCCGTCTATTAACAAATCATTAGAAATAGTGCGAAAACACAACAAGCCAGTCGTTTTAACCATATACTGTATTGCTTGCAAATCTTATCATGATAATAAGACTCTACTCACACTGTGGACAGTGCAGTTAAAGTTTTTGTCACATCTTGAGTCGCTTTAGAAGTACAAGAAATTCATGGAAACGTAAGAAATACTTGTAGTAACTTTAAGAGTCCTTTTTACCATGTATTGGTGCGTGTTTTTAACGCAGAAGAATGAACATTTTTGATAACAAAATACATAAGCTGTAAAAGTTACTAGAAAACATGTTCCGACTTAGTTACTAACCATTCACCTAAGTTTTCTTAATTCAGAAAAGTTACCAGATTAAAGCACATGTCCTTCAATATATGTGATACTACATGTGTTCTTTAATGTACTTTTAACGAGTTCTACAAGTAAACTGTATTTTCTATAGACAGGGAAGTTTTCCAGCATGGCAGCTAGTATTAGACTGTTTGAAACGACTGCAATGGCTCAGAAGAGGGAAACGTTCCCGGACCGCTCGGTTTTGGAGAAGGTTTACCCCTCATGGTCGAAGTGGGACTGGACGTGAACGATGAACGCGTCCTCAGAAGTGTTGTCGTCGAAGAAGTTGTTGCACATGGGACAGATGTGGCCGTAGTGGCTCTGCACGTGGAGATCGTAGGTGGCCTGCGAAACGAGGAAAGGGGTCAGACTTTGATATGAATGGATATTACACTGAGCAAATGGGTTGCACATTACAGAGCCTGTATGTGGGTCCCATATACATGTATATATGTAAGGGTTGGGGGTATTTTTCAACTGAACGCATCATACCGCAGCAAAACGCACCGAATGCTGAAGTAACTATGCCACAGCAGTGCAGAAAAAGTCAAGTGCCAATGAACAGATAAAGAAATAAAATTAATGAAGCAAATTGCGTAAAAAAACGACAACAGGACAAGGCCTAGGGTTATTACGTTCATGAGCACTTGATTTTGCAGATTGACTGGGGAAAGAGGTCTTTGTGGTATTCTTAGTTTGTGGTTGAACTTATTCTGTAGTTATACATTGAAAATCATACATTAAACATTACAGTAGGTTCTACATTTAAAACACATATCTGTGTTGTGAAACATTTCAAGATTTGTCAACACAATAACAGTACTGTAATGGCATTGCAACTCAAGAAATTCATCCGTAAAGAAATGCAACTTAAATTTGTTGAAAACATTGCAGTTTTTCCCAGTAACTACAGTCAATGTATTCCAAGACTTAAAAACAAAATTTGAAAAAATGACAGAATTAAAACTTGCTTACCTCGTTACATCCTGGGGGAAAGTACACCTCACACACAGGGCATTGTGGGTAGTCCTCAATGTGGGTACGGGGTCCATATTCATCCTCATGACTAGATGTGGGAAGAGACGAGAAAAAAGTTTTCAACACATTTTGCAATCCACACACTATCTGTATCTGTGTTATACATACATTTGTATATGGTTATCAGTTGTCCCCAGTGCAATACAATTTTGACATTGTGCATTCAATAAGGAGTTATGATCTCAGTTTTAGCATCTTCCTTATTCATGTTTTTCTTGCCTCTTACTGATTTTAAAAAAGGCTATCACCTGCAAAGTTATGGCCACAATTATTTGCATTTTGGTGGATACTCAAGGTTTTTACAAAATTAATGAACTCCATATTCATGCACTGAAATTTGAGCTGTGCCCCTTGGTTCACCCCTCATAACTGACACCTATCTTTTACAGCTTATCATTAAAGGTCTTTTTAACCTTCTTCTCTTCTGCCTAACTCTATAACCGATAGGGAATCGGGTGCCAAACGGCTACTTTAGTGTGCTAAAGGTTAAAGGCTTTTTAACCTTTTCCCTGCTGCCTAACTCTAGAACCAATAGGGCATTGGCTGCCAAACAGCTACTTTAGTGTGTTAAAGGTTAGTCTTTTTAACTTTGTTCCTGTTGCCAAACTCTGTAAGGCTGCACCAAGTAATTTTTATGGATGACGTCCTTTGGAGACTCTAAATCTAGTGCGAGAGCGCGAAAAAACCCCAAGAAGGACCGAAAAAAACAAGATGCCTAGATTTGAAATATAATAGTCGACGACACATGTTAGGACACAAATTGAATGAGAGAACACAGTGTAACAGCTAACAATTATTTTATTCATCACGGAAACAGCAACAATTTGAATAAATCAGTTGAAGTTGAACAGCAGTTGTTGTCCTGTCCTGTTTCTTTCCATATCCCATTGATTTGAGGCACTGTTGTAACTCTTTGGTCATAGTTACAGGAGGAATTTTTTTTTTTTCTGGGAACAGACCAAAATCAATGCGCGCGCGGACGTCATCCATAAAAATTACTTGGTGCAGCCTAACCAATAAAGAATGGGGTGCCAAACGGCTACTTCAGTGTGCTAAAGGTTAACATTTTGCCTAGTAATAGTAATTTGGATATAGTAGCACACATGAGTTTGATATCTACTGATACAGAAGATAGGTTGATGAACTGTCAGACCTGGCAGATTCAGGGATGGAGCTCTGTGTCCTGGCGACGGCATTCTCTCCCTCCTCCTCCTCCTCCTCACGCTGTCTCTGCTCTAACATCCACCTCTCCTCACAACCCCCTTCTGGTTCCTGGGGTACAACACAAGGGTCAGATCTTTATAATGTTATTTAATCATACTACAAGTATACAAAATGGAAACACATTCAAGTGACTTCTTGATAGCGTGGCATTATATGGATGAATTGAAAAATTGCATCTGATCATCGACTACTGTAATTCTTTATTTGTTAACTGTACCTTAATTTTAGCTGATTTAATGGTCACTAGTCAACAGCTAAAATTTCATCATCGCAAATATTTGGTCACTAATATTTGAGACAGTAATATTTGTTTGAGTTCGCAAACTTTTCCTCTGTTCTACTACTGGAAGTGACCTGGACCCGCAACCAAGGTACCATCTCCGCACTGGCGGTTGGGCGCAAGGTTAGCAACCCTGCCTCGTAAAAGACTCCTGCTGCAGAAGCGACAAGGCGGGCGGAACTTCGAGAAGGTTGGTCGACTACTGCCATATTAGTATGACGGGGAGTGTTGGGGACGGAAACGCGGGACGGATTCGGGAAGGAACGATCTTCACTGCTAAAACAATCACGCGAATTGGAACATGGAACGTTCGAACATTACAGCAAACTGGTAAATTTGAACAACTAATGATGGAAATGAGTTCTTATAGTCTAGATGTTTTGGGTGTAAGTGAAACCAGATGGCCAGGAAAAGGCAGACATAATCAGGACGATATCACCTTTTTGTATTCTGGAAACGATCCTGAGTCGCCAGACAAACACAGAAGAGGCGTTGGTATAATGTTGAACAATAGTACAACAAAATCTCTTATTTCATGGAACCCCATTAGTGACCGAATTATAACTGCCAGATTTGAATCAGTTCACGCAAGAGTGACAGTTATCCAGGTCTATGCTCCAACAGAAGTGAACAGTACAGATGTCAAGGACGAGTTTTATGTTCAACTGCAAAGTGTGATTGATAGTGTGCACAGCCATGACATCAAAATCTTATTAGGTGATTTCAATGCTAAAATTGACACAGACAGGAGAGCTATGCCAAGCTACATTGGCCCATATGGCTTTGCCAAAGCAACAAATGACAATGGCAGTCGACTAATCACCCTGGCTAGCGTAGCAGGAATAAGTGTGGGCAACACATTCTTTGCACATAAACGTATTCATAAAACTACATGGACATCCCCAGACGGGCGTACCAGAAACGAGATAGATTATATCTGCATAGATCGCAGATGGAGGTCAGCATTGCTTGACGTTCGCGGTTACCGGGGGGCCGACATCGGTTCTGACCACAACTTGGTCGTTGGAAAAGTTAGAATCAAATTTAAAAAGCAAGCAAAACAAAACAACATGCCAAAACCTTTTGATGTTAGGAAGTTGGAAACCTCAAATGAGGTCAACAAACGATACAAAATTGACATTCAAGATAGACTTGAGTCACTACAGAGAAGTGAAAACATAGAAGAGCAGTGGGAAAACATAAGTACAGTGATTACCCAAGCTGCTGAGAAACAGGTTGGTCGGCGTAGAGGTACCAAGAGAGAACGCTGGATTTCTAACAAAACTTGGGAACTTATCGACGAACGCAAAGCAACAAAGTCTGTTAGGGATCAAACCAAAACGAACAGTGAATGGCAGAGGCATGATGCCCATTACCGTCACCTAGACAAGTGTGTTAAACAAGCATGTAGAAAGGACAAACAGAGGTGGTTAGAAGAAAAACAAGAAGAAGCACAAAAAGCTGCAGACAGGAATGACTCGCGCACTCTTTATCGCATTGTAAAAGACATAACCAACTCTAAAAGCAAAGAAACTACAGCAGTGCCCATAAAGAGCAAAAATGGTACAGTCCTAACATCAGATGAGGAACAAGATGCCAGATGGGTTGAGCACTTCCGGGAGGTTTTGAACCAGCCAATACCAGAAGATCTGTTAGAAACTGAGGACAGTGACATAATAAACAGTATTGAAGTAGACCAGTCACCCATAACAGAAAGAGAGGTAGAGGCAGCCATCAAAAGGTTAAAAAACAACAAGGCAGCAGGGACTGACAACATAACTGCAGAGTTACTCAAACATGGTGGTGAAAGACTTCTCAGTGAACTAACACACTTCTTTAATAGAATTTGGATGACTGAAACGGTCCCAGATGACTGGAGACATGGTCTCATAGTTAAACTTGCAAAAAAAGGTGACCCTAGCAACTGCAACAATTGGAGAGGGGTGACCCTACTATCCGTACCAGGTAAAGTCTTCTGTAGTGTTATTCTACACAGGCTCAAAGATGAGGTCGATACAGTTTTCAGAGAAGAGCAAGCCGGTTTTAGGAAAGGAAGATCGACTATCGAACAGATCTTTGCCCTTCGCAACATAATCGAACAATCGCATGAGTTCAGAGCACCACTTGCCATCAACTTTATTGACTTTCGCAAAGCGTTTGACTCTGTGCATAGAGACACACTGTGGAAGATTGTAAAATTGTATGGCATACCTGAGAAATACATCAATATATTCAAATCCCTGTACCAAAACTCCAAGTGTTGTATCAAAACAAAAACAGGAGCCACGCCTATGTTCGAAGTTGCCACGGGAGTCAAACAGGGATGTATTCTGTCTCCCTTTCTGTTTGTTATTGTTATTGATTTTTTGATGAAGAAAACCAAACAGACAGGGGAAGGTATAACCTTTGGCGAGGGGACATTAACTGACCTCGACTTTGCAGATGACTTAGCTGCACTGGCCAACAGCTGTGAGAATTTGCAAAATTTCACAAACAACCTAGCCAACATAGGTGGGAAGATTGGGCTCAGGGTAAGCGGCGAAAAAACAAAAGCCATGACAACTATAGAAAACCCTACACCAATCCTACTTGACAACCAACAAATAGAATATGTTGACAGCTTCACATACCTAGGAAGTACGATTACTAGGCACGGTGGCACAGAAAAGGACATCAAAACTCGCCTTGGTAAAGCCACGGGAATGTGGCAATACTTAAGGAAAATCTGGCTTTCTAAACAAATCAGCATACCCTTAAAGTTAAAGCTTTTCCAGTCCATTGTGGTACCGACAGCTATCTACGCATGCGAGACGTGGAAAAGCACCACAGAGACAGTACAAGCTCTAGACACATTCCAACGCAAATGTCTGAGATCAATTCTCGGCATTTCATGGCGAGATCATGTTACAAATGAAGAGCTCATGCAAAGAGCAAAAGTCCCCCCACTTAGCACAATTGTAATGAAAAGAAGATTAACCTTTGCCGGACATGCGTGGAGGTTACCCGAGCACAGAACGACTAAAATTGCCATGACCTGGAAACCGAAAGGCACACGTCCAAGAGGACGGCCTAAGGTCACTCTTATTAGGCGAACACTGCAAAACGACGGGAAGAAGCTGGGATTACATTCACTGGAGGAAATGGCAGTGGCGGCGCAAGACCGCATCCTTTGGAGAAGAAGTATCCGGAGCCAAGTTGACCTATGCAACAAAGTTGCGGGAGGATCTAAGGTCTAAGGTAAGGTAAAATATTTGTTCCCACCGTTAAAATTAGATGCCGTGACCTACTCCATTTTCCCCCAACCGCTATATTTTCCTGCCGCTATATCAAAATTTTGTATCTTATAAATAAATGATTCTTTTTTCCCAATCACAACGACTTGTTTCCTGACCTGCTGGATTGGAGCAGCCACCTCTGCAGCTTCCGCCTCATTGGCTGATGCCTCAGCCTCTGTGTTCCCATTGGCCAGGTCATCAAAGCTGCGGGGTTCCTGATTGGTCAGGTCCTCACATGAGCCATTTGAACTGTTGCTGCTGGAGCTGCAGGACATGTTGACGGCTTTGATGGCCGCCAGCTTTGCTTCGGCCGTGGGGGTGGGCATGAGGGGCGGGGGGAGGGGGGTAAGGGGAGGGGTGGGGTCGATGGAGGGTTCAGGGGACGAGGGAGGGGTGCTGAACTCGGAGTAGTCCCGGGCAGCTGGCTTCTGCACCTGTTCAAGGTCAGAAGTGTGGAGGTCATACACAGGTAAAGCTAAAACAGGTAGCTACAACAGGGATAGATACAACACTATGTTATAAGCCTACAGCCAGTTTAACTGTTGAACAGATTCTATAGTGCTACTGACCAGTGTCCATCCCTCTGCCCCGTCTGTGCCCTTCTCTGTCCATAGTGTTCCCTTGTACTGTCTGTTGAAGGTGGGGATGGGGACGGCTTCAGCGGGAGGGGGGGCAGGCTCAGGGTACTGGGGGTACTCCGCACAGGTCTTAGGGTACACTGGCGAGGGGTGGGGGTATTCCAGGCTCTCCTAGTGAAAACATCAGAAAGACAGAAAAATGATACCAAAAACAAACACAGTAAACTTGTACAGAATGATCCGTATATACATGTTCATGGGGTACATTTGTACAGTTTTCCATTCACCAAAACTGCATCAATTTTCATAATACAATGCTAAACTTTCCTCCAACACAAATTATAAGGTATTCACAGATCAAATATTCAACAGCCACTGTCACCTTCTTCAGGATCAATAATGTCCAAACACTTCATTTGGTCATTATTGATCCTGAAGAAGGCGACAGTGGTCGTCGAAAATTTTATCTGTGAATACCTTAGTGTTGGAAGAAAGTTTAGCCATGTATTATGATTACTACCAAGTTGAACATATTGGAGTTTCCATGCGTCAATTTTTGTGTAACCCTTGCTCTGATGATTGGAATATTATGCACCATGTGCAAGTATGATTTAAAAGAAAACAAAACATAAACACAAAAAGATTTGTTCTACATGTATATCATTCTGTGAAATTCATTGAGCAATCTGTCACATGTTTGCTCGTACAGTAGACATTCAGTGGTGTGGTTGGAGCCTCTAGAGGAAAGGGGGTGTTGGAATAGATATCAAAATCTAAATACTGACCTGTACACTCTGGCTCAGGTAGGGGTTGGGGTATCTCAAGGGGGGAAAGTCAGGAGGGGGTGGCAGGTCCTGGGAGGGGTCGTCATCCTCAGGCCGGGGGGATGAGGCAGGCAGGAGGGGCTCTGTCTCCTCCCCATCCAGAATGGGATCTTCCCAGGCGTCTTTGTACTGTTTGTACTCCTCCACTTGGCTCTGTAACTCTTCCACACGATCCTCCAGGGACTACAGAAAGGAAAAAAGGTTCACATGATTTTCGTTTTGTCATTGAATCAGCCATTTTCTTGCAGATTACCCTGACTTTTCTTGACTTGAAAACATTGGAGTGATTTTGCAAGGCAACAATCTTCATCTTGTAAATAACTTGTCTGACCATAATTTTACCTCTTATTAGTGAGCCTTAGAATGCCCCATTCTCGCGTTCAATTTCTAAAATGGTCACTCCTCTCAAAAGTGTTTATATATTCAGTCATTTATTTATTAAATTTTCAAACAGCTGGTGGCCCCATTCGACTCTGTCCAGGACCAGTCTTCAAAAAACACATTCATTCATCACCATTCTTTGATAGAAGTATGCTCAAAGAAAAAAACTTAAAGCAGATTGTAAATATATATTGTAAGATGTCTATTGAGTAACACAAATAACAGACTGTAAGGGTATACAAGAACAAAACATGTGTTACTTGGACATAGAAAAGAAAGCTGAGTATTCAAATCAAAATCTTAATCATAGCTTATGTCCTTTCTGGTTCAGGTTGTCCTGACTTAGCTGACCTCTGGCTTAGCTACAATCCTAAGTAGGGGTGGATACCGGTTCGCTGGACCTGATTTGGACCTTTATAACATCCAAGAACCGAGTCCAAAAAACCTGAAAGCCAAAAACCTGAGTCCAAAAAAACCTGAACAAAGTACAAAATTTATGTTTCTATTTTGTTTAAAAAAAAGTGTTTTGAGTCTCCTCTCTGACAAAAAAGATATTTAAAACAAGTGTAACATTCAAATATCAAACACTGGTTTATCTTGAAAGTCTTCTCACCAAGAAACTTTTATAGTTGTGCGTGTCAGTATTAGTTCTCTATGCTTAATATCGGTCTAATAAAACAAAACATCAACTGGACAGGATCAGGTCCAGGTTCAGGTCCGGACCTGAACCTAAATCTCTGGACCTAAACTTGGACTTAGACCTTATTAAGCCAAACCGGTATCCACCCCTAATCCTAAGCCATCTGTTTTACATGACTTACCCTCCTGTAGGTCTTCATGTCCTCCACATGTTCTGTCTGGTACCTGATCCTCTCCCTCAGGTGGTCCAGTTTCTGCGACCATCTCTGGATGTTGGCGTCGTACGTGGACTTCTCCTCCCGCCGCTGACGACGCTCCTCCTCCAGCTGCTTCTCCAAGGTCACGACCTTCTCCTGCTGCTCCTGCACCAGGTCAAGGTTACGCTGTCTCTCTTCCTGTTTTAACACATTGCAGAAGACTTTTGTGCTACAGTGCATCTCCTCCATTAAGGCTTCTGCATAGTTATATTTACTGTTCTTGATTTGTTAATGGTAACTTAATTCTAGCGACTTTCCCCGTCACTATTCAATCTTAAAAATTTCATCATTGCAAAATATTTGATCACTCTTCCTGCTGAGGCAAGAGCTTTGTTCCCACCGTTAAATGCCGTGAACTATTCCCTAATCCCCACAAACTGCTAAAATTACTGACCGCAATATCAAAATTTAATAGATGGTATTATCAAGTAACTTTCTGTTGGTAGTATTTGCATTCAAAGATGACTGTCAGATATAATATAAATCAGCTTTTACAGCAAGAAAGAATTTAATAGTTTCTTTTGGACATTCTTTTGGCCGAAAGCAACAAAGCTCTTAAAAATTCTGCTGTGTGTAAGCATCTTCACCATTAAGGGTCTAAGGGCATACATACTAGGTGGAATTTTCCACTTACTAGCAGTGCACAAGAGTTAGACCTAAAAAGGCTATTCAGTATGATAATAACTTCCTTATTGCTATGTGTGTGCCAAAAAGAAGACCAACTTTAACAGTATAAAACTACACAGCCCGACACTTGGGTGCACCCACCATGTACAGCTGCTTGTACTTCCTGACTTTCACGTAGCGGTTCTGGAGCTCGTGATGCAGGTCTGTCAGCTGGGTCTGCAGTTCCGTCATGTCGAACTCCGGCGACGACTTCTCCGCATCATCCGCGCACGGCTCTGATTGGGTGACATTGACCGTTTCTTCCACTCTCGTCTGCTTGGGTTCGGCTGTTGTTTCTTCCACCTTGGTCTCCTTGGCGACTTCTTCTGTGACCTCCTCCTTTGTGACCTTTATGGTTGGGTCAATGGAGCTGGATCTTTCACGTTTCACCTGAAAAATTTTCAACACACACTGCTTATCCCAATGTTCATGGATTTTGTTTTACCTAATTTGATTTTAAAACCTTCTCCTAAAGCATTGTTTACAGTGGACACCTGTCAACTTCATCATCTATTGGGTGGTCAATATAGACAGGTTTAACTACATGAAACTGTGGGCACTTAGGCCCCTTTACACTAGCCCACGGGCGACTAAAATTGGATTGTATAACCGTAGATTTTAAGATAAGGAATATGATGCACAATGCAAATGCATTCTTTAAAATATACAAAATGTAAAAAGATTTGTTCTTTATGAAATTCAAAGAGAGAAGTGTCCAATGTCTCTGCAGTTACAGCCTGAGTGGAAAGGGCGCGTAAAGTATAAAACCTTCTTTTACATACAATTTTCATGTTGATCACTCAGTTTAGCATTATCTTAAATTTTCTTTAGTCCAAAAACCAACAAGAAACTGCCTAAATATTTTGGTCAAAATGATCTTCAAGATTTTTAAGGATGACTATAATAAGATGCTGCATTCCTTACCTTCCCTCCGCTCAGTTTCTTGATGGTTTTCTCCAGTTTGTGGCACTCCCTGTACTTCTCTCTGTACGCCTCTGCCCCCATCTCCAGTCTGACCTTCAGGTCGTCGACCTGGTGTTTCAGGTCATCTTCAGACTGTACCAAGGATTCCTGAGAGATAAGCAGGGATTTGATAGATTAGTCACCTTGAACAAACACTAACAAGAATGCAAACATTAGCCAGCAGATGCAGGATAATTTCCTCTCTATATTTTCCAAAAATGTCTTCCCTGACCATTAAATACAACTGCAGATAAAGCAGTGCTGTAGCCTACATTCAAGAAAATGAATCATTGAATAATTACTTAAGAATGCTTAGAAGAAACTATGAATAAGCGGCAAAACTCTTCATTATTGGGTAGGCCTTCAACCAATCAGTCTTCCACACAGCTTTTACGTACCAACACAAAATCTCTATCAAACCTTGTTGTGGTTTAAAAATGCTTTAAACATGTTGTGTTTTACAGTTACGCAATAAAAGACATATCATTCCTAAGTCATGTACCTTCTCTCTCTCTATCTCCAGTTTCTCTCTCTGTAGCTGTTCGTACTCCTTCTGAAGGTCCTTGTACCTCTCCTCAAGGTTGTGGTGGGCCGTCTCGAGGAAGAACAGGGCTTGGTCCTCCTTAACGACCTTGGGTTTTCCTTCAGACGTTTGTGTGGACTCAGAAGTGGTGGCAACTTCTTCCTTGTACTTCTTGAGTTCGGCTTCGATTTTGTCCTTGTCCTAGAGGGAAGAGCACACCACAGGATAAGATATCTATGAAGAAACTAAGCAGTGAGGTAAGCTGGGATTTACAGTTGGAATGAAGACTTTAACAGTGTAGGATTGTTTTTTAAATGTTTGGCCTTCCTTTTTTCCATTTGCAACAGTGACATAAATCCTTTGAAGAAGCAAACACATTCTTTCTACTTTTTATCAACCATTTAGACTAATATTACATAAAAACAGATGTATACAAAGCGTTGTTCATAAACATGTATACTGTAAAAATACCGTAAAATGGAGGTCACGGCACTTAATTTTAACGTTTGGAACAAACATTACTATCTCTAATATTAGTGATCAAATTTTAGCGATGATGAAATTTTAGCTGTTGACTAGTGACCGTTAAATCAGCTAAAATTAAGTTACAGAGTTAACAAATCAAGAATTACAGTAAATACTGTATTCAAACATTCTATCTACAATAACTATTTTGTTATGACAAACTTGAAATCAACTTAATGAATTTCCTTGAAGATAGATAAAACTTTGATCAACCAGCAAAATATTAATATTACCTGGAGAATTTCATCCAGGCCTCCTCTCAGCACACTCATCTCATCAAGCAGATCTTTCTCCTTCTTAGCAAAGGACTCCTCTGCCTTCTTCAGGCGCATCTTTAAGGAGTCTGCTTGCGAGACGGCCGTCTCCAGGTCGGAGTGCACCTTGTGGCGTACGTCCGACACCGTGGACAGCTCCTCGGCTAGCAGGAGTTTGGACTGTTCGGCTGCGGCCAGTTTGTCTTCAGTGTTTCTCAGTCGCTCCTCCAGCCCCTTCATGTGTTCCTGAAAGACAGGTAATTATGATAAATAATTTTCAGTTAGTTTGCTTTCATTCCTAGTTCAATATCCTGCATCATTGGACAAATGTTGACTTTGAAACAACAGACAGGGTTGGACAAATCCATAAGCTCGCGACCAATTAAGTAAAAGTGCCCATCAGGCAAGCACATGTCCTTGGCTACCATACTGGCCATATTGGGCCAGTGCGATTTTTCCGTGGGTAGATATGGTTTACCATAGATATAGCCTGACTAAATCGTTCTCCCGATCCCAGCAGCTCTCTGATTCACCAGTCCTAAAAACTTCTCGGACAACCATAAAGCAAGATATGTAGTAAGATCAAGCTTCTTCAAGTTCTTGTAATTTCCTATAAGTAACATGACATCCACACAAAGTGTAAATTTAGCAAGCTGGAAAAGTCATAACACCTTGGTCTTGTACTTACAACCTTATTACATGCTTTAAAGGCCTCTTTTAACCGAAAAATAAAAGGACTTCCTCACTGCAAGAAAAATATACAAAAATACATCAATTGAACTTCGCGTCAGTGAGAAGCTGGTTCGGGCCAGTTAACCTATTTTATGGGCCAGTGAATTTTTCAAAACTTGTCAAACTCTGATAGAGGATGAAACAAAGATGATGTGTAGTTTACCTTGTCCGCCAGACTGATGGACTCCTGTCGCAGGAGTTTCTTGCTGCCCTCCTTGACGTTCTGGTTGAGCTTGGCGACCTCCAACTTGAACTTCTCGATGGAGAACTCCTTCTCTCTCACCAGGTTCTTGAGCTCGCGGATCTCACGGCTGCGCTCCTTGTTCTCAAGCTCTGATGCTGTAAAGTGGCTCTGAAAAATAAGGAACAGACATTGGTTTCCTTGGATTCATTCATAATCATAATCATATATCTTCATCTCAAGACAGCTGGGTTGCCCCTTCAACTTAAAAAAGTTGATTTCCAAGAGGGCCCCAGCAAAACAACGCGGACGACATTCAGTCAAACAACTAAAATTTGATATGTCAAAACAAAATCTATGACACGATTCGCCAACTTTCAGTCCATTCTAGCAAGCAGCTAGTCTTCCTTAAGAAAAAAAATTTACATTATTACAACAATATACAGATTGGCTAAGTTGATTGATATATTATCATGTACATGTAGCAAAGAAGCTCCTGCCAAAACTTGCTTTTAGTTGGAGATTGTATCACATACGGCAAACTATTGCATGAAGATGTGGATCTGTACACAAATGTTTTTTAGAGGCTTTTATTTGTCTGTATGCTTTTTTTTTGCTGGGATGATATGTCTTGTTTAGGTGTAAGCTACTCAAACGTTAAAGCTACTCAATGTAAAGCTACTCAATGTAAGACTATACAATCTTCATACAAAAAGAAAACTTCTTGGCACCTTGAAGAGTTCTTTTTCCTCCTGTTCGTTCCTCAGCTTGACGCTCAGCTGGTCCCTCTCCACCCGAACGGCGCGGATCTCCGAACGCAGTTTCTCAATCTCCGTAGCCTTCTCCACGAGCTTACGGTTCACGTCTTCCAACATGACGCGCATCAGGCCCAGCTCGTTGGTGGACTTGTCCGCAGCCTGCTTGTGCTCTTGGCTGAGTTGTCGTTCTGTTGACAGCTTTTCCTGACATTCCTACATTAATAACAGGAAAATGTTTCAGAAATATACTATAAATCCAATTAATATTGCGTTTGGTAATTCTAGCGGTTGGGGGAACGTAATCAAATATTCGCTATGATGACAATTTAGCGGTTGACTAGTGACTGTTAAAGTAGTTAAAATCAAGTTACTGTAACAGTTAACAAATTATGAATTTCTGTACTGATTGCCCAGAAAAATTGCTCACAGACTGCTAATCAGCACTGGCATGATAAAAACAAAACAAAAAAACTATCGAAAATTATAGCAAATTTTCCATATTATTATTAAGCAATTTCAGCTCACAACTAATGTCAAGACTATTTCTATACAAGAAGATTGTCGACATGACATTAAGTTGTTTCACAGGAAATATTTTGACAGGTCCGCAAAGCTGTTAGTAGTGAGAATTACTGCCCACTTTACATGAAGTCAAGAAATTGTAAACCTAAACAGAACTTCCTCGCCAAAGGTGTATGACAACAATGTTACCTTGTACTCTTTCTCCACAGTCTCTCTCTTCTCTGATTCCTCAGCAACAGTGCCCTCTAGCTCCTGGATGTTGCGCTGCAGGGTGTGCACCTTTTCTTCAAAGCTCTCCTTTTCGTTCAGCAGGGCTTCCTTGTCGGCCAGGGCCTTCTGCAGGTTTTCCTCCAGGACTGTCGTACGTTCCTTGATCACCAGCATCTCTCCGGTCTCGTCTGGAACCTCCACATAGTCTATACTCCTCCGAGGCTTGAACTGTAGACATAGCAATATGGCATTTTAACCCTTGACCTGCTGTTGATTTTCTAAGCAATTCATTTCATTCATTTGATTTCTTAATCAGGTCATTTTCCCTCGACTTTTCCTGCGCTGCTGTGGCATAGTTAATCCGCATTCGGTGCATTTTGCTGCAGTGTCATGCGTTCAGCTGAAAAATACCCCTATCAGGCACATACATGTATATGGGACCCACATACATGCTCTGTAATGTGCAACCCCAACAATGTAAATACAGGGGTCCCACAGAACTTTCCACTAAAGGATGTAACTGCTAAGCGACCACTAGGCGCCCAAAGATATGATAGGCCACACTCAACAAATTTCATTGAAAGAAAATAACTCATTTTCTGTTGGCTTTTTTGTCTTTCAAATCATAATTTTACATTGTAGGCATGCACAAATTAGGTAGAAGTGAGAAGGGTGAGTTACAGGGTTAAGCAGCAACTTAACCATACAGTCTCATTGTGTGGTAGCCTAAGTGTCATCATGTTTAGTTTCAGGCTCTGCAGTCTGCCTTCACCAAACACGAAAGTAGAGCCTGGAACTAAACAGGATGACACCCAGGCTAATTGCATGGGTATCTGAGTATAGAAAACTACATACCTGGAATGGCGTGCTGGCCCCTCGCACCTCCCCACTACTGGTGACATAGCAGAACTGGTAGAACTCTCCGTCATCGTTGGGCAGGTAGTAGGCTGGGAAACATCAGAAGAAGTACAGTCATTAGAACATGTTATATATATACGTAGCTATTGCACTGAAGGGGTTTCATCATCTATGAAAACAACCTCCCTATAAGTCTAGCCCTCTTCCCAGTCATGTGTAGTAAATTACAACTTGTACATGTATGACGTCATGTCATGAATTAAGATCAACAAACACACATTGTTTGGGGCCTATTTCCCCCCATTTGCCCCTTTTGCCAGTTGCGGGGTGGCTCTCTTCAAACACGGGACCTCCATTTAAGGACTCCTATCTGAGGAACGTGTCCCTAACAAAAGCTCTTTTTCACCTGAGTGAAGTGAGGAAATTCATGTAGAGGGCCTTTCCCAAGGGCTCAACGTCAACGGAACATGTCAGGGGATTTGAACCCAGGACTTCTGGGTTCTGGGCCAAACGTTCTGCCATTACACCAAATGTAATGTTCCAAACAAGAATTTTTCTGTGACTCATGCATCAGACATAGGTCTATATAAAGGATGTTGTCCACATAATTCAGTTTCTGTGGCCTTGTGTTTCTATTACCTTTGAAAACCACACAGTTCTCTCTGTCCTTCCCATCTTCAGTCTCTGCCGGCAAGGGCGACCAGGCAAAGGTGGTATAGTTTCGCGGTGAGCTCCAGCCAATCTGAAGGAAAAGGAAAACCAAGATTTGATTGGATTTCATAACTACTTCTCCATTGAATTTCTTGTTTGGCCATATTGGTATGATATAAGGTAAACACCTACAAAAGAAAAAGAGATTTCATATATATATATCATACATTTATATGTCTATTATATATCTTCATATCTAAAAGAATGTGAGGAAAGGACTGAAATTGCACTGCCCTGATCCTAATTAATTAGTTCACACACTATAGCTACCTTCTTTCAAAGCAGATCTCATACCAATGTTACAAAATGCCTGAAACTAGAAACTTCTGATTGATACCTTGAAGAGCCCAACCCAGTCCCTGCCGCGTGGGGTCATGAGCGGGGTCAGCGTGTAGCGACATGGGATGTCCACGCCGGGAACGTAGCTGTCCGCAACGTTGTGGAACAGGACTTGGGCGAAGTCCGAGTGGCTCATGCTCTTGTTCGGAGGGTTTGGCCGATCTTCGAAGGATGGCACGTCGTGTAGCGGCTCAACAGTCGCCATGTTTTACAACTTGTCTCTGTAATGGCAGAAGGAAAAATATATAGGAAACACCATAAATTCATTAGTTCAATCTGTATTTATATATTTTTTTAACTGATTGTGCTGTCTTAGAGTGCACTGCCAAAAGTGCATATTACATACATGTACATGTTTTGTACAATTGACAAAATATGCATGTATCATTGAAAAATGCATGTTGAACTTGAAGTAATTGCTACATTAAAAATTCAGGTAACCATCTAAACCAATGAAAAATTTTTAAAAATCACAATAAAAATGTATAAATCAGTAATCAAAAGTACATGATATGTTATGATAATCATCATAGAAATATGAACAATTTACCCACTATTTTCCTACAAATGCTCAGCCAATTAAATCAGTTTCCCAGAAAATACAGTATACACAAGCTGCCTGGCCTAACCATATAACAACCCTCAGGCTTTTAAAGTAAATAATCCCCTTGTCAGTTGTCTGGACAGTATTTTGACACAGCTAGATCATTACGATTACCAAAATATCAGTATAAAGATTTAATATCTCACCGTTCTAGACAATCAGATCACTTTCTACATATTAATCAATCGCAACATGCAAGTCATACAAATGTAGGACTAATCAGTAAATTGTGCAATCTTCATGTGACATATGACTCATGAGGTCAAGAGTTCAAAGGTCAGTGTGACATCACCTCTTGTTTACAACACAAACCTTGCAGGACAACTTTTAACCTTAAAACCTTGGCAAATTAACTTTGTGTAGGGCTCCACAACAATGAAACAATGATCCATAAGTATTACAATGTATGTACCGTGGTACAGCTTTTTCCCCACACTACTTGGGTAAAATTTCCTCACTCAATTTACAATGGACAATGTCCCATTTTGAACGACTGTAAAGTGTTTCTAAATGTATAATTTCGCATTGGGTTCAATGTAACAAAAATGTAGAAGACCAGCAAATTTAGCATGTAAAGCTAATCTCAAGTATTTTATAGTTATACTCTGTGCTATTACAAACATACAGCCCCAGATCACAGAGATGCCATGATTTGTTGGCATACTGTCGAATTCAACACCACAAACACTAGTAAGTAACAGCAGCATTTCTAAAAGCCTTGAACAAACTGATTCACTTAGAATACTTCAATACATCTGTGCACATCATATATGACAAGGCATCCTTAGTGTTGTATTTTTGTCCCATTCATTATACAGCCTATATATAGTCTTTATATCTATTTGTGGATAGAGATACCAATATGGCCTCATCAAAATATTTTCAAAGAATAAGACATAACAGTTTTCAGCAACACTATGGCATAATGCTAAATGTATCATAGTCGCTTGGATGAATGTAAAAGTAAACATACATGTATTCATATGCATGCATTGGGATGTCTGCCGCAAATTGTGTACAAATTATAACAATGTTGTTCATAAAGATCCTGTCAATGTTGGGAAAGAAGATACAAGTCTTTTTCAGATTATGAAAATGTTTATAAAAACATTTTTGTGACTGTTGAATGGTGCCCATGCTTTTTCGACCATACTATTCATATTGGAAATACCATGCCTAACTGGATATGTAATGGTATACTAGAAAAAACAGAGGAAAAATTCAGTAATTCTATTACATATATAGACATGGTCTTATAAATGGCTGCAAACCAAGCCTCTTGCCAACAGCTGTGACACCACCTCATTGTTCCTTCATTAATAGTAATACCCTGTCTGGTGTTATCTTTTGAAATCTGCTGGGTTTGAATTCAACAGCAGCAAAGAAGAGGTCACAGATGGAATTCTATCTCCTAAGGTTCTCTGAATGTGTCTGTCTGATCTGAATGATGTCATAGTCCTGATATGTCAGTGTCACAGTTGGCAGCAATGCCAGGCAACTTGCTTGCCAACATTTTCAGACATACACTGCGCTGTAAAAGGTCTCTGATTTAGCAACTTGAAGGCAGTTTATTAAAATCATTTGCCCCAAAGACAACTTTAGATTAGGAATGTTCACAAATATTTTTGTCTGACAAAATTACCCTTTCAGAAAAAAGTAGAAAGTGTAATAAATTGGCCAGCAAAATTTTGACTTCATATAATCATAATGATATAAATGTACACATTAAATATTTTATAACAATGTTGTATTTTACAGTATATTGTTGTGTCGTCTATTTGGAATAGTCATCAATCTAAATATAATGTTCAGGGGTCACACAATTTCAGCCACTACAAAGATTACTTAAACAAATTAATGTGACATAGAAATATGAGACAATTTATTATCCATGCAGTTACATGATAACTAAGTTCTTTACATATAGGTGCCATCATTATAACTGTTACAACTGTTAGTGTTAGCTTGTATTGTCAGGGCAGTTGCATATATGTACACTGTACCGAGAATTTTGAACTTAGTTTGAACTTCTTTTGAAAAAAAAAAGCTTAAGTGTTTATAAACTGTGTATTCACACCCATTTTATCCATGGTGAAAGTGTCCTAAACAACAGGCCTTCTAAACAACTTTCTCAGACACTTAAAGATGTAATCTGATGTAATTTGCATAATTTGGCTAATGACATGGTCTGCCAGAAGACACAAAAGAAGCCATACTTTGAAGAAATTACATTTAGCAACAATGCAGTGTTGAACTTCCAATCTCCAAAAAAAAACAGCAACAGAAGACGACAACCAATCTCCCAAAGGTACAGTCATGGCTTCTTAATTTAAAGACAAAAAAGACGACTTTAACTTACACGACCCTCCCTTTATAATTATACTTATAAGTTGACTCTGACGTGCTTCAAGTCTGATACAAAACCTGCGACCAAACTAATATCCAACGATACTAACTTTACCAACTAAAAGATTGCTATCTTCACCACTAAACAACAAAAAATGGGACTAGACCTCTTGTCTACATACTAGCATAGGTTTAATGCCCAGCGATGGTACATTTGCTTTGTATCATAATCATATATAGATATACATATCATGCAATATATTTCCTTACCTTAATGACCTTTCCACACACAAATATCAAAATGTTGAAATCCCCGAAAACTCTAAAAATTGTGTCAAGCAAGCAGATCAATAATGATTTCATCTTTGACTCATGATCATACTTTAAACCCTGATCCTTTTGTTATGATTCATCGATTTACGTGTATTTTTGTTCGTTTTTAGAAGACAAATTGCATCATGACGCGTCATGAGTCCAAAAATTACTGAAAAACTGCACGTAGAATGACTAAGAACCATAAAACCAATATGACAACCTTTCCGGAACTAAATATTGAGTACAAATGGGCAAAAATGCTGGTTATCATTTTGAAACATGTCAAAATTATTGTCGTCTGTGTACATGGAAGAGAGAACGCGATCGTTTTGTTTTTGTTTTGACTTGTATTTCCTGACAAATAGACGGAAATTTATCGTCAAAAATGAGCAACGAATTTCTGCTAAGCCTATATTCTGAAACTATAAAGCTATCAGCAACCTAAAGAAGCTAAAATCATTGGAAACTGTGTCAAATAAATACAAAAGAAAGACAGAATTTAAAAGGCTGCCTGTCCAGACTTCAACCTCTCGATCGGCCACCATCTTGAAAAAATTTTGTAAGCTGAAAATTTCCGCAACAACTTACCAAAACGCCTCTTCCCACCGTCAAATCGCTCTGTTCTCCACACCAATCGCCGCTAGGATTCCCCCACTTCTATATTATTTTGATTTTTGGAGTAGTCATTTGTCCTGGTGGGGATTTTTCGAGGAAAAAACGGAGTTTGTTTCCCTCGGTCCTTCCGTGTGTTTACAGCTGATCTCTCCTTCAACGCAGCCAAAAATACGATGACGTAACATCTCGCGAGATTTCACGAGACGTGACGCAACTTTTTGTTTTCACAAATTTGGACTTCTAGAAGTTCTAGCACTCTCTTTAATTAGTCTGCCTAAAACAGGTGTTTGGTATAAAGCAAGGAGGTCATTGGTATAAAGATCTTAAGAAAGCTGTAGACAGAAAGGAGTTCTTGTAAGATGGGTAAAAGCCTTTACACACATTTTAGTGTTTATAGGGCAGTGCCCATCTTCATTTAAGAGCTCTTGGGCCACACAATTGAGTGTTTCAACTTTTTTCTCATATGTGATTTAAAAAGGCCTCTATTACCAATCTGTAGTGGAAGGAAAATTCCTTAGGTGCTTCAAAACTTAGAAACTCCTTCACATTTCTGCCTTATTCTGGTATTTAAAATAGATCAAAAAACTTAATAATATTGGCAAAGATGGGCAAGTTAGCAAACTGTTGTTAAAACTTTATTGACTCTTGCAATTGGTGAAATGGTAACATTTACATTTTTACACCTCTTGATGGAAAGTTGTTTATCTTTACTTTCCGGTGACATGCTTGTTTTCACAATCTTCATCCCATAACAGTCTATAGTTGCCAGATCCATTGTATCCTTAGACCAAACACATTTTCCAAAGAGCTTCTTTTATGGAACCTTCTTGCCTTTTAGGCTCTAATAAAAAAGAAAATCATAATTGAGATCCTTAAGACTATACCAAAAATAAGGCGATGTTGCTTAGCTTGAAAACCTTCTTGCAGCAAGTCCCAAGAACAAGTATCTTGCATATTTTTAAGTGGCTTGTGACAAAATAAGTATCTCTTGTCTAAGCAGTTCACAATTTTTTTTCTCCTTACAACAACCCATTGCCTCTCTTTTGGACCCCAAAATTTGTACACTAAACAAATTTGTATAGCCAATTGCCAAATGCTACACCTTCTATTTTAGTACAGCCTTACATATATTTATGTATGAAGAAACAGGTAATACATGTATGTTCAATAGATGATGTTAAATACTTCCTTATAACATATGGACAGTTGTCTACATAGTCTTAGTTCCAAACCCAAATGGGACAAAGGCATGCAATTTTGATTCTTTAAATGGCCAAACATTACAGTTAACATGAACATAATTTCCCTCATTAAAATCAAATTTACTATTGTTGTATTGATATTATGCCCATCTCCAAAGTGAAGAGGGGCATCTATGGTGTAGTGGTTTAAGATCCTGACAATGAACTACAAGGTCTGGAGAGTTCCCATCAAGGCTGTTCTTGTTCAACTGACTCAAATGCATCATACTTGAAAAAAAAGAGAGAATATACTAGGATATTGAGATAGCATATACTATACTTATGTCCCGTACAAGAATGAATTACTTTACATAGTGAGTGTGCAATCGTCATGACCAATGAAAAATACCATCTCAAGTAAATCAAACTTAACAATTCTAAAACATGCAGTTTCCTGACTTTAATGCATTGGTATTTAAATGTACAACGTGCTCAAAACTTCCAACACAGCATGGTCAGCTTACAATTTGTAACAGTCAGGACTTTAGACACTTCATCTTTGTCCATGTAGTACTACTTTGATGACAAAATCAGAGACCGCCTGTACTTAGACAACAACATCTATATCAAGGAAAGTAGGTGTAACAAAGTCCAAAATAAGTACCGTAAAATCCCTATTTACGTACGCACTTTTTAAACTTTTCAAGTTGCAAGCAGGTGCTCCAGGCTGACGCCAAAGTCGGGGTGCGTACGTTAGGAGGGGTTCTTCCTCGGAAAAATCGTATATCAGCATGAGAGTATGGTACATCTTCATGCAAATGAAGTGTGGAATGCTACCGCACAATCAATCAGTAATAAAGAATAAATTGTTCGATATTTTCTACCCAGAAACATTTTCTCAGTAACCCTTTTAACTCTGTAAACATCATTGGAAGGATGATCATTCATGTCAACCTCTTAACTATCCACCGAAATGCTGGAGAGGGGGTGCGTACGTTAGGAGGGTTTTTCCCCTGAACGTTTCAACTCACTGAGTCAGGCCCGCAATCGTCCCCAAATCAGGGGTGCGTACGTTAGGAGGGGTGCGTACGTAAATAGAAATTTTACGGTACAGTTTTGTATCTGTTTTTAGTGGTTATCATTGCATGTAAACAGCTTGACTTTATATCAAGTAAGCCGGCAAGCCATGGAGCTGTTCATTGAATTCCACCAATATGTACACGTACGGAAAAATTGCAAATACCAGGAAATATTTCAACACATTGAACCTCATACACTTCTTTGTAGCATTTGTCGTCTGCAGCTGTATTGTACCGTATTTGTACATATACAGTACTACTAGTACTTGTTCGGTGTGACTGGCAACTGTCAGTCATTTCTGAATCTCACACATACATTAGTATAACTGAAAGCTTAACTGGTTTTCAAAGCCATTCATTCATTTTTTTGCAAAGTGTTTTGAGATCTTTAGAATTTTGTCCATACCGACAGTGATTTATTGTTATATTGCTGCAAAAATCAAGTAACCCCCTACACGAATGATCCTACTTATATATAACAGAATATTTAATGGCTTAGCAGGTATGAGAGGGTTGCTAATCTGAAAAAAAACACTGATGGGAAACAAAAATGGTTTGAATTCCCTAAACCAATGCAGGTCTTGATACTAGTGCATTTTCCTGACTCATGCAAGTAATAATATATGTTTAAGACTTAGGCTTACTGGTATAGCATTCACTCTTCTGATGCAAATGGTGTCTGTCTTAACACTTTAAATATGGATGAACTAAATGCTTTATAATACATGATCTGTGCTAAGATAATAATCTATCCACTACTGCTTGTGCCCGGACTAAGATTCTGAGCTTCGGACACCTCCTGAGAGTCCAAGTCACTGTTGTCGCTGTCTAGGTCAGAGGTCATGTCCTCTGACCCTTCACCTATTCTTCTCCTGATGACCTCCAGTCTTTCTAGAAGCTGGGAGTACTGGAACATACCTCTCTTCTCTCCGAAAGGATCCTGACAAAACAACAACAAGCCATTATATTATTGTAGCATATGAATATGACTGCAATTTCACACAGAAATGCTCACGAATTTATGTTTATCATTTCATCAAAAATGGGACTTTCAAATGAAATTAACTGCCTGGATTGCATAAAGAATGGAGACTTGACTTTTTTCTTTGCACTTATTTGTATGGAATATTCCTAAAACATTGCAGAATGGAGACAAAATGCCAGTCTACACACAATGCCCTAAGCTAGTGCCAAAGAGTGGTAACTGTAAATCTTGAAATGCTTGCGGTGGTTTTATTTTCGCAAATTTATGACACTGCAAATATGTATTTCTAAGGTATTACTACTAGTACTGTACTACAGAATCGTTTCAACTACAAATTTAAAACACTAAAAAAAAACTTATTTTTTGTCCTTCCACAAAATAAAACCACTGCAAAAGTAAATAAAGTTACAGTATATTCAGATTCAGCCCAACATACTAGTACCTGCATGTTGGAACCGTCCAGATGAAGTCTGTCCCTACAGGTGGATGTGTAGTAGTCATAAAACTCCGGGAACGACTTTTCCATCACCCCTCTGGAAAACACAGTCAAAACAACAAACATGTTAGTTTTCAAATAACACCAGAAGTATACACTACATTCTAGATCATTGGGTCACCTTCTAAATCTTATAATAGGACAAATTTTCATGCATTCAAAAGGTTTAAAAACAAAGTGGCAGTTGTATTTTCCCATGTGGATACCATACTGATGTTACACCTTGAAAATACATTGCGCTCGCATTTCTTTTATCAGGCCAGTTTGAATTGTCTGTTCTCTGAATAGAAAAATGATGCTGAAGTTGGAAGATCAACATGAAAACAGAGTCTCGATGGAAAGTCTGTAGCTCAAATTCAGGTACACATACATGATTTCAGTGACTCAGTGTATATACATGTACATACAGTATTTATGATATTAGTCAAATTTG
This sequence comes from Branchiostoma lanceolatum, assembly GCA_035149815.1. Taxonomy (NCBI): domain Eukaryota; kingdom Metazoa; phylum Chordata; class Leptocardii; order Amphioxiformes; family Branchiostomatidae; genus Branchiostoma; species Branchiostoma lanceolatum. Next base: position 10,034,828 of record CM068877.1, on the reverse strand, counting down.
AGTTTTCCTCCAAGCCCTCTGTTTTCATATTTCTCTCTTTCTACAGTATTTGAGAACAAACTTAAGGTCTTTGGACAACATGTGATGGGAATGGTACCTCGATATGGTACATGTATATTGACTTACTTGACTACATACCGTAAGTGACATGTATACAGTTAGTGTTTTTCTAACTTTGTATACGCCTCAACTCCCTTTATAGTATGACCATGTATGTATGTATGCATCCGAAAATAGTTTCGTCAGGTTGGTAGAACATAGGATATTTGGAGTTTCTTTTTACAAAACTAGGAATCAGGAAATGTCAGCAGGTGAGATTCCTGGTTGTGTAAAAAGAAACTCCAAATATCCTGTATGTATGCATGTTTTCATATAAACTCTATTGACTTAGATTTTAAAATTTGAAGCTGACCTGAGCTGATCTGGGAGATGACAGCATCGTCCCTCAGTCATCCCGCACACCGCTACCCTGATGGTCTCATGTCTGATGCACTCATTGTACCTCTGGGCATCACCTACATTTCTCTCCTGCAAGTACATAAAACAAGAATTTAAAGATTTCATACCACCATGAAAAATTTAGAGCTTTATGTATGTCACTCTACAGTGAACTTGACTAACAGAGAGAAAATATTTAACTACAAAAACACTAACAAAAAAACAACAACAAGTAGACAGATCAAAAACAATACCTCCCCATGAACTAGTGGGTTCTTTCGTTGACCCCATGACCTGGAATGTATGTCAGTTGCCACAAAAGGTTGATGAATTATTTACTTCCTGTCACTCTGGCAACTCTGACCTTTATTTCAAGTCTCTTTACTGTGAATGTGACTAGCACATGGAAAATACATAATGCACTGAAAACAACACCTACCATTTCACATTAAACAACACTGGTTGTTCAAAATTTGGAGAGACACTTGGTATGTAGAAAATCTAATAACTAACCTGTTCAAAGCCTGGCTCGTTGTGGTAAGGTTTCTCATTCATTAGAGACTGGATGGAGATGAGAACACTGGAGAGAGACTGGGCAGGGCTCCAGGCTGGACCAGACCAGGTACTGAAAACAGACAAATGTTAGGCAAGCTGGAAAGTGAATAGATCATGGTAGAATGCTGGCATGCTAAGCCATACTTTTTAGTTGTAGCTCTGGATATTTTCCCTATAGTTGAGTTTTTATAGTTGAATTACTTGTACCTTATACAATATACTACAGTACTTTTCACTTGTGATACATGTAGTCTTGACTTTGTAAGATCCTATCAATTTTAAGCCATTAAAGCAAATAAAATCAAAGTTCAAAGGCACACTGTTCAAACTCTGCTTATTGCCATGCTATCATTGGTTGAACTGCTAATTGTGATGGACGGTCAGGATTGGTCTAATGTTTCACATTCAACGAGACATCTCACCCTAGGATACTGAGACAGACTTTCCCATTCTTGTAAAGGTTGGGGTTGAAGCGTACTTGCTCCCCGTCTGTCGTCATGAGCTTGACCCTGGGGGGTCGGATGGGGTAGTCTGGCGGAAACCGGATGAGGAAATGGAAGAAACCACCCTCGTAGGGGGTGTCAAAGGGCCCTGTGATCAGTGCATGGATCTGCAAGGCAAAAGTTGTAGTTGTCAATTGTTGTGGCAAACTTGTTATCTGTTTTAACCTTCTCACTGCCAGGTGCTGGTGCAAACTTGATGGATGGGTCTGTAGCCAGGCTTTTAGCTAGGCATGCGTCCATGCATCATTTGGACGCATGATACTAAAATAACAAGGAAATTGGATGCCCTCTTTTTCAGCTGGACGCACAGAAGACTACCTGTTTCCCTGTTAATTACATACACACGTTACTGTGTTACTGTTGCTTTTTTTTAGTCCTACCAGACACTGGGAGAGCATGAAAACTGATTGACATGCTGGTAATTGTTAATCCATAAAGCCCATTGGGAGACAGAGAGAAAACCAGCAGTTTTTAGTTCTGCTAAAAGTATGATAAGGCTAGAACACACCTAACCCCCCGCATCACAGCATCCCTCCCCCCCACCCCATTCTCCCTTGTCTATAAGTATAAATCCTAGCTAAAAGCCTGTCTGTAGCAGGAATAAGGTTCACTTATTTGTAGTTTTGAGACAACTACATTGCTGTACATAGTTTGTGCAAATATGAACAAGTAACAACAGTCCACAACTTTGAAGACAAATATTATGTTTCTCAATTCATTACATCCAAGAAAAATTGAAAGTGAATTGCTAGTAGACAGTTTACTTCTACTTAACTGCTATTTCTTCTAAAGAACACAGCCTCGCCCTGCTCATGTCATTATCATTTTGTAGTGTTCCTAACCTCATACTCATAGTCATACATGTAAATAGTATTTGGCCATTTTTTGTGCCATGTTTTTTCTATCTCTGGAATGGACACAATATGTGGGTAAGAACTAAGATAATGTTAGAGAATTTCCCAAACACTCTTACCTTTGTGACATCTTCTGAGTCAGGTACAACAAACATGCCCGGTGGGGGTTCCTTGTAGATGCTCATGATGTCCCTGAAGGTACAAAATGTATCAGTGTTACTGTGTTATCATTAATTACAGGTCTGATTGCAATTGTGGGCTAACTCTTTTTAGACTAGGGAGGGTTGGGTGATGTATATGTATGATCCTATGAATATATCATAGCTATATCAAACTATACTTGAAAACTTAGAGTTTTATAATAAAACAACTACAGTATTACAGTTTCTTTTATACTAAGTTATAGCAATAATGTGTTTCAATTTGCTGCAGAAGCATGTTTCGAATGAGCTTTATCTAATCTTAAATTAGTCTAAAAATGTTTCTCGGTACAGGTTGCTAACCTACAGACCACATTATTTGAAATTTACCTTAACGGTTTATGTGTTATTCATCATATTGTAACATCATCATCATTCCAGGGTGTTATCACTCCTTTGGAGGAAGAAAAGACAATTTTCTTTGCAACCATACCAATATACTGATATTGACTCTTAAATAGCAACAGAGAAATATTTGGCCCAACCTACTAAAAATTCATGCCTGGTGTCAATAATCATCTACTTTATGAAGGTGTGAAGATTTTATCCTATTCATGAATTGATTGGTGGATAATAGCATAAATCTTCAACCCCAACATCTGCTTGGAGATTATGACTCGCCTTTTTATTCTGAGGATGCACTGCTGTGTAGGTCGTTCTTTCTCCCAGTCTTTGCTGAAACACGGGTCCCAGTGGTTACCGCTACCCGGAGAAGAGAAGACTTCGGCAACGGAAGACGTCTCCATGTCTGAAGATGACATTTTTCCGTGTGCAAGCAGAGTGCAATATTTTGTCTTATTGTTATTCACGAAACTCCGCAGTGGTGCCACTTCCGTATCCTGACCCCCTGATGTTAGGGTCACTGCGCATGGCAACTAAACCTACCTTTTTTATACCGAAGTTTTAGTCATTCTTCGATATCCGAAATGTAAAAAACAATACATTCTACATAGAATAGAGACAATATAATCTACTAATATTTTCGTTTCTTGAATTATCTTCCTGACCTTTATTTTCCCGAAATGGACGACGACAATACTAAAAAGAGGTGATAAAAGATGAAGGGCTGATCTTTGTTACATAAATTAACAAGATTTTTCCATATTTCTATCAATTAGATATATATGATAGCTATGTCATCAGGCATTGAATATCTTTATTATGTGTTTGGAGATTAAGATATGAAATAATTATGAATTAATTACAGTACTCTCCTTCCCGAGTAAATGGTATAAGCCAATGGTATTCAGCCTCATTACAATCTTCTATTTTGTCTATAACCGCAGTTCTAAATATCTGGCTTTAAAATCCTCCAAAACTGTCTATAAAATTGCCTAATAACATGCTTATAGAATAGAACTATAAAGACAAAAATAATAATGTTTCGTTGAGTAAAAATTGGTTTCGATGACCTCGGAATTATTTTTTGATATGGCGGATGTCTTATATGAAGTCCGTAAACCGGTGCAACAACGTTGGGCCGACGTTTCGCGGGTGTGGGAAACGACGTCATAAGCTCTTTTAATCAACCAATGAAAAATGTCGAAATTAGTCCCATGACTATCATCAACCAATCAGCTAGGAGCGTCGCCATCTTTGCTTAGAAACGTCGCAGTGTCGTTTGAAAGAGAAAAGTGTGGTCTTCACTGTGCGGTTTATCTGTGATTTTCTGGACTTTCTGGTAGGTTTTTGCTGGTTAATGCCCTGAAAGTGTATCCAATTTTTTGTTCTGGACCTCGTGAATGCATGTTGGTTCATTCTGAGTGTTAAAATTGTCCAAATTTGACGGAAAAATCCACGATTGTTTGGCACAAATATATCCGGGGCAAGGAAAACTCTTTGTCTGACTCACGAGTCTGAGTAACCGCCATCCCTAGACCCACTGAGTTCGTATTCTTATATTCTGTGTCTGTCCATCACAATGGCTGATTTATTCGACGACAATTTTCTACCCCTGCTAGACAGCCTGGATTCATTCGACTCCTTCGGCCTCGGGCTGGAGGGCGAGCAGAACTTCGGCACGTCGCCCTCTCACGAGTCGGACCGTAGCATGGCAAGTCCCGCCAGTAGCACAGACGACTACGCCAGCGACGCTGATCAGCTCTTTGCCGAGCTACAGTCTTCAGACTTCAACTTCGACAACTTGAATCTCACCAAGACACAGCAGGACGAGGAAGAAGCGATTCACAGTATCTTTGGAGGTGAGGAAACGGAAATAATCAAGGAAACGAGAGTAGAAAACGTGAACATGTCGCAGGTCGAGACACAGAAAAGTCCCAAGGGAAAGCCGCCTCCCATGATACTCAAAGTACAGTTGCCAGTTTTATCGCCTGAAACCATCAAGAATCTCACAAAACGGTCAACGACAACGAAACAGGCTCCAACGAAAGCACAACAGGAATCAGAGGAAGCGAGGAAGAAAAACGCAGAAGCAGCTCGTCAAAACAGATTGAGGAAGAAGCACTACGTGCAAGATCTCGAGGGGAAAGTCGACACACTTGCGAAGGAGAACACATCCCTGAAGAAGGAGAACAGTAAGATGCAGACAGCCATCACATCCTTGGAGGAGGAACTGGAGTACCTGAAATGTGTGCTAGCCAATCAGAGCTCGCTTTCCAACCTGTTGAAGAACATTGATACCACTGAAGGCGTGTCCCTGACCACCTCCTTCCCCTCCAACCGCAAGAGGAAAGCAGGGGAGAAGGACCACGACTACTCGAAGGGGAAAAAGAAGAAGAACACAGACAACAGCGGTGGGGTTTGCCTTCATGTGAACAAGGACCAGGTTTCCCTGGAGTTCTGCAGCAAGTGCGCGCACATGGCCGTCGGGGGAGAGCGACAGTGACAGACCCCTGGGTTGTCATGGTAACGGTGTGGTACAGAACGGTTAAAAACGGTAACTGTGTCGTTCGCAAAGTGAACTGCTGGAAATGCGTGTCATCCCGGTTCCAGAAAAGACTTTGAAGGCCGCATGTGAAAATAACAGTTTGAAACACATGGCAATAACTGAACCTGAAGGCCTGGAAGACTTGTACTGTAAATTAACCATCTGACTGACTTCTATTCATAGCCAATACAAAGTTAGCTTGGAGAAGTTTGAAATAACTGTCATCAGCTGGAAGAAAAATGTATCAGATTGAGGGACCATTTCAAAGTGCATGTTTAGACACAAGTTGTCTGGAGTAGTACTTACGAACATTCATGCTTTGTCTGGTTTTACGCTTTATGCTCTATTCCCTTGTAGCAATGGTGTTCCAGATGCGAGCAGTTGTTCCAGCATCCAGTCTACTGCCACAGGCTTTGTCAATTTCAGCCCACCCGATAACTTGGTAAGGAGGTATATTAGCTTCTTTCACACTTCACACATTTCCATAGCCGTTTATTCATAGGCTTTTATGACTTATGTTTGCTTTGTGCATTCAACTTAAAGCAAGACGTTTTTTATTACTGGTTTTGCAATGCAATAAGACTAGCATCAATTCCTGAGGTTTTGAAAATGTGTGAATTGTGCTTACGTAGGAAACACCCAAAGCAAGAAATACGATCAGCACTGTGCACATGTACCAGTAAGGCCAGCCATTGTACATACCAGAAGAGCTGTGACATAGCTTTATCTGTATGCCTTCAAGTCATTTTTGTTATCCACTAATAATCCAGAAATACTGTGTAAGATAAGAAAAAAAAGTTGCTGTACATAAAGCTTTATTTTAGAAGCAGTAGTTACCATGATAGTTGTCTGCTGAAAACTGGTATGGCCTGTGATGCAAAAAGGATATATGAAAGAAAAAAAATTATTCAGTTGTGTTAAAAAAACATTTCAAATCTGATTTTCTACTAAAATGACAGTCCTGAAAAAAGACTGTTCGGTTATTACCAGTTCTCAGCAACTTACTTTGTACATACCCAGAGATTTAAAAGTGTACCTTTTTTCTTTCCAAATGGTGCGTGAAGGCGCACTCACACATTCTACTTGGAGAGACATGTGGAGGAGTAATGGACTTACAGATCCCAAATGGTTAAAATTAAGCGTAGGTATCGGTATCAAAGGTATCCATGTGAACTTCAACCTCCTTTGTTCTTGTGGATTGTAGAGGTTTCTCTTGTATATTTCTTAGTAGTCTTTAAAGTTAACAAATGATATTTTGTAAGCCAAGCCCGTGTATCCAAGGGTTTGACATTGAAAATACTAATATTTTGTGATTCCAAAAAGAAAAAAAAGTTTTAGAATTTTGTTTGTAACACCTTGTTTGTTTCATCATTAAAAGAGGATTTATATGAGAAAGAAGAAATGAGAGTGTTCCAGGATTGTCTTTCCCTCATTCATACTTTTTAGAACCTGAGATTAACCTCTGTCTTGAGTATTTTCAGGTTTGGCAGGACTGTTTGCCGGGCTCGGGCTACTTGCACCTCCCATGCCTGAGAGTCTACATCACTTGTGTCTCGACAAGTGTAGCAGGCTAAGTATTCATAGGTATGTTGCTGTCATGGTCAGGTCTACTGGAATCTACATGTACTGTGCCTCGTATAGGATTTTTGTCTAGCCAAAGCCAGTTCAGATTTCTTTCACCCTCATTCATATTTGTTGGTCCGACAGATTTTTGCTATTAGTTTGCTAGGTACTGCTGTACACTTCTCAAAAACAGAGAAAAAGACAATTCAAAGCAAATTTGGCCGCATTTGGTAAGAATGGTTAGCACTCCCCGAGTAAGGAAGGAAGGAGGCATATTGATAATGAAATTGCCTACATATAAATGTTAACTATCAAGGAAGTTCCTCAAAGCCACATACTGTATTTCAAAGAAGTGTCCCTATTGTCCAGTAATATGCCAATTTCTAAAAGCACATGGCCAATCATTGTACACTTTTATGCCTAACATTTATGTCAAACCAGCCACTAGGATTGAACTGTTCAGGTTAACCTGGACCGCTTTTTATTGTTGACTTGTGGCTAGCCAAATTGTGTTACCGGTAGCTAATTTGCTACTGCTTATACTATAGAGCATTTGGAGCAAGTATTGGATCCTGGAGAGTAGTATTTGATTGCATATAACAATAGAAAAGTGGACTCGATCAAGTTAGCCAGGGATGAAGGCCATGTCTGTTTCATAATGCTCAGACTGTATTCTTTTATCTTGTCAAGTCGTGAGATGTTACTATTTTTTCTGCTGTATTTTATTTTTTTCATGTATGTGGAAGATTCCAGGTGACCAATGATAGCAACATGCCAATGTAAGCTAGGGGATGCAGAGGTAAACAGGGCCAATTGTCAATTGTATCCAATGGCTTTGCCAGTAGACCTGTATTTTACTGAGGGAGGGTGGTGGTCAGTGTTGTCACACAATTCCACTTAAGAATTGAGGGTGTAATCCAGGCACATCACACTTGTAGTAGTAGCAGAAAGGTATAGTTATCCCAGCATATAGACCCACCTCCCTTAAATGCCATGATAGCTTTCACACAGGACTACAGGTAAGGCCATGTTGATTTGATTGTATGGATGACATCCGTGCACGTGTCAACTTTCTTCTGTTTCCACTTTCCAACCAAAAAAAGTTTGCGGCCATACTGTAAATCTGAAAAAGAAGCTGCAAAATGTGAAAATACATGATCGTAAATTGCAAAAGAATATTTCCGCAAACATATACGACTAGAATGCGAAAGTCAATTCCAAAGTCAAAAAGACAAAAAAGAAGAACCCATATTTCGGTATACATGTACCATACTCTGTTAAGTTTGTTCATCCTACCTGAGCACGTAGATTTCATAATGAAGCCAACTTAAATTTATTTGCCTGCATTTTTTTATCCACACGCCCGCTTTAGTTTTGGGGCCTAGATGATGTCCATATAATCAAATCAACATGGCTTAAGCTTAGTAAACTTATAGGGGCCACAGAAACCAAGAAGATACACTTCCTCTTGCAAAGTTTTTGTTTGCACACTTAAAAAAGATGTTTGAAAACTTAAAAGATAGAACAAGAAAGGTGAATATTTTAGATACATTGTAGTACCACACCATTTTACACAACAGCTCATCACATGCTCCAGTTTTTAGAGTGATAAAAGCATCCTTTCCATTGGAGAATGAGCATGAAATATGGAAGCAGTACTGATTTTTTCCGGGACTCTGACATGATAATGCAGCTCTACACAGGGTCCTGAAATGTGGAATTTTGTAAAGATGCTGTGCTACAAATCAGCTTGATGTTGAATTTATTTATGACCATGACAATATTATCAGCAGTTTATCCAGACATTGGTAGGTAAATTAGTCTATGATACAGTGTGATTTAGTTCTGTTGTGTCTCCATGCTGAGAGGAAGGATAGCACAAGTGTTCCTACAGGGAGACAGCAATAAGCCAGAAAGTAATTAGTTTTTCCAAATTGTTCGATGCCCAACACGTAACTAGATGAAATAGTCAATTTATGCATGCCGCCCTTTCTGGTATCCCAAGTTCGTAGAATATTTACGCGTAGTTGTAGAGATACTTAATATATTGGCAGCTTTTCATGTGCCCTCAATATGCAGAGATTTTATTCTGATTCCCCCACATTGTAACTGCTGAACAACAGACACACAAAGTTATATATGATCACTTGTATTTGAGAGATGTGCTGTCGATATCGTTTTGTAATTTGCAGTTAATTATTCAGACACAAGACTTACTATTTAAGCAACAGTAATAGTTTCTAGGTACTCAAGTCAACGTATACTGGACTGGACTATTTTTTAGCAGTCTACTATGACAAGATTTCCTTCGAACAGTTCAATCTGTGGTCCATCCACAGTGCCCAATAAAAGTAATGTCAGGAAGTTTGCCAGTTGTGTGGTTTGTGACTGGACCACTACTTAGGGTTACTTTTGCGAGATGGGTATCGATGGGAGGGAACAATCTAGGTTATTAGGAATGAAGTGCGTTATCAGTAGTAGACAAGTTGGCCAAGGATAAGACACCTGAACGTGACGGTCACTTCACTGGAGATAAGCTGTCCCTGTCGCTGAATAGCTACCACATACAGGTAAACAATGCTAATACACTTGATCAAGCACACAGTGCATTACACATTAGCACTGGCCAACCATCCATGTAGATAAACAGAAGTAACTACAACAGATATTTGTCCCTGGTACTAAACACTGATAAACATGCCTGTTCCTGATGCGTCCATGTGCAAGTCCCTGAATCCAGGCACTATCTACATTAAGGTAAATACACATGTCCTTGGTACTGAACAGCATCCACACACAAATGTCCCTGATCATCATCCAAATACAGGTAAACACATCTGTCCCAGGTGCTGAATATCGTTCACTCTGATTAACACTTATGGAACACACCGTCCGCATTAAGGTTAACAACAGTTCCAGGTGCTGAACACCATTCACACACATGTACATAGACCAGTCCTTGGTGCCGAGCATCATCCTAGGAACACACCTGGTGCTGAACACCATCCACACACAGGTAAATACATGTATACCTGTCCTTGGTGCTGCACCCCACCAATACAGGTAAACATCTGGTGCTGAACACCATTCACCCACAGGTACATATGCCTGTCCTTGGTGTTAAACACCATTCACACACAGGTACATATACCAGTCCTTGGTACTGAACACCATTCACACACAGGTGAAAATGCCTGTCCTTGGTGCTGAATACCATCTACATTAGATACACATAGATGCATTTGGTGCATCCACATTTAGGTAAACATGCCTGTCCATGTAGTGTTGACACCATTCATACACAGGTAAATATACTGGTCCTTGGTGCTGAGCAGCAGCATCCATACAGGTAAACACACCTGTCCTTCGTGCTGAACACCATCCACACTGATACACACAAGTCTTTGGTGCATACACATTTAGGTAAACATACCTGTCCTTGTAATGTTGAGCGCCATTCATACACAGGTAAACACATCTGCCCATACACAGGTAAACACATGTCTGTTATTTGTGCTGAGCACCATTCGCACAGTCGACACACCCATCTGCTCTTGGTGGCGATTATACATTAGAATGATGATCATGAAGTAGTGTGATTGGTCCCATTCTAACCAGTCGTAATATCGCACGAGACATTATTCAATGTTCACACATTCACTGTTTGCACAAAACGACAACCTTCGTGTAGATAGCTTCTAACAGTCAAGTACGAGGCACTTTTTTCGTCATAGCCTAACTTCGATTCATACGTAACAAAGACAAGCTATAAGAATATTCTTTTATGACGTCACAATGACGTAGCGTTTTCCTAGGGTCCCGCCATTGTGGCATGGGGTCACGACGGAATTTCCCCAACTCTGAGCAAGTTGCCCTCACCTTTGCTAACTATGACGTCTGTACACTTGTTCAAACCGCCTGATTCGTAACTACAGCGGCAAAGAAGGTCCAGGTTTTATTGCTCCGTGATTCAAAGAGAGTTTGCACGATTCCACTGCCAGGTAAACTATTACGTTTTCTACTAAGTCTCAGGGGCACTAAGATATCAACCGAATGGGGAAATCCTCTGTTAAAAAGCTAGGAAATTGTGGTTACTTGTGATGTACGTAAAAGATTGTCTTCCTTAGCTGTTACTGAAAGTTAAGGACATTGTGACAGCGATCTGTCAGTGGTAGATACTAGTGCGGGCTTGCATAGTGATAGTGAAGAAGCGATGGATAGTTTGCTTCGTTCGAAAGAACAAGAAAACGCATCATTGGAAAATGACAACATGTATATGAACTACATGTAGTATGATCTTCGAGTAACGCGTATGGCAAGTAGAATACGTTACGTAGAGGTACAAGTACAGTGCAAAAATTCCGTTTTCTGTGAAGTCTAGATCTAAAGCATTACATTGTGTCCTTGACGCTGTTACGTTCGTATGACTAGTTTCTTAGACTGATGATATATTGAATAGCTGTTCCAGAACACTACAGAGGTCAAGGTTATGATACTTTGCATAAGAAGAGGTCTATTGTGACGCTGTTTGATGATATTACGTTTAAGAAAGCCTTATTGTCATAGTATATAAATCAGAAGCGTGCACGATATCAATGTGTTTGCACGTAGCGTTGAAATGGACGCATTTGCTTTCTTTTCGGATATAACAGTGTACATTTGATCACAAACAATGGCAAGGGCTGAAACAACGCGAGATTTGGTGGTGTTTGACGAGATCCAGAAGAGCTACCTTCCTGATGAGAGTATATTCCTTGTGTACACGCTGGACCATGCCTACACGCCTAGCAAACGGGACTGGGTCGGACTCTTCAAGTACGTTGCACCACTTCTATCTTTGCCTTAGATATCAGCCTTTCAATTGTGTAATAAATCATTGCATGTCTTCAGTGGTCAAACGATAGACGATACAAGACGATACAAGTCGATAAGAAAGTATAAGCTAACCGATGCAGTCGATAGCTTTTAAAATGTTCTACGCAGTGTTGATTTGAGAAACATAACATTTAGTTAAACACATATGAATCTATTGTGTCGTTACTTTTCTATCTACGGTTTCGACCAGGGAAAGTTAGAGCCTTTTTAATCATAGATATTTTATTTTTTATTTATTTGTCTTTCAATTGTTACAAAAAGTACCAAAAATACTGGTATTTACCTGTAGCACTGTTTTTGCCAACACAGCACTTCGTATAACGTTACTCAATAAAACACAGTAATTAACACTGTGTTGTCCGTAGGACTGGCTGGAAAGCTTACCATGAGTATATAGCCTTTGAGTGGGCTCCCAAACAGCCCAAACGAGAGAAGTTCCCCTTAGTCCGGAGCGTGTACTTCCTGGCGAGGGACATGGCCCTGCCCTCTAGCGGCACGCAGGAGTATAGCTTCCTTTACGTCTCACGCAAGAATGGTGTGGTGGGAAGTTCGACTACATTCAAAATCAGGTATGTGTTAGGTTTAACATAATGAATAAATGCATGATGGATTGATGGATTGATTGATGGATGGATGGATGGCCATATGGATGAATAGATTCATAAAAGAATGATTTAACTTCATTAGATAGATGCAAGAATTAGAATACAGCAGAGATGAAACTTGTTAACTCTTCCAAAGCGAAAGTTAAGATTTGCAGCTATTACAAATAGAATGGAAGAAATCGTTGAGTCAAACATACACAATCATTCACCGGCGATGCGTTGCACGCCAAATCGTTATTAGTGCGCATGTGTGGTAAATAATTCAGAGCGGGTATCTGTTTCCATGGCAGTGAGTACCCTGACCAACTGAGCATGCGCTGCCGTGACGCCGGCCATGACGACTTCACCATCATCGAGACCAGCGTCAGCGGACAGGACGCCGACAGCTTCGTCGTTGTCGACGCCGATGGCGCCGAGTCAGGGCGCGTCAGCCCTGTACCATGGCAACGCTCTGACACAGGTGACCTTGATCTCGACCTTTCCGACGCCTTTGCCGAGTTATTCAGTACAGACTCGGTAGGAAACGTTGAATCGCAAGAAACCTGGTACAAAAATGGGCGACGGCGATCTTCAACCTCGCTGCTGTTGTTGGAGAATCCCAACAAAGTTCGTCCTTCGTCCTCGACGCTGGTTGGCGGTTTAGATTTGTTCGTCGCTGAGGCGGAAACACCCGAGTGCGACACGACTGTTGCCGAGTCCGACCCGACGTCTGCCGAAGAGAAATTGTGGGTTGTGCCGTACAAAAGTTTCTTTCAAGACTGCAGTGACGAAGGCAAGACTTTGGCCAGGAACGAAGACGTAGAAGAGCGCAACGTCTATCGGAGGTTCGGTGTACCTCCCAGGCTGGAGAAAACAATCCGCCGACGACATGGCAGCAAAAATAAGGGGAGGAAGAAGTTGGAGGGGAAACGGAATTTCGTGGACATCGGTCCTCTAAGCCTGCGTGACACCATCTTACAACAGGTGAGAACTTTCAAAACGTTTGATGATTTTAACAATTCTTTTAAAACGTATTTGAGGCTGTTGTAAAAAATGGTCTAGGTCTTGGTATAGTTCGCGCTGGGGTACGAAAATAACTAATAATGTATGCGGCACGACACAAAAGCTAGTGTAATTCCTGACATGTAACGTTCCAGCGAATTTAGATGGTGTCTTGCAAAATATGAGATAATGGACAATACTTCCAGTTCCATATTAACTTATATTCATCACACCCGATTCCACAGTACATCTTTTTCGTAAATCAATTTTTGTTTTTATTTTCCGTGCAACTGTAGCAGGCAAAACGAAAGTCTCAACGCTTTCATCCAGAATATAAGTAAGTCACACATGATCTTTAAAAATCCAAACCAGGTGTATCTAACCTTGTTCTGACGGTATCCCAAAAGGCTTTGCTCAAGGTCAACATCGACGCTTTCCTTGACCTGACCTCTCCTTGGACCGGACAGGAGTCTTCACGCGCATGCGCATCAGACCTCCTCCATCCATCCCCGAGCATGCGCCTTGGCAACGCTTGTGATGGGACCTTATCTGTGGAATGGATAGAAATGGTGTGGAAGACTGCTGCTGAACAACGGTTCGAGTCTCTGCAGGTTTGTTAGATACCTTTGTATTTTGTTTCTGTTCTTTCTTGTTCTTAAGATGGGGTTTAAAACATTTGGCTAATTTCCCGGCCCATTCCTACAGACCCATTTTTGCTGGCAATACAACTTTATTTCTGTTATAAAATGTGTAACGATATTTGGGGATCTTATTTATTCTTTGGCAGGAAAAACTGCAGCAGGCGAATGTAAAGATCGCATTTCATGACAAGCGCGTGAAGATGTTGAACGATCAAGTCAGGTCTCTGCGCATGCGTCTAGATAAGTCACGTGATGAAGGGCCGTCTCCGAAGAGGAGCATATCTACCAATACAGGTGAGAAAAACCGTTCATTTTTCTTGCCTAAAATCCAGTCGTGTAAGCTTTATCCACAGTGCTATGTTTTAAAAATTGTCTTCAGCACCAGAGACAGGTATGTTTTCCTGTGTGTGGATGGTGTTCAGCACCAAGGACAGGTTTATTTGCTTGTGTGTGTATGTGTAGATGGTGCTCAGCACCAAGGACAGGTATGCTTAGCTGTGTGGGTGTAGATGGTGTTCAGTGTGTGTGCGCGAATGTGTGGATGGTGTTCAGCACCAGGGACAGGTGTGTTAATCTGTGTGTGTTTCGATGTTGTTCAGTACCAAGGACAGGTGTGTTTTCTGCGTACATATGGTAATCACGCCAATATATATAGAATGCAAGATATGCGACTTACTTATAAGTAGATGATACGGCGTCGTAAAAACGATCGGTGTAGACAAAATACATAATAACAGCCACAAAAAGAATGATAATTTGAAAATTTTCTTTTGTATGGCAACCTGTTTGCTTCCAGTGAATTGCGACCAAAATTTTCTACTCCGTTTTCTGTGCCGTTTCTGACAGCGCCCCGCCATTCCCGTGACGTGTCCGCCCAGACAAGCCAATCAAACAGCGCCCTGGTGTCTACCCATCAGGCCCTGCGCGCCGAGAGAGACGCTCTCCTGGAACGGGTCAAGACCCTTACCAGCGCCAAGCAGCAGCAGGAGAAAGCTGCTCGGAAGTAAGTAAATTGATGCCAAGGTGCAACTGCTATCCAGCAATAAAGCATCACATCAGATAGTCTTCTGCAAGTTATAAAGTTTATAAATGCAATGCTACTTTTAGCTTTCATATATTACACTCAGCACTTTTCAGTTATAACTTGGCAATCCAGGGATGAATAAGATAAAAGTCTCAAATATAGTCGCATTGGCTCGGAATGATAATTGTCATAGTGTTAGCATAGAATACAATCTGGCAGAATCGACGATTCTTTCGGTAAAGATTCTGATTGGAGTCTCTGTCGATAGAGACCCATGTATGTATATGTATATATAGATGTAGATGTAGATGAAGATGAAGATGTAGATGAAAATGAAGATGAAGATGAAGGTGTAGACGTAGATGTACATGCAGATGCAGATGCAGATGTAGATGTAGATGAAGATGTAGATGTAGATGTAGATGAAGATAAATATGAAGATGTAGATGTAGATGTAGATGAAGATGTAGATGTAGATGAAGATGTAGATGTAGATGAAGATGAAGATGTAGATGTAGATTTAGATGAAGGTGTAGATGTAGATGTACATGCAGATGCAGATGCAGATGTAGATGAAGATGTAGATGTAGATTTAGATGAAGATGTAGATGAAGATGTAGATGTAGATGAAGATGTAGATGAAGAGGTAGATGTAGATGTAGATGAAGATGTAGATGTAGATGTAGATGTAGATGTAGATGAAGATGTAGATGTAGATGTAGATGTAGATGAAGATGAAGATGTAGATGTAGATGTAGATGGAGATGAAGATGTAGATGTAGATGTAGATGAAGATGTAGATGTAGATGTAGATGTAGATGTAGATGAAGATGTATGTCTTGCTCGTCATTCCAGGCTGTCATCTGAGTTGGATCGCCTGAGGGTCAAATGTCACGATCTGGAGAAGTATGTGGATGACGTCATCTTCACGCTTTGCACCATGGGCTACACCTCTATCGAAGACACAAAAGGCAACAGGTGATATTTGTTTCTATATTTCATTTGTTTGTTTGAATGTATATTTCTTCGGCATTGTTTGAATTGTGGATGTTTAAAAAGGCCTATCTGTGTTAGCAATAATGGACCAATTCAAAGTGCCAACTGACCAATTTTTTTGCCGATCCTTTTAAAATGGAGACGGGGGACGTCACAGGCTAACAGGCTCATTTGACCCACTATTGTAGCGTAGTCACGTGTTTGAAATAACAGGCAATTCATCTTTAAAAAAATTTAAAAAATCAGCTTAAGTTCCATTACAGCTTGTATCAGAACACTAGTGAAGTCCTCGACATAAATCCGTTTAGAACAAGGTTCCTTTTTGCAGAACCGATCTGTTCAGTGCCTTACCGGAGTCCCTCTTGAAGGGCAAGCGGGGTAAGCAGCTCAAGCTCCCGGCGCTCTCAGAGGACCACCCGCTGAAGATGAAGTCTCAGCTGCTGGAAATGAAGGTAAGGCCAGAACGATTGGATTTTAGGTCCTTAGATTTTTTAACAGGACTACATACAATTGGACAGAGCATATGGGAAAGATCTGGCTCCGCACAAGAATCTTCACTATTGCAAGCTAGCAAATCCACCAGCAGGCCACCCTCTTTCAAGCTTTAGATTAGAAGCCACCTAAAGTATAGACAGATGCTGGTAAAGGTACTTTAATAGTATTGGGGAAACTGCTAGTATACATATTATATTGGCAGGGATCTGAAACGTGATGTGGCCTTTTGCTGCTGCATAGTTTTCGTTATCATAGTTTGAGCAACAACACGATTTGTTTATCTTCATTGATTAGATCCTAAAAACCGAGGCGGAAAAGGCCGAAGTTCAGGTCCTAAACCTGAAGACGGAGATTGCCGAGCAGGCCTCCCGGGCAACCCGACTCCGCACGGAAACTGTCGAGTTGAAGACAAAACTCTCCGAAGTCGAGTCCGAGTTGGCTCGACTGGGGGCGGAAAAGACCGACCTCGTCACGAAAGGTGACGAACTAAAGGCGGAAAATGCCGAGCTGCGGGAGAAAGCTGAGACGGTTCGAGAGAAGAACGACGAAGTCTTGACGGACATGATATTCTTGAAGGAGGATGTGAAGGAGAAGAAGCGAGAATTGCAGTCTGCTCTTTGTAGAGAGAAGACACTCGCCGCCCTGCTACAGGTAAACGTGCCCTAGTGATGGTTAGCAAAGCCATTTCTGAAACACGCGTACGAGGCAGGGGGTTTAAATCCCTGCTTCCGCCTCAAAATCCATATCGTATCTGTGTCAAACCCATAGCCAAATTGTTCGTATATTGTACATAAATGGTCAATTGTTATTGTTTATAAATGAAGAAATTGAATCAAGCTGTCAACATTTTGCCATCAGGAGGAAAATGAAGACCGTAAGAAACTCAACCAGCAGCTGTCTGCCGCACGCATGGACTTGGCGAGCGCCAAGGGCGAGAGAGACGCTTTGATTGAGACAGTGGAGCAGCAGCGTCGCCAAGCGAAAGAGATGGGTCGTGCAGCACAAGACAAGGATCGCGACGCCCGCAAGGAAACGGAAAGGCTGAAGGTCGGTATATGATGCTAGGAAAAAAATTCCAACGTGGAATATTCTGTCAGGGTTCTGTCGTAGTCTTGAGTACTTAAACAACGTGTGTAGTGTTGAGCATCCAGACTACATACGATTAATGGAAATAAACTTTATTCCTGACATCACGCATCTAGCTTCAGATAGTTGACTTGGAGGCCAGGCTGCTGATCGCAGAGACCGCCGCTGGTCTGAGCGAGAAGTCCTCGGGCGCGAGCGGCACAACTCCCGCAGCCTTCAACGCGTCGTCCGATACCCCACCTACCACCACTGTCACCACCACACATCTGAAGGTAACGACAAAGACCGTGCTCTATTGCTTCCATTGTGTTCACCCCGTCATCAATGTACATTTCCCTGTGGCTTTATATTTGTTTCTCTGCTTTCTTGGCTCTTTTTAGACTTACTAAATTTGGAAGAAATTGTCACCGGCTTACTCTTCCCCAATGTCTAATATTCACCCAATATTTGCTAATTTGTCAGCAACCAGCTGCGTTTGGTGGACACTAGGAAATAAGCTTGTTATGTTATGTTACAGGTGTTACCGAAGGAGGGAGGAAAACTTCAACCCACGGACCAGGACACCTCTCCTCGCTCACCTCCGTCCCTGGTGCCCGGCGTAGCTCACAGGATGATGATGGGAGGGAGGACAGCCACCGCGGAACAGGGTAGCTCTACCCCCAAACAGAGTACAGAGGTTAACATGTTCTCGGGCTCTGGGCCAGCTTCATCTGCCGGGTACACTGACGGCAAAGCCTCGACTGGCTGTAAATTCCGAGCTGTCCCTGTGAAGAGGAGGGCGTCGTTTGACAGCAAGTTCCCGCCGTGCTGCAGCGCCACCAGGCAGTCTCTTCAGGTACTACAGCAGCTAGATCCTTTAGTGAAATACTAGTAATCTGAGGATATCTTGCACTAATCTTCCTGAAGATGACTCAATTATACTTTCTCTACCTTCCTCTAGCACCTCGTTACTAGCCTCCTTCGCAGACTTCCTAGAACGGCGACATATGTATTGGGTGGGGGGGGGGGGGGGCACAAGGGAGTTATGTAGCCGAGGGAGTTGTGTAGCTAAGGGGTGACCGCCGTCACCCCTTAGCTACACAACTCCCTCGGCTACATAACTCCCTTGTGTCCCCCCCCCCCCACCCAATACATATGTCGCCGTTCTAGGAAGTCTGCGAAGGAGGCTACCTCGTTACTTGCTAGATCTATTCGTTCTTCCCTTGCTTCTAGCTTCTCCGTCAAGTCATTCCATCCTTCCCTCGTCTTTTCGTCATCCATTCATTCAATCATTCATTCCTTCATTCATTCATTCATTCATTCACTCACTCACTCACTCACTCACTCACTCACTCACTCACTCACTCACTCACTCACTCACTCACTCACTCACTCACTCACTCACTCACTCACTCACTCGCTCACTCACTCTCCAGGAGCCGAAGCCCCAGCGGATCCCCCGGAAACGTCCCGTCCGCGGCACCTCCACCAAGAAGCACCGGTCCACCTGCCCGTACTGCCGCGAACCCTTCCCGGCAGGCACGGAGAAGAGCCGCATCCTCAAGCACATCGCCGCGCACTCAAGGAAGTGAGCCTCACGGCATCGCCCGCGAGCAAGGCTATCAAAAATTCAGGATCCCCATTCTTCTACTTCTTATATTTTCTACATCATGAAACCAATTAACCATGTGTTCATTTGTTAGCAGTTTAAGTCATTCATTTATTCATTAATCCATTTATCCTTAGTTTGTTTGTTCATCGTTATATCGGAATTATATCATCATCTTTTCGCTCTGGATTTATATTGGTTAAACATAGCAACTCTTTTATATGATAGTCCAAGCCGTTAAAGTTTTGATTAACATTCCTGTCGGTTTTACGATATATGCAGATTACATGATGTCCTTTACAACCTTGCATTGGTAGGAATAAACGAGTGCAATTTCATCGTTGCAATCCATCAATTCAAATTTCATCTCTTCAATTCATCACTTCAAATTACGGCATATGACGTCAGCTTGGTTAACTGGAGTGTTAATAGCTATGAGGAGTTTAGGAAGACAGCTAGCTAAAGCGCTACTAAATCGGAGATACACACAAGCATGATATCTCAGCCTAGTAAACAATAATTAATGCGCACTAGCAACATCAACATTGCAGGGAAAGCACTAACAAGTTCGCCCCCTCCTTCTACAATTCTTACTGGCCCATATTTCCAAGCAGACGTCGGGAGAATTAAAACATCATAACGTTTTCTGTCAGACTTGGTTTTCTAGCCTGAGGGTAGTGTGTGTTCAAAACTGGGCTACCAGAAACGTTCCGACTTTCCATTCTGACATCTGCTTGGAGATTACCACCTAACTCCGCCTGTAGCAAGTTTCGTTACTCAAACCAATAACTAGTAGTTTACTAGTATTTGCCCAAACCGTCTTTCACTTTACTCCAATGATGGACAGCTAAAGGGCACTTCATTTAGACAGCACAAAGAAAAGTAGCTTGGTGGAACTCATGAGTCATGGGATTATATCAGAATCAATGATGATTAACGCCAGCGCCCCCCTGTGGCGGGTGGCGGTATTGCGTTTGATGACGCCTTTGTTACCCCTCCCCCCCTCAGGCAAAACACAGGCTGATTCTTGTCACTTATTTGCACCAAGGAGGTTAAAATACTTATTTTAACCTCCTTGTTTGCACTCACCGAACGCGAGTCGGCAAATTAATCTTTGTCTTCGCCATATCAAATGCTGTAATTTTGTTAATTTATGTCGAACACTTTACATAACGTATATATAACATGATATGAAACTTTATCCATGCTATTTCAACTGCATTAGCGATAAGCCACATCAGAACTTGTTTGACAGTACAGTGTTAAAGGCCCTATATCACTTGACCCGTGGCACGTTGGCGATCGACCTCGCTGCGTCCAAAATCAGAATTGTGTTACCCTTGACTTTATAATGGCAATATCCTGCAAAATGTACAAATATAACTAACATGACAACAAAAAACATAAAGCGTAAAAAGATTCTTTTATCGATGAAATTTGTTGAGAGCTCTGTCAGATCGCTTATTCGCAGCGAGGTCGCCAATGTATCGCGGGCCCAGTGAGATAGGGGATCCTCCATAGGTCGTGTCGTCATCCACATAGCGCAGCCTGATTGGTGGAGCGGCCACTTGTTTTCCCGCCACGGGACCAGCTGGGACCATCTGGCCCCCAAAGGGGCGGAGTAGGCTGTTGTCCATGATCCCCCCTCCGTACTGAGGCATGAAAGCTGCAACTTTACCCTTCAGTTTAGGGGTCAAATTGTGATATTGGAGGGAAAAACATTAAAGATTCTAAAAAAGGTCTTATTAAGCACCAGGTCTAATGAAAATGATTTATTATTAGCATATGTCTCAGCCGTGGTTTAAGGCCACCTTAAGGTAGAGTATGAGGTACATTTATGAAAGTGGAACCAGTTGAATGAAGAGGATACGTTATCAGGGTCCCGAAGGCTCAAGTTGTTTATCTAAAGTTTTCCTTAACTCTTTTCCAATGGACAGATACATAGCAAACATTACAAGTGTTATCAAAGACATGTATTGTTTTATATGCGTATGTCAGTCTCCTACAATAACTACTCTCCAAGCAGAGGTTGGTGGGGAGGATTGTGACCTTTTTATCATATACCCCTCTCCCCACCGTAATTCACTCCTACACGGTAAGTGAAGTTTGATAGTGCAACGATTAGCTGTTAACAGCCTTTGAGCCTCCGACCTGGGGCAGAGGTTGCGTCGGGGAGAGCGGACAAGAAACGGGGCATATGATGAAAAGGTCACAACCTTCCCCACCAACCTCTGCTTGGAGAGTAACATTACTGAGAAGTGGTTCAGGGGGAATATTTCTTGAACTGTAGCCGTATATTCTGCATTCCGTGCATCCCATGTTCACGGTCGTGATGTCTGGCGGATGTTACTTTGCTGACGGTAAACTTGGACGGGAGACTACAGAGGCGCTCGGTCATGCAGCAAAATTACACTCCGGTTTGAGCTGAATGCACAGCTGAAATATTTTACAAAAGAAAAAAGATGTTATAAGAATAAAGATGCTTAATAGAAAGCAGCAAGGGTAGCTTCCGTTGTCTTTTAGAGAGAACAGATGACCAAAAATTCCAACTACTAGTAATATTATTTTCAACTAGAGTTCCACGACCTCATACCTTCGCCAAATGATTTTAACCTTTATGACTGACGTATTAGGAGTGTTTCTCATCAATCATAAATCATACCAGTTGATTGTCTTTAAAAAAAACATGTCCAAAGTATGAGCTTAACAAATTTATCATCAATTATGCAAAGGAGGCCCTTATTAGCATAATTTGATTCAACGATGTTCACATTCACATAACGTCCCGATGCCACAAAAAAGGATTAAATGTATGAAATTGCCGTCTTTTGCCAGTGTGGAATAATAGAAGTTACTCATGAAGTATGCAAATAAGGCCCACATTTGCATATTTTCTATCTATCAACAGTCCTCTCTTCCTCAGTAACAATTTGAATTGTCATGTCATGGAACAAAGCGGATTTTTAAAGTTGCCTCATTAATTATGCAGATTAGAGTCTGATTTGCATAATTATCGTCCAATCATACTAAGCATCACAAAAACTATCCACATACCAAAAATCATGACCATCCATCAAGGCCATCATGTTATAGTATTTTTGAATTAATTATGCAAATGAGGTCTTCATTTGCATAGTTCATATCAATTAATATTTCTCTCTTCCTCAGTTACATATGTCACATGTTTCAGAGTCCTATCATGGAATTTGGCGGATGTATAAACTTTCCTCATTAATTATGCAAATTACATACTGATTTGCATAAGACGTGTCTAATCATGTACATCATCACTCAAGCTATCTACCTACCAAAAATCATTACCATCCATCAAGCCCTTCTTGAGTTATTCCCTTTCAAAGTCAGACGCAAAACCTGCTCCTGCAGTTCCAAAAAAGCCGCTAGGGGGCCCAAACCCACACCACTTACTCTCTGTCCAAAGATCTATCTACCACTCAAAAATAAGTTCCATAGCATGTCCAGAACACGAGATATCAAAACAGGAAGTTCCGCTGCAGTACCGTAAGAAGCCGCTAGGGGGCCCAAAATCTCATCGTTTTTAGGTCTCATCAAAACCTACCAACATACCAAATACCAAGATAATCCATCAAGGCATTCTCGAGTTATCCTGTGACACTACAAACAGACAAACAGACAAACAGACAAACGCTACCCTCTGCATAACCTTCTCGGCGAAGGTAATTAACACCAGGAAGTTAGAATTGAGCAATGTTAACAAAGACAGACGGAAGACAATAGGTTTATTTGAAACACTGTTTGGTGTGTTTAATGAATATTTAGTATAAAGTAGAGTTAATTCATTCCTCAGCTAACCGACATCTGTCAAACCGCAGTCGTCCCTCAGTAAGACATCTAGAGCCGCATAGGTCCTGTTTAGAACGTCTGGCAGACCGGTATCACTGTGGCAGCTTTTAATTTTTTATGTAAACAACGGCAAAATGACACAAGTTCATGAAGTTCTCACTTAATACACACCTTTCCAGTGCAAACTGCCCTGGTAACATGATGCCCTGCATGCCCGTAGCCAGGATTTTGATTGGGGGGGGGGTCTTTTTACTCTTTGAGGGACCATCGAGCGCCGTAGGGGGTCCGGGGGTATACCCCCCCCCCGGAAAATTTTAGAAATTGAACCTTCTGATATGGCATTTCCTGTGTTTTTGAGAGGATTTCAAAGAAAGAAATTAGAGACAAAGTTACCATTTTTCGTGGATTCCAGCTCCGCTGGTGATACAAATAAGTCCGCCTTGAAAAAAAAAAAAAACTTGGACGTTAAAAAAGTGGACCCTCGAGCGTTTCAAATTCTAAGAATTGAACCATCTGAAAGGGCATTTCCTGTGTTTTTGAGAGAATTTCAGAGGAAAAATCAAAGACAAAGTGAGCAGTTTTTTTCTAGGATTCTAGCCTCTGTGGCCTTGCTGGTGATACAAATAAGTCCAAAAGTGGACTTTCAAGCCTGTGGGGGGGTTCTTCCGAACCCCCCTTGGCTACGGGCATGCCCTGGTAACATGATACCTACAGGTCGTTGTGCTCTGACCTTATCGAATATGTTGAAGGTAAAACACACACTTCTGTAGAATGACAGATCCAGAGTTATCACCGTGACCGCTCCTGTGGTGAAAGGTGTCTGTAGGTCAGTATACGTGGTGGCGCGGCCGGCCTTAAAAGATACCCGATGATGTGGTAAAGGTCAATCTTTGTCTTTGTACGCAAGTCGCAAGGGTATTGTCCTGTTACTACTATTACTTATAAATGATCGACTTTGCTGTCACAAATATATACTGATTCAAGTAAACTGGTTTAGTGGAAACCCCAGAGATGTTGATACTCAAAACCAAATACTGCCACTGATCCTTTACGGCCGGCTAACTGCTGTGGCAAATTATTCACAATATTTGGCTTATTTCGACTCATATCTTTAAGCAAAGCTTTAAGGAGTCCAGTGAGGACTATCTAAATGTTACCTTACGAGATGGTTATATTTACGTGTCGTACGTGACATACGGGATCCTACATAGCGCACCACATTCTTACATCATCCAGACAAGTCGGGCCACATTTTTGAATGCATCGTTTGAAAACCGTCGCTCTTGCGTATCTCCTTTTGCAAGAAATAAAACTTCAATCTATTGTATTCATATCGTGTTGAAATAGATTTAGATAGTCCGCATCCATAAGAGCAGTTCTCTCTACAACAGACAAATAAATAAATAAATAAACATAGGGTAGAGAAAACGCAACTTTGGAAGACATCGAGAAAATCTGGGAAGTTTCCTGTGCCCCTTCCCCGCACTGGAAATGGAACAGCCGAAAGGTAAAGGTGGTTAAGGGCTGTCACATAACAGGTCATGAAAAGTGCACATCCGCAATGTAGGACGACAAAGACGCCATTGTTCGGCTGAAATCCACGGCACGAAATCTGGTATTTAAGCATACTTAAATGCAGCGTAAACGTGACGTTTATTCACTATTTCCGCAACTTAACGACCCCTGTACGTCTGCTTAAATTTTGCATATAAGGTGCCCTTTCCGAAAGTACGTTCAGGTACGTTTCTGCACTTCTTCACGTGTATTTACGTGACTTTTCGACGCGTAAAGGCGTCGTTAAGGACAATTTTTCCGTACGTTCCAACACGGAAAGTGTAAGTTTCTTGAGACCTTTCCGTACCCTTTCGTCCATCTTTATCACACATTTCCGTCGCGATTCCCCCAACGTTTATGTGCCGTTCACACAGCTTGAAAGGTTACCTAAAGCTATACCTTTCCTTGGTATTTCCTTGACCTTTTTACGACATTAGCGTGCTACAAACGTGGTATCTGCAAGGCGTAAAGGCGTCGTTATGGACAATCTTTAGTACGTTCAGGTACGTTTCTGCACTTCTTCACGTGTATTTACGCGACTATTCGACGTGTAAAGGCGTCGTTAAGGACAATTTTTCCGTCCGTTCCAAGACGGAAAGTGTTAGCTTATTGAGACCTTTCCGTACCATTTCGTCCATCTTTATCACCCATTTCCGTCACGATTCTCCCTACGTTTATGTGCCGTTCACACAGCTTGAAAGGTTACCTAAAGCTGTACCTTTCCTCGGGCTTTCCGTGACCTTTTAAAGACCTTAACGTGCTACAAACGTGGTATCTGCAAGGCGTAAAGGCGTCGTTATGGACAATCTTTCCGTACCTTTACGGAAGATCCAACACGGAAAGACATTTAATTCCGTAATCTTTCGTCCATCTTTATAATCTATTTCCGTCACGATTTCCCTACGTTCATGTGCCGTTCACGCAGCCTAAGGACTACCTAAAGCTATACCTTTCCTGGTGTTTTCCGTAGCCTTTTTATGAGCTTAACGTGCTAAAAACACGAGCTTAACGTGCTAAAAACACGAGCTTAACGTGCTAAAACGTAGTCTCTACAATAAGTTTCCTTTTCATTACACATAGCCTGGATACCAGACCTTTCGCGCGATGCGATGATAAGCCTTTTTGGCCGGGGAAGACCTGGTAGTAGGGATAGAGTTGGCACCCGGGCGCTTTGGCAGCCGAACCCTGATATATACCAGACCTTTCGCGCGATGCGATGATAAGCCTTTTTGGCCGGGGAAGACCTGGTAGTAGGGATAGAGTTGGCACCCGGGCGCTTTGGCAGCCGAACCCTGATATCTATCGCGCTGCGCGCGAGAGATAATTAGTGGGCCGTGTGCTGTCTGTGGCGGCGGCGCGAGTTGCTTCCCCGGCCGAAGGATTAGCGCCAGGAGCGCGGTGGTCTGGCATCCAGGCTACATTACACAGTATCTAATTTAATCCTTTACGACGACTTAACTTGCTACGGATGGCTTAAACATTCCGAAACCTTACATAGACAGGTAAATATGAATATGAAAGGCAACAGGGCCGATAAAAGTTAAGAACAATTTATTTCAAAGATGATAATACTGCATAAAAACGTGTTACACCATTATAGCGAGACCCCTCCCCATCTTTACAAATAAACACATACAAAATTGAATAAATGATTTCTTACATATGGACTACCAGTTTCATCTTAAAAAAAATGTCACCTTATACCAAACATCGATAAACTATTCAGGCTATTCCTTACCCCAACTACTGACTATTACAATGTACTTCCAAGTTCCAACCCTAGCTAACTATTACATCGACACCAAAACGTAACCCCTAACACTAACTTTTCTTCCCTCCCGTATCTTATTAGCCTGGATGCCAGTCCCCCAAACTCTAAAATATCTTTCGTGACGATAGATATTTCAGAGTTTGGGGGTCTGGCATTCAGGCTAGTATCTTATTAGCCTCTACCAGGCTCCGCGGATCGCTAGGAAAATAGTAGAAATTGGCCAAATAGAGTGAATAGTAGTAATACAATCATTTCGGGTTGAATAACACTTACTAGGTACTTGACGTTTCGTCATCAGTCGTTATATTCTAACTTGTACTTGACACGGTCAACGAGGGATCCGAATCTCACGTAGTGTCGGTAAATTCTCCCTTCACCATTTTGCGCCATTTCCAAGTCCACGATTCCGGTCCCAGTGTTGGGCGAGTCGCCAGGAATAGTTCCTATCAAGACAGGTAGAAAGGTTCCGATTTCACTCACGCCGTTGTTTAACCGTTGTCTCCACTGGTACCGGGTGGATTAGGAGATACAACAAAGTAATGATTTCCCCGTCCCGAATCGCGTGCCCGCATGCCCCGTTCAGCATCTCCATCCTACTCCGGATCCGTTTCACCAAAACCTCCTTGGTTTCACCTAGGAAGTATAATCCTATGAAACCGCCTTGGTTTCACCAAGTTGTACAGACTGATGTCCTTGTCCCAGCTTTACATTTTTCCGTCCGGGTTCCGGGTGGTAAGAACAACGTTGTGGCCATAACTTGTGGGTTGAAACGACTGAGTTCAAACTTCCTTCATGAGCTGTCTTCGCTGTAAAAAATCTCTGTCTCTGGGATATACGGTTAGTTTGAAAAAGCCACCCTTGTCTGTCATTGGGTAATGCCCTGTCACATGGCATTCCGCTAGTAAATATGGAGCTGTTTCATTACCATCTCAACGTACCGCCCCAGCTTGTTTACGACTTCACACTGTATAAATTTGCAGTTGAAAAGCAGACGTCCTTGCGTTACGCTTTTGCCCCGAACACAACAACACTCGTGAGCGACAATAGAAAATACTGTTAGTCTGTTAATCTTTCTAGAAGTTACTTATACATGTAGATTATAAAAAGGAAAACTGCGTGAGAACACGCGTTATTTGATGATCTTTGATACAAAACAAGGAACAAAAATACACAAATCTGCAAAATGTGCCGGCCGCGCTGTCTCGATCCGCGGGCTGGGCGAATTTGTTCGGTGGCCAAAGACAGTATGCCCGCCGACCTATAGATTAGCAATCCGGGGGAGTTGTTATCTCAATGTTCCACGCTGTTTTCTAAAACTGAGAGCACCGTAAACCCAACCTAAAGATAACAGAATAATATCGGAAATGTAGAAATAACTGGGAGGATAAACGCTCGCTTTCCGACAGCTTTTCTCTACCTAAACAGAAGAGTGGGTTATGTAAACTGAGTCTATATGTAACGGAAGGATATCGGCAAGGTAGAAATAACTGGGGGGAAAACGACCGCTTTCCGACAGCTTTTCTCTACCTAAACATAAAAAGGGGAAGGTCTCCCCCCTTCTATGTAAATCGATCCTATATGTAACGGAAGGATATCGGAAAGGTTAAAAAAAACTGCGAGGATAAACGCCCGCTTTCAGACAGCTTTTCTCTACCTTAACATAAAAGGGGGGAGGTCTCCCCCTTCTATGTAAACCGATCCTATATGTAACGGAATGATATCGGAAAGGTAGAAATATCTGCGAGGGAAAACGCTTGCTTTTCGACAGCTTTTTTCTACCTAAACATAAGAGGGAGTTATGTCAACCGATCCTATATGTAACGGAAGGATATCGGAAAGGTAGAAATAACAGCGGGGATAAACGCTCGCTTTCCGACTGCTTTTCTCTACCTTAACATAATAGGGGGGAGGTCCCCCCCCCCTTCTATGTAAACCGAGCCTAAAGGTGACGGAAGGATATTGGAAAGGTAGAAATACTGCGAGGGAAAACGCCCGCTTTCCGGCAGCTTTTCTCTACCTAAACATAAGAGTGGGTTATGTAAACCGAGCCTATATGTAACGGAAGGATATCGGAAAGATAGAAATAACTGCGAGGGAAAACGTCCGCTTTCCGACAGCTTTTCTCTACCTAAACATAAAAGGGGGTTACGCAAACCGAGCCTATATGTAACGGAAGAATATCGGAAAGGTAGAAATAACTGCGAGGGAAAACGTCCGCTTTCCGACAGCTTTTCTCTACCTTAACATAATAGGGGGGAGGTCTCCCCCCTTCTATGTAAACCGAGCCTAAAGGTAACGGAAGGATATTGGAAAGGTACAAATACTGCGAGGGAAAACGCCCGCTTTCCGGCAGCTTTTCTCTACCTAAACATAAAAGGGGGTTACGCAAACCGAGCCTATATGTAACGGAAGAATATCGGAAAGGTAGAAATAACTGCGAGGGAAAACGCTCGCTTTCCGACAGCATTTCTCTACCTAAACATAAAAGGGGGGAGGTCTCCCCCCTTCCACGTGTATGTAAACCGAGTCTATATGTAACGGAAGAATATCGGAAAGGTAGAAATAACTGCAAGGGAAAACGCTCGCTTTCCGGCAGCTTTTCTCTACCTAAACATAAGAGGGGGGAGGTCTCCCCCCTTCTATGTAAACCAAGCCTAAAGGTAACGGAATGATTTCGGAAAGGTAGAAATACCTGCGAGGGAAAACGCCCGCTTTCCGACAGATTTTCTCTACCTAAACATAAAAGGAAGGGAGGTCTCCCCCCTTCTATGCAAACCGAGCCTATATGTAACGGAAGGATATCGGAAAGGTAGAAATAACTGCGAGGGAAAACGCTCGCTTTCCGACAGCTTTAATCTACCTAAACATAAAAGGGGGGAGGTCTCCCCCCTTCTATGTAAACCGAGCCTAAAGGTAACGGAAGGATATTGGAAAGGTAGAAATAACTGCGGGGTAAAAGGCCCGCTTTTCGGCAGCTTTTCTCTACCTAAACATAAGAGTGGGTTACGCAAACCGAGCCTATATGTAACGGAAGAATATCAGAAAGGTAGAAATAACTGCGAGGGAAAACGCCCGCTTTCCGACAGCATTTCCCTACCTGAACATAAAAGGGGGGAGGTATCCCCCTTCTATGTAAACCGAACTTATATGTAACGTAAGGATATCGGAAAGGTAGAAATAACTGCGAGGAAAAACGCCCGCTTTCAGGCAGCTTTTCTCTACCTAAACATAAAAGGGGGGAGGTCTCCCCCCTTCTATGTAAACCGAGCCTATATGTAACGGAAGGATATCGGAAAGGTAGAAATAACTGCGAGGGAAAACGCTCGCTTTCCGACAGCTTTAATCTACCTAAACATAAAAGGGGGGAGGTCTCCCCCCTTCTTTGTGAACCGACCCTATATGTAACGGAAGGATATCGGAAAGGTAGAAATAACTGCGAGGTAAAAGGCCCGCTTTTCGGCAGCTTTTCTCTACCTAAACATAAGAGTGGGTTACGCAAACCGAGCCTATATGTAACGGAAGAATATCAGAAAGGTAGAAATAACTGCGAGGGAAAACGCCCCCTTTCCGACAGCATTTCCCTACCTGAACATAAAAGGGGGGAGGTCTCCCCCTTCTATGTAAACCGAACTTATATGTAACGTAAGGATATCGGAAAGGTAGAAATAACTGCGAGGAAAAACGCCCGCTTTCAGGCAGCTTTTCTCTACCTAAACATAAAAGGGGGGAGGTCTCCCCCCTTCTATGTAAACCGAGCCTATATGTAATGGCGGAAGGATATCGGAAAGGTAAAAATAACTGCGAGGGAAAACGTCCGCTTTCCGACAGCTTTTCTCTACCTAAACATAAAAGGGGGAAAATACCTTAGAATATAACTGCTGTTTTTTGTAAGCTGTAGCATAAACACGGATAAAAGAAGATCAACTCCGACGAAGACAGGTATGGACTGTATGTCTAATTTTGCCACAAAGTAGACGTAGAATGTGCGTGCACATGTATGGTGCGTTGTTTAAAAAAACTGTAACAGAAATGACTTAAGCGGGATCGGTGTTTACTGCAAATGGGTGTATCTTAAAGATCGAAGACCGTTTCGGGTATATCAGCTATTCTCAAAGATTTTGAAAATTGAGGCACTATTAGTCCCCAGGAGAGAATATATCTGCTTGGAGAATATATTGGTTACTGATGTACCATAATGTTTCATCTATACGATGTATATAAGGATGCTTAAAGTCCATGGAAAGATATAGTATGCATTTAATTCATGTTAACGAACGCGGAAAGGTTGCGGAAAGCTCAAATCTTACTTTCAGCGGCATTAACGGCCCCGTAAACTCTGCTGAAATATTTTCCGAACTTTAATTCTTGTTTCCGTCATTCGGAAAGTTTGCTTAAATATTCGATTTCGTGCTGTGATCCTTCGGAAATTAGGTAAGCAAGCGTACAATCCTTCACCTGGATGCTTTTGGAAAAAAACGAGTCCCTCACATGTACGCATCCAGGATTCTGCGGAAAATAACACAATAACAACAACAAATCTAAGGTTGAGTAATCATGTCATTAGAAATCTCCTTCATTAATTAAGTGACACAAATGTAATTTTTCGCCTGGCTGACCATCGCGAAAACATGTGACTCATCTAAAACATCTCAATAACATAATAACATAGCAGAAAATGCCCCAGATTGTGATTGATTATGTATTGAGGAATGTTTTGCATACAACTAAGCGTCGACAATTTTTCGCCCATCGGAAGCGGGAGACGTTCAATTTTGTATTTTCTCCGGCTGGGTCAGTCTGCGCAAGTCGTAGCATTTTTGTGAAACTTGATCATATCTTAGCAATGTATTACTTTTCTAGCCAGATTCTTCGAAAAATTGATAAGCATTTAGGGCTTGTTTAGTCCAAAATATGTACCTTGTCATCGTGCCTTTTTCCCTCATTCTTTCTCTCACTCATTTCCAAACTTTCACTCCATTTGGCTGATTTGAAGGAGTTCTACTATCCAAAAGTTGCTTCTTCGCCACGTTCGTTTTAAGACATTCTTATCTATTTGTTGATTCGCTTTTAAGACCAGATGATAGAAATTAGATTTTCATTTACCTATTCCCTCAAAGTCTTGTATGTTAAAGAAAACAGAAGTCCTTTCAAAATAGGACTTTTTTTATTCAACCTTGCTGGATTTGCGACCAGGTATGTGGAAAGTATTCGGTGTTTTAGTCACGTAAAAGCAACAGACAGGTCATCAGCCTTTAAGATTATAATGTAAAGCTGACGTCATCTCCGTGCATGACTCTGGGTTTAAAGTGATGAGTCGCGCACTTCTCCTAAACCACGGGTCAAAAGGTCACACCGTCACCAGGTGCTTCCCGCGTCTGTTGTGCCGTTGCCATGGCGACCACGGTCAGACGACTTTTGCGGTGTGCACCTGTGTGAAACCGCACACGTAGACCAGCCAGATGACATTGGGCATCCCTACCCTGGAGCTACGCTTGAAACGGTGTCTGATCACTTGATATATGTCTTCGTAAACCCAAAAGACAATCACACGTTTCGCACGTACACCATTTTGGGTATGATAGTGTATGATAGTTACTATTTTCGCACTTCAAAAGGATCTAACACTATATTATAAAACAATCTAGCACAATATCATTTCAAGATATCAAATAGCTGGAAAAAATATATCTATTTTTCAGACTGGTAAGACGCTATCAGTTTGGAATCTCTAACGAATTCTAAAGGCCATATTTCTGCAGCTATGCTATAAATTCAGAAATTAAGATATCATAGTAAAATTAGAGCATGCACATTCAAAGGACATGTAAAACAATTTTGCATCCTGTAACAAACTGATAGGAAGGTTTTTAACGACCTATGGGTGCTTTGAAATTTTGGAAACGACGTATAAGAGTTTAAAGCGGTCCCTGTCAGAACAGCTTCCTTTTTAGCCTGTATAGCAGGCTCCAGATGAGGCGTTATAACAATGCAGCTTCTTTGCTGTTCGCAGGCTAATCTTTGGCGGGAAATGATGGGAAAATTGAGGCTATCAGAACACAGAAGATACCTAAAAAAACAGTACCAAATCGTAAGCAAAAGCAGTTCAGGACGCCCTCGACGTAGCCTGCTTCGGAGCCTGCTTTTGAAGCTACGGTTCTCTCAGGTGTAAAGATAGCCCTGCCCGATGGCTCCGCCCACCGGCTTATTTGCATACAGAATCACAGATAAGGTGCACCACGCTGACCCTTCACACTATCTCACATGGGACCTGGCGTGGTGAATACCTCTGGGACCGCTAACCTCACCTAACCTGTATTTTTTCACCATTTTCTCCGTGTCCCATTGACGTCAGTAATCGTTCTCTCAGTGTGAGGTTTCCTGTATGGAAAAGAACAGCATCTATTTTTCGGTTCCTGTATAAGGCTTTCCGACTTGGAGACGAAGAAGTCACGGGTGAAGAGTCCTACAAAGAAGTCTAACGGCGTCTGAGAAGCCTTGTGCGGACACTTATCGTAAGTACGGCTTCTCATTGTCTTACCGTGATTTCACAGTTTACAACACTGCTAATCATTGAATCCTTTGTACTTTCTGATGTTAGATTTTGTCTTGAGTTTTAACAACGATTAGAGATACACTTCAAGCTCCCATTTCAGACATCCAATATACATTCCGAAATGTCAGATATTTACTATGAAGTTGTGCACTCTGCGCACTTCTTGAAAGAGAGAATTATGTACGCGTTATCTGGTTTCTAACAAATCCCTCGGGAAGATGCGATGTCCACATCTCATATCCCTCAAGCAAAGGTCAGGCTGACCTACTGTTTTTATGTCTTTTAAGGCGTTTTTGGTGGGTTTCCTATTTTGTGGGGTTTCATTTTAGTTTGGCTGGTGGACAAAACGAAAACCTGACAAAATAGAGCTACAAAAACGCCTAGAAGACGTCACAAACAAGCACTGGAGCCTAACCTCTGCTTGGAGAATACAAATCTCATAGGCGCTTTATAGCTTCACATGTAACTAGTTTTAGCTGTAAAAACGCTAGTAGATCGAACAACATAAGTCTTAGACAGATATCCGAGTGTTGAGAAGGAAAATATAAAGTTATCTTTCCCCCGGCCATCTTAAGCGTTAATTCTCTAATGTGGTATAACCTAACCCAACTTCACAATGTT
Source organism: Branchiostoma lanceolatum (assembly GCA_035149815.1). Lineage (NCBI taxonomy): Eukaryota > Metazoa > Chordata > Leptocardii > Amphioxiformes > Branchiostomatidae > Branchiostoma > Branchiostoma lanceolatum. The sequence goes on along the minus strand of CM068877.1, from coordinate 10,001,216 downwards.
TGTGTATATATATATATATTTCTACCTAACTTTGTTGTAAGAAGCTTGAAGCCATTGGTAATTATGAGCTAGACGATATAAGTCTGTGCCATTTTCATATATGAGTTAGAAGTTAACTTATTGGTGAGAATGTCCATTGAATGGCTGTGTTGTAGTAATTGATATGTGCCCTCCGGCTAAACTATGGCTTCTCAACTGTGTACAACCGCCATAATGAGCGTTCAACAGAAATGTCTGTTATATTACTTTACTAACCGAGATCATATCTTGAAAGCATCATATCCCATGAAAGAAGGCAACGTGTTTCTCAAACCAGGTTTTATTTTCCTGTCTTGTGGTTAAGAGAGAGACAGGAAGATGTTTTTAAGGCTTATCATAGATTGCCATGTTTAATTGCGTTTAGGAACTGCTGACAAACAAGAAATTCGGAAACGGCGTTTTCCGTTTTCAATGATGGACATATTTGTGAGAATTTGGCATTATTGTGACACATATGACATAAGTATAGTATAAGCTACCTCTTTCAGATTAAAAAAGGGCCATGGATTTTGTTTTAAATCGATGTGTATAAAACACAAAAAATAGCATCAGACAACAACAAGTTAATTACCGTAATTACACCAATTATCGCAAGTGACGTACAGGATATTCACAAGTTCGTTACTTATAATAACAATAAATGGTGTGAAAGTAGCAATTACATAATAGGAAGTGTTGTAAGGACATAAATTTATGGACAGATTGAGTCGACCCAAAGTGGTAAGTCGTGATGAGAATGCTGATCGATTGTCGCGCACTGTACTTTACGGGCCAGCCGCTAGGAGCACTTCTTCGAAGGCTACCCTGTAGTTTATAAGCTGACTGCTAGGGGCGCTTCTGCCAACGCTCTGGCGAGTACGGACTATTCCATCTACAAATACCTACGGGTACGGGGTAATTTTGTGTCAGCGAAAGAAAAGAAGGGTGTTTCACTTCGAACCTTCAGGCAATAAGACATTCACTCAAGGGACATTTTACTTTCAAAAGTTAAAGAGCCACGTGAGATGACGGGCACGTTTGTAAGAACCTGCTTTTTTTAATTCTTAAACTTTGTTAAAGATGCCACGTCTGCCTAACTCTGTAACCAATATGGAATTGGGTGCCAAACGGCTACTTCAGTGTGCTAAAGGATAAGCTGTACAATTTTTGCTTACATTTACTGAAAGTATGCGAATTATGTATTTGGACGGGACATTTACACGAATGTCTAGACAAATTATACTACATTATTATCTTTTGCAAAAATTAATTTTTCTTTCATTTTTGACTGGTACCACACTTCGGAAAGTGAAGTTTCAAAAACTACATACTCAAAACGACCTAAAAGTGAGGTTTTATTCACATATATCCAGCTCAAGTACCATGATGTTAAAATTAACAAACCAGAAAAGTTGCCTTTGATATCATATTTTTACATTCAAGTCAAAGCAATTTTTTAAACATTTGGGTGAAAGTCGGATGGGACGTTGTGAATTTGCCAGGAACTATGTTTCCTTTCATTTACGTTTTCACCGCGAGTAACTTAGGCACTAGTAGTCCTATAGCCTTTTTGAGGCTGTAGGGCACGGCATTTGTAGTCGGAGCCCAACCCTCTCCTTCCACCGCATTTTATCCCCAGCCGAAGCCAGGTGCCCATTTTTTTTACACCTGCGAGGAATGAGGAAAGTCGTGGTTAAGTGCCTTTCACAAAGACACAAAATCGGCGGCATGACAGAGGATTCAAACTCCGGACTTCTGGGTTCTGGACCAAACACACTAACCGTCACGCTAACACGACTCCAACTTTTCCGCAAGACACACCCACCCTGATGTGTCACAGGGTCGAAACTGCACAGGTCAATAACCTCGTGAAAGTGAAGGATCTTCAAATCAGTACGAATTGTCTAGAGGGTGGTCAAACATGTTGTCATTTATCACAGATACCCCATATGTCAATAAAGTTTTCTGTGTCAGATATGTAAATCATCACTTCTATCTCAGGTAACCCCAGTTCAATGAACCTTGGATGCACCATGCTTTGAAAGAAACAAGAGCTTTGCAAAAAGCTGGCGTTTCATCTACGTGGAAATTAACCTCCTTGGTTTATGAATTAGGTGACTGGTCTTACATGTCGTAAAGTCGTATTGTGCAATGGAGCGAAATGAATTTTCTTCATTATCTATGTTAATTGGGCCTTAATTTGATGTTCACCTTCACTGCATTGGCTTTCATTTCCACATATGCTACTGAACTGCCAAATATTGATAAGATCCGTTTACAGGTTGTCGAGTTATGCGGTACACATAATAACAGAAATGCATAAAAAGCCTGCTATAGCAATATCAACCCTCCTCATTCAGGTGTAGGAACTGAGAGGGCCATCATACTCGAATATGTGTATTTGTATCTGTACAGTATATGTATGTGAATAGGAATAAATATCACAAGTGATTGTGACACACTATTAGTCAGAAAGTACAAATGCAGTCTGCTCAGTGGCAGGATAGTCTGCTAATGAGTACAAGTGCACAGTGTGCTTAGTGGCAGAAGTTAGTACAAATGCACAACCTGCTCGGTGGCAGAGGATTGTCTCGTAATGAGTTCAAGTTCACAGTCTGTTTAGTGGCAGGATAGTCTTGTAATGAGTACAGGTGTGTACAGAAGTAAAAGCAGTAATAGAAGATTGAGTAACATTTTTATTAGTGCGAATGGTTGTTCTAATTGACCGTAAAGTTTGATTTAGTAGGCTTTGGTCCAATTCTGTGGCAGCTGGGGACTGCAGCAGTCACAACTGAAAGAAAAAGCAAAAAAAAATGTTAGACATCTGATGCCAACTGAACATATTTAATATTTCAAAATTGGCTTGCATTGATTGGAGCAAGGAGGTTGAGAATATAGAAGGTGAAGCTACTTGATTGGAGGTGCAAATTGTCACTGTGACAATGATACGATATCGTGCTGATTACTGTGTGTTCCTAACTTCCAAAGAGTCTAATCTGGTGAAACGGAGTCAAACTTGCATCAAAAATCCTGATCCCAACTGTAACACAAATGTTTTGCAATCTATCTCAAAGTATACCTGATCCTGGCAGTACCATTTTTAAAATAAAACGTATATTCTGATGAATATAATTTCTAATAAGTAATACTAGCTACGTCCAACGCTCATATTCTTGATCTACAGCCCTATGGTTGAAAAGCAAAAAAAAAATGAGAATCTAAGTTCACAGTCAACACAATTTGTAAAATTACAATATTTACATACACATATATCACCCAGCATAGTAGTATCACATACAATTCCTTAAATATAAAAAAATAAATTCTTTCAGCAGTTCAGTAGTGGTTTGAAGAAGTACTGCAGCATGATTACTAAAAGAACAGATCTTCCTACCTGTTTGAATGGATCTACTATAGTCTACTAAACTAAAGGAGGAAAGAAATGATTCACAAAGCATTTTGGAAAACGTGATTGCATGAAGAAACAACAATATGCCCCCCCCCCCAGCCACTAATTTGTTTACAAAAACACAGACACGAGGCTATCGTTTTGTGCAGAATACAGAGTAAAATAAGCCCCCAAATTACGTTGCAACAACACCAGAGGTCTTTCCCCTGGTCAGTGAGAGACCGTTTAAACAGCAGGCTAAATTATTTGACGACGCAAGTTTACTCCGTTTCGCTAATTATATGCACTGACTATAATTTGTACGGTAACTCGAACGAGTTATTTTTGTAATACCAGGGACGTCCTGGGTACATAATTCTCGATCTACATTTACCTGAATACACATACAGATGGACTAATGTTTAATACCTATACGCAACTATAAGGCATATAAGATGAGATATCCTACCTCAGCGTTCGTTCCAAAATGGTGGACCAAACTGTTCTGTTCATGGTGTTCTGTCGCCCTCTGGAGTGGTCACCAAACGCGAAGAACCAATTCCAATAGCGCCAAATGAAATAAATAAGTTTGAAATCCCTTAATATCGTTGAATAGAAATAATAGTCAGAGATTTAATTACATTATAAAACATATTATAAATCTATCTATAAAAGTTTAATATGTAGATTTAATTAATGTACTCAGCCTTTTCCATTGATCAGTTGCAGCGTTTGCATGCGGTTACATGTGTGTCGTGCAATTCTAGACTGTCTGATTTTCTTGCTCCTTTGCCATATAAGGCAGAGACTGAACAACAAATTTAGACGGTCTTGCCATATAAGGTCTTATTGTGTGCGACACAGTGTTGAACCAAGTTCCTTGGTTGAACCAAGCAGCACGGTAGCAGCACGACTGCAAGGTAAAACCCATCTTATTGCGTTTCATGAAACGCAAAAAAATAAAATGCATCTCTAAGATAAAAGTGCATTTACTTCTTTTTAATAAAACGTAGTCTTTAACCTTTAAGATGTTTCCATCGGTTGTCTTGTGGATATTTTCGGTGTGAACGGTTTAGCAGGCTTTTCTGCACTTAGCTTTATGTTAACGTTGTTACTTCACCAAAGGGGGTGCTGTATTGTTTTTAGCTTGTCTGTCCGTGTGCCTGTCTGTCTGTGTGTCCGCCTGTGTGTCTGTATGTCTATGTGCCTGTCTTTGTGTCCGCCTGTGTGTCTGTGTGTCTGTCTGTGTGCCTGCATGTGTGTGTGTCTGTCTGTCTGTCTGTGTGTCCATCCGTGTACCTGTGTGTCTACCTGTGTGCCTGCTTGTGTGCGCCTGTGTGTCTGCCTGTGTGTCTGCCTGTGTGTCTGCCTGTGTGTCGGCCTGTGTGTCGGCCTGTGTGTCTGTCTTGTGTCTGCCTGTGTGTCTGCCTGTGTGTTTGCCTGTTTGTCTGCCTGTGTGTCTGCCTGTGTGCCTGCCTGTGTGTCTGCCTGTGTACCTGTGTGACCGAGTGTGCGTTTTTCCGCAATTCCGCAAAGCAGTATAGATAAGGAGGGGGGGGGGGTAGAATCTGCTTTGGTTTCGGAATCTCTAAGGTGTCCCCGAAGACTGTTTTTATTGCCTTCAAGGGACGAGCGAAACTCTTAAAAGTGATTGATGCTTGCCTTGTGTCCTTAATGTACGGTACCGTGTCACTGTGGCCTCGTGTGAGGCGGGTCACGTTGTTAAAATCCCCACTGCCTTTTACAGGTCAATAAACTTTCATTAAAGGTCATCAAATGAAAGGTGTGGAAAAAAAGAACTCGCTACTGTTTGTTAGGCGATCAAAAGTTATTGTATGACACGTGATTTACCTTTGTGTCGGTAACAATTACAGAACTTTTATTTTGTTCTAATGGTAATTGTTTTTAACCAATAACACATAGCGCATAATATTCCCATTATAAAGTCAAGTGTAACACAAATCCAGTTTAGGGCGCAGCGACGCCGCCTGCGTGCTGCGGGTCCAGTGAGAGGGGGGGTCTACTAGCATTACACCAAAGGGTATCGTTGCTTTCCCCGGTATGCTTCGTTCCCATTTCCAATCCCTGGCCCGGCCGGGCAGCTTGTGGGAACAAAAAAAAAATGATATAAAAGACAACAAAAGACACAAAACGTGAACAATTACTCGTAACCATATATTGTATATTTCATTTACATGTATATGCTTTTTTTTCTCCGTTTTTGCAAACAGCCCGTCCGGGCCCCGGATTGGAAATGAGACCGAGGCAATAGAGACACTATGTAGATATAATATGTGTAGATATAGTGGTATACTTTATCCCTATTATTCTCCTTCGCTCTGATCGTAATGCCAGATCATGTTAGTTTCAAACGTAGAATTGTTTTTCTTTCATGCCACCGTTACGCCTTAAATTTGCTCAGATTTTGATTTCAAAACAGCTTGTTACCCTTTGTTTGAAGAGACATGCGCAACTACTGCGAAACAATTTTTGGCAGATAAGCTATTTCATGAAGTCTTAGTAGTGAGGATGACGTTTTAGCAACAAAAAAAACGACACAAGCCGAGAGATTCCAAAGAAGACATGGGTCAATGACCTCATACAGACACCCAGTAAGCTATATATCAGTTACATACATTCAGAGTACCCTACTTACGTGCTAATCCATCAATTATACATTGACACAAATACCCTTAAAGCTGGCTGTAATTGACGTATGCTGTCTTGGAGTACTTATTTTTGTCACAGTGACAACGTGCGGACGTGGTCACGTTTTTGAAAACCTTTCGAGATAAATACATATAATTGCGTGAAGAGAGGTTTGTTTCGGGAAGACGAGGAAAAAAAGTATCAGATAACTGGAAATTGCAATTGCTGTTCCTACCTGTGGGTCTTCACTAAGTCAGGCGCCAGGAAATGTTATATATGAAAATAGAGTAACAACGAAAGTAACTATTTAAACTAGAATTCTATCACGTAATGTTTGACAATTCTATTGACATCAAAAACACGAAAATGATAATCATGGTGACATCAGATAACTATCAGAGTCTTTTCTTTTCTTACTGAATTCCTTGATTTGAACAAAGTTTTGTCTCGTGATAGCTTCAACGTGTCTGTGATTTGGAGATATCGTCTTGGGCTGCATCTTTATCACCGGACGGTTAATACAATTCGTAAGTCATTTGTGACTGTGTGACAGGATGGGCCGCAACTGAGCATGCGCAGTATGGATAAGGTAATGAAATCGGCTACATGTATATCTCACTGTCTTATTTGAGTTCGTCTGAAGTTTTCTGGACCTTGCTGACCTCAGATATCTAAAGATGTCCCCAATGGCTGTTTTTATCGCCTTCAGGGGACGAGTGAAACTCGTAAAATTGATTGATGCTTGCCTTGTGTCCTTAATGTACGGTACTGTGTCACTGTGGCCTCGTGTGAGGCGGGTCACGTTGTTATTTTTACTGCCGCCACTTACAGGTCAATGATAGTTCAATAAAGGTCATCAAAGGTGTGGAAAAAACGAACACGCTATTGTCTGTTTGACAATAAAAGTTATTGCATCACACGTGATGACTGGGTCACGTTGTGAGGTACATGTATAGGTATAGAAGTGTGTTTGTTCAGTTAATCATCAGGATTTACCACATTTGTGGAAGGATCGACATAACAGGTGACTAGCATCTTTTCAAGATGTCAACCCAGAACCAGGCTGTAAGGTCTGAACCACTTACACTGAGAGGACCCCTACTCTTTTCTGTTTTAGTGTGGCGGCGCGGATTCTTCAATGTGCTCGAGGTACGTCTCTCCTAAACACGGTACCTTCAGCTTTACCAAAGGCAAAATACTGGGAACTGCCAAGGATTAGGCCCCAGAACGTTCAAGTCAATACTTTGGCCTAGGGATTCTAATCCATAACCTTCAGTTTCTAAGTCAACAACCCTGAACACAAGACAACCTTGCCATTTTGTGTGTGATAGTTTGTCTTAGATAAAGGAAGAGCGAGAAATATTATATGATATCGATAGGTGGGTAGACGTAGAGAGAGAGTGAAGGAGAGCTAGAGAAGGAAAGAGAGTTCATTTAAGGACGTGAACTCTAATTCCCACGGATCAAGTGAGGACACAATGCCATGGTGACACTACAAGTATTCCACGCATGTACCTGATACGAACAACTGTCCGTCTTTTTTTGTTCTACCACACGAGTTGTTTACAACATTTAACCAGTGCAACCGTCAGCTACCGCTTTTTTGCAAAACATTGACGCAAAGAAAGAACTGTTTTAATTCTAAGCACGCAGTTGAGTCATCGCATAACTGTGAGCGATTGCCTTAAATCAGTCATGTGCTCTTGGTTGAACAACAACAACAATTGCAAGAATCCTGTTAACATGTGATGTTTATGAATATACATGTATATGAGCATATTTAAGAGACGGCCCATCAAACAACGCATTGTTTGTGGGGTGACTTATACTGTGTATTTCCTTATCTTATTTACAATCTTTAAGAGTCACAAAGGGACCCAGAGAAAGTCTCTCATTAAAACTAGTCCTATAAATGTATGCTGTTTTTGCTTTGGAAATTTTCTACAAAACGGAGTTGTAAAGTCGTATTCAGTATTCTAGATCTTTTGGATGTTTAGAAAGATTTGAGTACAGTTCCAGTACTGAAATAAAGCAAAGCGTTATACAGTTACCGATTATCATCAATCAATCTGACATGCATGCAGTAAAGAATGTGATGTCAGCACCTTTCTATTCAAAGTGTCAGTGCGCCAGATAGTGTTTGCTGTTCAGACGTTGAGCAAGTCTCGTCCACAAAAACTAGCAGTCTTCCAGAGGCGCTACCGTTTCGTAAGTCATTTTATTTACCGTTGCAACAGTAACAATACTTTAATATCACTGTAAATGCAGAAATGTTCGCGGAGGATTTATGTTCGCGGTTTTCACCGCGAACATTTTTGTCCAATACTGTAGCTGTATGTAACTATAGCGCTGCCGCGAACACCCCATTTTCCCCTTAGCGCGAAATAAAAACCACGCGAACTTAAATGCTCAGATTTTATGTACTAAAATACTTAATTTTCATGAGTCCGTGTTTTTGATGACTCATGCGTAACTCCTGTGAATCAGATATGTAGGCATATAAACAGTTTTAGAAACGTTTTAGAGTGAGGAAAATAAAATGTCGGACGACATAAGCCGATAGATGAAAGATGTGTGTCAATGACCTGATGAAGCGAACCACTAAGCCATATATCACATACATACATGCATAATGATGATTCATAATACCCTGATTATGTTAAATCCATCAATTGTCCTTTGACACAAATCCCCTTAAAGCTAGCTACCTGAGAGCGATATAATTAGCGTGTGCTAGCTTCAGGTGTTTTATTTATCTGTCACGTGCAGAGTAGCCACGTGCGGGCCTGCTCACGTTTTTAAAATCCCTGCAAGCATTTTACCTGTCATTATGTGAAGAAGGTTTTGCTTCACAAGTAAGAGGGGAAATATTTGAGGATTATCAGATAGATAGAGGTTACTTTTTCTACCTGTACATGTGGGTCATCACTTTGAGTTAGTCTAAGCACCCCTCGTTTTTCCCAAAGAGTAAGTCAGAGAGAGAGAGAGAGAGAGAGAGAGAGAGAGAGAGATCATAGCTGATCAGAATAATTTGCAGATCTCGAGCTTTGTTTCTATTTTCGTATGCATTTGTTATAGGCTTGTTTCACGAATAATAGCACTAAAGGATCGAGTTCCTTAGTTATTTTTCGCTTCCTATGATGATAAATATATCCACAGATGGTCAGCAGTAACGCCTGTAATACTTTTCTCTTGTCCTTTTATCTATACATACATTCTTTTCTACATATCTGTATTTTGTTTTTCGTCGGGGGGGGGGGGATTCTTCATCTAAGGCCCCACCTGTGCAGTCCCCATATTTTACATATCTGGGAGTACAAAGGTGTGTCATTCTGTCACGCCTTTCTTTTTAAAACGTGACCCTACATCTGTACCATGCAGAATGGCACCAAAACACGTAAATGAGACTGTCAACACTCAAAAGAACACATAATTGACGGTTATGCTGTTAAGGCCCGAGGGGCTGCCCCCCTACCAGGGGTATCCGTTCCACAGAGACAATTGAAGAGGACGGGTCGACTTAACACACGCAAACTATATCCTTGAGGACTTAGTCTAAGCACCCCTCAATAGCGAGGTTCAGTAATGATATATAATCTCTTATTCTCGGGGCCTAGAAATGACATTTTAACAAAGAACTGTATAAATTTTCTGGCTTCTTTTATTTTGTCGGCAACACAGATGATTGTATGTCTGGTCATCATTGCGGTTTCTTAAGGGAAAGTGGTAGTTTAGACCCCGGCTTTTCACACGTCTTGAACTATTCTAAGATCTATATATACCACGAAGACGTTTCCCACATCACATGGTAGCTTTTATGTTCTAAAATTGGCACCTATAGAAATGGATGTGTTTCTAATTAGTATGTCTGCCATTTTGGAATCCTCTATGGAGCGCAAAGTAGAAATTTGAAAATTCCCAGCTGTTTTCCCTCTTCTATCAACGTTATCATTTTCAAAGATCAACTTTCGCCACAGCCATAGCTCTTTTCTGTTGGTACGTAACAAATAAGAAATCAGATAGCGCTGGAAATTCTTAACGGACTGATTCCTCTGGGGTAATTATGACGCAGCTCCCAATTTAGCTACGCAGATAAACCTGATGTATTCTCATTGGTGCACAGTATGCCTCTAGGGGTAAACAATACCAGGTATTTCTTCAACCTTAACTATTAGATAGAAAAAAACACGCTAAAGGGATGGAAGGAACAACAAATATTTCTCAACTGGCAAGAATTGTCATGTCTAGATCTGTTGTTTTCACTGCACCTGATAACGACCTTTATCTCTTGATGACAGGTCTTTGAGAGACGGCAGGTGACTAGAATCTGCCCCGAAGGTCTAAGGGGCGTGGTTATCTGATTCGAGGGACAGCCTACGTCACCAACTATTGAACACCCGACAAGAAAAGACGTCAGAAAAGGAGCGACAGTGTGAAGGTGCGGTCGTCAGGTACGTTTCTTAAGTTTTCTCTGTTTGTTTCGAGTGCCAAGGTGATACAAACGTTGTTTGATATCGTCGCCGTCGTTGATGGCATAATCGGATGCCAACTCGGGAAGTTTCACTGGGAGTTTGTTGTTCGTTGTAAGAATCCAGAGAGATTCGGTCCTTACTGTTGTGTGTTTTGTATGTTTGGCTGTGTGTTGAATAATATTCTTGTGAATATCGATATCAATATTTTTTCATCGTATATACGGATCTTGGACTGGCAAACGACTTACACTTCTGGAAATTTCCTTAGGAATCCGTTGTTCTGTAGCCTAGTGTCCAGTTATAATATAGCAGTGAGGACGAAAGAGACTCGACAGCTATATAGGGATAGATATGGCTATTGTTCTGAATTCCATTTTGGCCAGTTAGTTTTCATCTTCTGTTCTGTTTCACACATCATAACAACCTTTACCAAATTATATAGTTGTGTATTCTAACAGCAAACGTATTTTTGTCTTTCCAGACCTAGGATGCGATCATTGCCGTCCAGTAGCTGTAAAGTGATGTGGTGACTTTAGACATTGTCAACAGTAACTTAACATCCGCCCATTCAAAGTAAATCCGTCCCAACTTTCGCTTTGGCACACCCACAGTGATTAAAGGTTTCACCACAGAAGGATTAGGTTGATTTTATTCTGAGAGTGAGGACTTGAGACAGATGCCACAATGACCGGTAATGACATTTTCGCGTCCGAGCAAAAACAGACGACAGTCAGTGACCGTACAACCGACGGTTCTGTGATCACAGATAGCACAGAGGATAGCTTCAGCAAGGGGCGAAAGAAGTGGCGAGTACAGAGAAAATACGGCAGAAGAACCGTTCGCAATGCTGTCCCTAAAGAGATCCAAGTGGATAACGACCCCGATGAGAACAACAAGGTATCAGACGTGGCACCTTCGTCTCGAGATGTGAGCCGCGCCATCTTGGAGGGCAACCCCTCGCACGATAGACGTCTGCGGCAGTACATACAGGGTCTGGAGAGGGGGAGAAAGAAAGTAGAGGTGGACATCTTCCTCCACCAGAGGCAGTTTCTACTGAAACAGCTCTTCAATAAGGATCTGGAGATCAAATACAAGAGGAGAGCGTACCACGGAGTGGAGAGTGACGGTGAAGGAACGGAAGATACGGACGCCTCCCCGGGACAGTTGTCCGAGCTGCCGCGACTACAGCGGCCACAGACGCCGGTGAATGGTCACAGAGTGCCGGCATGTCATCGTCGACGACTAAGATACTCACACGCACAAGAAGGGAACCAGACCGGTCCCTCCGAACCGCCGGCGAATGAAACGAGGCCGCTGACGCAAGAAGCAGTGGCAGAACACACACTGGCGCACAGACTAATCGAACACGGCAATGTCAATCATTTTCCGACACTTTCTCACCACGACAAGGCGAGACAAGAAACTGTAGAAGACTCCGTCCGAGATAGCTTCGCTCAGAAATACTGTTCACAGGAAGACGTTAACCAGAATCCGTCCACGGAACAGCCACTACAGCCTGAGGAACGGTACGTTGAGCTCGACGATTCCAACCCGAGTACATTCCTGATCAAGAAGCTACTATGCTGTAACGTTGAAGACAACGCTGCTCCTCGAGAAAACGACGTTGAACTTGAAACAATCCTTAGCAGCTCGTACGATGTAACCGAGCAACAAAGCATGGAAGTGAAAGGCACGGCAATAGCAGGAGAAAGTGGAATCACAGAGCAAAGAAGAACTCTCTCCAGAAAGAAGTCGTCTTTAACCGACGGTGCAAGTTCTCGGGACAACAGTCCACCCTACGGCACTCTTGGAGGGTGCCGAATGCCCAGGATTGTGAGGAGAGAGGAGCGGGCCGCAGCAGTTGAGCCTGCGGATTCGGCAGCGAGTCCGCCCGAGCGCCTTCCCCACCTCGGTCGGTCTGCTTTCGTAAGCCAGAAGAGTTTCTCGTCGCCCAACCTGCTGAGATCTCACCCAGTGTCACTTGAAGGTAAGACTCTCCTTCAAAACTTACTTTTTAATTCTTATATCATAGTCAACAATACTAAGACCTAACTTTAGTTCTGTATAACATCATGTTCAGCTTGCTAAGTATAGGAAAAAGGAGCTGAAAGAGGGAGAAATTTGATAGCAAAAACAGCCCAAGGGTACGAATTAGAAAAAACAAAAGCCGTACAAGTGGGGGATCGTAAATGATGTTCAGTAAATTGTTAGTACTACAGCAGTATCTTTTCGACGAGGAGAGGCAAGTCTTCAATGAACCAAAATAGTTTGCAACCTTATAGCTCCTCTTAAGATACGTCTATGTTGACTAGTATTGTTGCCATATACATACTATTGAAAGATTTCGCTAAAAGATTCCCAAAAGCTCACTGCCTTTAGGCCGATACTACGTAACGCACATAAGAAGGATAATTAGTAAATCAGATTGGTAAAAGGCATTGTTTTCCTTCTGAAATATCAGTTTAAACCTTTGCTTTCATTCTAATCTGTTGATATTATATAAATCTTTGTTTTCATTCTAAACTGTTGATATAAACCTTTGTTTGCTTTGTTTGTTTTAACAGAACGTCGCGGGTTCGGATCTCATCCTGCCATCGTACAAACAGACGCGGAGCCGCAGTCATCTCTGGCCAGAAGCAAGAAGCAGATCATCGAGAAACTCGCATTGTCCCTTCCCGTCCACCTCCTGACAAAAGCGATGGAAGACAAAGACCAGAGGTAAGCAAAGAGCTTTATTTTGATTTATCCCATTTTTTCTTAAAAGATCTCTCTTTGATTTTATGATGGAGCTAAGGAATTGCTTGTGATCCGCTTTCCTCAAAACAACTTCTGTAATTTTGTAACAGATCTATTGTGAGTGCTTTACTTTCCTTTCTGAGATAGATACGTGGTGATTAAAGAGATCTCCTTCCATTTGCAGGTGTCTTAGCTTAGGCATTTACTTGGTTTTTTCTTCGTAATGCAATGGACATTAACAAAGACCACATGCCGTGCACATGAATGATTCTTTTCAATCTGAAATTCGCAAGCAGAGACAGATCTAATGGGCCTTCTTTAGATGTTCAAAATGGTGGAAGGTTAGGGTCAGAGGGTCTTGAAATAGCCCTTTTTCATTGGATAGTATAAGTATATTCACCTTGAGCAATAGATCCGGATAATTGCACATAATTCCCCTTACTACTTTGTAATTAAGTCTGGAATTTCGCGGCCCAGGGGCTTAAATCGGCAGGGGGTCGACCAGGCTTATACAACTAGCAAAGCATCCTGGGAATGAGCAAATGAATAAAGCACTGACCCCTTTTGATTGTTAAAAGAGTTCGATTCATTTCTTTCAAACAATGAACAGCAATTCTACATATGGTCAGAAGCTTATTCATTTTTATTCACTGAATCGCTGTTGATATCAGCAACAACAAACGAGTTATCATACATTTGAAATAAAACGTATCGCTTTTGCTTTTGTCTACGTCTCCCAGGATTCTGACCCTGTCTTGGAAGGACACCCATGATAAGCAGAAGCGACTTCTGGCGAAAACCAAGAAGACTCTCTACGAGAACCATCTCCGCGACCCGAGGTTCGTCAAGTTACAGGAGAGCCTGTGCACCATCGAGACGCCCCCTACCGAGTAGAATGACACTGCAGCTTGCGAAAATGCTTGTCTGTCATCCGGTGGTTGTTATAGAAGTATGTTAATGTACTGATATCCCTAGGGAGGGTACTTTCTTAAAGCAGTCTCTCAAAGCGCAATACCCCGAAAGGACAGCATAGTGTCCTCTTTGTAGAGAATGAATGTAGATATGAAATGTTGACTACTCAATGTATTTACCGTCCAGTAAAGTACACAATCCATAAGTCTTCTAATGAATATTTAAAAAAATATTCAACCCGTCCATGGCTATGGCTATGCAAGCAAAAACACCGTCCAGTCATGAACAAATAAAGCTGACAATGTAGATAAGTCTATCACTATTTTGTGACCGTCCATACGTACGACTCCCTCCAGTTTCAATAGAATTCGAAAAAAAGGTCACATTTTGTTGTACTTAGAGAATTTATAAAAGTGTAGATATATCATTGCCCTTTGTAAATAGAATAGTTATACTTTGAAATCGCAAGAAGCTCAGTGCTATACTGTTCGTTGATATGTGTCGTTGTAAAAAGAACGATGTCTGCTTCTTTGAATTTTTGTAGCTTACCATACGATGACGTTTTGTTAATACGCTGTGGTTTCAAAGAGTATTCTGGTTTGAATCTATAGATCTCATTCGCACTTTTTTTGCACAGAGAAGTATAACTACTCAACGAGAGGTATAATTGCATTCTCTTCAAATTTGTTGTGCTGCAAATCAGTGTGCTGTCATTATCATCATTATACTTTTGTGCTGTAAGTTATATTTGAATTTACCTTTCTGTGTGCAATGTAAAAAGAAATAATGGAGCTCGGTATAAGAAGTGTGAAGTGAATAAAAGTTTTATGAAAGATGAAACATAAGTAGTCTTGTTATTGTGTGACTTCTTATTCCACTTATCAATCATGTGTAATCAGCTGATTTATTAAATACGATGTCTAGAATACCACGGCACAAACGCCAACAGAACAGGGCAGGGGTAAAGAAATATATAGGTATGATTTGAGACAAACAACAGAACATCATACCAATGTCAGATGGTATAAAATTTATCATGGAGAAGCCATCTAACAAATAAGCAACTCTATGGCTCTCTGCCACACATTTCATCAGTAGTGCGTCGACGCCGGCTCGCCCTGGCGGGACATGTTGTTCGCAGTGACGAACCTGCAGCTGCCAGGCGACTAATGCAGTGGCTACCCGAGGGAAAACACAGAGTTCGAAGACCTCACACTGTGCGAAAAGGGTCGATTTCCGGACGTTTCAATGATAGGATATTTCCGACAATATTACGTTTCCGACGATATTCAGACGTTTCTTGATCTCGATATCCTAAGTTTACGGATTAATATCTGGAGCCGGAAACGGGAACACATTTAATCGCAATATATCCGGATCCGAATATGTTAAAGTTTTGTTTCCGGATACCAGCCGAATATTCCGACTTTCCAGTAACGTATACGGATTTTTTTTCAACGGAGAGACCGCGAATACGGATGAATATCTAAAGCCGGAAACTGGAACACATTTAATCGCAACATATCCGGATCCGAAAATGTTAAAGTTTTGTTTCCGGATATTAGCCGAATATTCCGACTTTCCAATAACGTATGCGGAAATTTTTTATCAACGGAGAGACCGCGAATACGGATAAATATCTAAAGCCGGAAACGGGAACACATTTAATCGCAACATATCCGGATCCGAATATGTTAGAGTTTTGTTTCCGGATATTAGCCGAATATTCCGACTTTCTAGTAACGTATGCGGATTTTTCTTACAACGGAGAGACCGCGAATACGGATATATATCTAAAGCCGGAAACGGGAACACATTTAATCGCAACATATCCGGATCCGAATATGTTAAAGTTTTGTTTCCGGATATCAGCCGAATATTCCGACTTTCCAATAACGTATGCGGATTTTTTTATCAACGGAGAGACCGCGAATACGGATTAGTATCTGGAGCCGGAAACGGGAACATGTTTCATTGGTGCATATCCGGATCCGGATATGTTACCGTTTTGTTTCCGGATATCACCCGAATATTTTGACTTTCCGGAAACGTATGCGGGTTTTTTTCAACGGAGAGACCACGAATACGGATTAATATCTGGAGCCTGAAACGGGAACATGTTTCATCGTCGCATACCCGGATCCGGATATGCTGCAGTTTTGTTTCCGGATATCAACCGGATAGTCCAACTTTTTGGTAGCGTATTCGGAGTCTTTCTGCAACGGACATCCAGCAACTTACCGATGAATATCTATAGTCGGAAACGCATATCCGTAACACTGAGTCCGCAATGTATACGGTGTGTTTTTGCTCCTGAAATTATATATCTGAGATTAAACATACTAGCTAGATACATGGCAAAGAAAATACGAAAAGCAAGAATATTTTAAATCACTCTGTAATTGTTTAAGTCCTATATCTGAACAGTTTCATGGTAACGCTTACTGATGATTCAGATTCAAGTTAGGCATATAGATTTGGTTATCGGTAGATGTTCTACAACAGCGGAAATACAAATGTAGGTATATAACTTACTACACAGTGAACAATCTTGAACAGTCTTAATTGTGGTAATATATGTACAAAAACATTGCTGTTATAAGTCCTGGAAATCAAGGTATAAGTAATTAAAAGTAAAAATAAGATCAATAGAGACTATACGTGATATAATGTCAATATTCTGAATGAGGGTAATTGAAAACCAATGATACAAATCTCTTACTCGGTAAATCAAAGAATATAGAATGTATGCAGAAGTTATATCATAACATTTAGAGCTTCTTCTGTAACCTCTATAAATACATCAGAGTATGAATCATACAAATTTTGCTTAGGGATATTCACGTTGTAGTTTACTTATGAACATTTACAATGTGTTTTCACATGATGCTACTCATTCTGGGCGTTTGACGGCACACCCGCAACGGCAATTACGGTACGGATTAATTAACTTTGTTAGGCACCAGGTCTAACATGTTATCCGTGTCACATAAAGGAATGTTCTGATACAAACATGCTTCTTAAACGTATAGGTGTTAACAGACATATCATTCTTCCAAGATAGGCGTGCGGAAGTCACACAGGTTGGTTTGCTGCAAAGATGTTGCTGCACTGGAACTGTCTTTATAACCCCCCGATATACTCAGCGGAAGATGCTGAAAAATAAACGTGGCTAGAATAAATCAAATGTGGAGACGAGTCGAGACCTACTACATCAAATGCGCACCCTCCCTCTCCAATGATATGACACAGCGAAATAAACAACGATCGAATCAAAAACAAGATGGTCTACAACACTAAAGACAGCAGAGACCGGATACCTGTTTACTTAAAGTTTAGCCTTGTCTAATTCCTGTCGGATCATGCATATGGTCAAATAACGATAGCAAAAGGTAAAGTGAACAAAGTCGGCTCAATAAAGAAATGTAAATTATGTTTCCAACAACATTGAAATACTGCCCAACTGAAACTTTATCTTTGTAGACTTCACGTGACAAACCCAAACCAAGTCAATGAACTTTGCGATCAGTTGAGTAATAAAAACACTTAAACATATGGATGAAACACAAATTAGGAAAACGGAAAGGCATCGGACTTATTGGCAGACAGTACAGGTATTATACGCATTGCTGGAGAGACTTTGTACATAGAAACACGTGTCGGAAATAGGAACGCAGATTCCGGAATACCATGAGGAAATATGTAACATATACGGACAACAGATATTCTAAGATATTAACCGGACACGCAAATTAACAATTCCTGTGTCGAAATATTTCCGAAAATGCTGTGTGGAAATTCTTGTTTGGAAATGTCCAGATATACGCGACATGTGTAACCTTCAGATTTGCCTAGAAATCTACCCTTCTCGTATAGGGAAGGAAATATGTTACATACACTGTATACGGAAAACTGGTATTCCCGGATATAAGGGCAAATAGAGAAAAACACATATCTGAACCACTTAAACGCACGTGGCACGTATACGGAAGAATCAGGAGTACTGCTTTTGCCTGGGCATAGGGTAGCAACAGTTTCTTAGTCAATATATTTAGCATATCTATGTATAGTCAGAATACTGAAACATGGGTTGTAATATATCAACAACGCGTATTCGGTCTTACGAAACGCCCCTGTACAGTATCCAAAACAAAAACAAAACAATATCACGAAATAAAGACTGTTTTCTTTCGGATCGCATATGCATAAAAATAATTTCTAAATTATTTCAAGGTACTGTCAAAGATAATGTCAACAGACTGAACAGATTATAATACCATTCCTGTATGATATGTTAAAGTTAAAACAGATCCTAAGGTCGAACTGAAACTCTAAAAAGAATTGAAAAATAAAAACCCTTATCAAATGATGTGGCTAGAAACACAACATTCCTTTTGTTACTAAACTCGACAGGACAGCAGCAAAATAATGTTTATTATCCTCACATTGCCAGGTAACAGTCCTCAATATGATGAGTATCAGGTCACCAAACACGTAGCATTTACTGAGAACTGATATTTCACGATACGACACAACTAAGGATTGTTGTTTTTGCTTGGACTTGATATATTCGGCATAGGTATATTCAGAAAATTTCTAATATTTGTCAGGCCGGTATATTGACTCTTCTCTGTAGTCATGTTACAGCATGGATTTCTGTAGTATTCCAACCCCTGATATCTCCGTACACAGAGGGAAACACGTATTCGGAGTAAAGAAATGACCATTAACAGTATCCGGGAAAATGTTGATTACTGATATTCCGTATACACACATGTTTTCTATTATGATACATGTGGGTGGCCTGTTGTGCTTCACGGAAGAGCTGCTTGAAAACAATTTCTGTGAAACTCTCCTAGCTGCAAATTGACACACTAGAGTAAGAAATGACTAATTTCTGATGTACGTATTAGTTTAACCCGTCTCCAATTGTAGATATTGGAAGTTCAGTTACCGTGTTCTCGGCTTGTCCATGCTCCGCTGAGGTCACTGCACCCCGTTGTCCTCGTACCATCCACTTCGGTCCCGACTCCCGAGTACTGATGATACAGGTTATTCCTCGTCTTTGCAAGTTGGTTCAGAAAAGACGAATCTCGCGGTGTATTCCGTCAGATCGTATTGAGAATAGGATGTAAGAGACTCGGGCTCCGGCAGATACCTCCGGCACACGCTGAAACAGCTCACCCCGGCTCTTTCTCCAACTCTCAGCCGGAACCGTTAAGTTTGGCGCTAACATTCCAGGAATGCGTCATAGATGAACGGACCAATCAGAAATCAGGCATATTTTCCAAACCATCTGGTGGCCAGATCTTATCGTAATTGTGTACATACCAATGTCCCAACTGAGAAGACAGACGAGCCAGTACGGTTTTGGAAGGGTGCCCATATATATATATATGAATACATTTCCATGGCAGGCCACACGCTTGTCTTCATATCATGCTTTAGCAATAGATTGATGCAGGTATTTCAATTTTGCACATGCATGTATAAATCGGTTATGGAAATCTAACTTAAGTTGCTTTGATTGGCACAAGATCACAAAGTGTGTCACTGTTTGGCTTAATGCACTCGTGCAATTCTTTTTTAGATTTCAAGAACTACCAGAAACCCGAAGTTGTGTATTTGCTGATCGATTTGATAGTTTCAAGCACGGAGACAAAAAGCTCCCCCTAGAGGCAACATATATTATTGTACCGACCGTATCTTGGTCATGATACGCGCAAATACGTCCGGAAATCTAAGTGTCCCACAATGCCCTTCTGCTATGGATTGACATTTTCGGACTTATTTCCGGACAACTGTTTTGATTCTGGTCATTTTCGGAGTCCGAAACGCCTTCAGAAAACATGCTTCGTATACGGACAAAAGATAAACCAAGATATTTCCTGGACACAAAAATGAACAATTCCGGAATCGGAATATTTCCAGATATGCTGTGTCGAAATTCCTGTTTGGAAACTGTCCGAATACGCGGCACGTTCAACATTCAGATTTGCCTGGAACCTTTCTATTTTATTTTATCACAGAGAACGATATATATTGCGTAAACGGAACATCATCATCATCATCATCATAGTCGCCGCGTTCATCGGTTGACGATGCAGGCCATCATATGTATTCCCGGATATGTGGGAAAATACAGTAAAACGCATACTTTAACCTGGACTACAGAAACTAAAATGGCACATAATCGGTAGTACTTGCTTTGCATTAATAAAGATAGCAATTGTTTTGGATTCGAAATATTATCGGATATGTGTCATGACAAAGTCAACAGATATCTTCGTGTTTGTAAAGAAACACGCATTTGGAGTAATGAAACTCCCATGTACGGTATCCGCAAATATCCTAAGTCATATTTTGCTTGATCTGCAACGAAACAATTCCTGATTCAATATATTTCCGTAAATGTTGTGTATTGACAAAATGTCCGAAAACGTTCAGAATACTTGGCATGTCCAGTTATGTGTCAAAGTTTGGATTTGTCCAGAAATAGACCGCTTTCGCGCTTGACAACAGATTTCTCTGTATGCATAACGAAATACGTATCCGGAGTTATGATACGAACTTGTAAAGAGTCCGGTAAATAAATAAAAAACTATATTTATCCGGATTTGCTTGGAATAATTTCTTGAATCACAATATTTCCGGATATTTCAGGTGTCAATATAAGTACTTGAAAATAGTCCGTATATTTGACATGCCCAGTGATGTGTCAAACTTTGGATTTGTCCGGAAATGAATAGCAACATTTTCGGAGTCAATACATTCCCGGATATCTTACCTGTCACGGCAAAGTCAGAATACAACATGGATTGCCGAAGTATCTTAACAACAGATATCTCCGTATACATAAAGAAACACGTATCCGGAATTACGATACGACCCTGAACTGTATCCGGAAAAATAAAAAGTTGTATTTATCCGAATTTGCTAGGAAATATTTCTTGAATCTAAATATTCCCGAATATGTTAGGTATCGATTTGAGTACTTGGAAACGGTCCGAATATGTAACATGCCCAGTGATGTGTCAATATCGGATTTGTCCGGAAATGGACCCCTTTCGCGCAGTGTCACATGCACTACTTAATTGACATTGATTGAAAGAGACACTGGACTCTAAGGTTCTGCATTGATAGCTGCCATGAAGGACAGGTCGTACTGGAAAAACTTTATTGATTGTATCTCAACTCTCCGACAGTGGAATGGGTTAATTCTAAACACTGTTTCACTATCAGTGTTAGAGAACACTCTTCCGTAGATATGGCATAGGGGGGCACGAACCATTTACCTTACAATCATGCTCAACTCTACTAGAACATTGCAATTGCTACTCTAACGTATTGAAGGAGAAAATTCTGCATTTAGGAGTCCGAGCCAACGTCAACGAGATAGAGGCACATTTGAGGAGAAGAGGGGTTATAGCACACCAGGGCACATATATCTATAACAATAGTCGATACACTGTCTCAATGAGTTTCAGAACCACCTTGGTACGCTAGATAACAACTCGTGATAAAATTGCGACCCCATGCGGAGATATTGCAAACTTCATCTCTCAAAAGCCGACCGAGAAGTCAGTCAAAATCAGTCAAAAGATCTTTATTAGCATTCAGCAGACAGTCAAGACAACAGTCTGAATTACAGCTAATTTACACAATATTGATTTTGAAAATATTCATAATTTTCAAGAGAAGACGACTTGTCAAAGAATCAGCAACACAATTACAAAATGCTAAAATACGTACCGTATAAGTCATTGAAATATATATAGATAAGAGTGCTTGTAATCTATACGGAGGTATTCGACATTAAGGCTTTAAGAGATTTGTTGTGGAGCAGCGTTGCTTGGTACAGGAAAGATCTTTTGAGTCTCTCAGTTCTACATTTCGGCAGTGAAAGATGGTTGTGGTTACGTAATGTCCTTCCAGTTTCTTCTTTCCTATCATTGGTGATCATGTAGTGCAGGGGGTGGTCGCTTGCCCACATCTGCGGGAACAAGGCTCTCGATGCTTCTTCTCGTCTTGACTGTAGGGTGGGCACTGAGGGGGGCTGACGTCGGACTGCTACTGTCTTTGTTGATGATTCTCATCGCTCTTCTCTGCACAGCCTCGAGTACCAGACGTACTAAGAAGTCCAGAAACTTGAACAGTTAAGTTGCACCTTACAGATCTGTCCGAAAT
Organism: Branchiostoma lanceolatum; assembly: GCA_035149815.1. NCBI lineage: Eukaryota > Metazoa > Chordata > Leptocardii > Amphioxiformes > Branchiostomatidae > Branchiostoma > Branchiostoma lanceolatum. Next base: position 9,978,854 of record CM068877.1, on the reverse strand, counting down.
TGTAATGTCTGTAACCAGCTGCTTATTTTAGATGAAGTAATAAAAAGTCAGCTATCTGCTTTGGTTGTTGGGTTTCCCTTGGGGGACAGTGACGATTGAAAAACGCCACATAGCGACTTTGTACACAATTGCACGTCACCTCAAATGATGAGCTCCGTGACAAGACAAGTAAACTGTTGACCCCAAGGTCCGTTTCCTTCATGCATGACGACTCAACTTACCTTAAGTTTTAAGCATCTAAAACTAAAGGCTAGAAGATTGCACAGCTGTATGCAGAGTCAGCTAAAGCATCGGATTTTAAAGCAGCGTTGTGTAATTTTTCAGACATGAAACTTTCTTTTACAAAGGTCAATCTTTAAGATTTGTAGTATAACAAAAGCTATGAGACAAATATACGTCAGTCAGGAATGTAGTAATATCTTTTCCGAAACCACCCCTGGGTCGCAGTTATCAGATAACACACTCTAATGGAATTAACTTTTTATCCAATCACCGCTAAAGGATTTGCAATTGTATCAAGTCCATGGGCCGTTGTCTACACAGGTGTCTGAATGTGCCAGGGTAAGACAACAAGTTTGGCGCTGGATGTCAACAAACAACTTCTGTGCAGCAGAACGTTCGTGTGTTTGACACACGCGCAAAGCTAGTGTGGATAATTGTCTGCTGGGTTTTGTGTTTCTGCACAGTACGATGAAATTATCCCCGGAGTCACATGGGCATTGCATTATGAATAGGGGTGTGCCAAAAATAGGTTTACAATAACAAACAGATATCGATTATAACTGAGAATATTCAAAAGATTGATACAACCAACAACTTTATGTATTTAACTGGCTAGTTCTGACTTAGATACAATTTTAGGGCATCAAAATTGCTTTTTGTTAAGTTTTGTCAATGAAACACCCCTATTATGAAGAGTACTGGTACTGCCCAAACCGGTTCGGTAACCCACATACCGTTATACAGGTTGCATGCAAATATGGCTTCCTCCTATTGTTATACAGATAGCTCCGGTTGTAGGAATGTACCACTTGTGGGGAACATATGATTTTAAAGTATACCAATTTTTTTCCATTTTTCATTGATATTTGTATTTTTACCATTCTTTTATCATGAAAGGCGTAAGAATTAGTCTGTATTTAGTTTTCTTACAGTATTTCTTGGTTTTGTGAACTTAGATAGGAGTTGATATTTTTTTTATTTTCGAACACCCCCCTTTCGTCTCTAGAATCGTACGTCCAAGAAGCATCGTGCGAGCGTTGTTACGGTTTACCCACACGCAGCAGCCGGCGGCAAAGTGCACAAGCGGTCTGACTGTTCCCTCTATCCGCCACAACTTACAGGTAAGGACACTTAGACTCCAAACTGTCACTTAAAGGCACCGTTTTGAAGGAAGATTCGACTATCCCAGTCAGCCACAGGTGTTCCGGGTTGTTTCAGGTACCGTTGTTTGGCGTGACAAGGGTGGAATGTTCGATTTTATACAAAAATGTGAGAAATTTACCCATCCGGAAATGGTGGGTGGATAGCGGGAACCTCGAAGCGCCCTCCCCTACGAAATTCAATGAGTGTCACTCAGCCGTGTCTCAAGCCCCAAGTTTGAACTGTTCTTTGTGGAACTGATTCGAAACTTTGTGGCGAAAGTTTTCATGTAACTTTTGCTGGGCTGGTTTAAAGATTTAACTGTTTTCTCAACAGGAAGTGAAGTAGCGGGAAATGCCGAAGTCCTTCCTCGTGAAATGTCGGAGCTCCGGTCGGGAGGGCCCGCCGCCGGTCTACCCCGATACGAGCTACTTTTCAGGTGAGTAAAAAAAAACGCTACTTGGCAACTTAAACACGTCCGAGGCGGTAGTTTTTCTTCAATAAATCTCTGACAGCGGATTTGACGGACTTATCAGATTGTAGCAGGGTATATCCAGGGGATTATGCTGGTACATAGGAAAAGATTTGTTCCGCTGACTGTTACGCAAGCACTTCGCATTACACAAGTTTATAAGAGTTCAGTGATCGACCATGTATAGCTATAGAAATCAGATAGGTATGCTTAGATGTAGTCTATGCTGTAGTAGACGTCAAACTCTATTGATTTGACTTGGAATTCGCTAACACTTTCAATGGTTAGCCTTTATCTTTACAATCGCAACTAGGCAGTATGCTTCATTTTGATTTTGATGTAAGACAACTTTTGCGTGCGCACAAACAAACTTGTGGCAAGCACGTGGCCTGTGTAAGGGTAAACGTTGCATTCCCGTAGTTTAAAGGGAGCAAAATGGTGGCTTGGTAGAAAAACTACCGTCTGCACGACTCTTGCCCAAATAAAATGGCCACTCTCAGACCGGTCGTACCGCTACAAACTGCGCGCAGGAATTCGCCCGGTGTTGGCAACAAACATTCGCGGATTAGACAAGACAGGCGCGTCTGCGGTGCAAGCTTGGGGAACGGGACCGAAACATTACAGCGAAGAGCCGCTACCTGCCTCTTAACACTAGAGACACAAGGGATAAAGCTCTTACAGTGTCCAAAGCGTTGGTAACAGTGTACTTTAAGAGACAACTTGCTAAGACTCCTTGCCATTGAAATACAACAACTTGCGTAATGATAGAAAGGCTTTTTTCCTTCAAAGCATAAGAACTGAGATTTTTTTCCGTCATAGCTTTCTACATGTACCACAAAAGAGACGGAGTTTGCAGAAAATGACGTTTTCTCAATTGTTTGCGATGTTGTTTGGCAAAGGTTTAGGTGTGTCGCCAACCATGTCACTGTGTCGCCCATGCCCCTAGGGGGAAATGCCATTCAAATGGGCGCACCTTGCAGACTCTCTTCACTGACCCCGTTGGTTTCATCCCCACCAAAACACTTCTCCAAGCCTCCGTTACGACTGGCTAGTAAATCGCATTGCCGAACAAAATCCGCTTGTTGTTTCTGAGATTTACAGCGGACAAAACGTGGAGATTTTGGCGGGATTTCTGCGGTACAGGTGGGCGGGTGAGGACAGGAACAAGCGGTGCCCCTGGACCTCCGAAAGCGGTCTGTCAGGAACCTACCAATCACAACATCTTAACGGGGGTGCTGATAATCAGTTGTAAAATGCAAATGATAGGTTCGCACAGCCCTTTGTTACCGTTAAAAACGTTGAAATGTGAACGCTTCAGTAGTTTGTTCTACAAAATGCAAAATAGGTTTTAGAAAAATCTAAAATCGCCCCTTTCTGAAGGTAGAGACATGACCCTTCTCGGAAAGGTTAGTCGCGTTTCAAGACAAAAGAAAGAGGACGGGCCGGGTAATTTGCCTTTGTAGAGCGGAGCGTCCATACCTGTAGGGTATGAATATTGCCCTATAGTCCTTACTGTTTAACACAGGTCACACGAAGGAAGGTACAGCTGACAAGGGTTGGACTCATAGAGTCGAGGAGAAGTAATTTTAAAGAAAGTACAGCAGGAGGATAAGAAATACTTCAACAAGACAGAAATAAGTGTACATGATAGTTCTTATTCCAGGCATCCCCGTGCACTGAACTCGAAATTGATTTTGAAGACATCATTTGCTGAAAAAATGAATACTTTTAAGAATCACGGGATAACCATTGTAAATGCATGGTATCTTGTGATTGACAGATGTACAGACGACAAGATCAGGGGAGCATGGCACAGCTGACCAGTTATTTATTTTTGCTCTACTCTTGCGTCTCATATCCGTATGTAAACAGGACCACATAGACAAGATTCCTTATGATATGTATGCGACGCTGTTTCGCAACTTAAGTGTCACAGACAAAAAATTGATCTTGTACGAAAGCTTTACTTTCGTTGCAAAAATTCGCCTACTTTTTAACGTACTTCGGTAGGTTTTGTTTTGTTACGTCAGAAAATGATGCGTAAAGGTCAGGAAACCGTTGAACTTTGTGGACGTTCCCCCTGAAGTCTGCCGCTTGTCTTTTAGTCTGAAGTTACCGCCCAAGGATCGCCCAAGGCCTCTCAACGGTCCGGGTAGAACAGTCCACTTCATTACAACAAGAGGGGTGCCACAACACAAGATAGACAAAAAGTTATATTACAAAGCGCTTAAAGTTTGCTAGTTATATATTTCATTTGAATAATTCACAGCTACATAATTTAAAAGAGCAACAAGGACAGGAAAACGTGTGTAACGTCGCTCTAGGGTTGTCAATAATTGCCCCTATCTTCTTCTCGGTTGGAATCCAAATTGCTGGTAAGACTGGTTCTTCAAAGCTTTATGTCTTTTTACCTGGATACCGCATCTCTTTCTTTGTTTATATTAAACACAATTGTAACAGTCACTTTTTATTTTCCTCTCACTACAGTTCAGTTATCCCCGCCCCCTGGAGCAGTCGCTACGTTCGAGTTCCAACCTACCTCTGACAGCAAGTCAGCGCATGCGCAGCAAACCGTCCCACCGGAGAGCTCCAGCTGTGCGTCCGAGAGCGCCGCCCTACCGGCAGAGGTAGGAACTACAGCTTGATTGTAATTCTAATGTTCGTTTGACAAATGCTTATCTCCAAGCAGATATATGGCTGTGAGTCTATCAGTCCGTGCTGTATGTCTTTTAAGAAGCAATAGCCAATTTGTTTTGTTCGTCTTTTTGTAGGGTTCGAAGAAAATCTCACCGGCAAAGACAGAGCACAGAAAGACCAACAAACCTGTTGCCAAGGTTACAGGGACGCAGTATACCGTCAAACAGGAACGGTCCACCCCCGCGAAACCACTCAACGAAGCACGTCCCTACGTCTGCTCTCTATGCGGCAAGGACTTCGCCGTACAGCGCATGCTCAACAGACACATGAAGTGCCACAGCGCCACCAAGCGGTACAAGTGCGAACACTGCCCCAAGGGATTCAACGACACGTTCGACTTGAAACGTCACGTGCGCACCCACACAGGTAAGAAGACAGACGACTTCTCTTCTGATAACTTATGTACTTGAATTTGCACACCCTTCATTTTCTGTTTGTTCTGTTTTCTGGTGATATATATATGTGGGTGTGCGTGTGTATGTTATGTGTGTCACATTTGAAGCCATTTGCACGTTCGTTTTTCATGTTTTCCCTGTCAATGACTGAGTTTTGGATTCAATCACATCAAGACTCGCTAGGCGGCGTTTGTAAGTTTGTTGCTCTTGTCCCCTTATAGGAATCCGGCCGTACAAGTGTGAGGAGTGCGGGAAGGGCTTCACCCAGAGGTGTTCCCTGGAGTCTCACTACAAGAAGGTGCACGGGCTCACCCTCAGCTACGGCTACAAGGAACGGAGGGAGAAGGTATGCATGTTTCGACACTCGCTGGGCATGTTTAAACCACTCGTTACAAGTTACGGGAATCTTCTAAAAGAGCGAACCAGTCAAGAAAAAACATTTTCTACTCATTCTTTCATTCATTTCTTCCCTTATTCGCCTTTCTTTCTTTCTTGCTAATTCTGTCTCTCTCAATCCGTAACCATTTGCTTTTCTCAACTTTTGATTCCACCGCAAATGATTAAAAGTCAACGTTCCCCTCCCTCCTTTCCCCAGATCTATGTGTGCGAGGAGTGCGGCCATGCCACCATGAGCCCCGAGGAGCACCTGGAACACCTGAAACAGGTGCACCCGGACAACCCCGACCTCAACAAGAGCTTCGAGAGGAAACACCTGCTGAAGAAACAGACGGACGGCGAAACTCCAGACCACCTGGAAACAGATAGCGACGACAGTACGAGTGACATGAAAGAGGAGGGTAAGAGAAAGGACAATGGAAAACAGAAAGTGCCGGCGGCGAAGAGGATACGGGCTGAAACAGCCGCGTGAGATTTCTGAATATGGAAGTGCCATAGTTTTTTTTCAAATCATTCAACAACTCAATAACATAAATATGCAGGACTCAAATACTTGTTTTTTTGTTTGTTTCTGTACTGAATTGTGCACATACCACCATATATTCTTATACTACGTTGGAAAATGTAGGGAAGACATTCTAGCAACGCACAACAAGAGACACAGAGATGACAGAGCCGTTTCGAAACCAACTCATCATCATTGTAATCAGACCGGTGAGGGGATCTAAAAAATATCCACTGAGGGAGTTTGCCATGATAATTAATTTGTTGTATGACCACTTATGTACAGTCTTGATCGTCGCAATCTCGACTTTATTCCTGGCAAAGATGTTAATTATCCGTAGCGCAGTGCATGATGGGGATTTTGCAGTGTCAAACGGGGCAATTCTGTAGTGCATTGTGGGTATCATAAGTACTGGCTGTACAGGGTTGAGGAGATTCTATTTTTCTTACTTCAGTTCTTGTTACTTGCCACTATTATTCTAAAAATATATATACTTGAGGAAGGACGTTATTTGGAGAACGTCTTGCACGTCGAACAAGTATTATAAATCCTTAGTTATGTTATGACATGCCTAGGAGTAAATATCCGGCATATTTGTAAGTCTGGCGGCGGTTCTAGAGCCTCTCACACTGATAGGAATGTGTGTAAAGCTATAAGGTTGAAATACATATCAAGGCTTTAAAATATCCAGAACTATGCAGGCATATAGGTGTGTCGTACGTATACGGGCATATCTGGGCGGTAGATTTTCATGGTTTGCTATAGATTGTGCAATATCCACTGGGTACGGAATCCTTGCTACCGCTGCTATGCACCTCTCATTGTACATACCATATAAGGGGTGGTTACGGCCTTGTGTGGGGTTTTGCATATATTAGCATATATTTATCTATTTTTGGAAGTGACGAACTGTGGTGCAATATTACGAGAAGTTGGTTAGGGAGGATTTATAAGGGTTTCGCTGTGGGATACCTTCGGTGCCAATAAAGAGAGCTTAGATATACATCACTGTGATCTGTTTCCTTACTTAAACTGACAAGAAACACGCACACATCAAACAAGAAGAGATGATAACCAAATCCTACTTCGAGAAATATAAATATAGTGGTAAATTTGACGACAGAAGTAACGCAAATGTCACTGACAAGAATATGTAAACTTACACGTATGCCTAGGTCTCAATTGGAAATAGGGCTTGATAGGTTGGCACTTTCGGAGGTGAAGCCTACGTGGCCCCGTGGGACACCCGGAGGCTGCCGGGCTACTTTTTTGGGCCCGGCCGGGATCCCAAATCACTTTAAGTCGGACTTAGAATAAACGCGGGAGCCGGTAACAAATAGACGCCGTGAGCTAATCATACGAGTATCGAAAGGTAACCCCCCCCCCCCCTGAACCCGGCAAATTCCTGGCGTGGGGGCCCGGCCGGGACTTCACCCCCTACCGGCGCAATTGTGACCTAAGCATTTGTAACAAATGTACACGTACAGTCATCTAGTCTAGTTTAAATTTTTAATTTGTAGGCATCTCGGTGGTGCTATCAAATAATTTTTTTTCCTCTGAAAGTTCACTTGTAGCTTAAAGGAGTCCTAAACTCCAGAAGGCGGTGTTATTTGAATATCTATGAATACATAATCAGCCAACATTTTACAGAATTTTGCTTATGGTGAATTACACAAGGTGTGTTTTGTAAAACAATATGATACCGACTAAACCCTTGTAGACCCTACCCATGTATTCCCTATGGGTAAACATTCATCTTTAATGGTGAGTATTTTTGGCATAAATGAGGTTGGTTAAGCACAATAAGAAGGCCAATTGTTAATAAGATATAAAAGAACACAAAGCAAGACAAGTTTTTCTTAACCACCCTGATATTCTTTTTGTAATCTAACTTTTGTCAGGCCTTGTCAGGCCTATTGTAATAAACAATAGGCTGAGGTTGTTTAATTTGATTAATCAGAAAATAGAGGGTCATCTGGGGAATTCGGTAGAATATTGAATGCTTCTTGATGCGCATTGGACTAGTGGGTACTTTATCGTATACTGTATAAAGTAGTCATTTTTACTTCCTAAAACTATCATCTATTGGAAAATAACTCCCCCCTCTGGACTTTAGTACTCCTTTAACCTTGCCATTCATAAAGCAGACAGACTCCAACTTTATCATGGTAAGTGAAGATCGTTTGTGAACCGACACAGACTTCGTTCGACTATTCCTCCATAAATGGATCTATGACGTCATGGTTTCCTAGCGACAGAGTTGATTGTTATCGTTTAACGACGTGGAAATGACCATGACCGCTCAGCACAGAGCTTTATGATATTTTCTATTCAGAGAGTCACTGAAAATGGAGCAAAGGTTATCATATCACACATAAAGCGCTTCAGAGGCTCTATTCATTGTTGACAAGAATAGCTTAGTTTCATGATAAATGAAAGGAGTGAAATATTCACTTGTCACACCGACTCACTAGACCATTAACTTGCGCTTGCTTTTCAAAATTCGTGCTTCTTAAAGATTACAAGTTGTTACAAGTGTTTGTCCAAAGTACGGGATCAAAAGTGCACTTGAGGTTGTTTTTGGTGCAAGCAGCAAACATGCAAGCTTCTCACTGGACTGCGCTATGTTGCGCCAAATTGAGAAAGATATTCGCAAACTGGCGTCAATTAGCGCCATTCCTACCTGAAATTGCGAAGATTTTGAAAATGTTCCAAAAAACTTGCACCTGATCTGGAGTCGAAATTGAGAATGTGACCTTCTTTTTTTGTAGAAGTTACATATTCTACCAATGCGTCGCACGTCAGCGTGCCCTTACAAAGGAAATTGGCGAAAATTCACAAAGTTGACGCAAACTTGGTGCAGTCTTGTTAGATACCCGCTTCAGTACGTGTTAACTATGCAGAAGTATTCATACCTCTTGACTGCAAAATGCATATATATGCTACGACCAACATGTATCAGTTTCAAATTGGCCGGCAAGTTCTACCAAAAGCTCCGGAACTGGTGGATATACTGGCGGTAGCCCGCCGGCGCCAACTGCAAATGGCACAGAAATCTCCCATTCCATTTTAAAGACACGTAAAGAACGGGAACTGGCGTGGTGTTATTGAGCTACTGCCGTCAACTTGAGTTATGACCGAGACAAAACCGGAAGGTCCTCCTATCACTCGGCTTTAATATCATGTTTAACGCTGATAGGAAGCTAGTCCATAGATGGAGTACTAGGATTAAGTCAATATTTACCAGCTTTGGTCTAGCAGTAAAAGAAACATGAAGTATAAAATCCTTCCGTCGCTGTCAGCAAAGAGGCCAGGGTGAAAGGGGGAGGGAAATCGGCACTCACTCATCCTTTAACTGGTTTTAAGTGAATATCTTTCAAGTATAAACGATGGTAAGAAATGAAGATATGTTGATAGATTGGGAGGTAACTTTGCTGTTTCGAATGGCATAAACCTTGGCTATAAATCTCAGATGAAGTTTTGAATGCGAGGTTTGCAAGGCTTTAGCATATACATCCTTGGCATTTCGAAAATAACGTTGCAAATGTGTTAGGATTATCATGGAAGCTGCACCACAAGACCTATTCAACATGACTTATACTGAACATATTTGCAATGAGTATAGCTCTATCGGCATATCCCCGGGCAGGACATATCATGGCAGAAATATTAATTTTATCGACATTTTCGTTCAGCACTTAGAGACCAATTACCAGTAGGCGGTATATCCCATATATACATATCAACCGAACCCCAAATTAGATAGACAGCTTCCTAAATAAATCTACCATTGAAATGATATCCAAGCCTGAGGAGAATTCCTTATCACAAATACACATGTAGGTTTTCGAAGCGGCCATGTAGAGCTATCGACTTAATTAGTCTTAAATCTTTGATAGCGGATATACGTTATGAATATCGGTACAGTTATCAACAGTAAGGCAACACTCGAGGGCTCGCTGTGTTTGAACACCTCCCCCCTCCCCTACAGACAGCGCGTTCACAACTTGTTCCAGAAAGGGACTCAGAAATTGCTAAAGCAAAAGACAAAAACTCTAAGGTACATGTATCAATCTGGGTTCCACCAAAGAACACTTATGCAATCCTGTTGGTTAACGGTAAAGAAAAGAGACGAGTTGATGCTGTGGATATTGTGTTGTCAAAAAGGGACATGTAATAAAGCAGGCCTTCTCCACTCTTTAAAATGTGTCTGTTAAATTTTTGAGTTTGTGATGAACATCTAAGCATTAAATATTGCCTACTATAAATCTGCAGTATGCTTACTTTAGGGTTTGTTGATTTTCTTTCTGATCAGAGATTAAGTTTGATTGTGTTTTTTTTTCTCCCTTGGTTTATTGTGATGAAGTTTATGATTTTGTTTGTTGATTTTCTTTCTGATCAGAGATTAAGTTAGATTGTTTTTTTTGTTTTCCCTTGGTTTATTGTGATGAAGTTTATGATAATGTTCACAACCTTGTTATGTGGAATTATTTAGTGTACTAAATGGAGCTCGCAAAATAGATAGACCACCAATTTTTGAGTTCGATGTTTGTGATTTTTGGTGGTGTTTATGCTGCCTTTCTATTCTTTTGGAACCATCCAACAATATTGTCTTCTGATTGTATTCTGATTTCAGTATTATGTTTGTATAATGATATCTATATTATGATTTCTAACTCCTATGTTATATACTGTACACTTTGGTTAACTTTTGTTAAGTGCCATCCAGCCTTATTGTTTTTCTGCTATGTTAACCTTGGTTGTTCAGTATCGTTTGCTCATATTAGTCCAGTCATCATGATTTCTCCATGCCACCACACCCCTGATGCCTCCAGTACCTCCTCCATCTTGTACGACCCATCCCAGAAGACATGACACAGGTAGAACTACAAATCTCAAGTTATAATTGTAATGGCCTTGGCAATCATATTAAACGTAGGGAAGTTTTAACCTGGTTAAGGGATAAGCCATACGATATATATTGTCTCCAAGAAACACACTCTACAATACAGGATGAGACTAGATGGCAGAAGGAGTGGGGGGGGTTCCATGATTTTTGCACATGGGACCTCCAATCAAAGGGGTACAGCCATTCTATTTAAAAATAGTGTTGCTCCTAATATTTATGAAACAAAATGTGATATTAATGGCAGGTGGATAATTGTTGATTTGTCAATTGATGATTATAGATTTTGTCTTGTGAATATCTATGCGCCTAATGAAGACTCTCCTGAATTCTTTTCCAATTTGTGTAATGAAATAGAATGTTTTGATGTATGTAATGAGAATTTGATTATAACGGGAGACTTCAATACAGTGCAAAATCCACAGTTAGATAGGTCGTCAATACATAAAACATACCACCCCAAAAGTTATGATGCCATTTTAGAACTAATGGGAGAATTTGACTTGTATGACATATGGAGATCCAAGAACCCAAACACAAGTAGATACACATGGAGACGCAGAAAACAAGCTAGTAGGATAGATTATTTTCTTGTAAGCTTTTCTTTGATGAACAGGGTAAATAAGTGTGTAATTTCAGAAAGTCTAAAATCCGATCATAAGCTTATTGTATTATCTTTTGTGACTGTTGAGTTCCCCAGAGGAAAGGGTTACTGGAAGTTCAATCAATCCTTATTGGAAGATAGATCTTTCTGTCAAAAGACAATTGAAATTATGACTGAATTTTTTAATATTAACAGAGGATCTGCCAATCCTCATATAGTCTGGGAGTCTGCGAAATGCTTTTTTAGAGGACATTGTCTTAAGTACTCCAGCTGGAAAAAGAAACAATATTTATTAAAAGAGAAACAATTAATTGATCAAATTAATGAATTGCATAGACAAATAGACAGTACATCTACACCCTCTAGTTCTATTACTGGCACTCTGGAAGAGAAACAATCAGAACTTGAATTGCTTTACAGTCAACGTGTACAAGGAATTTTGCTTAGATCCAGGTCTAGATGGATGGAGCAGGGGGTGAGATGTAACAAGTATTTTATGAAATTAGTTCACAGAAATTATACCAGGAAAAACCTTCAAAAATTGAGAATATCAGATGAGATCTATACTTGTAATCCAGAGGAAATTTTAGACAAGCAAGCTGAATTCTATGCCTCCCTTTATTCCTTTAAAGACCCTCCAGAACCCTTAACCTCCCAGACCTCTCAAGATTTTTTCCCTAATAATTATGATAAACAATTGTCTTTTGATCAACAGCAGGCATGTGAGGGGTCGATAACTGAGGATGAACTGTTCAAGGCAATTTGCTCATTTTCAAAAGGCAAATCTCCTGGTATTGATGGTATTCCTTGTGAAGTCTATAAACATTTTTTCTCAGTATTTAAAGAACCAATGATTGAAACCTTTAATTATTCCTTGTCCCAAGGCTTCCTATCAGATTCACAGAAGCAAGGGATTATATCCTTATTATTAAAACAGGGCACTAATGGCCAATATAAAGACCCAACCATATTAGATAATTGGCGACCTTTGACCTTACTCTGTTGTGATACTAGGATTCTTTAAAAATGTTTGGCATTGAGAATTAGAAATGTAATAACTAATATAATAGATAAAGATCAAACCGGTTTTATACAGGGTAGATTTATTGGTGATAATATTAGACGGTTACTTGACATCATAGACATTTATGAGGAAGAAAAAAAGCCAGGCCTTATATTTATTTCAGATTTTAGAAAAGCCTTCGATACGGTACGGTGGGATTTTCTTATTAAAGCAGTTGAATTTTTTAATTTTGGTTCAAACTTGATAAGCTGGGTGAAAATTCTATATAATGATATAAATAGTTCTGTCTTGAATAATGGATATTTGTCAAAACCCTTCAAATTGCACCGTGGTGTAAGGCAGGGTTGCCCACTCAGCCCGTATTTATTTATTATTGCCATTGAAATGTTAGCCATCAAAATCCGACAGAATCATAACTTGTCTGGATTGTCTGTTCATGGAAAAATGTCAAAAATCTCACAATATGCAGATGATACTAACTTCCCCTTTAGTCCACATCTGGCGTCCTTTAATGCTCTTGTAAAAGACCTTGATAGTTTCTCTAGTATCTCAGGTCTCACATTAAATTTTGATAAATGTAAGATATTGAGAATAGGAACCTTAAAACATAGTAACTTTAAATTACCCACAAATCTCCCTATTCAGTGGATAGATGGAGGTGTGGAGATTTTAGGAATTCATATACCTGTGGATTTGTCCAACATAGTTGATGTTAACTTTAGCCCACGTTTGGACAAATTAGATAAACTTTTGTACCCATGGAAAGGAAAAAATTTATCATTATATGGAAAAATAACTATTGTTAATTCTTTATGTGTTCCTCAATTTACCTATCTCTTCCAGACCCTCCAAATGCCAGATAAATCATTTTTTGTACAGTATGAGAAAAAGATTTTTACCTTTATCTGGGGTGGAGGTCCTGAGAGAGTTAGAAGAAAAACGATTTATAACTCTGTTGTCAATGGTGGTTTAAGACTTATTAATTTGTATGCTTATGCTCTTTCCATTAAATCATCCTGGGTACCAAAGTTATATCTTAATCCTCACTGGTTTGCAGCTTGGCCACTACATACACACCCTTCCCTAGGAACTACTCTATTTCCCTTTTACCAACTCCAATCAGCACATGGTTTGAATATAAATCCTTTTCTATTAGAGATCTTGAATGCATGGTATAAGTATCAATATAAACCCCCCACTACTTCTGATGAGATCAAGCAACAAATCTTATGGATGAATGCAAATATTCTTGTTGAAGGAAAACCTATATTGTATGCTGCCTTTCTAAATAGACATGTGATTTTTTTAAATGATATTTTAAACAATGATGGTAGAATAATGTCATATGATGAGTTTTGTTACAAATATGGTCAAGTATGTAATAACTTTACCTACATGCAATTGGTCACTGCAATACCAAAAAGCTGGAAATTCAAACTAGTAGGAAACTTTTGTAACTATGTATGTAGACCAGAACAACATAATAGTAAATGGTTGACTAGAATTAAGATCAATAGAGACATGTATGAGTTTTTTCTCTTATCTGAAAAGCTAATTGATTGTCCACACAATGTACAAATGGCATGGCTGTACCTCTTTGATTCCCCTATACCCTGGAAAATAGTGTATACTTCTTTGATATATAGTACTATAGACCCTGTGACTAGATATTTCCAATATAGACTTCTCCATAAATTTTTGCCTACTAATCGATTGTTATATATTTGGAAACTAGTAGATAACCCTTTATGCTCCTTCTGTCATCTAGAGGAAGAAACATACATTCATGTCTTCTGGGATTGCCCGCAGTTAATAAAATTTTGGGATGACATTAAATCTTGGTTTTATGAGAAAACAGGTCAACTTTTAAACTTAAATGCATTTAATATCATATTTGGCAATTTATCTCGGGGGGTCCCTGTTATATGTAATGTTATAATCCTGTTAGCCAAAACCTATATATACAAAAGGAGAAAGGCTGGTCATTTAAGTTTAAATTCCTTTACCAAATATGTTAGCTTTTTTCAACAAGCAGAATATTTGATTGCAGCAAGAAGGGGAAAACTGGATAAGCACAGGGGGAAATGGGGGACTTTATGTTTATGTTTACAATAAGTTATTTTCAGTTGTGTCTCAGTTTTTTTTCAAATGACACTATTATCTATGTTTTGATTGAAATTATGTTATTGAATGGATAAAGTTTTCTTTTGTATATGACACTTGTTACTGGACGGAGAAAGTTTTTTTGTTTTATATGACACTGTTTTTGTATGACAAGTTATTACTGACGTCAATTTGTATATGACACTTATTTATGTTACTGAACTACTGACTGTGTTGTTTATGTTGTTGGATGGAAAATGAATAAAAAAAAAATAAAAAAAAATAAATAAAAAAAACAGTAAGGAAATATGTACATTGTATGTATAATCTCGATTATACAATTCATGAACCTCTAGAGGAGTTGTATTTGCTGCAGCTATTTGAGCGTAAATTTAATCATCGTGGATCGTGTATTATTAGTGGCTATTTGCCAACGTCAAGTACACGGCGTAGCTATATGCCTCTATATGCGTAATTTATGATTCTTCGGTACCTTCTTACAGCTCCGATCGGGTATTGCTGATCTCCAGGGGACTGGGGTCAACCTCTGTCTGCCTATTCATTAAAAAAGCTCTGTGATGTTTTTACAATTGATTATCACCTTGTACGCCCAAAAAATGAACACTTAACATCAGAAAAATCATGCTAACATGTAAGTTGGCAGACTAACGATTACCTAGTTTTCTCTCTCAAAACACGTCAAGAAGTGCAATAAACTGTACAATGACACCGGTTTAGTAGCCATAAAGGAAACTATAAACAGATGGCAAGCCTTGACTATATTCGGATATTTCTTCCACGTTAGCCTGCTACCATGTATAGAGGTATTACACGATGTTCATGTGTTTATCTTCACACTCAAGAGGATGCTGAAATTGGGTTACAATCCCTGGGAGGGGCTCGATCAATTTCTGTTGTTGTAGAAAATGACCGGCCCCACCGTGGATCAATAGGACCACCTGAATCTGTCGTTAACACTATACAGGGCAGTGTGAGTCGTGAAATGGCAGAGCTAGTACGGAAATTGTTTGATAAGGATTAAAAATAAAAGTCTTATGGATGTTGATTTTACCGGCGGCGCCAATTTGAGACAAGCGCCATTCTCAGGAATAAAATTTGATTCTCATTGAGAGAAACCGTGTACGAAAAAGCTCCCCCCCCCCCGAAAAAAAACATATTGAAAGACATATCAAAGCAACTTCTGTCGGCAAAATGTTAAACTCCAACATTATAATTCATAAGGAATATTTTGAGCAATATGTTTTTTACCGCAGATATACATTTGCTGAAATAAGTTGACACGAATACAAATTAATGATCGTATTGGTATCAAAACATGTTTTTATCATAACGCAAGAAAAGGCAATAGGTTATTTCTTTAATCATATCCTCTAAAACATTCAATTCTCTACAGCACGTAAGGCAATTAATGATTGTACTCATCGCCATGATTAATAACAACTAGTTATCTAGCACAAATATTGGGCTGAGCTCATTAATACACAAGGCAGAGGCCCTTCCAGACTGCACAATGTGGAAGGGAACGAGACCGATGTTATACAATTATCTTCGCCATCAGTCTCAAGCTGAAATATTACTCCCCAGAGCGGCGACACAATGGCAAAGAAAGCTAGAATAATCGAAAAGGCGGAGGAGGCAATCCTTTTTAATCACTTGCCCAAGTGTCATTAATAAAAAGGCCGAATTGAAAACACAAATTGGAGCTACTGTAGTGCTGACAATGGGGAGATTGCACCTGCACCGGGCAGAAGACACATCGGCGTACCGGCATGTGAGGTGACCCGTGCCCATAATGAAATGCAGTGAACTGGCGATGGATGTTGATTGATATTAGCAAGGCCGCTAGTTGATGTAATGGCGCTCCTACTTAACGGTACCTGAAGCCTGTCTAAGTCTCCAAAGCGGTTCATCTTTTGTGGAATAGACAACAACAAGTGTACAGGGGAGGGTCTGAGGGATGGTAGCCATGTGCTGCTTCCGCAAAAACATCCAAGTATAACAATTGCAACGTCTAATAGGACAGTGAATTGGTAGCAACAAGAGATGAAATATAACATTGCGCACATCTTCTTTTCTCAAGATCAGTGTAGCAATCAAGTGACCAATGAATCGTTACATTATGACCAAAACATTACCGCTGAACATGTGTAGAAAGGAGGACTGCTGTACCTGAGCCTACTCAATGTTCAGTTCGCTTATTTTATTCAAGGTGTCACTGGCAGTACACTTTTACATTTCGCATCTTTGATACCCATTCGGTTTAGGAATACTTTATAGCTTACAAAGGAATCCGAATGGAGTAGTTATCAGGGTTTAAACTACATGCCCCTTTGTTCCAGTTACTGGTTATCTGGGACAAATATAGATCATCCTTCACAAGTGACAACCGCGATTGCCTGCCGCATGGGAATGGGATGAGTGGGGAAACTAACCTGCCAATAGAACACTGAATTATACGCTGCTGCGTAAGTACGTTGTCTTTATCAAAGTGGAAATTGTATTCCACTTGAAGCTATCTAGAATATATTTATCTCCATCTGTAGAAGGAAGGCATATTACTCTGTAAATCTAGCTAGCTCTTATCACATTTCATAGGAAGAGCACAAGTTTTACTCGAAGACTTTTGCTTGCTACAGGTCTGCATGTAAAGTGTAAGATCCAGAGAATCAATTCTTTAGCTGTTTGACTAGAGCTACCTGTGCTTATTTTCTAAACTGTAAAATATGATGAATGAAATTTTAAGTTTCCCATATAAACCTGAGTTTTCCCCTTTCCTTGCAGTCACCTTGGACCGTGTCCTTTTAACACCAACCGAACCACAAATTAGATAGACAGCTTCCTAACTAAATCTACCATTGAAATGATATTGAAAGCGGAATTGCTGTCCAGTCAGAATGATGTATGGTTATAACATGACCTCTGCTAGGCGCCGACACGCAGCCATCTTGGCTGTACATTGACTAATATCAACCCGTCTGGAAATTGTATGAGCAATTCGCGATGAATAGCACACCGGAAATTAACCTGATCTCATTGGGATTGTGGGCAACCGGGCATCGAAGCGAGGGCGTCAGCGCTTCGTGTAAATATGGATTAATTTCAAAATCAGAAAAGAAGACAAATGTAACGGAATCATCTCCCGTTCCCTCACAATGCTCTACGAATGATTTATAAGGTTTTCTGTCATCTTTTCATTTCTTAGTAATCCTGACATCTATAAAGAGCTACATGGAACATGCCATCGTCCACGCCTTCGTCGTTGATGCTTTGAGCTGCTGCAAAGGTCAACACCTCAAACAAAGTCTAACTAATGCGCTGTAAGATCATGAGGCTAATCTAGATTAAAGCAGACTGCTTCAGCCCGGGGCCACAGAACCTCCACGGCAGCGGAACGTTACGCCCATCTAACCAGGAGTACTGTATGAATCATGTAAACGTCGTTACGTTGCGCTCCATGGGCTCGTAATTTTACGTAGGGGTCATCACAACACTATTATAGGTAGGACGTTTGCAAATGAAAAATAAACGATGTGTTTGATACACAATCGCATTATTCCCACAACCGGTCATGGAGAAAGAAATTAAACTTTACATTACACTTCAAAAAATGATTATGTAGAATTTATTTTCATAAATACATACTACACATTGCACCTTCCTTACCCCTGTATATGGAATGGCATCTCTCTCGGCCCTGTGGTGGATTGAAAATCAATCAGCGAGCAGGACTTGGAAATCACGGTAATAAATAGTCAGGAGCCCTGGGTGTATCGCCAGTCACTCAGACGGGCGCAAGACCTGCACAACAGCCTGAGACAATTCAGCGAGGATGTGAGCTCGGCTCGAGTGAACGTTAGCGGCCCCCAAGCTAGTCGGTCTACAATTCCAGACGGGTTTCTTTGCTGCAGCTGCCGTGCGAAGCCGATCAAAACAAATCGTCAGGTAAGAGGCCTCGTTAACGTAAAACGTCTTCTACATGCTTCCATATACTGTATATCTCTGATAATGTTTTGTTTATAACCTTAACTTGTACATATTTAAGTAATACGTGTAATATAGGGGATTGATATTCAAATAATGAATGGTTGTTTGTCTGCTTTACCGTAAATTGTCGGTCCCTTTGCTCTGATAGAGAGGAAACAAATTGGATTTTGCGGACCATGGCCAGTGTAATAACAGATTTCGTGTACACAAAACCACCAGACAAACAGACAGTGTAGCTGTAAGTAAGATGGAGAGAATCATACGGATAGTTAGCGGTTATCTACAAGAAGAGCCTTCGACACGATTGCAGGAGGTGGTCTGCAGGGAAAGGATAGGGATGGTGCCAAAATGATATTCGATTACATTGCTTATATTTACAATAAGACGAAAGGAGAAAAGTGCGACTGCTGGATTCCACATTACTGATTGTATTTTTTGTTTGATTGCACAACATCTACACTAATCTGTGCAAAAGATATGAAGGGATACTCATTGATTATGATTATTCCCCCATCTTGCTAGTTCATAGAAGTAACATTTGTTTGTGTATAACGTTTTATCTCAAACGACAATGAGCTCGAGCTCGAGGCTCTTTCGGCAGTTCATTATGTCGCAGGTTGGGTCTTGACATAGTACATGTAGTTGGGTTGGTAGGAAATGAAATTTAGACGAAGATTATATTTCTGATGCCTCCCCATTGAATGCTACATTGCCATTGTTATTGTACCAATCTACATTACGCATTTGGTTGCTAGCAGTCAGTTAAATGGGTGATTGACAACGTCCTGAGATTCGAACGGCGTGTTTTAGCCAGCTATATTAACAGTAGTATGTACCTTGACCAAGACTGAGGTTACGCTTTTGGGACTTTGTGTGTCTGTGTGTTTGTGTGTCTGTGTGTGTGTGTGTGTGTGTGTGTGTGTGTGTGTGTGTTAGTTTGTGAACTGCACAACGCGAGAAGTTGTTCATGTATCACGTGTATCTGTATGTTATTTGATATTGAGAATGACAACATATTGAGAATGATATGGTAACCTCTGTGTACACAAAATGAAAAATCTCTCCTTGTGGCGCTCCATGGTACTGCAGCATGACGTCCGGTTTCGATACTTCGTGTTCTGCACACGCTATGCTCATGATTCTTTAATGGCGGATAGCTCTTGAACTCGTAAAAACATTTAGCATAGTTTGCGCTATTTCAGAGATATTCATATAAACCTCGGCCTCTTTACCCGAATAACCTTGATGGTACACCCGTCTATGATATGCACATAAAGCTAGCTTTGCCGAATCCAGATAAGAGGCATAAATTGGTATTTTATTGCGACTAGCGCGATCAATGTTTGAGATTGTAGCGGAATACAAATAAATCACAGGATTATGTTATTATGTATTTAGAGCGAAAGGGAGAGAAATCTAAATTATACATGACACTAACAAGGATTTTGTGGTGATTTAAGATGCAAGCCTTGAAAATGGAAAGGAAATCTTGAACCAGCCTGAATTCAGTGGTGCCAGAGACGAAAGTTTTGTGTAATTAATGGAATATTTGTACAACGGTAAGAAATATAATTGTATATTCATCGATATCATTCTATCTTGCCTTCCGGAAATTAAGTATAGCAGAGAAAATAAACGTATATCAACCTCCTTGGCAAGCGTATACCTATAGCTAGAATACGTTTTCTTATTATCATTATGATTACATTCAATGTGCACCTACAATATGAATTTTAAAAATAGCACTGCCATTCCGATACCGGGTTTCAAACAAAGCAAGTGGTCGTTTGATATTCTCGGTGAGATTTCAATATGGGCAAAACTTCAGCTCGTCTTCCGTCAAGCAGCGTGTAATGTTGAAAGGTTATCGCACGCTCATGGATTCTTGTGCGGCGTTGGGAATGGTTTGTTCGGCCGCTATTTGATGCACTACATATTCCAGCGCCTACGGGCACCCGTATTACTATTGCATGTCACCTTGGCGCTTAGAGATGGAATATCCTCCCTTTCCGAGGGTGTTAGCGAAAGCTGAAAACGATCGTTTTTTGGCTGTCTACAGACATCTCGTCTTCCTGTAATCGACGTTTTTTGCCACTCTCATATCTCTTAAGGCCCATTAGCGCTTCCTTTAGGAGTGAGAAATGATGAGATGTCTACAAATTGGCACTTAAAGACTCTAGACGTCTCATGAAGGTACTCCGGTAAAGAAATATTGCAATATATCATGCCATTGAGAGCGTAGTTTTATTCCCATAAGATCTAGACTGGCTCGTTTGACGCTACAAACGCAGCAGTCTGCTAAATTTGGTGCAGAATAAACGACGAAGGTTTCATCAAGCTGTACTTTCCTTTCTCAGAAGGATTGCGACAGTGCATTTGTAGATACGTTAATCATTCAAGGTGTTAGTTGTATGGGAAATAAGAGATGGAAAGGAGCAATTTACGGTGGAAATGACGTGGAAATGATTCTACGTACAATATACCTAGCTCCGATCGACTTGGAGCACAAAATAAATCATAGAGTAAAGCGACAACAGTTGTGGATGGGGAAAGTTGTACATGGAAAATCCAGAATATATCAATATTTCCTCATCGTGAAAGTGATTTGATTTCTGAAACGCTGAAGAAAACTACAATATTTACATTTTAACACTTAAGATATGATCAATACTGCTAAAAGATGAAGGAGTAATAAATATTCATAGATTTCTATTGTCATTTTTGAATTTATCTGTGTAACTTTATAGAGTAATACGAGTCATATTCGCTTCGCTTTTGCTGTATCCAATTGCGTAACCTAGTATATGTAGTTACTCAGCTTTTAAAGTTCCGTGCACTATTTCAATTCTTTACTGTGCTCTTAAGTAGTTAGGATGAGTCTCGTTATCTTTTTATCAAATCATCCGTTGGGAAAAATGACGGATATGAAAACATCGGCAGTACCATTATTCCAAAGTTCTATGTAAAATCCGATTCCTTGGTCCAATTCAATTTTTAAAGTGAACGCTTTTCTTACCTCGTTTCAGTTACTGCCCATTGCCATCTATTGTCTGGCAGACTCCATATACATGTAAAATAGTAGAAATTGGCCAAATAGACAGATCTAGACCTAGGTTCCATACTGTACTGCCAGGCCAGCTAACTCCTTTGGCACGTTATATGTCTATTTGGCAAATTTTCACTATTTTTCCAGCGACCTAGGCCTACGGAGTCCGTTAGAAATTAATTACAATCTACAGTTACTGTACAAGGTATCCTTGGTTACTGTAGATGGTGCCAAATACGGTGAACGTATTTGAGCGGTCGAACCTGCCATGGCAGAGTGGTATATTGGAGCCGGTTTATTGCCAATAGCTTTTATGGAGGGAAATACAATTCCGTCCGGCCATTAAGCAGGCCTAGTGCTTTTACTTGGTGGTGAGTGCATGATTATACACAAAGGGCTACTAATCAGCTGCAAGGGGCCCAAAATCTAATCATTTCCAGGCCTCATCAAGACCTACCCACATACTAAATTTCAATACAATCCCTCCAGGCCTTCCCGAGTTATGCTGTTGATCCACACACACTTACGTACAAACACACACACACACACACACAGACACACACACACACACACACACACACACACACAAACACACACACACACACATATTAACACACATTCACACATGAATTAACGCTACCGAAAACTTACCTTGATAAGGCACAAGCCTGTTGTACCGAACTAGCTAACTGTCGATTGCCTCCGTTGTAAAAGCCAGAATTCTAATGTGAAAAGTCTTGTCATTTATCAATGCAAAATTAACTTAATTACTTGACTGTTTGCGTCTATGATAGGTAATAAGTCATTTGACATTGAAAATACAATTAAGCAATTATTAAATGCACAATCGCATCATGTACGATCTGTACATACAAAGACCACGCAAATACATGTAACTTTATGATTGTTATCGACACTCGTTCCCGTGGGCGTGATTTGAAGAGTCGTGTTTGGCTTGTCCCGGATTAAACACGTTTATTAGGTGTAGAAGACGACCTCTGGCATGAGGCCCATCTTAGGCTGGAACTTCGTCAATGTGTTGCCAGCACCCCCCACCCCACCCCACCCACACACACATTTCTGAAAGCTGTAACTTTAACGTTTATGATAAGTAGTACGAAACCACCATTCTGTAAGCATCAGTTACCCAGCCGTACTGTGCAATATTGATTTTAGTTTCATTTATTGGCGTGGCTGCAGCATAACATATTTTTACGGCCTGAAGGCTACCCAAGGGCAAAACATGATGACGAGTACAGAAAAAACCTACTCAAAATGACAAGGCTACTCCTTTTGAAACATTATGGAGTTGTTTCGACCGCTTTTATTGTCTTTTGACCATTTTGACCAGTAAACGAATAGCCAAAATTATCTTGTGAGAAATATTTTTACAATCGGTTTTCAACCATCTCTGAGTCGCTGTTCGGCAAATCTTCCTCAGAGTCACTGACGAAAAGTAGCGGACGCTACTTGAAACGTCTGACTGTTTCCAAAATCATATCCAGTTGCTTGAGTAACTCTTATTTTGCGTACCTCGGAGTCCTTTTCCGCTTTGCACATTCTTAAGCACCACACCAGAGCGTGAATGATTCAGAAGGTGTTAATAGTATAATCAAAGTTATGGAATCCACTCCAGTTGATAAACTACAGTAGCAACAACGAAATCCCCTCAATATATCGGCCTAGAGTGTGGAAATCCAATACAGCTTCAACGTCGGCTTAAAAGATCAATAATGGCCTCTAGGATCCTGGTAAAAGAGATCTGGTGGCGAAGAACCTACAAGCGCACAGCACTTGGGTATTGAATTAATAGTGATGTCATGCACAACAGAAACATAGCCCACAGTGGCTTGAAGATAGGTATGCAATTTGTTTTTTTTCACTTCCGTAAAATTTGACATAATGTCATTTGATTGCATTATTTCTTTAGTTACTTTTCCTTATTTGTTCATCAATCTATAATGATTAGCTTTTTGTTGTTATTTTATCTTATCTACTTATGTTTACATATCAAAATGATGAGATATCATAAAGTAATCGATCGCAAATAAGGGGAAACTCTGGAAAAACCTTGGAGGTTTCACGTTTATCCTGCATGGTTTTCTTTCAAAATGTACTTGTTTTTCTATGTGTAAATAAACAATAAACAAAATCAGAAAGAAAAAAACACAATCTATATGCAGCACGTTAGATGTTTTAGAAGCTTTGAGAAGGTTTAATGTAGTTTTGAAAGACACGACTCACCATCCACATATGCTAGCGGTTAGCTACATCCTAGTCAGTGCATCCCTCGCATCCAATCTCCAAATTATCCAGAATGTAACGTGATTAATGAACAAATTACGGCTTCCGTCGCGCTTACTGAAGATTTATGGGGCGCCTTTCTGTGACATTATGAGGAACCATATTTCATTAGGAAAAGTCTTGTTAAGCCGACTCGCTTGAATGGCCTTAGGGCAAACGCACAACATGTATCCATAAACGACGCTGATTATGCACACCTCCTTAAAATGGGCTTATTACCTCCGTGCATGGAGGTTTTGTTTTCGGTGTGTCTGGATGTTTGTGGTTTGTGTTCGTAGTTATTTTGATACACTGTAAGTAGGGAAGTGAGTGGGAAGATGGTGTCACCGCAAAGATCAGACTTGTGGAGTGACAGGAAGTAAATTTTGAGAGGTGGTAGAAGTAATCGTTTATCAGGCATTCCAGGTCATGGGGTCAATGGAAGAAGCTACTAATTCACAGGGAGGTATTGTTTTAGTTTCTCTATGTTTTCTCAGTTGTATATGATCCATATGATAATCATGTTCATCGTATGGTGACAGGAAGTGATCAATGGACACATGAAATGTTAATCAAAACCAGATTCTTTGCAAAGTTAATCAACCACAATCAAACAAGACATAAAACAAGAAACTATAAGTATTCAATAGAGCCATTTGAACTCTTCGAGCTCTTGTTGATGAGATTTTCCTTTGCAAAGCTAGGAGTCCCACAGGAATGTCGTAAATAGTTATATAGGTTTGTCTTTTTTCCTAATGGTTATTATTGGAGCCTTGAGATGAAATTACTCGGCACGGCCAGACGGCTCCGACTGTTGGACGAGAGCCAAATGTATCTCCAAATTACGTTTGTGCTTGCTAGTGCGTCTCATTTGTATAAAAGCAATTAGCATTCTAGTATATATTGGTTGCATGTAAATGGACGAATGTTAGTTATGCAAAAATCGCACAGACTTTATTCTAAACATTCAGGATTTTGAGTGTTAATATTATGAGACAAGCTAACGTAAACATGTGTTTCATCGAGAATTAGTTTTCGATATTTGTATATGTCAACATCTAGGCGACGGACGTGTTTCTAAATAGCTATTTTCATATCAATGACGGAATAAGTGATAGAAAAACGATGAGAAATGTGTTAGTAAATATTGCCTTTAATCAAGCCCTTCAGTAAATATCATATCATAGATGGCTGGCCCTTAGAGATGAAATTCTATGTATTTATATTTCTTATCTGCTAGCGACAAAAAATATACGCCGTAAAGAAAATGAACGTCAATGGTTTGAGTTGATAGTGATTATGTAGCATAGCATTCCCTATGAGAGTGCTGTATAGTACTGACAGCGCTTACGTAAGTGTCTGCATATATTGATTGACCAGAATGGCTGAACGTTGACATTGACCACTTTAAAGGCCACCACCGTCAACTACATGAAGGGAAAAGTACATCAAGCCTTCGGCAGGCGCCTTCTAAGTAGATGGTTATCAGATTTTGCTCGCTCTCCGGAATACCAACTCCGAGTCATATTGATTTTGCGAATCGCTTGAGTCGACAGCCGAGTACTTTATTCTCGTCAGATGTTATCACGATGACAGTTACGGCTCTTTGTATATACAGTACCTCATTTCACTCCACTTACTAATGCTTTGAATCTTAAAAATAGCCTATTCTAAGTTGCCCATCTTTGGACGACTCTATTCAATTTGACATATTTTTCTTGGCTTATGTGTTGGTTTATGTAGCAAAACTTTTGATCAAAGGTGTGTGTTATAAATCTATAAGATTAAGGTTATTCATTGAGGTAACCGAAATTTAACCCCACCAATTTTGTTCGAAATCAAGTCAAGTCCAAGTTGATTGCATGCAACAATTGTAACAGGTACAATGTAAGGCTATTTGCTGTTGAAGGGCTAGTTATATTAATCTAGTACAATTTACATGCAGCTCTAACCCTACAGTATTGATAGAAGACTTAATGGTGTGCTCTTGAAATTGTTGCAGCATTCCAACTTTCATCTAGATGAAATTATGATATTGTAATATAAAACATATTTGAAACTATGATATGATATCACACGATATATTATATAACATATTATGATCATAACGAGGAACACAGCAATAACTTCAGGAATAGCCATGGTATCGCGATGATGGATTTCGCCCATTAAAATTTGAGATGGAAATCTTGACAGCAAGCGT
Organism: Branchiostoma lanceolatum; assembly: GCA_035149815.1. Classification (NCBI taxonomy): domain Eukaryota; kingdom Metazoa; phylum Chordata; class Leptocardii; order Amphioxiformes; family Branchiostomatidae; genus Branchiostoma; species Branchiostoma lanceolatum. The sequence continues at coordinate 9,952,853 of CM068877.1, read as the reverse complement.
ACATTGATGGATACATTTTTCATAATCTCTGGAGACCACCCCTTACTGTTCATAAAAGAAAGAGGAATAGATAAAATCAGCACGTTACAGAACTGGGATAGATATTTGTCAGGATACCATTATCAGAAAGAGCCCCCCATTTCTGCTTTATCGCCTACAGGCAATGCTGTACTGCGGCAGTTTGAAGCATCAATTCCATACAGACGAAATAGGAACCATTTACATTGAGCATACAGCCATTATGTTGTCCAATATTCTCATTTTGTGAGGTGTGTTTCTAGATAAAAAATATCCCGTACTTTGTACAAATAAGTAAATACATCAAAGAATGGTTAGACCTTAGAACCAGTAGACTTATTGTAAACGATAAGTTAACTCAACATGTTCAGTTGTTCATATACCTGTACGCATGCAGGTTGAGTTTGTCATTTGTTTTATCCTCTTGTTGGTATGTATGGCTGTAGTAGACCTGAAGAAAGTCTCTGTACTTTGTTGTGTCTGTATCTGTATCTATATAGCCGGTATAACCGCTCTTCGGCGTAACACACCAGCTTCGCAGGCACGCGGCGCTGCAGCAGCTTGTAATGTTACACCGAACGGCCTGTCACACCTAGCCTTTGCACATCACACTGCGACCGTTCTTTAGTTTAAAGCTCAGAATCTAGTGAGGATATTCCTACAGTATTTGCAATGAGAACGAGTTCCATTCGAGTGTCAATTAAGATTGTCTATCTTTACAGGATTCCCAACAGCACCATGGATTACCAGCGTCTAAACGACAGCGACAAGCCGATTACCCTAAACGTCGGTGGTCACATCTACACTACCGCGTTCTCTACCCTCACCCGATATCCCGACAGCACCCTCGGCATCCTGTTCGGCGGTGGGCAGAAGTCCGCCATGTTGGATGAGAGAGGGAACTACTTTCTGGACCGGGACGGGGAGATTTTCCGTTACGTTCTGAACTATTTACGCACGGGGCAGCTCAATCTTCCGTCAAAGTTCCCGAACTTTGACCTTCTGTGTGCAGAGGCGGAGTACTACCAGATTCCGGGGTTTGGAGTTGCCTTAGCAAAATACAGAGTAAGAGAACTTTGTAATTGGTTACCTCAACAAAGGATATTATTTTTCATTTATGTTCTTGCATTGATAACAAAGCACAGCGTAAAAGTTGCTACAGTTTATTGGGTACCTTCAGCTCTATCCTAATCTAATCCTGGTAACTTAATTTTGGACAACGGTTTTCCGGATCTAAAAGGCTGCAAGCCTTGAAACTAATTGAAAATGAAGCTTGTCATTAAAACTTATGACAATTTTTTGATGTTATATAGAATAAACATGCTTATATCTAATATATAGCTATATCATTTATTCCACAACGTAAATACCAATAGGTGCATTTGACTCTATAAGTTTGCAATTACTTCCGAATTCAGTGACCAGTGTTAATTTTAGGGCTTACCCCTAAGTTGAGTTGCGCAATCTCCTTTGTAGTCCCTACTTAAAATCTTTGAAACCTTTCTTTTCGTTGAAATTTTTTGCCCAATCTGGAGACTTTTTTGGTTAGAAGGAACAGGTAGGGTCTTAGCTTTCCCGTTTGGGTTGAAAATTCTTTAGTTCAGCAGTTTAGATGGCGTAAGAACATATGTGAGTTGTTGGGTCATGCGGGTGGGTATGGCCGGGAACTAGGTCAGAGATAGGGTCTGTTTACTTCCGGGTGGCGTTTCTGCGAGTTTGAGCTGTACAACCTTCTGTTTTCTTTGCATGTTTATCAAGTATACCCTTGTGACTTCCTGGTGGAGAAGAGTTTTTAAGATTGAAGTTAAGGTAAGTGCTTTTATAGGGCCTTACTTTAGTGGGTCTTGTCATGGCCGGCAATGGGGGCAAGTAACTTTGTTGTAATCCCTTTATTCCAGGCCGGTCTGGGAAACATCTGTGTGATTCTAGACGTCAGTCCCGAAGGATCTTCCCTCGGCGTTTTCGGAGCCCGGAATCTTCTCGAAGAAACCCTCGGAACCACGTCCGGGAAATTCCGCAGCCAGTACTACAGCGACTGCGTGGTGAAGGCGGTGGAAATCTTCGACAAGCTCACAGCTCGCGGTTTCATCCTGCAAGGTGCAACAGCGACCTCTAGCGAAACCGAGGAGAACGGCCTCAACCAGCAGCAGACGTGGACATTCTGTCGTTCGTGTTACACTTAAAACGTTCCCAGTGGACATCGTCCAACTATCTAATTGAATAAACGTATAGTTGCCTTGTAATGTAAATAGTCCAAAAATAGTATACGATTTCCTGTTTTTGGTCAAAGTATGTGCCAACTGTACATGTGATAGCGTCTTTCAAATTCTAATCCAGCAAGGAGGTTTAATCAAATCTCATTGAATCCAGTAGCAATACAAATGTAACGATATATATATATAAGCCTAACGTAACGACATTACAGTTCTCTCATTTTTTCTTATTCTGTTAACCGACTGACTTACCAAACAAGTAGCTAGCTATGACTTCCTTTACATTAGATGTGTTCTAATCGATATGTGTACTGATATATATTCTGTGAGAACGAGATCCAGTCACCAGTGACAACATGTACACTGGATCTTCAACTCCAATCTCTACTATGTACCATGCAGCCCGGATTATATACTGCCTGGTGTAGATATTAATAATTAATAGGTAACAGAACCTGATTTGCCTTCTCATCCAGACATTACTTTTCATAAGATACGTCCGATCCGCCCAAAACAACAAGAGATGAAGAAATGCTCAGACGATCAATTTTATCAAGAGAAGTATTAACCCTTCAACTGCTTCCCTGTCATACGGTAGGAAAATCGATCGGGCGACGAATATCAGGCTCTATCTGCACACGCATCTCCAAGCATTTCTCCGAGTGTACATGGAAACGCATGTAAACCCAATCTGAGATTCGTCGGCCAATCGATTTTTAGAAGTCTAATTCACATTTTTCGGCAGTTGAAATACGCTCGGTGTTCTCTCAACCATCGGGCGATTTTTTATATATCGGCCGATTTCCGTATATGCGGCAAAGAGCCCCGATGAGTCCCGTCCAATATGATATGGTGAAATTTCAGGCGAAAAAGACGCTCGAATCTCTGACGATCAACAAATACGACCGAAGCTCTTCGACCGTGTGACGGTTTAAAGTTTATGACGACATTGACACTGAGTAGGGGAGGACAGAGTATCTCATCGTGCAAAAGAAGTTTGTCCAACTTATATTCATTGTGGAAATAGTGTCACAATAAACAAATGTACGAAATGTAATAAATAGTCATGATTCAGCCATGGCAGACTCCTAAAAAATGAAAGAAAATATTTAGCAGTAATGATAGTTGATAAGCCGCAGTGATTCTGTATGATTTAAAGGAAATGCGAAGCTAAACTCAAAATTAAAAGTCTACTATACTTTGCTAATTATACCCCAAAGTCAAGTCCTCACGTAGTTGTTTTACATAAGTCCGCCATAGTTCAGGGCTCTCCCGTCATTTGCAATTTGGGCCGTTCTGACGTCTACTCGCCTGATGATTGAATTAATCAATTGTACGGTTGCAATGTGTGACGTCAGGTCTCGGCATTTCCAAAGTGAATAGGGCTTTTCAATTTGGCTTTCCTGAGGATAGATTTAAAAAGAATTTCTGACGAATTAGAGGGAATCGATGAGATAGTGAGCTTTGAATTCGGAAAATTCCTCGAAATCCGTCCTCATGAAGCCAGATCCAAAATCACAGTTCATACTGAATGGGAAATACCGAGACCTGACGTCATACATTGTGACCTTACAATTGCAATCGATCTTCAGTCGAGTAGACGTCAGAACGGCCCAAGTTACAAATGACGGAAGAGCCCTGAACTATGGCGGGCTTATATACATGTAAAACAAGTGAGGACTTGACTTTGGGGTATATTTAGCAAAGTATAGTCGACTTTTCACTTTTAAGTTTAGCCTGTCTTTAACAGGGACTCTTCATGTGTTCCTTTAAACCATTCATCCTGGCGAATTTCTTGCCACACCCTTCACATTCGTAAGGTCTTTCACCGGTGTGTTTTCGCAGGTGTGCCGCCAAGGAACCGTGCTGAGTAAACTGCTTGTCGCATTCAGGACATACGTATGGTCTCTCACCGGTGTGAATCCGCGCATGTTCCTTCAAGCTATCGAGTAGACCAAACTGTTTCGGGCAGTGCTCGCACGTGTAGGGTTTCTCGCCCGTGTGGGTTCGAACGTGTCTTCTTAAATCGCTCATTTGGCTGAACGTCTTTTTGCATTGTTCACAATTAAATGGTCTCTCACCGGTGTGGACCAAAGCGTGCTGTTGTAAATGTCCCAGCCGAGTGAAACTCTTCTCACACACACTGCACTTAAACGGTTTTTCTCCAGAGTGAATGCGCATGTGGTCCTTCAGCCTGCTTGACTGAGTAAACCGCTTTTTGCACTCTTCACACTGGTATGGCTTTTCACCGGTGTGAACTAGCATGTGGGCTTTTAAAGTGCTCTTCACACTAAATCGCTTGCTACAGTCATCGCATTTGTACGGTTTCTCTCCCGTGTGTGTCCTCATGTGTCTTGTCAAGTCGATTCGCCAAGTAAAAGGCTTATCGCACACGCTACAGGTAAAGGGTGTCTCGCCAGTGTGAGTTCTCGTGTGTTGTTTCAAATCTCCAAGGCGGGAGAATTGTTTATTGCACGAGTTACAGCTGTAAGGCTTCTCACCGGTGTGCATGCGCATGTGCACCGCTAGGCTACCTGCCGCACTGAACTGTTTGGGACATTCCGTGCACTTGTGTGGTCTCTCACCGGTGTGCGTTAAGATGTGTCGTTTCAAGTCGCTTTGCTGACAGAAATCCATGTCGCAATTGGCGCACTGGTAAGGTCTCTCACCGGTGTGAACACGCAGGTGGTTCTTCAAATCGCACGACCGAGTGAAGCGTCGCCTGCACTGACAGCACAGGTAGGGTCTCTCACCGGTGTGAGTAAGTCGGTGCTGTTTCAGGTGGTGCTTCAGAAGGAACCGCTTGTCGCAATCCCCGCACTTGTAGCGTCGCTCACATTCGCGGTTGAGGGTATGTACCTGCAGGCTCTTAGCATCGGAAAAGGTACCGGTGCACGTTTTGCACTTGACCTCTGAAGATGAACTCACTCTGTCCTCATCTCCAAGGTCAGAGATATCAGGAGGTGTCCCTACGTTTCCAGATGATGTGACGATCTCCATAATCAATCTTTGAACACTAAAAGACAAAAAAAAAAGAGAAAGACGTGAGAACATGTCCTAAAATGAATAATGCTTTGCTTCATACAAATGGCTTGTTTTAGTTTAGCCACTCACATAGAGTTACTTTTAACATTTCCTTGTTCGAGAATCGTTAATCGCAAAATATTCTTTAATACATGGCATGCTTAAGCCTGGATTTATCGAAATCCACCTGATCTTATTCAAATGGAGATTGAATATCACTGCAGTATTGTAGGTCCTCACAAGTGTATGTTTTATTTGGGTCATCAGGTTCAGATGACCTCGAATCACGGTCATATTACTATATCCGGGTCACGGTGTGGAAAATTGTGTCCGTCGCTTTGATTGGCTCTTGGGCTTTCTTTGCGTCGCCCTGCAGCCAATACAACGACATTTTTCTAAAACCTGGCAATTATTTTGGTAGTCGTTTTGAAAGGTTGGTCAGTGTGTACATCTACTTGGAAAAGCGATTTAGGACGATTATACCTCAGACCAACCGTTGTTACTGCATTAATATATCATTCGAAAGCGTATTTAGCATCTTTCAAAATTACACCCTTTTTGCTATGATTGTTCATTCATGGGTTTTACACAAGGGTGGCGTATGTGAGCTAGTCCTGAGAAAAAAGTGCCAAAAATTCCCACCATCATATGTCTGTTGTTTTTCATGATATGCATTATGATTCATATTATTGGAAATATTGCCCATTGTCCCTAAATGATACCCTATTTTGTAATGATTACGCTTATTATATTGTGTTATGTTTATTTGACCTGAAAAGGAATGTTGCGAGAGCAGTGTTTGTAGCTAAACATTGTCTGTATACCGGTACCTCTATTACGAAACACAAGGGCTACAAAAACATGGTAATTCCACACTCCACTGTTTGTAGAAACACTCAGTGTGTAACTTTGGCCTTCCTGTAAGCTAAAATTCCGCTCACCAAGACACTTAAAATAACTGTAGAGGCAGAGGCGAATAATACATTGAGAAATTAGCCAGCTGGTTTGTGCTATCATATAACCGTTCAAACATCTCTAATCACTGTATATCTAGCCCTGATAAGTATACCACTGGAAGGCTCTTGGGGACTGCACGCCACAATTTTACTGTAACGTTAGTGTTGTCAAATGAATAAATAATCAGTTCCGAGAGCCTGAAATACCAAGTAGTAATCGTTCATAATCTTTGACTAGACGTTTGAAGGGATGTCCGTGACGTTAATTCTCTCAGTGCTAGTATGTACACATTGGCAGACGTTCATCCAGTGGGAGGGTAGCGCGCCGATAGAGCTAATGTCTAGAGTTATTGGTCAGAAAAAACTGGGAAGGTTTGAGACAATGTTTCATTGCCTTACCTTCCAACAGTTGCTCGGAGATAAAGTGTCTGTGCTTCAAGACCGCCCCGGTGGTATGTTTAGGAAGTAAAAGACACAACCCGCACCCAAAACACGACACTACAGGAAGCTTAACTTTTTGCTGCAGACACCCACGTACACATTCCCACTAAACCCTCTATATGGAAACAGCTGTGAATAAACAAACGAACGAACGTAGGAGGAAGAGTGAAGTGAAGTGAACTTAATTGCTCAACAATCGTACATGGTACAATGTATGGCATGAAATCAACAATCTGTTCTACAAGGCTAATCTATCCTACAATTCTAAGTACAAAATATTTTGGAAACCAGTGTATTTGTTACAAAATATAGTCATGTATGGGTAATTCTGTCTCGCTTTTCGAATGATTTATGGAGAAATTGACCTATGTACATGGATATAGGAGTCGGACATGACAACATTACATAGAAAATATCGCTCTGTGTACCAGATAGGGTGAAGTTTGTCTTAGTAGTAATAGTCTGTAAAAGCATATCTCTCTATTTGCTATAAGTTGGACAATTCATCACAAAGTGGAATTCATCTTCAACACTTCCATTACATGTGGGACACAATCTCTGAGTGGCTGGTGTGTTGTGGTGACGACCCTTTTCAACTTCTAAGCAATGTGCACTGATTCTCAGCTTTGTTATGCTATTTGCAAACAGTTTATTATGAATTGATGTGAGATATGTTTCCATGCCAAAGTGCTATATGTTTTTATAGAAATGGATGCTCCCCTTCACTTGTTTGTGGACAGCTGATCTCGCTTTCTTGTTTATTTTCAGGTGGATTCTTTCATTTGTCAGAAGAACTCGACACTCTTAAAACTCTAAAATCTTACTCCAAATTTCTGATTGTAGAATCTGATATGAAATGCACATACTGAAGTTCCACAGCCCACATCAAATCTGTCAATTTTCGTTGCCCCCGGTGTGACATTTTTACTTTAAAAGCTTTTTGTCATGCTTCCTCCGGTTGTGTACTTCTTCTTTTAATCCACATATCACTTCATCACTCAATAGAATAAAAAAAATTAACGTACAGAAGCGAACTGAAACTAAACAGTTGCTGGGAGAATCCCTTTTCTACCTATGTTTATGTGTCCAAGGTTGTCACCTTACAACATGTCAGTCAGAGAATACAGTCACTCAGAAGACTCTAAGGTCACGAACTCCGACCTTCTCAAGCGTGGTACGGCCGTCACATGCTCTTAAGGGGCATTCCTCTAGGTGGCTGTACCGTTGTCAAATAAACAACATTATACAGTGACTGTCAGTTCAACAACTCAACCTTTAGGCGTTCTAATCCCCCAATACTATGCAGTTCCGTGTTGCAGTGACTAAATGTACCACCTGGATTCTAACCCTTGGGGCCTGTGGAGAAGGGGCTACAAAAGGTAAGATTTTCGTCAAGCAGCCATCTTCTATAAAAAAAGGTATACTGTTTTGATTTTCTATAGGCGTATAGTGCAATGAAGATCGTCAGGATCACTGGCCAATCCATGCAAATGACTGAACACACACCCCTCCCCGTCACTTCAAAATTATTTCCAAGCAGATATTGGGAAGAATAACAGTGGCGTTTTGGTCTGTGCTTCGGGAGGATGTGACAGTTTGAAATCGTTGCGCTTCTCCAATTAACATCTGTTTGGAGACTGCCCAATTCTTAATGTGCCTGTCGAGTCGACTGACACAAAATTCTCGCAGTTAGCTACACCTCTTGCTCTAGACACTGGCGCATTTTGATGTTGTACTATCAAAAACCTCACACCAAACAACGGGAGATGGTTTAGAAAAGTGACACTTTGAACTCGCTTTACTAACGCAAGGTGAAACAAAGGTCCCTAACCCTACAAAATTTACATAATTGCAATACATCCAGTCAAATGGAAGTTACATATATAATATACACGTTGCATCGATAGAATTACCTGTTATGTCAGAGGCGTACTTTATCGTCCGTACCAGGAACTTGTAGTTGCACATTCGCACCCGGTACCCAGACCTTTTCACGGTTTCACGTCCCTACCCAGACCTTGTCGTCGTGTAGATTACTAAACAGACAGCCAAATGCACATACCACGCGTTGTACCTGTCCCATGCCTTTGTCTCCCTGGTCTTCCGTTGTCATGACAACTAATCACGGTCACGCATATGTAAAGACGGTCCGCTGAATGGACGTGACCTTCCAACAATGGCATCCGCAACAGGTGCAAACGACATGTTGTAACACATAGTACACATATTCTCTGAACTGTAAACCAAGACCTGGCCTCTAGATCTCTATCTGTAAGTATATGCATTGTATCTAGCTCTATCCCTGTTGCTGTAGACCTACATATGTTATACATGTAGTATTGGGTATGGTATGGATTAATAAATACACGACTCACAGACAGTATAATCGCACTGGTTTGGGTCTGAGCTCATATATCGCTTAGATAGATACCTAACATCCAAGATCTCTATCGTTACAAATTGGCACACCGGCAATCTGTATTTATCCCAGCGTGGCAAAAATGTGTACTAAAGGTCTTCATTCATTTATAGAAACAGTTGTTGATTTTCCAACCGTGACCCACGGACGGTCACCAGAAAGCGCGAAACGGAACGAAATGGAACGAAATGGAACGAAATGGAACGAAATGGAACGAAATGGAACGAAATGGAACGAAATGGAACGAAATGTGACAACTGATATGAGCGACCGCTGAGCGGCCGAAATCTTGACTGAATTCCATAGATAAAAGCGATTTTTAAAAACGTTTTGTGTGTTTTGTTGTCTTTTGAATCATACATCAGCGTTTTGCATCATATTCCAATTATGAAATCAAGGGTCTCACAAATATGATATTGGTCGATATGTACAGTCGCTCAACGATCGCTGTCTAGTTGGAAGGGCCTGGTCGGGCTACTGGATCATGCGCAGACAACAGGTGTTTACTACTGATGTATAAATATTTCACGAGAGAAGGTTTACTGCGGTGATCATTAGTCTAAGTGAGATTAGCGCGATGGTTCGAGTTTATGCAATGGTGGGTCGACATCAGCTGTTCAATGAAAACGCAGCTTTGTATGCATTTTTGATATAATGAATATAGAGCGATCAGTTGCAGGATATTGATAAATTTGCTGGAGTTCCGACCGAACATTCATGGTGAGTTTCTCCTTTGTGTTGCATCAAAGCTCAAAACTTTACAATATGTACTCTACCAAGTTTTCACTCGGAAATTTGCAAGATGTTGGAAAAACGTACCACTGATATACCCATGTGTGTGCGTGTTTGTATGTGTGTGTGTATGTGTGTGTGTGTGTGTGTGTAATAAAGAGATAAACCCGATAGCGTACATAAAGGACGAATATACTATATATGTATATATATATGAAATATTCTTTTCATACGGATTTTTGTCCTTACCCACGATACTTTCAGTGATGTGTAGCTTGCTTCTTGTAGCTATTAGAGACTATAAAAATTTCATGATTTACATCAAGCCACCAATTTTGGTTACCCGGATGTCACCGACCGTGGCTATATTGAGCACGTTAACGGAATAGGATGTTTATAGAAAACGTCGCATGCGTGGTAGACAGTAGTTTTGGAATTTATAGAGTGATTCTATATTGACTGCTAAAGACTGGTTTCTCGATTCAATGGTACATGCACACACAGTTTTGAATATTCAGGCTTTGCCTTCAAACTAGCACGTCTTCACATGTAGGGGAGGGCGTCGACAGACAGCAATTTGTACCCTGAACTTTCACTTAATAAAAATACGGAGAAACGATAATGTACAACATAACAGGTTCTTAAAAAACATCATGTAAGAAATGTTGACGTGCACTCTACCTTTTGACCTGGCTCGTCCAATGGGGACATTGATCCTTTCTTATCGGCAAGAAAAAGGTACAGTTGTGTGTTCTCAACGCAGCCAGTATAACTACTAGTGTGTTACGCAGTGTAGCCGATTTGTTTTAAATTACACTCTATATCTTATTTTGTGACACCAATTTGTAGTTTACACATTATACGCCAAACACCAAATATCCTAGCACAAATCTGGAATCCCAGAAATTCTCGACCGTCTCACGGCCAGATGTTTGCTGACTGTTCCAACCTCAGAGGAACGTTGCCGTTAATAGAACTCGTGCTTCTATCACCCCGTCATGATTAAAATGAACAGAAATCGGGACCATACCTTTGTGAGTAGTTTGTGAGGACACCCTTCTGTTCTCCGAAAAGCACCGTCTTGGTATCACGTCTTAGCCTCGCTCGCAGGGTCCCTTTAAGGCCGTTCGATATCGCTGTTGTGTGCTGCTGTTTACTTCTATTCCCTGGTGTGTGCGTATGCACGGCTGTTGTTTTCAGTCTGCTACCAAACCAAGGCCACGTAACAGATTCGTACTGTAGCACATAGGATCCGGATATCACGGCTCCAAGCAATATTTTGGACGAAGGCAATGCAAACAGATATCACCCGGAAAACTAACGGGCGACATCCGCCTTGTAATTTCATATCTTTCTCCACACCGACACAAACGATCGACCCATTTGCACATTAAGTACTGAAAAGACGTACAGAAGACAACATGTTGAAGAAATTTACCTCCTCCAGGAATTTTTAGATAGTTTTTTTTAAGAGACAACAACTTGACTTTCCCAACCTCCGGCTTGAGGTAAATTGATACTGTCCGTATATTGTTTTTTGTTAGGAAGGAACAACCTTGTCCTTTTATTTTTTTTCTAGATGGGGTTAAAGGCTCCGAGTAATGGTATTGAGTTGAGGTCACATAGGGTACATGACAACGCCCAATAACGGATTGCCACTCGTACAAAAGCGACTCTTATCAAAGCAAATACGAGCTGCAGGCAGTGTTACCAGAAAAAAAAACTCGTGGTTTTGTTGTCAATGGTCATCCCAAATGCTCCACAACTCTTACCAAAGTGTCATAGGATCTAAAATCTTGAATAAGCATTACTTTACTAAGCACATTGTCAGGGGACATTTTTATTTTCCAAATAGTACAGAATGTGCCTTTTCTATTGGATCATACGAAGTGTATAATTTGCATCCTGGCGAGAAAGTTGGCGTAACTGAACAGTTCTATTAACGTCTTCACGATGAAGACATATCAGCTCGGACCTCCAGCCGAGAGCTCGTGTAAACACAGGCTAGGAATTGTACAACAAGAAGTAAATACGACAACGATTGCACCATTGTTAAACTTTATTCATCAACATTACAAAAAGTGCACTTCTGTTCAGTTCGAATTCACTTTATCTACACACACAAAAAAAAAAAATGCGTCCCATAGCTATTAGTGGTTTTTGGCATATGCTTGAGCCTTGGGGACACCGTAAAATAGATATAACAATAAATAAGAACAATTACTATTGAAACACTACGTATATACAAAGTTAAATCTAAGTACAGTTGTTACGTCGAAATATAATGTACATTGTAACTAAAGCAAAATCATAAAATTGCAAATGTTTTTGTCTCAAAATATACATCATTATAACAAATCAACAGCAATCTCTTAATACGTATTCAGAAGATACTTTGCTAACTTCTTTTCTAAGTCGTAAATACGTACGGTTCGATAGGATAAAAAGTTATCTAGTAAGTCATGAACAAGCGGGGTTGATGTTTGTGTTACTTTCTATGTCCCATGGCCTCGTCGTCCTTCCATACAGCCAATCAGCGAAGGCCTCCATGGGGGTTCTACCGTTTATGTTCAGACTATTCCATGACGTGCTTTGTAAAAGAAAATGATCAGTACAGCTGGGTATATAAGCTCCTTGTCTAGAGTTCAGCTTAACCATAAGTCCCCAGAGTCTGTATCTATGTAGCTGTAAGGCTCTCCAACGCCAACCTACGTTAAAGCACGACTGTGTGCTACACTCTATACCAAGGATGTTTCGAAGAACCCAGGCGTCGTAGGCGGAGTGGAGGACAAACATAGGGGACTGGACTTGCGTCACGGCGAACTGCGGTAGGAGACACTTCCAGCGCTCATCCTGTGGGTAGGCTCTTGTGCATGCTGGGAAATCTGGTCCATCTGCAATAAATGATTGATATTTTCAAGAATCCGCGTGAATTTACCCTAGACTTATTTCACTTGACAGAAATATGATCTTCTGAGGTTTCACATAAACAATATTTGATATAGCTTTGCGTCTGATAGAAGATTTTACCTAACATCCCGTGGACGGTTGCATGACGTATGACGGCCCGCTGGATCTGTCTGGGATCCCACACGAACAGAGCCGAGCCGGGCAAGGCCGCGAACTGGACACGTGACGGCAGCATGCTTCTCACGTGATCGGCATGGCGGAACACAGCCATTCCTCCAGCTGTGGAAGGCAGCCGAGTTGTTCACATTTGAATATTCAACGTGCATACAAATTTTGAAATCAATGTGTTACAATTGAAATAGCATCTGAATTGGTCTTTTGTGGTTTCTAAAAGGGTGAACGAAATGCACATTTTCATTTTATCTTGAGCAAATTAATTTACCCGAGTTTCCGGCGAGGATCACTCGTTCTGCGTTTCGAAGACCCCTGTTCTCGAGAAGGTCATTCAAGATGGCGTCCAGTATCCGACTGCCCCGGAAGTAAAACGTTTTCCCTCGGTAGGTCACTGGTTCCGGTCTGTTGCCTGTTGAAGAAAATGCTAGATTTAGACTTCAATGAGGTTAACTAACAATATATATCATAACTAAGTATCTAACCTTCTTGCTTAAATCATTGCATGAACTTAGAAATTGAGAACACAACAGCATGACAAATGCTGTTCAATTTGTGACAGCACCGTGCAGTTCTAAAACTAGCTAGGCTCAGTGATATGATTCTTTCTTCTTACATCTTCTACAACATTCTTATTTGGCAGGATACAATTTATGTTATTGACAACCAACCAGCCAGCCAGCCAGCCAGCCAGCCAGTCAGCCAGCCAGCCAGCCAGCCAGTCAGCCAGCCAGCCAGCCAGCCAGCCAGCCAGCCAGCCAGCCAGCCAGCCAGCCAGCCAGCCAGCCAGCCAACCAACCAACCAACCAACCAACCAGCCAGCCAGCCAGCCAGCCAGCCAGCCAACCGAACCAACCAACCAACCAACCAACCAACCAACCAACCAACCAGCCAGTCAACCAGCCAACCAGCCAGTCAACCAGTCAACCAGCCAGTCAACCAGCCAGCCAGCCAGCCAGCCAGCCAGCCAACCGAACCAACCAACCAACCAACGAACCAACCAGCCAGCCAGCCAGTCAGCCAGCCAGCCAGCCAGCCAGCCAGCCAGCCAGCCAGCCAGCCAGCCAGCCAGCCAGCCAGCCAACCAGCCAGCCAGCCAGCCAGCCAGCCAGCCAGTCAGCCAGCCAGCCAGCCAGACAGCCAGCCAACCGAACCAACCAACCAACCAACCAACCAACCAACCAACCAACCAACCAACCAACCAACCAGCCAGCCAGCCAGCCAGCCAGCCAGCCAGCCAGCCAGCCAGCCAGCCAACCGAACCAACCAACCAACCAACCAACCAACCAACCAACCAACCAACCAACCAACCAACCAACCAGCCAGTCAACCAGCCAACCAGCCAGTCAACCAGTCAACCAGCCAGTCAACCAGCCAACCAATCTCATGAACGTACCTGTGAAGCTAGAGCCGTCGCAGTAGTGAACAAACACCGTGTTCCAGTTGTAGAATTCCGGATTGGAGTCCGGATTGTTCGACAAGAACCCACCGAGGCCGGCAGGGACCGGCCGGAGGACCCTGGACGTGCCGAACTCGGTAAAACTGTGGGCGTAACACCGGGCAAGGCTCTCACAGTACCCACCTCCCTCCAGAACGACCCTCCACTTATCCTCACCGCCGGAAAATCCTGAAGAAAGAAGACATATTTATCTTCGCGCAGAAAGTTACGGTTTTCGGTGCCGTATGTTTGTCTGTGTGTTTGTGGACAGCCTAACTCAAGAGGTTATGAAACACATTTCCATGCGTTGATGAAAGTTAGACATCCAGGTAATAAGATACGCCAAAAATAGTTACTCAAGCAACTGGATAAAATTTCGAAACAGTCACAAACCAGCCAACTGTTGACTGTTTCGAAATTTTATCCGGTTGCTTGCAATTGAGTAACTATTTTTGGCGTATCATTTGCATAATCCATGAGGAAATGCTAGAACAGCTTTCTTCGTTAAGGTAAGAAATTCGTACTTTAGACAACTTCTGTTAATTTGGCGGAGAAGATAATCAGCTAAAAGAATTGATGCAAATGACGATTCATTGTGTATCATCGGCAACGTCAGAATGACAAGTTTTAGAAACTTGTCAGTAATACATTGTCAAATGACGTGTAGTTTTACCTCTCATAAAGTAGTATGCCGGCACAGTACCATCCAGGCAGTACGCTCCCGTCTCCCTCGCTTTGTCGTCACTAAGGCGTACTAGTTCCACCTGGAAAATACAAACAAGAGCGTAAAACAAGGGAAAATTCCACCTGTAAAATATAAACAAGCTCGTAAACAAAAAACAATTCCAACTGTAAAACACAAACAAGGGGCAATTTTACTAGATAAGACAGCAAGCTCGTAAACAAGGAAAATTTCACTTGTAAAAGACAAACAATCTCATAAACAAGTTACGATCCACACGTTGCTGACCTAGAAGCAAGAGGGCTCATGTATTTTGTTCAGCTTAACCAAGTGTAATAATGTCAGGGCCGATTAGACTATAGGTTCCTCAACCGGTCAGTGACACCAGAATGGGTGGGCAGATTTCAGGGCATCATGACCTGCGCATAAAAGTTATTTCATATTTGATGAATGTTTATACCTGATAAACGTCGGTAAACATGCCAGAACATGAAAACAAACACAATTCGAATGTGTCTACACTGATGTCTGAGTAGAAATGGATAATTATATAGAAAAGAAAAGCATAAACACGTTAACTCAGAGTTCAACCAAGTGTAATGGTACCAGGGTCGATTGGACCTATATTGTGTAACAGGTTACCGACCTGTGTCCCATTTTGTAGTCCTCCGACCTTTACGTTTAGACAGGAATATTTACATGTATAATTTTACGCAGCTTCACTCCTTCCTCTACACATTCAACTAAGGATGTATTGACTCTCATATATCAATATAGATCTTTTTGTATAATCCTGTTCCACGCAAACTGATATTGAACCCTTCCGTACATGTATACGTACACGTACTCCACCGATCTTGACCTTTATTCCGCTCTCTGTCAACGTGTTTCGGCGGAATTTGTTGATCAGCAGAAGGCGGCCGCCAAATTTCAAAACTGCCAGAGAATTGAGCGTGTTTTTCGGCTACAAAATCGACCCTGCTACTTTGAATGGGATTCGTTCACCAGCAAACATCGGTGAAATTATTGAGAGAAATATCAAAACACCTGGTATAACTGCCGAAAATGCCACAAAAAGTTCGCCGAACTGTCTGCCGATAAATCAAATTTCATGCTGTGCGACAGGGGTGGTAGAGTTATGTGAGCTTGTGAAGTTAAAGAATTGTACCAACAAAAGCACGATTCGATAATACTCGTTTCCATATCACGTTAGCATGCCTTACCTGTTCAGTTGACCGCCGGTGTTGGGAGCGCGTCGTTGTCGCCCCCACTGACGGTGACACCACGGTAGACACCCCGACGATCGCACACGCCACAGCCGCACACACTAGCACCGTCACCCCGATGAAGAGTAGGCGGGAGCTGCGGTGACTTGACCGGGAGACTTCAGGCTTAAGGCTCCCTTGACTTGCAACGTTGACAGTCAACGAAGAGGGCCTGTCCGTTTCCTGCACCTCGACAGCAGAATCTATCAATGCTGAGTGTCCTCCACGGTCAGACGTAATTTTTACCTCCATTTTTGCTGAGTTTTGTATAGGTTTCAAAGTAGCGTCGGTTTTTGTAACTGGTTTGCCCTCCAAGGTTCCTTGTGTCCGTTCTGAAGATGTTACCCCCTTTATAAAAGATCTAAGCGCCGCCTACTTTTACATGTGCTAAATATAGGCACGACGTACGCCTGGTACGAGCCGGTTCGTCCAATCGTGGTCGAAGTTGTACGGAAATCCCTCGCCAGTTTCCGCGTGTCTGAAGTGTCACGTAATGCACGGCTTTTTGGGAAAGAGGGTGCACGTCTTTAACGTAGACATTGAAACAAATTATCTATCAAGTCATCTTTCAATTCTCTATTAACGGCAAAGGGTTAGACTTTAAAAAGATACCAGAGGCTTTTCTACAGCTAAATCTATTGAATACATGAATTGTTATAATAAATGTTATCTTTGTTGACTCTGAGGTAAATATCCGCCCTAGCATACGGACGATCTTTCACCCCAACATCTGCTTGGAGAGGAAACGTTAACATAATCTTCCAACCTTATGTAAGATATTGTTCATGCCAACTTACACGTTTCCCACCACACCTCCATGTGGATCACAATTAGTGACTTCAGCTGGTGTTCATCCTTACAGGAAGTATCCTCGGGGTCTACACACAAGAGTGGGTCTCTTTGTCAATTGTTATCGACGTCATTTTATGTGCAGGTTGGGTGTAATTGACGGTGAGCTCATCCTTCTAAAATAGAGCACAGACTTTATATACTCTAAAAGGTCGACCGTCAGACGGATTCAAGGCCCACTCGCTAAAATATACCACATTTGTGTCATATTTGAGTATTTCACTGCAGTTTATGTGCAATCTTATTTTCACAATGATTGCGACGTAACGACATTTTGACTGACACCCAAGCTTTCGAAGCCTAGATTTGGACAATAAACTTTAACACTGAAATAAGTGTACATTATGCTAATTAGGTCGTCACCGCAGAGGTACGCCGCAACATTTTTACAAGCTATGTTTTATGTTATTTTACAAGCTTAAGGCGTTTAAACACAAGGTTGGTGACCTACATTGACTATACCCGTGTCTTAGAACGTGGTCTTAGATCCAAACACTGAACCTACATCTCACAAATAGCATAGAAATAAGATACAGCGCAACAACAACAACAGCGTTAACAAGATTACTCCTATACCTATGCTATGGTTATGCTTTCTTTACCCTTGGCGACAAAACGTTCTGAAGTGACCTGCTGGATGATACAAATAAGTCGTCCCTTGATTTGAACACTAAAAAAATGACTGAAGGTAACAACATCGTCCTTCGAAGTGATAACAACGTCATGTCTATTTTTACGAGTTAAATCTGAATTAGGTTATGTTTTTTATTTATTCAATAAACAATAGATAATACACAAACTAAACTGAAAACGCCGAGATAACAACGCAAAAGATAATAAAAAAAAACTAAAGAAAAGAAGCCTCCCATATATAATTAAAGCCTTACATTGGTTGTGGCAACAATATCAATATCATATCGGTTATGTGTTTGTATCCAGACCTAGCCTGGAGTACGTAGAAATGATTGAGCAATAAATTTTTCGAGACATCGTTCACTTGTACTGTTTTTAAAGAAACGCCTCTGTTCAAGTTACTTGGGTGTAAATAACGTGCCCTTTAAGGGCCAAAGAGTTCGCATTGTCTGCGTTCAATTCAGATACGTATCTAGACTTGCACTGTAATAGGTGTTATTCTTACACCGGCGGTAGGGGATCATTCAAAGCTAGCGTTCATAATTTGGTAAGCTGCTCTTCAGACACAGAAAGTTAATCAAATCGGTAATTGCTATGTCCCTGAGAACACCTTCGTCTTTTTTCACGAGTTGGGCTTCATTTAGCCCTTCTATCCTAATAAAAGCCGAATAAGAACGATATCTTGGTCCATGAAAATCTATAAGTTATCGTCAACAACATTGCTTATTAACCCTACACCTGTAGCTAGGGGAACATTTGAAGCTAGCGTTCATAATCAATACGCTGTTTTTCTAATTTAGACGCGAAAAGTTAATAGAATCGGTAATTGCTAAGTCCATGAGAACACCTTTAATCTTTTTACAAGGTGAGCTTTATTAAGTCCCTGTATCCAGGTCTAAGTCAAAGTAGAACGATATTTTGGTCCATGAAAATTTAAAAGTTATAGTCAACTTGTACTACAGTGTTTACGTGCAGGCATGAATGAATGGTTTATCATGATCAGCCATGAAAAGTATATCGCAGCCACAGGCTGAATTTTAAACTTTTTAATGACACTACTTGATTAATACTGAATGTTGAATGTATTAGGCAAATTACCGTTCAAACAATTTAGCTACTTCTTTATAACATAAGTGACAATTAAAACTAATTTTAAGCTGACAAGTTTTAGAACAGGTAAGCTTTGGTTTGTAGTACAGTAGATTCCGCATATCTGTATAGCCCATTTGTCAGCGTAAATTATACGACTCCCCAAACTATACGACTGTCCGAAATAGCGATATTGACGTCCCGAAGGAAGGGGGGGGGGCGAATAGTATTTTGAGCAAGACACACAACACACTCACGATATCGCAACTTTATTTTGCAAAATTTTAATCAAAGTACAATCCTACCTTTCCCTCGATTTTAACGTCACCATATTGGAATAAATACGCAATCTATTTTGTTCAGATAAGCCCGAACTGCGTGGGATACTCCTGAAAAAAAACAACTCCCGCCATATGTTGATCACGTGAAATCTTGCAGCCAACCAATCTGAGCACAGCCAGAATCTACTGTACCTGTGTGTCTTTCAAAGTCATCCGTGTGTCAATAAACTGTCTGGTACGGTATATAATTACATATGACTCTATTCGCCAGCATTATCCTGGTCTTGTAAATGATTTAGAAACGTATTTCAAGAACGTAATGGTATTCACAACGTGGTTGAAAACCTTGATACAACCATTAAAAACGCTAATGTCCAAAGCCGTATATGACAATAGAACAGCGTTAGCATAATGGGATGGCCTGTAGTTTGCGTGAGGTCGTTTTTGTGTTAATGATATGGCTAGTGGCTATATATCCGGAAGATGCTATCATGTGTAAGCCCTCCCTTGTCTGACCACGACGTCATTGTTAAGTCATGTTACTGTAAATGCAGAAATGTTCGCGGCGACCTTTCACCGCGAACGTAAAACTACCGCGAGCATTTTGGTCCAATACTGTGGCAGTATTTGACTATAGCGCAGTCGTAAACTTAAAAGCACCGTGAACACTTCCTTTTCGCCTTAGCACGAAATAAAAAAACACACGCGAACTTAAATTCATTTACAGCACCTCACAGGATATATATAGGAACCATTACCTCAATGGTACAAACTGTCTACGCCCGGAATACCTTATTTCAGCTGTAACAACTTCCTTGAGATTGTATCATCCTCATTGATCTTAGGTTTTGAATGAATGGCGTTTATTGGTAAATTTGAATGTGTATAGACAAAGCAAAATATTTTTCTTGAGTATTTTGTACGACCATGTGATCAAAGGAAAGTGTTCAATTTGGTGCATGCTTGGATCAAAACCCAGAAATATTTTGAGTGTCTTTCTTTTCTCTCTTAAGTTGAAACTTAATCATAAGAAAGAACACACGTTGAGATGTTGAATTAGAGAAAAAGGGGTCACGTGACAGAGTTACCAGCCAACCCTTAGCTTTTATTCACAATCAACTCTTATAAATTACACCATGTTGCCACCGAGTCGTTTTTTCTGGATTTTCGAAAATAAAACTCGTTGTCTGCTATTTCGCTAACAGTACTAGTCGATAAAGTGGAAATGAAAGGAAAGGACAAAATTTGAAGACAACAAAATACACGCTGTGTTCGGTGTTGCGTGCACAATAGTGGTTTGATAGCTATGCGTGCTCCTCTTGCGATGTTATGTAGTATTGCATCAACAAGTTGGATTCCATTCCATCTTGTCAATGTATCTAGAACTGTTCACTGTCCGATCGAAGAACCAATCAGAGAAGGCCTCGGTGGGTGTTTTCCCGCCAACCATGATCTCATTGTAGTCGGAAGTTGTTATGATGGAGTGGTCGTCACAGCTTGGAATAAACGCGCCCTGCCCGGGGTCGAGATTCGCCGTGACTCCGATGACTTCTGCTTGGTACCATTTCAGGGCCTGTCGGTCGCTGCCGCGGCAACTTTGCGGTTTGCAGTCCAGTTGTAGGATGTTTTTCAGGGCCCAGGCGTCGTAGGCGGCGTTCAGGACGAACATGGCGGAAGTGACGTAGGGCGCGGCGAACTGTGGTAGGAGACACTTCCAGCGATCGTCGGGGTAGGCTCGCAAACAGGCGGGGTGATCCGGACCATCTTTGAAGAAAGAAAATGCAAAATCAATCACATACGTATACAAATACTATTTGCCCAACGACTACATGTTTGCATGCAATCATACTTAGCACAACTTCTCTTAGCTGAGGCGGGGGACGTTACAGATTACCTTCAACTTATTACGGGAGTCACGTGTTCCCCAAGGTCAGATTTTCGTAACATCTTTGGCAAGTTGTGAACATCCTTGGCTACATATATGTCGAACTGATGATAAGTGAAACAACATGAACAACAACAAAAGCAACGCAACTCTTCTCCGGTGCAACTTAACGAATTATCTATGTGCTTTTTGTTTTGTTAAAAATTTCATTTCTCATGCTGTACAAGTGGTGCCGAGAATATCAGTTGTACGTAACTTGAGTCCGCCGTCATTTGTCTTCTCCCTTTTGTATGTTTGATATTTTGTCAGATGTCTTGTGAATAAATTTAAAAAAAAAGGAATTAAGAAAAAGGTTTACCCAGCATGCCATGCATGACAGCCCTTCTCCTAAAGAAGTCCTCCCGTTTGGAGTTCAGTTCCCACACCATGAGTCCGGAGCCGGGGAACACCTTATACAGAACCGTCGGCGGCAGTCTGCTCCTGACGTGGTCAGCCTGGCGATACACCGCGATACCACCGGCTGGAGGGAAGATAATTAGAGAGGGAAAAGTGGAAAATAAAAGGGTTTGGACGAAGGAAAGTAAGGAAACCATTAAACTGTTTTCTAGCTAGTGCTTTAAAAGTGTCATGAAGATAGGCCGGGAGACTAAAATACCATCTTGATAGTTTTCGGTCCTCTTTTGGGTTTCTTTTGAATCCAATGACCGATGGAGTTTATCTCATATTTGCGGCAAATGGCACAGTAACAATATCTTTTACGATATAAGTTAGACGTTCCAATGAAATGAAACTGGCAATATGGAAAACTATTGAAATGAAAATTCAGAGAAAACAAAATGTATTGAATAGAAACACTCTCACCAGAGCCCCCACTTAGGATCACTGTTGTGGCGTTCGTCAGGCCTCTGACTTCATTTAGATCGTCCAACACGGCATCTAGGATCGCCTTGCCCCGGAAGTACAAAGTCTTCCCTTTCTGGGTCACCGGTTCCGGCCGATTACCTGTTCAAAAGTAATCTGTATTCAGCAGCAGACCGATTAACAGCTCGCGAAGGCACCAGTAAAGCAGGCGATGAAATATGAATTTTCATACATATTACATCATTATGGTGCGTTTCATATAGCGTATCATCCAACAGACAATCGATCAGACTATGATATATTGATTATATGACGATGATACATGAGGTCACTTGAAGGACGAGTGAAAAGGCCAAGGGACTAACATCTACTAACAAAATTCCACCAGGGTACATAATACCGCCACCCTGAAAAGATAGGTCCAAACAAAACTCAACGTCTCCCAACCTGCACTCCTTTATATCTAAACTGTGCATACCTGGGGGTGCTCCACTGTTGTTCAAAGTGGCGGATTTATGTAACCCAGCGGATTAATGTTAATGGAGGATATTTACTGGAGAAACAGGCGCCATCGCAGTAGTGGACGTACACAACGTTCCAGTTGAAGAAATCGGGGTTCTCGTCCTGATTGGTCGACAGGAAACCTTTGAATGTGTCTCTCGTGCGTAACCGTCGCGTGGAGCCGTTGTCGGTTAGACTTCGGGAGTAGCACTCGGCGAGGTCGTCGCATGAGCCGCCGCCGTCCAGGTGGACTCGCCACTTGTTTCTGCCGCTTCCAGTCCCTGGGAAACGACAGAGAAAACTATAGAAAACAGAACTCAACAATACCTCAGTTTTAACGAAGGTAAATAGCACAAAATAGGACATCTCTGTGCGTATGTGTATCAAATATATATTTCAATGTACACAATCATCTTAACGTGCAGATGTAATAACATTAACCACCGACAGATATTTGTATACCAAAAATCAACAGATACAATACAACGGTTTATCATTTTGGATTACTTTTTTAACATGGAACTGTTTTGAAATGGCCTTTACAACATGCTCATTTTTGTAGGTGCTATACTCCAATTACTTACTGAAGCCTCAGTTAATCTAAATCCATATCTGTCCCAAAATCTAATCACTTATTACTACCACAATCTACTTACGTCTTATTTACTCACAATAATCTACTTACCAACACCGAACCAATTATCTATCATTCTATATCATCAATCAAAATGTCGACTTAATATTCTAACCAAAAATCTCACAGACATGAAAATAGCCTTCGGCCTATCCGCGCTAAAAGTAAAAAAAATCATTTATCCTACATATACATGATTTATTATCACATTTCCAAATATTACATAATACAGATACTACTTTGTATATTACAGCTTCTTATTAAGTGTAGCATCCTTTGAGATGTTTTACGTTTTACAACAAAGAAAACAATGTTGTTATTCGGACTCACCAGGTACGAAGTAGTACCCAGGCCTCGACCCATCCAAACAATAGGCCTTTGTTCTCGCCGCACTGTCTTCACCTATCAGATATAATTTTGCCTGCAGGAATGAAAAGAACAATGATCTCAGACAATTACGTCAACCTCAAACTATGTACTAGCACCACCCAAAGCCTACACTATCACTGTTACACAATGTTGGAATTACAAAATATGGTTATAGCTGAATTCTGAAGCCAATCTGTTGAATTGAATATTAAAGTCACGAGCCTCTCCGTTGAGAATGGCATATGAGTCATTTTGACGCGCCAGCGAAATGGCAGACAGAAATAACTAGGACAGTGACCTAACCGTTTTATGTCTGTACTGTATATGAATATTCTAACGCGATGTCTAACCAAAATCGTATTACATGAAGACATAATTAATTCCTGTCTTCTATTTTTTGTATAGACTTTAGTATGTCCCCCATTCTTTTTTGATTTTCAGTTTGTATACTAAGCATACATGGACATGTGATATATGGCTACTTTGAAATTGCATTAGTATGTGATGAAAGAAATAATTTTTCAGCATAATAACGCGAGGACGACATGGCCTAGACAGCCAAAGTTTGATGACAGTGCTACTGGCGACACTTAACAAGACAGTTACAGAAGTAGGCTATTTTCATGATAATCGTGTCTACTCTATGTTATCCAACATGCATTATAGCGTTCCTGAATACTAAATTAATACATGTGCATAATCCAAAAATTCAGAGGCTTGTAACTTATTTCAAGCTATCACTTTTAAAATTGTCAGATTAAAATCGATATCCGAATGAAATATCTAAGACCGCAACATAATATTACCATAATTTGAATAAATTGAGTACCTCGCCTTGGTTCTTGTTCTTTCTGCCAAACAGTCGTCCTGTGAGATATAGCCACGTGACAGCGGCTATCACGACACACAGGACAACAACCAAACAAACCACCAGACAGATCCTTGTCGTAGAGCAGGGGCAGTTTTTTCTTTTACCGTCTAGTTCAGCTCTCCACCGGCGGCTCGTAGGCGCCTCGTCCGGGGCCGATGCGGTGTTGCCATCGGTGGTATCGCGCTCGCGTAGGCTCTCTCTCTCCGGATCGGAGGGGGGGCCTTCGTCATCGTCATATTCGCGCCGTTCTGGTGGAAGGAGAACACGAGCTGAGGAAAAATCAGGATCTGGTGTATCCTCGACTTCCCAGAGGTCTGGTACAGGCACGGGTCGAGTGTTCGAATCTGGGTGGAAGGGGGAGGGGGGCGGCGTCCCCGCGAGGTCGTCCATAAGGTACCCGCTTCGATCCATATTGTAGTCCCTGACAACCACCGCTTCTTCTATGAATGGAAATTTAGGCGTGTAACGAGAGCAGAATGATAGCTATGAGTGCACTTGCCTTCTGAGAAACGCTATAGATTTGAAACGTGGCAGTTAACCATTTGAATCACGCTCCGACATTGTTATTCCGGAACAGTTCCTGCCCCACACCTGAACAAAATGAGCAATTGAGCGATCATAATAATGTCAAAGGTCAGGAACATACCACTGCTTTTAGAGGGGCTAATCTTTGAAATCACTCGGTCATCTATGCATTCTCCTTCGACCATATCAATCAATCAATCAATCAATCAATCAATCAATCAATCAATCAATCAACCAATTGATTTAAAATTCAATAATTAAATTAATCAATCGTCTTCTACCATAATCTACTGATGCACGGTACATGTAGCTGTAGACAGCTCTAGGTCTCTGTAAACCATCTTCTCTCTTTTATTTGCTTGCCCCATATTTCCATGTATTATTGTAGAAAGCAAATCGTAGTGGGCAACCTCAAGCCAACCGTACACACTCACGCCACATCTTCAGAAAAGACACTGTAGCCGCATAGTTCCCGTTTAGAACTGTATTCAAGCCCACATCCAGACTAATTTCGACTTTCTCGATGGTTTAAGGCTCGAATGAGCCAAGTACAATCTATCCTGCTTTGAAGAATGGTTTTATTAATGTAGCCTGAATATTAATCAATGAGGTAGCCTTTAGCGTATCTTTAATACAATCTAAGGGAGGGAAGTATTACTTATGGATTGTCTGTGTTTCAGCACTGCAGTGTCTGCATGTTCTGCCAGAGAGCGCAGTGCAGTTCCCTTATGTTCTGCCAGATGGCGCTTACCGTGAGTCTGGGGCAAATTCTGCCATCTGTGATTGCCTTGTTTAGTGTGCTATACAAACTGCTTTATGATTATATTTTGTACTACCATGAAGAAACGTCGAGATTATGCTTGTACAGGCCTAGACCCAAGGGAAAGTTTGCTATGTATTCTGAACACGTAGAAACCATCTAGAGGCAAGATAACGATGTAGACTTGTCTCAAGCTGTCCAAAGAGTCTGTAGAAAATGTCATTTCCTTTGATGTATAATACAATGCATTCGATGATTTCATGATCATTTGATCGACCGAATTCAAGTTTTCGAACTTTCTTGCCAAGTGTCTATGGTCTTATTAATCTTGTAGAAAGAAAGGGTACAATGTGTGTTACTAATGATGAAGAATCAATCGCTAGCGTGTGTCGTGTGGAGATAAGGCTGCAGACATCGCCGGGGAAATCAAATTAAGATGCCGCGATGCCATGACTTGATTTAGTAGTCTTCTTTTATCTTCAAGATTCCCTACAAACACAAGGCCGACGTCCCACCGGAATTCCGCTCAATTGATTAGGTAATTTACATGTCTAATTTCTTCGAACCGGATAAAAAGTAGAAAAAAAAAATCGATGACCATCTTTGAAAGACGTACGCAATCCATATTTTCTGCTGCTGCATACGTACATGCTAAAAATCTACGCACAAATTATATCCACGTCTTCGTATCAGATCTCAAAAATTGCTTGCCCGAGACAGAGCTAGAGTCCCAACGGATTTTCGTTCAACTAATTAGATAATTAACATATATCTGATAAATAAAAAAAGTCGATGATGATCTTTGGTAAAAAGACGTACGAATTACATACTTTCTGTTGCCATCTACAAAAACTACTCACAAATTGCACCCACTTCTTCTTATCACATCCGGAAAATTGAGTAGACGGAGCTAGACCGTTAAAGTACCAGGGCCTTACGTTAATGAATAGATAGCAAATCTTTACCGCCAGTTTCAAGCTCACGGCGCAGCACTCTGAGGTAATTAAGGTAATGGGACCTCGTTCTTCATTACCATTAATCAGTGCGTGTAATCTTATTGCGAGCTTATTGATATACTCCCTGAAGTGAATAAAAGTACCGTGTTATTGGTATGCTGAGAGTACTCTAGCCTACGGCTACCACTTTACAATCACACAATTAAGCCCAAATCTATTACTAATAGTATTAGGTTCGGATTGGTCCGGGCGATTTGCGACGTGTGGTAACTTAGAAATCCCACAATAAAACTAGATGTTGCGTAACAGATAATGAGGATGCACTAGCTGAAACGTCAAACCATGTTGGATCATCGGTTTGAGGATGATCTTATCTTAGATCTGATCTTAAAAATCAGGAATTATCGCATGAATGGTAATAAATCCTATTTAAAAATGCGCTGGTAGGTACACTAAAAAGGCTGTAGAAATCTGTCAGGGAAAGGTCAAGAAAACAGATGATAAAAATTGGCATTACAAGTTAAGTGTTGGCGTAACGGTTGGGGCGATGGCCCAGAACTCAGGGGTCCTGGGTTCGAATCCATTGACATGCCGCCGATGCTGTGCCCTTGGTAAAGGCCCTTGACACAACTTTCTTCGGGTTTTTGACTTAGGTAGGGAGGTATAAGGTAGTGAAAAGAGAGGGATGGGCTCAACCGGTACCGTGTCCTAGACACAGTGGATAACAATCCACTGCCCCTACGGCCTCAAAAAGACAAGGGGACTACCTTTACCGGAAGTGAGAGGTGAACAACACTACCGTATTAAGTACGAACTGCGAGTTATTGAATGGTGGGGGAAAAAGTAGGAACAATTCTCACTGGTGGGGAGTTTTAAAAAAATCAAGAAATCTGAGTGAAGTCTGAGAGTAAAAGTTAATAAAAAATGTATGGATGTTGACCTAAAGTCAGCCTAAGGCGATACCCTTTAATATTATAATGATAGAACACGACCAGGTAATGCTATAGAACCTATTTAGTACCTAATATTGATGAGACCAAAAAGTATTACCCATACTCCTCTGAATTTTTGACACTTTTGTATTTTCATCATCAGTAGTAGAATAGCTATACATTCCACGGAATACTCGATTACAGAAGAGCCTTTCTGATTTCAGTTTCAAATCATTCCGTTAATAACGATTGCGGCCCTCGCACACCATACACTCATTTGAGTGGATAATAGGCATATATTGAAACTCATTATATACTATGTAATTTTTCTTGCACAGTCATACACACGCATTGAAGCCGATAAAGAGCCATTAATGGACACCAGCACAGGCGCTGCCAAACTGGTAACATACATCCATAAATCACCTGAAGAATTACTATGAACAACTCGAGCGGAACATTACAACAACTACACAGAAGACACGAAAAGTATCTCTTGGTTGCCATTTTCTTGAACCTTTCTGTGGTTGGTCCTGTCGTTTGAAGTGTTTGAAATATCTGAGAGAACCATTTTTGTTGGAATCGTGTCTAGTTCGTGGATTTCCTTGAATTTGCTGCTGAACTTGCCCAGGTAGATTCCTCTTTTGTAAGTGTGCGCCATCCTCGGTTTTACCGAATCGGCCTGAGTTTCAGTCATTGTCATATCCCAGGATGCATCGCGGCCCAGGCATGCGCACACGATCCTCTTGATGTGTAGTCGGAACCTCTGTCCGAAGAGCGCGTACAGGAAGGGGTTCACCGCCGAGTTGGCGGACGACAGCATCCCGACGAAGGACAGCACGTTGACGGGGACGGAGTACGGCGGTACCCCGTAGTGATCGATGATGTTGGTCACGTGGAGAGGAATCCAGGAGAAGAAGAAGAATAGCACGATCACGGTCACCATCTTGGTCACTCGGTTTCGGTTTTCTGCCCGCCTCCGCGCCTGCATGGCCACGGCGATCTCCATGCCTTCTTTGATCCGCTTGTAAAGTAGGACGTACATAGGGACGAGAATGAAGAGCGGCGCGACGTTCCAGGCGACGAATCGGTACATGAAGAGGGCCCGGATGAAGTCCATGGTGACCTGGTTGCCTGCTGGAATCCAGATGGTGCAGTGCTGCATCTCGAGGGCGATCCTGACCTTGGCAAAGATGGTCGACGGGAGGCTGAGGATCACCGCTAGAACCCACAGCCCGGCGCACGTCAACAGGGTCCGCTTGGTGCCTGAGCCTCGGCCTCTTCGCCGGAGCGGGTTGGAAACGGCGCGGAAGCGCTCGACGCTCATGGCGGTCAGGAACAGGATGCTGGCGTTCACGCTCGCCGCGTAGATGCCCTTGTTGATGACGCACATCGCCTGGCCGAATATCCATCCACGAGAGTTCAGCACGTAGCCGCTGAGGAACGGCACGAACAGGCTGCAGTACAGAAAGTCTGCCACCGAGAGGTTGAGGACGTAGATGTTGGGGACGGTTCTCATATCGGCGTTTCTCGCGATGACGTAGACGACGAGACCGTTGGCGAAAGCGCCGATGGCTGCGATGACCAACTCGACCGAGGACCAGACCATGTTGTCCACGCTAAAGGCAAACGGAGGCTGAGTCTGGTTCGAGAATGGCCCCGAGTCGTTGACAAAGCTGTTGGTGAAAGCACGATCGGTGAACCAGTCCTGTGACAGGGTGTTGGGGGTGGGGAAAGAATCAAACTGGACCGATTGGTTGAAATCCATGGCTGATAACGTTACGTGGTGGTACGCTGATTAACTGCCCTGGAACTCCTGCTTCTGAGGTACCTACGGGCAGATAGATAATATGATCTTTTTGTAACTTTCTGATAAAATGTTGAACATACATTGTTTGTATAGCCTTCAGTGCAGGAAAGACTGAAAAAGGTAATATCAATATGTAAGTACATGTAACACAAGAAATGAATACAATCCCCATACAGAACATTTATGGAAATAAAAGACACGATAAATCAAACATGTACACGTCAAAGACCCGATTAAAAAAACCCACACACAACTAAAGCTGTACCAAGCACAGACAGCTAAATTTGAATTAAGTGTTGAGACCAATCTCACCTTAGAGCAGCAGCAGTGCAAATATTAAGGATACTGGAATGTCCAACAGAGATCAGCTGGCCTGCTGGCTGTCCATGAAACACACCACAAGACCTGCAGAAAGCACAAATACGGGAATGGTCAGAACCCGAAACCAACCCAAGACGCTCACAGGACAACCTGTAATTTGGACAAACAAAGAGAGTAGATCCAGGGTCATAGTCCTGGCAATAGCCTTCTTTTGTACCCATGAGAACAACAATAACAGCTGGCCCCCATCTGCCGCACTTGTCAAGTCAACTTTTATGACGGATTGATGCAAAAATTATCGACGTATTGACTCACGGGTGGAAGGCAAGCGTACGCCTACGTCTGGGCGTCACAGCTAACTAAACACACCTTCTACGGGCGGCCGTCTGAAATGCGATGATTAATGGAGGTCGTATAATTGCAAGCTTATAAAGATTAATTGTGACGGATCGGTTTGGGTGGCAGAGTAATTCTGGTGGGGCTACATCAAAGATATTGTAACGAAGGCGAAGAGAAGAGAGGGAACTCTATCAGATTCTTTGCTTCACATATGGCGACATTTAAGTGCTTTGTGCTCAAAACATGTGTTGTGTATAGAGAGCAAATGATCATAAGTCATGAAA
The DNA here is from genome assembly GCA_035149815.1 of Branchiostoma lanceolatum. NCBI lineage: Eukaryota > Metazoa > Chordata > Leptocardii > Amphioxiformes > Branchiostomatidae > Branchiostoma > Branchiostoma lanceolatum. Next base: position 9,922,684 of record CM068877.1, on the reverse strand, counting down.
GTCTAGACACTATCGAACATTTCTGACAGCTAAGTCGTCGTGTGTTTTCAAGATAAAGCTGCGTTTTTATCTATCTAAACACCTTGAAGCATTAGCCTCCGTGTCTTCACACGTTGTCGGATCGAACTAGGTACTAGAAATGAGCTATAGGTTACGAAACTTTGTTTAAGTATTAGGCCATACTGATGCTATCATATGGATGACATCCTATGGACACCCCGAAACTGTTGCAGCGTGCGAGCAAAATAGCTGCGCCAAAAGAAGTTGTATTCACTATGGAATCTAAGAGGTCAGAAAGGTTAAACTAATGACAAATATTGTTCTTCTACATCTTTTGCTTTGAATTTGGAATTCGCTCAGTGCTCGAAATATATTTTTCAGCTTAGTTGTACTGATACACATAGCAAACAAATACGATGGGAAAATTGACATTCTACGATATAAACATCCGTTTCCCGATTTTGGTTTGAGTAATATTTTCGGCATATGTTTGTTCCTTTTGCAGCTTCTTTTCACGACCCACAGTATGATCGGAATCTTTTTTTTAACGAAAATTGATGCGTGCGCGAATACCATCCATATATTGTTAATCAAGACAGTATGGCATAACTCCCTTCGCAATGCAAATCCCAGAGTGAGACAAATTCGCTTGTTGTCGAAGAAAATGAAGAAAAACTGATTGCAATGTCAAGACATTTCTGCATCTACTGCTGAAGAATCATGTACCAGCAAATGATAAAGGTGATGATGGTTGTGATTAACCAAGAAAACACCTGTACAATTGTGGACTGTATTTCACCCGTGTGGTCGGCATCACACAAAATACAAATCGACCTCTTAACGTTTTCACAGTTGTTGACCCCCATTAAAAGGTCAACAATTGGCGCCTTTTGTTCATCGATTTCTTGCTGTGACTCGTCAATATTTGAAAGCGAAGTCTGATTGCTAATTATAAGCATTTATTTACTTTGCATCGATCGATGCATTCACGTTCTTGTAATTTTTCATGCTTGTTCCAGTACCTCAACTGGTCTGTCACAACGTCTATGAAGGTTTTATTCACCCTAGAACTTACAGACAGTATTAAAGAGTTCGGGTATAAAACGGGTTTGAAAGGAATGCTCCGATTCGTTGCACGAAACTACACAAGATGGGAAGGTTTATGTAGTGACATCTCATAAGGGATATGTTTTACGCACCGTTGCGTGATAGTAAGTCATCGCCCTGTCACGATTAGACCTTGTAATGTCCTTGTGAATCTCAACGTCTAACGTAATGGTCATTGCCAGCATCAGCTTCAACCCAATTTAGCCATCATAGCGCTTGTCTGTGTCCCAGAACGTTAACCTCCAAACCTCTGAAGATTAAGTAAACTTCTGCTTTGCTCGTTGACCAACACTTTATGAGGACGCCAAAGCCATTACCACGGCGAGAATACAGTTAGAGCCCGGTATGACCATTGAAGCTAAAAGAAGAAAAAGTACATTGCTTCGAAGCCTTCAAGCTTCTTGACCTACTCGTATAGTAACATATCTGGCTATCTGTCACTATAACCTAGCGGGCATTTTCAACTACGAAATAGCTCCTTGGAAAATGCACATTCATGGGAATGGTGATACCGTTAAGGCTCAGCTGTGTCCTGTGTACTTAATGCCGTCTTAAGGGTACCGAATAAAGGGCTCCTGCTGTTATTCCCGACTGGGGATGCTGACAGGGCCGTAAAATGCAAAAGGGGATCATCTGTCTTGTCTCAAGATCTGGAAGTTTTGAATTGCTGTGCGGGCAAACATTGTCCGTCATCTATTGTATGAACTTGAAAGCATCTGCAGGGCAGATTTTCTCGGTATGGTAATTCAGCTGAAGGAATGTTAGAGACAGCTGGCCTGACGGTGGAGAACAAAGGCTGCAAAGGTTTGCATCGTACGGATGAATCATTACCAAGCAACATCATTGCGAGTTAAAGATGGTTACAAAAGGAAACAGAAAACAACACACCTTTCCATCGCCTGTCTCGCCATTTGAATAATTCTATGCTGTGTGGCGTATATCAGATTGATATCAGAGCCAATATCAGTGGGGACCTTATATTTGTACATAATAGTATGTTATGATTTGCAAGACGGATTCTACATAGAATCTATCATAAACTGGTATTGCATTATCAACATAGTAATGCTAGTGTGCAACCTCACAGTGCTAGCTACTGAGAAGTAAGGGGGGAAATATTTTCTAAATCGGGACGGGGGTCGATATGGACTTCCAACAACCTTTGAACCATTCCTGACACCGAAATAAAACCCACCTGCCCAAGGCAATTGGATCAGAAACCTTAGGAAGACTGAGCAAATTTGTGATTGTTCATAATCTAATGAGAAGTTGATATTGAAATATACTCAGGATTGTAACGTTTGATTATAACGTATCAAACGTTACAATGTTTTGTATTGTATATCGATGTTGTATGTTAAATGAAATTGTATTTTCCAAAAAATTCAAGATTTCCGATCCAAGATGGCGAATTTCCAATGTTAGCATAATTGTGGTTGCCATTGACAACAGACTCAGCAGACTTTAACATCAATTAGGTGTTACGGGAATTACCTATTTAGACGGTTTAAGCCTATAAGATTACATGAATGACGTAATAATATTACGTCATAAAGATATCACAATTACAGGAGTGATTAAGATTTGCACGTATAATCCCTGTAAATTTGTTAATCATACACCATGCTGTTAGGAAGTTATGAAGGGGTCCCAGGAGTCCACAAAAAGTCCGGTCTAGATAGGGTTAACATTTGTATTACACGAAGTATAGATATCAGCAAAATACATTCAGAAATGTGCAGCGGACATCTTGAACTGATTGTCCAGTGAATAAGTCGTTACGTCTGACCTTGCAACCCTCAGGGCAACGCAGCAATCAGGGAACATAATAACCTTTCCCCTAGAGTGATTTACGTAAAACACAATGTAGACGCTGACCTAATTTCTATAGTGCAGAAAATTGCAATTTGGCGATATATTAGATTGAGACAGAGCGGACTGAATGACTTAGTTACTCAGACTTTTAAAATATAAAAGGCTCATCAATATTTCAAACGGCTTACATTGTGGAATGAGTTCCAGCAAGAAAGGTTGCATTTGCAAGAAAATACTTAATGTTTACCTTCACATTGTCTGGGCGAGCAAGCTACTGCTCTTTCCATTCTTACCCAAACACGTCCGTACATATGATGACCTTGTACCAGGCCCTCTAGCTCTGTCCTGCCACTTGCTACACTACATTTGTTGCATGTAATCGAGCACCACAGGGTTTCCGCTACGTTAACAGTTACCATGGTGACAGGAGTCTGGTCCAAGTCATTGACATTATTTGGAACGGAAGAAGAAAAGAGGAAGAAAAGAGCAAAATCAATACTTCCATGAAGAAAAACATAATAATGTTGTTTTGGTGCCACCCACAGCGATGGAGATCCCATATGGCATGGTTCACTTACATGTACATCCGCATCACTTACCAAAAGGTCCACAGTGCCATAAGTAATCGTTCCAAGAAAGGTCAGGTTGTATGCAGTTTCCGCCTTACAAGGTCCTTATCTGATGTACATAACAGAGCCATCCATTTGTAAAAGGTTCGACACAGCTGGCAAGGGGAGGTAGTTTAAGGAAAGGGCGATCACGAACCAATCAGTGCAGCAGGCTGATTGGAACACAAGTCATGCCAAGAAGAGACCCAAGCAGCTCATGCTAGATCTACTACAGGACTGGTGGACTTTTCGATAAGAAATCCGAATAATTGTCCGGCCTTATCAGCAGCGAGTTCTTGGATAGATTAAATGGAAGTAGCTTCTAGAATGATAAGAATCAAGACAGTACGTGGGACTCACTTCCATGCGCTAGTCATATGAGGCGTCTGGGCTTGAGATACGAATCAACACTAGCACACGACCCCCTTTGATTAGAAAATATCACAAAGTTGAAATGGACTAGTTGACTCTTCTTATGGTTAGATTAAAACGGAAGCACTTCCTGGAATGATAAGATACGTAATTCCAGGCACTAGTCATGTGAGGTATGTTCACCAGGGCTTGATATTCGAATCAACACTGGCCTAGCGCCTACGGCCCCCTTTAGTTGAAAAGTATTACTTCTTTCCACAAAGTTTGAATGAACTAGTAGACTTTTCTTTTAGTTTGATTAAACGGAAATAGTTTCTACAATGATAATACAGTACGCATGCGCAATTCCAGGTACAAGCCACGTGAGGTGTGTTCGTCAGGGCTTGAGATTAACACCAACATCTTTAGTTGTTAAGAAGCACCTGTTTTGCCCTCCCCTTCACTTTTGTGATAAATCAAAATAAACAAATAAACTTCTTTCACTACTTTTCTTTTTTTGAGTTGTGATGGAATTGATTTTACTCGGTAAAGCTTGTGTCCAAACTGATCTAATACAGAGATGACCTATGCTCCAATTCAATAAATATTCCAGATTGCAATTTGCCATAGCGTTTTACCCTAGCTACAACAGCTCAAAGCCCCTGTTTCAGATGGATGCCTGGTATTATTAAATCACTGGACACGTCAACGTTTGAGTGAAGTAACCTACGCTATAGTCTAACACGTTTTGGAGGTCTGCTCTAATGCGCGTAGACACATCAATGACTAAATCATATTAAGATCATACACATTTAATCATTTCATTGCAGACCACATGTCCGAAGAGACCTGGCATTTTATGCTCCGATGCGCATGATACTGAATGTAATAAAATTTCATACCTACTCGGGACAGGCGTCCCAAGGCGTCAGTGTAATAGAACTCATGATATATGAGTATTGGAAGGATCCTGGTGTTTTTATGAAGTCCTCGCCCGCACATACCACCTCTGACATGACTACGGTCTACTTACAATGTCGGTATGGCACCAGAATACAAATAGCTTCATACAGATTTCCTTTTGAATTTCCGACGCTATGATCAGGCCTTTCGATTCAGAAGCAAGAGCAGGGCAAGAAAGGGAGTGAAGAACAGTAAGCATATCATAAATCCCACTTTAGAGAAGGCTTTTCAAAATCAATTAGTACTTCTAAAAGTTATCGTAGGGTTATTCCATGGAAAAGCAGGTTGTTGTATCAGCGTATGCATACAGAATATGGTTAAAAGTCATTATCAGTACCAAAACGTGACTATTTTTAGGCCCTTCGTTGAACTACAGTACCCTTTCCCCTATCAATGATTCAATGATAATATGATGCAATATACTTGGTGTTCAACGAGGTGACTTAACCCCCTGGCACCGACTTGATCAAGAACCCTGCTGCTGGCATACAAATGAACAAAGTGCAAGCAAGTAATTCCACACTCAATAAGCTCTAGCGTTCAAGGTGATATCTCCGTGATATAGTAAATGGAATCATACCGAATACCCCTTTTTATCCCTAATTCCTTATTTTCTGCATGATTCTCTTTTGCGTGGACTATGCACAAGATTACACTTTGCAGCAGAAAGAGCTTGCTTCAAACGAACAGAGGTCATCCTAGGTTTTCACGGATGACTGCAGCATATTGAAGCTTGCCGGCAATCTTTAGAATGCGATATCCTGTGAGCATTAACTTTTCCAATTGTATTACACTCGGACAAGCAATAGATTGTTTGTGGGCAAAGTGGTTGATCGAGCTGGGACCGACTTTAGCACACAATTATTGGAAGGAAGTCGGCTGGCAGATTATCAGCGAATCTTGACTGCATGCAATATAGTGTTAGAAGACCGTTATGTCTTTCATATCTGAATCATCCAAAGTACACTGCTGATTCATGATTGATAATATTGTTCGCACAACCGACAAAGGTATTTGATTCTCGAAGTATATCATTTTGGCTACCATCATTATACCTTAGCTATCTGTAATAAGCTTTCCACAATAAAGCAATAACCATGCTCTCCGAAGCATGTAGATCAACTTCAGAGGTAAGCTATTGTTCAATCCAAGTCTATCATTCTTCTTCCAATTTGAAAACTCACATTCAATGTTGAACAAACAATGTCAGCAGCAATGAGAGCATTCTCTCACCTTTGTTATTTTCTAAGCGACATTGTAACTATTCTTTACAGCGTAAATCATTATGATAACGAGAAAGGATAAATAGAATTATAGCGAAAGCCAGATAATGAGACTCACCGTGCCGAAAAGGCCGTCAACACCACAGGCAAGCACGATTCGTCAAACGTACGGAGTGGCAGGCCGCTTTCTTCTACTTGAACAACTATCTCGCACTCGGCTCCTACCACACCCAGGCACAGAAGATACCAGCTCCGCCCGAGATGCACAGTTATGTTGTCTTGTCTAGCTAGTTAGCACATACTGCATCTTCGGGCGTACTGTGTAATTTGGACCCCTGCATTCAGTCGTATTATCAGAACCAAGCTTTAAAGACCCCCAGCCTTATCTGTGCAAGAGTATTGGTTGCCTAGCCTGGTTACTGCTGACGTAGATAGAAGATGCCGGGTGATTGGCGGACTGAAAGTCTTGAGGGTCCCAAAGGAAATGGATTAGAATAGGCTGAGATGAGATGATACTCTAACGAAGCTAAGATCTTCTAGTAATTAAAACCAATGCTGACAATTTTAATTTGTGTCTGTTACAATCAGATCAGGAGATATAGAGAAGGCAAAACCTTTTGGGAATCAACTGTCTTAAGCGTATATGTAGATTAATTTTATACCAGTTGTAATCTCTGAAGGCTGATGTCGTGCCAAAAAATATTTTCGTGATTTCATTTTAGAGGTTGAACCCGTCTTATGTTGATTTACTACTGAGGCCTCCCCACAGGTTTCTTCAATGGAGAACCCTTGGGGAGATTTCATACAGCACAAATACAAAGGCTAACGAAGACGACAAGAGTGCGCTACCACGCTCAATATTGCTCAGCAAATGGGATGTGATCAACGAACGTTTTTCCCGATTCCAATTCAAGCATTTTTACAATTTTCATGCATTTTTAGAAAAATGCAAGATTTGTAATATTCTTGTTTGTGATATCGATAATAACATATGAACTGTCAACGTGCAAATTTTAGACCTTCTGTTATCTATATGCTTCAGCCCTTGTCCCAAAATCTAGAAAGAAAAATCCATTTTCCATGTGTTTATCATTCGTCCATGACATTTTGCTAAGCTCTTGAAAGTTAATCAATGTAATGGTTATAAGTATGTTTGGGGTACCATAACGGGCATAATGTGATTATATGCAACGCAAACTGTATGTGATTAGATTTACTGTAAAAACAATTGATCAAAGATGTAAGGAAATTACATTTGTTTCACATTACCCCCAATCGATGTCAACTCGATTCTCTGGTGAAAAACAAACTATCATTGACAAAGGAACAACCTCTAACGACCTGTATTGCGGGATACACTTTTGTTATTTCGCTTCATCTTTGAGAGAGACTTTTGATGTTTTTTTGCCCTTTTAAAAAGGACTATAACTTTAATCTACTCTTTGTAGTCTGGACATCTTAGCCGTTTAGTTTTTTTTAATGTTCGTCACGTCTTTAGGGCAAGCTGCCTGGGACATTGAAGATTTGGTACTACAAAATAGATCTAACAACTTGCTGGATATCGATAAATTCCCTAAACACTCAGATGTTTCAGATAGCATCCATGTTTTTTTCATCAGTAACTGGGAACCTAGGTCACTGATTCTCAGTCACTGGTGAATGGTAATGGATGGTATCTGAAACTTCTGACTCTTAAGAGAAGCTATCTCTTAGCTTGATTTATCTTATACTATCTAATGTACTACCTGGATGTCACCATAGACGCATTGAAGATGTTCGCTCACTCAAAAGGGTGCGGCTTTTCTAGTTCAGTCTTCCGAAGAGACAGCACAAAAACTGAGAAATAACTCGATACTCGCGCTTTGTAGCAAAATAGACCATTGCCTTAGAGAGAATGAAGTTAGGTAATTAATTAAATGATATCGTACATACGAAAAGCCATTTGATGTTCATTTTGGATTATCCGACCCAGGAATTTCCACCGAGGCCTTTGCTGATTGTAAGTGCTGCTGCCGGTTAGGATTATGGAGTAGAATCAGAAGAAAGCCTTGATGTTGATGTAAATGGATACTGAAGTGGTTGCCAAAGCTGTCCAACTGTACTTGTTTGATTTAGTACAAATTTACAGAATGACCCCACCCGGCTGTTTCGGGAGGTTTTCCGTTCATGCAGAACCTGCTATCAGGTGCTAATCCATCTCCAATGATTTGTTTGTCGATATTGCGACATGAAAGTGTTCATCAGGCCATCATGTCTACACGAACACCTGTCTACGTGAAGAGACAGTCAACCAACCTAGTCAGACCTGAAGATGCGCCGGTGACACCAAGTGATGAGCCCACACACAACCATGTCACAGGTTTTAGGAGTTACACCTGATTGATTGTTGTAATTGGCTCCACTAGAAGGAGAAGGAGACAACAGAAATTGCTTTTCGTCACGTTGGGTTGGATAATAACCAGGTCTAAGCGCACAGGGATCCTCCTCTCATCGTACATTTAAAGTCTCTTTGACGGCGTGCGGTGATGTATTGCCTATAGGATCAACCACATCCCATTAGAGTAATGTAGACTCATCTATTGTGTGGTCCTTTAGACCCGTCATTACTTGCATTTCGTCTATGTAAGAGCCTTCGTATAGATCAACGCAACTTGTAGGGGATGTAGAAGCTATATAGCGGCTATGGTAGATATTAGATCCCCTATGATGGAGAGCTACAATGAACTGCGTGTCAAGGGCTTAGTAAATTTCATCAACATCTGTGGCATCGCCTGATGGGTGAGTTGTCTGCACACGCTATTAATAAACTCCTTCAAAGGACAGAGGGTGTTGGGGGTAGCAGTGTATAATATTTCTCGCCAGCTTAGAATGCTAGGCTTTGTAGTTGGACAGTGAAGAACTGAGCAGCGCCGTTTGAAAGATGTTGTTGAAATAGATCTTATGAGATACGGCCTCATGCTTCAATTTTTCAAACGAAGCAAAAACATGGTTGTGCAAACTGTCAGCTGCTGATGCTTATTTTATTCAGAGCACAAACGCAATTTCATAAAAGAATTATAAAATTGTATTGTGGGTTTACAAATAGCCGATCATATGAACAACAAGAACGTGCTTCTTATGTACCCTTTTATATTTGGTCTTACAACTAACATACATTAAAATCTAAACCCAAAGTTTTGAAAGCAAGTACAAAAGTAGGACCAGTCTTTGGGCGAAGATAAAAGACTTAATGTATTGTACATCACTAGAGATATATGTGTAAGATCATGGTAAAACTGTTTATTGCCTATAAGGCATTTAATGATTAATATGATGCAAGCATGAAATAGCCATATGGATTCATGGATGAGCCCATCCCGCCAATTTATTTCATTTATTCATAAATCCTAAGAGAGTCCCTTCAGTTAACTGGATAACTGATTTCCAAGGGAACCGTTATGATTTTTTCACGAATTTCTGATAATAATTAGAATTGAAAATAAATATAATAACTATAGATTTACATACATATCCAATGGTAACATCAATAGTGCACAACCAATGAAAGCATTTCTTGATATCTAAAGTCGTTCGTTTATAGCCTTGCAGAATGAAATGACCATATCGATTTAGTATGGATGAGAGGATCTGGAAATTGAAGACCACAAAGATCTAAGACGCCATGGGAATGTCTTACCTATAAATCAGGATTCTTTTAAATCACTGGTCTGAGAAAAACCTTTTTCACTGAAGAGTTTGATCTACAGCATCTTCTTAAATAGTGCGCTTATAAAAGGGTAACATCAGTAGAAATGACATTTAGAACAGCATCAAGGATATGTGTCCAGTCTGGTGTGAAATAGAAAGAAGGACTTGAATATTCATTTACAACGTTCAGAGGTATGTAACAGATAGTTTTGGCAGTTTATTTTGAACGCAGTATAAAGAAGTTCGGTAGTTTATGTTCAGTATAAAGTATAAAGATGTTATTAAAGTGGTCACACTGCATCACGTGTTATTGTATGCTCCCGGGTCTTGCAATACCATAAAAAATATTACAATATTTCATAAAAGCTGTGGTATACGCCTATCAGACAAGGACACACCTCGTAACTACAGTTCACCTCGCTAGGTACAACTATACAGGCACCCGTCTAACATGAAATATATACTGTACAATCTTCGATAAGAGCCCGAAAGGTTCAATGATTCAGAATCCCACACAGACGTTTTCTCAGACAGATAAATCGTTATTACATCTCCGGTCTCATATTTCACAGAAGATGCGTGCCCTTAACGATTTTTGGACAGATGAAATGTTTATTCACTACAGATTGTGCCATAGATTTTCCATCATTGCGTGCACGGACTTCTTTCGCCTTGGTCACACTGGTTTTAACGATAAAGGGCACATGGAAGTGATATGCCATTAAGAATAACGAAACAACCTTGAGTTCGTTACTGTCAAATAAATTCTATATTGTTGACGTTGTCAAGACGTGTAGAAAAAGTAGACAATTTTCTACGTATACCTTTCCAATCAACTTATAAATGGTATCACATCAAAACTTCATATCAAGCCTAAAAACTCCATAATAACAGTATGATAATGACAAAATATAGATTGCATGTAACTTAGTATCTTATTAAAAAGCTACGCGTATATCTGTTTCTCTACTTGGTGAAAGCGATTGAATCTAGATATCTTCCAAGCTGGACCATGCCTTTGCGTAAGGATGCCGGAACCGACATCATATAATTATCTTAAGTGTGTTAGCAAGACTCGGTACTTTGCGCTTAAGCGCTTTAATCCATTTAAAGACGGCGACAATCCTGTTAAATTAATGAGTTTATCAAAGAGAACAGCCGGGGCTTTAACTTAGCGTACCAACCAATTGAACCGGTTACTTCATACAGCTCTTTACTGATCAACTTCTGATTGAGAAGTCTTCTGATCTGGCTGCTTGTGTTACTTTTCAACTAACGCCGAGTTTTCCCTCTTAACTGGATGAAACTTTGCCACGCACGTCTTTGGCTCGACTGACGTCATTCAATCGGAACTCTTTTGGCAATTCTCCCGGCAATGCCTGTCTACAACCTTTCAAGTCCTCCTACACAGCGGCGAGACTCTTGAATCTTTAATTCTTTCATAGTAGCAACCCCCAGGGATTTTAACAATTATGATTTACAAAGTACATAATAGCAGTTCATGCGACCCATGTTAGATAAACCTTGTTTTTCAGATGCACGCAGGCTATGGCTTTTAAGTGTCGCATGAAAAATAACCATAGGGAATAAGGTTACTTCTGAGACTCATCTTTGTGACCACTTGGCGCCGAGCAGTCTTTCCAGCCTGTGTCTCACCCGTGTCTATATTCCATGTTAATAATTACAGAAGCTGTCTTCTTTTGTTAGGGGCATCCTCCATTTTGGCAAGGTCAAAGGCATCTCAAAAGATCCACTCGATGAGTCCATGATTTATTCCTTTTGGTTGAAGTTAATCCAATTGTTACATAAGTATGTAAAAATGGATCCATTATTGAGCCGTCAAAATCCCACAGACGGACTAACATTCTAAGTTTGGTCAATTTTGCATCGATTATTGGACAGCAAGCTCCCGGTCGCAAGCAACAAATGAGACATTGAAGGAATAGGAAGCTGTTTTTCATCATTTAAAAAAAAAACGATAAAGAATCTTTTATCATCCTTTTTTGTATTGGCTGAGATTATACTTGCATATCTTATGAAATGTTTGATAATTTTCAGTTATAGCTGAAGCCATAGACAACAATGTAAAATTTTGAACTTTTAAAAACACTGTAATATTCGTGTTGCAAATCACCTGAAAACGCCAGAGTGGAATTAGAAAGGCCGTGAACAAATTGTTCTTCTTTGGTGTCATGGGTGGAGTTATGGTTGATTGAACGAAAGGCTCAGGACATATGTTCTTATTGCATGCCTCGGTGCACTCCATTAGTTATTCAAATCAATATCTATACATGCTGGGGATGTCGAGTGAAAGGATTTGTTGCAAACTAGACCCTCATACCAAGTAAAATATTCGACATCATAATCGTCATCCACAGTTTTCTGCAGTCGTAGAAATGTACGTCAACCTACATAATTGTTGACTTCTTTGAACCACACAGTTTTGTTATATCAGATCTAGTCAAATTTCAATCAGATCTTTCTTACGCAAATGGTATTATAAAGATTATCAAAAATTATCTACAAAACTTGAGTATCAAAACGAAATAGTGACGAAGACTACATTTCATGGTAAATAGGTCCAGCCAAAGATGCAATGGAAATTTTCTCTAGGGTAAACAGTTGTCTTACCTTCTAGATCTCTCGGGGTATGATAATTCACTATTCACAATGGCACAGTCTTCTGGTCCTGTTGCACATTTCAAGTCTACTTCCTTTGAAGAACACAGTTGTGAATTGACGACTGGAATCAACAAGACGAGTTATTGGTCGTTAAGTGGCAAGGATCCACTAATATATAACCCGAGCATTTTGTTGACGTCAGGACCGCTTTAATTTTCATATCGTGTGCCTAATCCTCTTTTAGTTCTACAAAATCATCCACATTAAAGTCTCGTAATGGCCGGCATACAAACATATGTTACAGGTCATTTGGGGATCGTTGCTCTTTTGCACGACTACGCCTCCCAGATGGGAAAATATCCAGATGGTACTGTGTGCGATATAGGGAAAAGGTGAATCGGTCCGTTTTACGTACAAAGGACGTCACAGTTATTGCTAACTTTCCCCAGTTTCTATAACCACCGGAATATGCTAACAGCATTAAATCTATGGTCTGTTACCTAGCTGCAATAAAACATGTGCAAAATGCTACATCGTTAGACTATGACGACATTCCAAGATGTAACGCCCCAGTTTATTAGTTCTTCAACAACTTCTTAATGTGTGAAGGTGCACCAACAGTTTATTAAATTTTTTCCCTCGGCCGAGCAATCTTCGATACGATTATTAGATTCGTCTTCTGTGGCGCTCTGCCGATTCATAACCAAGGATACCAAAATCATATCAAGCCCAGAATATCAAGCAACTGATTGCAAACACTCAAAACGATATCCTGCCTACTGCTTTAAAAAAAAGAAAATCCAAGTCAGATTTTTATCAGACACGTGCACAGCTATTGACGTTTTAGTGTCAGTCCTGTTTCATAAGATAGAATGTTTCAACTTAAGAAACAAGATAAGTTTCTTATTTCTCCCCGGTATATAAGATTGACTGTGCTGTACAAGATTAGATTAAATGTTAAAGGTGGTAAGGATGATATCTTGCAACCGGGACCTACCTCCAAAATGTTCTTCTATAGGGTTGGGCAACCAAGAGCTCACAACTAAATTGCTTGAAGCATTTTATATCCCTGAGACCCATAGACTGTGTTGTAATAACGGTGCACTGCTGCAGTTTACATGGCAGTTACCTCATTCTATACCTATTGTGACTGCCGCTCCTAATATACACGATGCGGGTGTTCGCAAATTAACCACTCGCCTCAATTGACGATAGCAATGGAAGAGATAGGCATTGTCAAAATGCTAATGTTTCGACCATGTATGTTCTACGTAAGGCATTGTGTAAATCCTATTTGTATATGTTCTATTCAAATCTTGGAAGGTCTGTATATTTAGACGTATTTGAAACAAGCTATATGTCACCCAAACATCAAATTCTATTGCAGTACCAAGGTCACATACCAGGGGGCCCAAAATCGACCATAAATTTCGGCTTCACAACAGCCGCCCACATACCAAATATCATCGTAATCCATCCAGTGGTTCTTGAGTTATGCTGGCTACAATAGTCCGGAAACACACACACACACTGACAGACACACAGACAGACACGCCAAAAACAACATCTCCATTTTTCATGGAGATAACTATGTCCATTTTATTATGTACAAGATATGTACGTATTATAGATAGCCCTTGGGTATGTATCGGCAAATTTCGTACATAAAAAACGAATCTTTTTACGCTTTGTATGTTTTGTTATTTTTAGTCATACTTTTATATTTTGAATTATGTTCCAATTATGAAATCAAGGATAACACAAATCCAGCTCAAGTCGCAGCTAAGTCGCAGTGAGTGCGCCGTTTAGTGAAATGGGGGCCTAAGCAACCAGTCCTTTTAGCAACTACAATGAACTGGTAGGGTCAATTCCTACCCAATCTTTTCAAGGCTACACTATTCCCTGGCCACCTCTATACGCCAAGGCCGTGAAAAATTGTTTCCTTTTAACAATCAAGTTTCCATCACACCCGGTTGGGCGTTAAACGCGACAGACCATTTTTATGCGAGTAGTTTATCTAAATGCCAGAATTGCCATAGACCCGTCCAAGGCCACTCCCACGCGTTAAAGGTTGGCAGCAGAAGGAAAATAAGACAGTCATCACCCCTCCATCTGCAGCGCTCGATGTTTTCGTGCTGAACCATTTACAATGTGATGGATGTGGGTAATCGAAGGGGAAAGTCCTGCCTGCACTTGGAAACCATTATCGACATGGTGGGGAAAATGGTCATCTGGCCGCTGGTGCAACAAACACGGGAGGATCTTCCCGGGGAGTGTTACCTCCGTGAAATCGGGGTCATTGTTTTCGGTTTGTTTATCTGTTTGTTTGTTTGTTTGTTTGTTTGTTTGTTTGTCTTCGTGTTTGTTCAAGTTTGTTCCTGCTGGCCTGGGTCCAGGCTTCAGTTTAAAGTCCTTCCAGTGGAGTTGACAGGAAGTAGAGTTGGCAGGAAGTAGAGTTGGCAGGAGGTGGAGTTGGCAGGAAGTGGAGGTGGCCGGAAGTTAGAGTGGCCGGAAGTAGAGTTGGCCGGAAGTGGAGGTGGCAGGAAGTGGAGTTGGCAGGAAGTGGAGGTGGCCGGAAGTTAGAGTGGCCGGAAGTAGAGTTGGCCGGAAGTGGAGGTGGCAGGAAGTGGAGTTGGCAGGAAGTGGAGGTGGCTGGAGGTGGAGGTGGCTGGAAGTGGAGTTGGTAGTATGTAGAGTTGGAAGGAAGTGGAGTTGGCAGGAACTGGAGTTCAGATTAACGGTTGGCTTGTTTTAACACTGCAATTTCGTCAGCAGACTTCATACATTTAGGAGAGACCTTTTTTTTTAAATAACTATCGTGTTCGGTGGATATGCCGAATTGAGTAAGGGCAGTTATAAAAAAGATTAGCAGAAACGTTACGTCCACTTTTGTGGAACCTGAATGGCAATGAAGCAAGTGCAACAATGAAGTTGGGTATTTCTTTCGTATTGTGTCCTGCGTTTTTCATCACAGACGTATTATGAGTAATTATAGCCTTGTATCCAAACCTATTATTCTCGAGTCTCCTCTCCGCAAATAGGAGAGTGGATTCGGGAGCAATGATAGGTTTGAATGCCAGGATATAGTACTTATGGAAAACGTCTGAAAAAATTCAGGAAGGACCTAGTAAAAGATTGGTATTAGAACTGGGGTTGACTCATCGAATAGATTACTTTTTTTTTTCGAAAGATTAAAACATAGGCCTTAGTGCTATCAGCTTGCCAACAGCCATTTGAATGTGACAGCCTTTGCAAATACCCGCTCATACATTCGGAATATTACCCGATTCCAACCTTCCGAACACAAAGCATAACTACACATCTATGGCTATAATCGCAATATTGATTGCTTATTATGAATAAAGAACATAATCCTTTCCACAAAAGGCCACACGTTTGCAGACATTCTTTTTGACAAGGATTGGTGTAGATGGAATTTGTAATTTCTAACTGAACATGATAAATTGAAATGTAAATTAAGATTCATATCTATTTCCATAAACAGAGCGGAATGCACAGGATTTCTAGAAGGAAAAGCATATTAATGTCATATGACAACATCAAGAAAATCATCGGTTTTTTGAGGTCTGAGTTCAAGTTACATCAGACATTGCGTTTCGCTTCGCTTGACTTTTTTAAGAAGAACATACGTGTGTCTTATGCTGTACCAAATGGCATTCGTAGTGTTTTAGATATAGCATGTGCAGTCCAGTGGTTAGCGACCCTGTCTCTGTTACTAAAAGTCGCAAGTTCGAACCTGGCTGTGTCGCTCACCCGGCATGCACGCTGCCGGAAAGGGTCGCAGCTCGTTAAGCCGCGGTCTGCTGTTCCTTGTGCTTGTCGAAAAGAGCCAGGGGAATTTCGCCGGTACAATGAACCTGTAAATATTGCACATTGTGTCTGTCTTCTCTGTCAAGACCAGTGGAAGAGTAGCTCTCCAGAGAGCTAAACTGGATCGAGATCAATTTCCTTCGTTCTTTCTTTCTTTCTTTTTTCCCCTTGTCTCCTGTCATGATTTTCTCCACATCACAGAAAACTTCCCAAACGGTTTTCATCAGCTTAGAGCTTGTGGCGCTTTCTTCTGACGTTGCCAACCCATTAATGTCTGCCCATAGGCCCCCTTGTAACTCGTTTTATGATAACACCCAATGAGCTTACATCTTACGGCAGCCCTTGGAGTCTTAAAAGGAATAAAGCGACAATCAGGAAGCTTTAGTCAGTTTCGCTTCACAGAAGGTGATATATTTGATAGTTTACGAGGTAAATGTAGATTTGCGAGGTTAGGGGTAAAGGAACACTTTAACGTCAGTTGCAGCAAACTTGTGGACCCGTATGGCACTGGTACACGTATTTAGTGTATGTGTGGTATATATAATATTATAATCTATCTAATTGAATAGAACGGTGAGTTTCCGCATTCCGTTTTGCTTGCCTCTTTTGTATGATTGGGACCAAATTTTTGCATATTCATGACGTTTAATTTCACATTAAGAAACTAGAATGCGTTAAACAAGATCGATCGCATTATCATGTAACTAGTAGCTATGCTTATTTTGTAAAGAAATTTTCGCATCTTTCTGTTGCTACTAAGTTAGATGAGAGATTAGTACCTAGTTTTTCCTATCCCCACATTAAAAAAACAACTTTGAAATATGATGTTCATACTGTATTTGTATACTACTCGAGGCACGATTCTATCAAGGATAGACATTGATAAGTTAGATGAGAGATTAGTACCTAGTTTTTCCTATCCCCACATTAAAAAAACAACTTTGAAATATGATGTTCATACTGTATTTGTATACTACTCGAGGCACGATTCTATCAAGGATAGACATTGATAAGTTAGATGAGAGATTAGTACCTAGTTTTTCCTATCCCCACATTAAAAAAACAACTTTGAAATATGATGTTCATACTGTATTTGTATACTACTCGAGGCACGATTCTATCAAGGATAGACATTGATAGCTTGATTTTTTCCAGACTTTCTTGGCTCTGTAGAAACCGTAGTTCGTTCTAAATATAAACGAATGGAGCCATACATTTTGCTTTGCATCTGTCGGCCGGAAATAAATGCAGTGTCTGTCAAAGCTGTCGCCTCTCTGCTTTTCAAACCCAGGCACTTGAAGGCTCTATTTTTCTGCCACTTTGCTAATGGTGTGGAGATACACCTTACCCACCGTAGCTAACACTGTTCCGGATGATATGTCTCTCTACGCACTTACGTTTTCTGTACCTAATACAGGAAGTAACAGTCTACGTGTGTACCAACACAATTTCAAGCCGTTTGACGTAGCCAGATAAATGGGGCGTTGTGTATGCACTGTAGGTAAAAGTAAAAATTGCTTTGAATTGAGGATGCTTTCATTGACAGTTTGCCAGCGGAGGTGTGCGAATAGGCACCGTGTAATCCATTTAGACGTCATCTATAATGAATTCCATGCGATCAAGAGACACGATAACGTAGACAAAAAACGTCGAGTCGAATTTGAATTAACAAGGGAGACATACGGGTGCCAACCTTTCAGATAGGTCCAGACATGTGCTAGGATGTCTAAGTTTTTATGGCAAGCGCTGTCGACATATGTCCATAAATTTGCATTATTCAAACTCAGGAGTACATTCTGTTCTGCTACCGTGTGCTTCAAAGCTACAGCCATTAACCTGTTGCTGTTAAACTTATTTCGAAAATAGTTCCAAAATTCGAAAGGAGTTCTAAATTCCAATATCGGCACGCGCTTAAAAGTTTTGTTCACTCCTTTTTGTCCAATAAAATCATTTTGCAGTCTCTTCGTGAAACAAAATGGCCAAGGTGCAGTTACATATACGTCATCTTGCTGAAGTCATCCCAAGCTTTGTATGTGGAAAATAATTCAATATTGATTTTTATCGGCAATCAAAAACGTATGGTAGACTTAAAGAAGTGTTTTTGAAAGACCAAGAAAGAGAAAGTTGCAACAGCACGACTAATCTAGCTGGCTTTTGTTCTCAGACGTCTGCTACCGTTTCGATTCCCTGGCCTTTCTGTGACCTATGTTTTGAATCCATCAAAACAATACGTCTTATATACTTAACAAGTAATCTGAACATTGATGGAGTCCAATTAAGGAAAACGTTTTTAGATCTAAGTGCCAAAAAGATTATCTTGTTTCAACTATGGGCTTAAACACCCCAAATCGGATCTGTCAAAGCTTGTCTAGATCATAGGTGCCACTGCAATTTTGTATAAATGTGGAAGTACATGCTAAAGTATGGCCTCAATAGAATTACAATACAGTAAAACAAAAATAAGCGGTTGTACATAATAGAAAAAGGGACAAGCTCTCTTTATGTCGGGGAGGATAATTGAATATTGAAACACTAAACTCAGTTGAGGACAAAGTCACTTCAGCTCTAGGATCTGCTTGGAATCGTTTTTGTAACGTCATTTCTATCATAATAATATTGTAATCGTGCGCATCTCACTATACGCTCGTTCTCATTTAAATGTACACATTTTATAACTTCCATTACCGTTTGAAGTAAAACGTTCCTGGCATTATGATATGTCACATATAAGGTGCTGTCGTTTCTATGACGACTTAAAACTTTTCTGTCTTTTAATTAAAAACGACAGTTTGGCACCTTATATGTGGCGTATCTTTTACCTTACTTCAAACGGTAACCGAAGTTACAAAATGTGTACATTTAAATGAGAACGAGCTTATAGTAATTGAATCAAAGATATAATCGTATCTTCAAAGACTTGTTCAAAGGAGACACTTCTAAACGCCTTAATCGATTCAAAAGACGCTTCCGGATGATATGTCTCTCTACGCACTTACGTTTTCTGTACCTAATACAGGAAGTAACAGTCTACGTGTGTACCAACACAATTACAAGCCGTTTGACGTAGCCAGATAAATGGGGCGTTGTGTATGCACTGTAGGTAAAAGTAAAAATTGCTTTGAATTGAGGATGCTTTCATTGACAGTTTGCCAGCGGAGGTGTGCGAATAGGCACCGTGTAATCCATTTAGACGTCATCTATAATGAATTCCATGCGATCAAGAGACACGATAACGTAGACAAAAAACGTCGAGTCGAATTTGAATTAACAAGGGAGACATACGGGTGCCAACCTTTCAGATAGGTCCAGACATGTGCTAGGATGTCTAAGTTTTTATGGCAAGCGCTGTCGACATATGTCCATAAATTTGCATTATTCAAACTCAGGAGTACATTCTGTTCTGCTACCGTGTGCTTCAAAGCTACGGCCATTAACCTGTTGCTGTTAAACTTATTTCGAAAATAGTTCCAAAATTCGAAAGGAGTTCTAAATTCCAATATCGGCACGCGCTTAAAAGTTTTGTTCACTCCTTTTTGTCCAATAAAATCATTTTGCAGTCTCTTCGTGAAACAAAATGGCCAAGGTGCAGTTACATATACGTCATCTTGCTGAAGTCATCCCAAGCTTTGTATGTGGAAAATAATTCAATATTGATTTTTATCGGCAATCAAAAACGTATGGTAGACTTAAAGAAGTGTTTTTGAAAGACCAAGAAAGAGAAAGTTGCAACAGCACGACTAATCTAGCTGGCTTTTGTTCTCAGACGTCTGCTACCGTTTCGATTCCCTGGCCTTTCTGTGACCTATGTTTTGAATCCATCAAAACTGTGGCGATTACATCATGACCTTTGTTGCCATTACGAAAACGTATTTGTAGCTTAGTTTGTCGGCCAGTTATTTTGGCGGCCAGAATTATTTTTGTCACGAATCTTACTAGCGAACTGAATTCAGGTTTAATGCAATGTTTACAAACTTAAGAAACGCAACGTGATATGTTTATAAACTTACTTAAGCTATATTTCACAGCTGAGAAAGAGATAGTCAATTTCTTCAAGTAATCACCAAGACGATTTCAAGTCTTGCCTCTAATCCTGAGCTCAAACAATACGTCTTATATACTTAACAAGTAATCTGAACATTGATGGAGTCCAATTAAGGAAAACGTTTTTAGATCTAAGTGCCAAAAAGATTATCTTGTTTCAACTATGGGCTTAAACACCCCAAATCGGATCTGTCAAAGCTTGTCTAGATCATAGGTGCCACTGCAATTTTGTATAAATGTGGAAGTACATGCTAAAGTATGGCCTCAATAGAATTACAATACAGTAAAACAAAAATAAGCGGTTGTACATAATAGAAAAAGGGACAAGCTCTCTTTATGTCGGGGAGGATAATTGAATATTGAAACACTAAACTCAGTTGAGGACAAAGTCACTTCAGCTCTAGGATCTGCTTGGAATCGTTTTTGTAACGTCATTTCTATCATAATAATATTGTAATCGTGCGCATCTCACTATACGCTCGTTCTCATTTAAATGTACACATTTTATAACTTCCATTACCGTTTGAAGTAAAACGTTCCTGGCATTATGATATGTCACATATAAGGTGCTGTCGTTTCTATGACGACTTAAAACTTTTCTGTCTTTTAATTAAAAACGACAGTTTGGCACCTTATATGTGGCGTATCTTTTACCTTACTTCAAACGGTAACCGAAGTTACAAAATGTGTACATTTAAATGAGAACGAGCTTATAGTAATTGAATCAAAGATATAATCGTATCTTCAAAGACTTGTTCAAAGGAGACACTTCTAAACGCCTTAATCGATTCAAAAGACGCTTTAACGGTTTTTCTTCCTTTCCTCTGTCGGCATTTTGAAAGTACCTCAATTCCTGTGGTCTCACCCTGTAAGCTATATTGATGAGTAAAGAGAGATAATGAAGCCCTAAAGCCTGGCGCTGAATAAGATCTCGCTCAGCCCCATTCACACACAGCTTCTCTACCTCCCTGTTATAAACGAGATCAAAGAAGGCCGCATCTGCAAAATGTAAGCACGCCCTACACCTAACATTTTCGAAAAATATATGAAAACATTAGCATTTTAGAATATGAAAAAATTCGGGCTTAAAGGTTTTTCCATCTGAGTATCATTGTTTTCTATCAAATCATTCCCCAGGATTTTTCTTTAAATGGGCGTGGTCAAGTAGTTATTGTTGATGTCATCGTGATTTGAATAAACTATCACCTTGCTATAAGACGCTTTCTGACAAAAACTCAAAGTCCATACTTATAAACGAATTAGTCTCTACCAGACTAACTACGCCAGCTATAGGGAGAATATTTGCCAGGAAATTTCGCCACCGGAGGGTTTCATTTGCAAGCGCAGTTGTATCAGGCGGGCGAATTATCAGACTCACTGTGGACTGACTCTACTGGCCAATTATTCCTTTTTGCTGAATTCTACCATCCACACGCCCTTGGGAATGCCTGGTGGAGGCTATAGAAGACCCCAAAAGTCTTCAGCCACCAGTTTATACAACCTTAAGACAGTTTTACGTCCTCCAGCCGTAAAATAAATGATGAGTTGTCTTCTCAAATCTCGCAGTACCACGGCTGCCCTACCACACCCACCCCTCCCGTTCTTCTTGGAATCTGTCCTTTCTTCAGACTCGAAAGAGACAATTGGGCGGCAACGCGACAAGATCAAAGAAGCCGTTCTTAGAAACGTCGTGGACAGAATAACATTCGTCATGTAAAGAACAAAGGCTACCTGACCTTGGGATATGGGTTGAGGTATTTCTCACACGTTTCTTCTGTCTGTCTGTCTGTCTGTCTGTCTGTCTGTCTATCTGTCTGTCTGTCTGTCTGTCTGAGAAAGAAATCTTTATGGACACAACCAAAGTACAGCGACTTTCGTAAGATCTACTACACCTATACATACAAACAGTCAAGTGCATACAAATGAATTAGCCTATACATTAATGTATATGAATAGATCTTATGGCTGTCTGGATAGCCCCTCTTCCTTTTCAAGCACTTTCTGGACATTAGTTGATTTACCTTACTGTTTTACTCTTATGAAAGTCTGGGCAATGAATTCGCCACGGGAAATTAGATTTGTAGAAAAATCAGATTCAGAAAACTTGGTTCGAAAAAGGAGGAATTTTCATTCTTGTGATACTGCAGGGAAAAGTCAAATTACTTCCTTATTCAGAAAAATTGATTTTTGGAGGATCAAATTTTTTTCAATGCCGGAGAAACAACTAGATTTACCGTGAAGTATTTTCAATTTTAAAGACGAATTTGAAAGACATGCAGGTAATAAGACAAGCCAAAAATAGTTACTCAAGCAACTGGATAAAACTTAGCTTTTATTCTTAATTTTATCCAGTTGCTTGAGTAACTATTTTCGGCTTATTTTCGATTTTCATTAAGGTATTCATTTCCTTTTTGATTACCAAGAAAATTCATTAAAACATGTTTTTTTTTCTCCCCCTGTCAGTAAATTCTACGTTCACGTTCCTGGATACTCCTAATTTAAGAAATCGGTATTTTCCGATATTTATTTCATCAGTTATGCACACGTCAGTTTAAATATTTGCATATTTGCATTCACGTCACGGATACGTTGGATCAGGCTCCATTCGTCACTGGAAAATCGTCGTCATAACAACGGACAATTTTGTTTGAAGAAGAAGGAATGTATTTCATTATCTTTTTTGCAGTACTAAATGAAAAATCAGATTTGAATAACGCCATTAATCTTGAATTCAATTTTTTCCCTCCTGCAGAATTGATGAAATTGCAGATATTCATTTTCACTAAGTTGTCCACTTCTCTGCTGATAACAGCCATAATTAACAATCCATCTTTTTCTTTTCACCTTTTTTTTCAAATCAGAAGAACGTATATTCAAACAAAATATAGATAATACCGGCAACAACATGTGCCGTCAAGTTACTTTTCCCTCATAGAAATAACGTGATATCTCTTGGATTTTTAATTTTCTTGGTGTAGTTCGTAAAGGAAGCATTTGGATCATTCTCAAAGCTGAGTTGAATTGTCTGGTTAAGCCCATTCACATCTTTTGAATGTGAAAAATGTACGGTATGATTGGATAATTTGTCACACGTTTGCATGAGAGACTCATTCACAATTTTGAATACATTTTACTTCTTTTGGATGTGAAAAATGCATGGCAAAATTGAATAACACCCTACGCCTTTGTATGAGACGCTCATTTACAAAGATTTTGTGACTACTTGTAACTGCCTTTAAATGTGAAAAATGTACGGAATGATTGGCTAATTTGCCACACGTTTGTATGGGAGATGGACGCGTAGGGTACGGTATTTGCACACACGTCATAGACACGTCATAGAGACCTCGTCGTTATGACGAAACACCCAGAATGTACGATTCTCATTAACGGCCACTGTTTAAAAATGTCTCCGTGAAAAGTGACTGTGATTTGATAAAACTGCCCGTCAGGTACAATGTATCTCAGGCTTTGGAATTTTAGCTCATGAATGGACACAATCTGCTTTGCTTTGCCCAATCTACGGCAGAAATTGAGAATGAATGAAGGAAAATTGGGGACCTTCATCTTTGATTGCCCTTTTATGAGCATGTATCTCCATCCACGTGAGCTCTTACGCACGCCACAGTCATCAGGAACCCTCCTGTGAAGTTCATGTATTTTATCAAGGACACTTTGTGGACCTTTATTACTCAGATTATGTTTCAATGGGACGTACGTCCATAAAATTCCATTTACTTACAGCTTAGAAAGGTACTCAATTCAAGTTAGCGTTCAAGTAGACTCTTAAGACTCTTAGAGTTAGAGTTATTCCATTGACTGACAGCTTAGAAAGGTACTCAATTGAAGTTAGCGTTCAAGTAGACTCTTAAGACTCTTAGAGTTAGAGTTATTCCATTGACTGACAGCTTAGAAAGGTACTCAATTCAAGTTAGCGTTCAAGTAGACTCTTAAGACTCTAAGAATTAGAGTTATTAACATTGATGTTAAAGCCTATCCTATATAGCTCATGCATTAAGCGTCTTATAACGTCAAATGCGTCAGAAACTTCGGTAGCAATAGCATTTCATGTCACCTGTTGCAATGGGCCCATGGAAATAAGACAGGGCTGAATCAATTAGTTCACTCGAAATTACTCTTATTACAAAAACAACTTAGTGGTTACAAAATTAAAAGAAATGTAAGTCTTTGTATGAAATAACTTCGCCCGCGCCATTTTCAGCTTGCATTCATTTGGTAAAAACAAGGCATGTTGTGTGTTGAGAATGGTGGAAAAACTGAGAGTCAAAACGTAAATATTTAAGCATAATCTGGGCTAAATCTCTCTCTCTCTCCCTCTCTCGCTCTCTCTCTCAGCTCTGTCTCTCTCTCTGTCTCTCTCTCTCTCTCTCTCTGTGTCTGTGTCTCTGTCTCTCTCTCTCTCTCTGTCTCTCTCTGTCTCTCTCCCTCTCTCTCTCTGTCTGTCCATCTCTCTCTCTCTATCTCTCTATCTGTCTGTCTCTCTCTCTCTGTCTGTCTCTCTCTCTCTCTCTGTCTGTCTGTCTGTCTTTCTGTCTGTCTGTCTGTCTGTCTGTCTGTCTCTCTCTCTCTCTCTCTCTCTCTCTCTCTCTCTCTCTCTCTCTCTCTCTCTCTCTCTCTCTCTTTCTCGCCCTCTTTCTAACTCTCCCTTCTCCCACCCCACCCTCTCTCTCGCGCGCGCTCGTCCTCTATTTACTTTATGCGTGTGGTTTTCCATGACCCTTATGCTCGGTCATCTGGAAAGACAGCTTGATAGAGGTAAATGAGATAATCATAATAACCACCTTTATACAGACATGTTCAGTGTTCACAGCACGTTTCACTGGCTTTAATCAATGGCCACTGACATATGGTCAACGGAGGCCCGTCCATTGCCTACCCAGAGTTTCTAATCAATGGTTTTAGACAGCAGAATTATGGACTTCAGTTCGAAAATACATTGACAGTATGTTCAGGGACTGGTTGCCACCACCTACGGCTCAGATCACTGGCAGAGTGACTAGGAACAATCACAAACTGAACTGTCCGAAAGTAAAAACTAACCGGTACTTGAACTCCTACATTCCATACATGACCCGCCTCATCAACGAGTATGATCAGTGACTCGTTTTCCAGTAAATGTGTCCAACCTTGTATGTAACAAGATACACTTATTTTAAATATGCCAGTTTTAAGGTCTTACGAATACGAATGCTATCGGACAGTATTGCACCGTCTATACAACTTGAAGTTGCTGTTTTGATTGATTGATGATTGATATGTTTGTAAATTGGTCTTAATTCAGTGGCAACACTGCGATTTCCAATAAAGTTATCTTGTATCTTGTATCTTCTTTGATCCAGAGCTTCTTTAAAGCCACGGTCATAAAAGCTGTTGAGAAATGCCAGTACACGGCTCGTTGTTGAGTACTAGTGACAACTGCGGAAGGTACTGGTTGATTTAAGCCTTCGCAAACGAAGCCTATCTCTAACCTTATCGATATCTCCGGATGGTATTTAATAGGCTCAAGATGGGATACACAGTCTCAAAATACGGGACAGTACAGCTTAACGTTTGTATTTAAGACTGCGGGCCCTACGAGTTGTTTCCATATCAGGCCTGACACTTCCACTGTATCGACAAATTGACCGGGATTCGAACTCCCAACGTTGCGATAACAAGGGAGGTTTCTGAGAAGACCGCCTCTTACTTTCATACAGACAAGAACCTTGGTTCTAATTTGTTGTCTTGTCTGTTTGCGAGGTCGTCTGCGGGTAAACTGACATCTTTTGTTTTATTCAAAACCAGTTTGTCCGCTCGTGTAAACCCAAACCCTTTGCGAAATATGGTTCCAGTGTATGCTATATACACGTATGTAATATGTATACCATAAGTATGAACATACATTAATGCACCACCAGTGGTTGAGACGTACAATACGTTTATAACTAAGACTTTACTTTGCTTTAAACCGTACTCCCATTTCTGAGATTCAATCCATACGTCCGATAACTATGTCAGAAATCTACCCATCTGATAACTAACATGGTTCAAATTGTGGACTGTTGACAGAAGAGTTGTATCAAATATACCAAGTCTTCCGCCTCAAAGAACAAAATTATGGTGTCGATATTCTAAACTGCGCTACGGCAAAGCTGTATACCTTAAACTCGCAACAGAAATACGTGTACGTTTCTCTACGTTGTAAACAGAACTAGAATCTTAATTATATACGTCGTTTTACACGAGTGTGAATATTGCACTTACCACTGCTGGACTTGTAGCGAGCGGAGTTGGTTTCTCGGCCGACTGTTCGCACCAAGAGGCGATGTCTGTTTCACTCAGCGCGGCTGGGTTATTTATATAATCACGACTGTGGAAGGTACATCTACACGCCTCGAGCGATCCTGCGTCTTACGTAGTCAAAGGATCATTCCAAAACTTCTCAAGGGGTGTGAAGATTTCTTAACTTTTTATGTAAACAATGCCCAATTATTTCTGAATGTAACACTAATGATACCGCGCAATCATTTTGAGCTTTCGTCTTTCAAAAGTGTCTAAGATAGATACACTATATCCTGCTATTGGGCAATTGTACAGGTAGGTAGCTCTCTATCACCGTCATTAAAACACTTGTTATAGCGTCTGGCAGGTTGTACAGCTAGTCAGGAATGTACAGTATATATAATTACGTATCGCACAAAACAATAGAATTAAATGCGACCATTGTATGTTCATGCCTACTAATTGATAAAAATGGAGTAAACATCTCTATACTGCTACAGTATTGCAGCACATATCGTGTTAACTTTGGGTACAGATACTTCCATCGTTCTGTAGTTTGCAATTTGCCGTTTTTTTCCCAAAGACTTGCATTGTGACGTTACAATTTTTGGGCGGCTACCTACAGTTTTCTTTTCTGTCGGTATTTCAATATTCATGATTTGAAAGGGAATTGAAAGTATTTCCTACACATCAAGTAACTCATTAGCTTGTCAGTAGAATGATACATTTTATTAAAGAAGATATGTGAATATTGGAAACTTTCCTCTTTATAATAAGTTTGCATAGACTCTACCAGTCTCCACGGGTCGCTGGGAAAATAGTAGAAATCGGCCAAATAGAGTCAAATGTTTGAAGGGAGTCGGCTACGGAGATAAGGTCAGATATATGGCAACCCTTGACCTTATCGCCGTAGCCGACTCCTTTCAAACATTTGATTCTATTTGGCCAATTTCTACTATTTTCCCAGCGACCCGTGGAGACTGGTAGAGTCTATAGTTTGCATAGAGGAACTGGTAGATATCATGTATTTCAGTAAGTCCATATCAACGGATAATAAAAAGGCCTTGCCGAGGAACGATGTCACTGGTGTATGTCAGAAGTGTCTGTTGAATAAAGGAAGGCGTGCACGGCCTCCAGTACAAAGAAGACCGGTATGTGCAAAAGTGTTCATTAAAGACAGTTAATAAAGAATTAGTAGGTAAACACTAGTAATTAGAGACTTATTCTTGGACTGGTATGAACGCAGCCTGTGTGTAACACACGAACTATAAACATACATTCCTTTTCAGGGCAACACTTGTGATTTTTATGTGAATTTGGCAGAAACACTTAAATACATGTGATGTGAAGTGGCTTCAGTTAGAAATATTTGAAAGTGAGATTTTGTAAACAAAATGTGAATGTTGAAATGGGGCTACTTAACAGCCACTATGGACACTAAATACGTACCACCCTAGCCTCCACCAGGCCCTCCAACGGGCGTATAGATCGTAGAATTCGTGTGAAAAAGGAATAATTGGCCGGTACGCGGTAGAGTCAGTCCACGGTGAAGATCACATTTCGCCCGCGTAACGGAGCCTGCAAATGAAACCCCGGCAGATATTCTCCCTGTAGCCGGCGTAGTTAGTCTGGTCTGGTAGAGACTAGTACCGTACCGCCCTATGCCACTGGACTATTTGGCAACATTATATTATATATGCCCTTGCCCTATTTTCTCACTATCTGTTAAATTGTTAACCACAACGCCCCATTTTCTGTCAATCAAAATTCATATCGCTCCACTAACCCCTAATTACTAACGTCTAAAACCAGGAGCGACATGACTTTTGATTGACAGAAAATGGGGCTTTGTGGTTAACAATTTAAAATTAAAAAAAAAAACATGTAATGTGATTACAGGGGAAAATAATGCAATTACAGTGATTAAGTTATTATGGAATATTTAGGAAATGTCAATCGTGGAATCACAATAATCACATTATTATATTTCATGTTTTTCAGTTATTCCAACAAATTGACATAAGGGTCACAGTTTGACCGATACTCACAGTATAGGTCACCGGATAAGATTAATCATTTTTGTGCATTAGATTACACATTTCTACTTCCTTTTATTCATATTACGGTTTACTTTTCCCAGAGGGCAGCAACCTTGGTTATAAAATATTAATCGCCCTCAAGTCTGTCAAGTCAAGATTTATTTTTACATTTCTCTATTGACAGCTCTTTCCAGAAGTATTCTCAAGAACTAATTGAACATGGGCTGTTTTACACATTAGCTTACACATTTAAACTTTATTTCATTTCTCTTAACTTATATTTCTAACATCACAAAGAGACGAGAAGAAGTCGAACCAAAGTATTAGAGTAGTTGTAGAACCATCGTTTTATATTAGTATTAAAAATCCTGTCAGTGTCATTATATGAACGTTACCATGAATTTTGTATCTATATGCCTGTACATAGCCCGTGATAGGGCATGAATATACAATAAAGGTTATTACTATTATTTAAGGCAAGGTCTATGTTTTAAAGAAAGCGCCCTCATGATATACAAGTCTGTCATAATTATTTTACATCACCTCTAATGGTGTGATTGACTCGAGGGAGCTTTAAATTTTTCCGGTATTTTTCTCAAGAACTAATTGTACATATAGGCTGTTTTTGTGCATAAGCTTACACATTTCAACTTTATGTCATATACATGTACATGTAGATGTGGCGGAATTCGGTCCCCAAAGGACGATAACCTTAGTTGTGAAATCGTCCTCAATTCTGTCAGATTTAGTCCTACATCACCTCGATCTAATGATGTGACTGAAGACAGCTTTTCCGGTATTTTTCTCAAGAACTAATTGTACATATAGGCTGTTTTTGTGTATTAGCTTACACATTTCAACTTCATGTCATATAACGTTACATGTAGATGTGACGGCCTTCGATCCCCAAAGGACGATAACCTTGGTTGTGAAATGGCGCTCAAGTCTATAAGAATTAGTTCTACATTACCTCAGCGATGGTATGGCTTGATGAACTCTTTCCGGTATTTTTCTCACGAACTAGTACTGTTTTTGCGTAGTTCACACATTTCAACTTTATTTCATTTATGCAATAAATGCAGAGGGCAACAACCTTGGTTGTGAAATCGGCCTTAAGTCTGGAAGAATTACCCTACATCACCTCTAATGATGTGACTGGTGGCAGCTCTTTCCGGTATTTTTTTCAAGAAATAATTGTTCATAGGCTGTTTTTACGCCTTGGATTACACATTTCGACTTTCTTTTATTTATGGCACGGCCTAGGGTCCCAAATGACGACAACCTAGGCGCTCAAGTCTTTAAGAATTAGTTCTACATCACCTAAGCGATGGTATGACTTGAGGAACTCTTTCCGTTATTTTTCTCACGAACTAGTACTCTTTTTGCGCATTGGTTCGCACATATCAACTTTATTTCATTTAAGTAACGGCCTAAGGTTTCTTGCTGCAGAGGGCGACAACCTTGGTTGTGAAATCAGCCTCAAGTCTGGAAGAATTAGTTCCACATCACCTCTAATGATGTGACTGGAGACAGCTTTTACCGGTATTTTTCTCAAGAACTAATTGTACGTAGACTGTGAAATTGCCCTCAAGTCGGACAGAATCAGTTCTATTGTAGCCTTTGTAGTGAAGAATCAGATCTGAATCATCTCTAATAATGTGCCCGTGGGGATATTCTTCGAATTCCGGTGTTTTTCTAAAAAAATAAGCGTAAACAGGATGTTCGGTGTCATTTGTTCAAATCTCATATCTGAACTTACATCATGTATCGAGGTGAAAACAGTGGTGAATGTCCGGTGAAGCACTTAGGCCTGTGTGTTCATCAAAGTTTCTGTTGGTTTTAAAATGAAAACTAAGTAAGGGCCCTGTCACACCTGTGCGTATATTCAAGTGCGCGCGTGAGTGGCGTATTAACGTGTTTTTGGTTTAGGTTAAGTTTGCAGCCGAATAAGTGATTTCTTAGGTTCGATCACTAGGCTGCACAACGATGAGTCAAATGAAAGTAGAAAACAACTTTTTCCCCCGCAAACCTTACATAAACCCCAAAATATGTTAATACGCAACTCATGCGGACTTGTCTATACGCCCTAAAGCCCCTGCCATACTTGTGCGAATATACAAGTCCGCATGAGTTGCGTATAAGCATGTTTTGGTTTAGGTTAAGTTTGCAGCCGAATGAGTGATTTCTTACGTTCGATCACTGGGCTGCACAACGGCGGGTCAAAGTAGAAAACCACTTTTTCCCGCAAACATTACTTAAACCAAAAAAATGTTAATACGCAACTCATGCGGACTTGTCTATACGCACAAGTGTACAGGGCCCTAAGGCTACCATTTCACTAGAAGGCGATTGCGTTGCGACCTCGTTGCGACCTATGGCTAGATTGAAGCTGTGTAGCCATTGACTTAATCATTGGAATATAATGCAAAATTTAGAGGTATGTAGGACTGAAAAGACAACAAAACACACAAAGCGTAAAAAAAGATTAGTTTTTGTTATACATGAAGTTCGCTGAGTGTTCTGTTCAATCTCGGTCGCAGCGAGGTTGCCGTCCTAGTGGAATGGGGGTGCAAACAGCTGAAGTTTCTTGCTGAATAGGTCCTGTACACAGAATTATTTGCTACAAAACATCCCCACTTATGCTAGGGTCACATTTCCTAACCGGAGCCCGGCCGGGCTGTTAACGGAAACGAAAAATCAAAGTGTATGCTCATACATTTGCACAAGCTATGCTCTTAAATAATTTTAGGTACGTTTTTTGTTTTTGTTGTCTTTTATATCATACTTTTCGTTCACAAAGTCTGCCCGGCCGGGCCCCGGATGGGAAATGTGACCCTAGCATTATGAACTTAACAGCAGAATGAGTAGAGACGAAAGGCCACCAACCTTGCGTTTTTGCCGCAGTCCCTGTTATAACGCTATAACAGATGCAATGCATATATTTCTCTGTTTTGTTCAATATGACAAAACATTAAAAGTGAAAGAGAAACCATCAAAACTTTGTGTGTTGTTAGTAATTTTATTTTGCATCCAATGAGAATCTTTTATTGAATAAACCACATTTTCAACCTCTTCCAGCGTGTTTTTTTTTGCAAATAAATCAACCAACTAATAGTTTGGGTAAAGCCCTCTGCAACTATTACTTTTAGTAGCGACTTTGAGAGACCTCCTAGTCATTATTATAGGAATGACTTCCCATAGTAAGAACCTACGTACATTTGCTACTAAGCAAAGCGAGACCATCATATTTTCTTTCAACACACAGTAATGCATAGATATGGTGCAGTTCAACCCCCTACAGGCAGGTGGCACTTATACATGTGTTTGTAGACCTTATAATCAGTCTGTATCAAAAATACCAATCTTATTAGATCACCACAATTAGCTGTACTCTAATTTTGCAATGAAAAATCAGAGGTCTCAATAAAGTGAAAATATGAAATTAACATATAATCTTGCAAAATTGAATCAAATAAAGACAGCGAGGTTTTGAATATTGATGTTTTGGTGGAGAAGACAGTTCCATAACAAGTAACATACATAAACAGTAAACCTGTCTAGGTAGTACCATCAAACTAAAATGAATCAGAATGATCTATAAAACCAAACTGTAGTTGATATCTAAAAAGGCACAGAAATGTTTATGTATATATTGTAATACCTAATATAATATCTGATCGATTAACCCACGTTTAACATATTTCAGTGGAGTCTCCTTTCTCCTATCCTGGAAGCCAGACCCCCAATCTCTAAAATATATATGCCCACACGATATATATTTAGAGATTGGGGGTTTGGCATCCAGGCTACCTTTCTCCCTATCATATGTACAGCAGGACTACTCTAAGCAGGTCTCTCACTGGGCTGCGCATAATTGCGCCAAATTTCGAAAGACATTCGGCTTGAATTTGTGACCTAAAACTGCGAATTATTTGAAAATTTCTAACAATTCGCAAAATGACACAATCACTACACATTCAATAAATTTAATTCCATCATTGTATACATTGGCTTTTAAGGCAGTGGCAATGCTGCGATTTCCAATAAAGTTATCTTGTATCTGATTTAGAGCCGAAACTGAGAATGTGAATTCCGGGCGCGGCCATTCTGTTTGTAGGAGTCAGGTATTTTACCCGTGACTGCAAGGAAAATTTGCTGAAACTTCTCAAAACTGCCACAGTAATTTGGTGTGCGTAATTATGCGCCGTGCAGTGAGACATACCCGCTTTATCATCATCCAAAATATGACAGGAATTCTTTTTTCCAACACTTAAGTATACACGGATCAAATTTTCAACAACTAATGTCGCCCTCTTTAGGATCAATAATGACCAATCACTTCCGAATGTAAACTCGCGAGAGTTACAGACACGTTAACTCGCGATAGTTGCAGACACGTGACCTTATTGACCTTATGACGTATGATGTTAGTCGTCCTGCATGGTCATGGCGAAGGCCAGTTTCCTGGGTCCAGTGAAGCTGAGTCTGGCGTGTTGACAGTACATGTTGTTCAGCACTAGTAGGTCTCCTTTCTGCATCTGGAATCCTACAGCCACCTGCAAGTTAAAAACATAGCTTAGTTTGGTATGGACGTTCTTCGTCTGTGTTTGTTGTTTATTATTGTGAACATCTACATTGTAATTGATGTTCCAGCACAACAAATCAATCAAACTTTGGAAAATTCGTATCCAACATTCAAAAGTGCCCGGGCTGACTCACTCGTTAGACAGTTAATGGTATAGCATACTTCATGACGAATATATATAAGGGATATGACTAGTACAATACGTGTGATATACATTCGCCCAGCCCGTGTGCGCTTTAAGACCTAATATCATGAGGACATATAACTAGTACAATGCCTACCACACTACGTCCCGCATGTGCTGTAGTGGCATGCATGTGAGTATATGATTAGTACAGTACCTGCCATGTGTGCTGTAAAATCTGATATGTGAGAATATGATTAGTACAGTACCTGCCATGTGTGCTGTAAAATCTGATATGTGAGAATATGATTAGTACAGTACCTGCCATGTGTGCTGTAAAATCTGATATGTGAGAATACGATCAGTACAGTACCTGCCATGTGTGCTGTAAAATCTGATATGTGAGAATATGATTAGTACAGTACCTGCCATGTGTGCTGTAAAATCTGCTATGTGAGAATATGATTAGTACAGTACTTGCCATGTGTGCTGTAGAACCTGATATGTGAGAATATGACTAGTACATTACCTGCCATGTGTGCTGTAGAACCTGATATGTGAGAATATGACTAGTACATTACCTGCCATGTGTGCTGTAGAACCTGATATGTGAGAACATGACCAGTACAGTACCTGCCATGTGTGCTGTAGAACCTGATATGTGAGAATATGACTAGTACAGTACCTGCCATATGACGTCCCTTATGTGTTGCAGGACCTCGGGCTCGATTTCCGAGCCGTCTCCATAGTAGGTGTTGTACGGGTAGAGGTGTTCCGGGAGGTCCTTGTCACACCAGTAGGGGTGGAGTTTCAGGTACGACACGTTGTTGAAATGGGCAGAGTTGAACCACAGTTCGGTCCCTGATCATTCAAAGAAGACGTTAAAAATTCAGTTACCTGACATACAATCTAGAAATTGTGAAATTGTATCATAATAATAATAATTAATATCAGAGAAGCATGGATGTCACCAAAGACCGATATTCAAAGAACTTAACGATATCGATATTTCATCTCAACGAACGATTGTGTTACATATACGGAACGTCGTGGAAGTACAATTACAACAGATATGGCGGAATTGTCGTGAAACTGCTGGAAAAGCAGTTAGCACATCAGTTTATGATTTAGTACTTATTACTATGCAAAAAGATCTAGAATATCTTTCACAAGCTCACGGTTGTGAGATATGGTATTACAATATTATATGCAGTACCGAAATCATGACTATATGTTGCACCAACCTCTGTACATGCGTAGTGCAGGTAGGGTTATCCACCGCAAGAGGGCGCCGTTGTCCTCCCATCTAAAGTTGATGTTGTTCGTTGTCAAGTGTTCTTCCACCTCTTTTGGGTCGTCCGTTTGGAACATCTGTGAACGAACGAGTGAATATTTATCATTTGACTTCTTAACTTCGCTATTCCAACAAGAGAGAGGGAGAGAGAGGGAGAGAGAGGGAGAGAGAGGGAGAGAGAGGGAGAGAGAGGGAGAGAGAGGGAGAGAGAGGGAGAGAGAGGGAGAGAGAGGGAGAGAGAGGGAGAGAGAGGGAGAGAGAGGGAGAGAGAGGGAGAGAGAGGGAGAGAGAGGGAGAGAGAGGGAGAGAGAGGGAGGGAGAGAGAAAGAGCGATGGAGAGAGTGTGCGAGAGAGAGCGAGAGAGAGCAAGAGAAGGGGAGTGATGGGAGAGAGGGGAGGGAGGGGAGAGACAGAGATAGAGCTATAGAGAGGCTGGAGAAAAAGGGAAGTGTAACTCAATTAATATTGCCTAGTAGAACATTGAAATATGACTTCAATTCTTAAAACGAAGTCTTTTTGTCATTTTCAACTAAGATGCTGTACACTCTTAAATCTTAAAGATATTTTCTCTGTGTTAGCGTATCATCCTGACACAGTGTAAGATGCGGGTACGTACATATTGCCATGAGTTGTATCCCCCTGGAGTTCGTGTTGGTACGTAGTGCGTGTACATGATGCCGAGCCGGCGGAACTTCTCCACCACATCGCCGTCCAGCCGGGGCAGGATGTCCCGTACGTCCGTGATGACCGACTCTCCTCCGGCCCCCGGCCTCGGCGGCTCCAAGCACAGGAACATCACCTGTTCAAGCAATAAGGGCGTTCATGATTCCAAGTACACATGTGCAGTGTTAAAGGTAAAGGCCACTGAGACGTAAACAAAACCCGACTGGGTGTTGTTCTGCAAATCTAGACAATGTCGAGACGAGAACTGTTTACAAGTCAGGGGCCATCACCTTTGACACTGCGCATGCGTAATCGAATTTACGAATGGGCTTACAAGGTCGTTCACGATTCCGAGTATGACTGATAGGGATACGCGCTATTTGGCTGAACATACAGATATGGTTTCCTTGTGGTCGATTGGAAATGTATTTCAAGGTCCAATGAAGCTCGGATATATCGTTTACAATAACGACATTGCTAACAGGTAACGAAATAAATTTTGCAATGTTTTGAAAATAAATTTTTAAAAATTGCAATGTTTTGAAAAAAAAATCATGTGTTGTATTGAGAACACCGATTAGACAAAGTCCCACCGATTAGACAAAGCCCCACCAATTAGACAAATACTTGAATATGTCTATTGCTTTTGATTATCTGCGAGAAAACTAATCAAACCGCATCACAAGTACTTAAGTTCAACCGAAAAAGGTACCTGCACAATCTCTAATCATTATATGGTTACTGTGCACCCAACGTCAAATGACATCATGATCTCATATAAATCTATGAAATTTGTTGACCGACATGTCAAATGTTTCATCAGTCGGCGGAACTGCATTCTAGTGATTTGATTGGATATTACAAGTAGCAACACCCCACTCCCTTGGAAATGGCGTTAGACAATACTTATTCAAGCAGTAAATCATTGACATTGATAGAGTTAGTGTGAAACCTAGTTTCAAGGTTTCTTCATGTCACGCCCAGTTAAGTAGTTGGTCGATCTAATTTCAGTTACCCGACACGACCATATTGGACGATCCTGAATATTCGTCCTGTCACGTTAGTACTTGTCACGGTGGTCCCTTACAACGGCAAAAAGCCACACCCCCTCAGGTCACATCCTAGAATCCTGACAAACTACCCATGACACTTACATAAAATTCAGATCAGAAGGTAGAAAATGTGCATGGCATGTGGTAAATATACAACCCTCTGAACTTAATGACCGATAACGTAGTAAATCGTACCTTTTCGGGAAAGTAGTTGGTGTAGGCCAGCTCATTATGTGCTTCGATGCACCACTCAGGCGGCTGATCGCTCGCGGAGTAGACAAAGTCGTTGGTCTGATGCCTGATCGCGTTTCCGACGTAAAGCGATACCTTTAGCCCGAGGTTCTGCACGACTCGCGAGAACTCCTCGCTCGTGGAAATCGGCAAACCTCGGAAAAGTACGCCCCCTTCGTCGCGCTTTCGGAGCAACTCGTTGATGATTTTGCTCATCGAGGACGCACACTCTTCGGGAGTGGCGTTGACGTCTCCCGCGGACTCGTACACGAAGGGAAAGCCTTCTCTCGGCGGTGCCAAGAACTCCGGAAACTTGGGGCTGTCAGACCCCACCAGCAAGGGTCTGCCTCGGATCGGGACCGCTTGAGCGCTCCATGGAACTTTCGTCTCGGCAAGATTTAGTACATTCCCAAGTTGTTGAGACGTATAAATCTGTCGAAAACGCAGGAGTTTTGGCAAGTGCGTGCATCTCGTGGCGAAGGACTGCATCGTGCGACTTGTGGGTACGAAAAATTGAGGCAAATGGGTCAAGAGAGCTACGGAAAGCAGACAAACCGGTTCAACTGTGTCTACTATACCCCTGATAGGGGTGTTTCCGTAAATCCGGAATCGACTCAGAGTCTACTCCCTGTGTCAGTTATGCAGTGTTCAGGTCATATGAAAATCGGCGAAGGTACTTGGCGTAAATTTGCTTCTCTTTATGCCGTAATTTTTCGGTATCTGTTTTATAATTTTTTGCACTCGGTCGTGCAAGTTGGTCATGATTCAAAGTCAGATAATACTGCGGCCGTCACACTGCCGGCGCAGCTGGGCGTTCTAAGGCTGGGATTACACCCGCGGGTCCCCGTTTGCGGACGAAAAAAGTTTGCGGAGAGTCTTGGCTTCCGACTTGCTTCAGTGTGAAGCGATGTGACACGATTACACACAATTATGCAGTGTCAGAAATTCCCCAACATCTGTCGCCTGGTCAGTACAAGGTTAGGATCCCTTACACATTCGCTCTTGGCTATTGGAACGTAGCCATAAGGGAAAGATGAGTAGTACTTGTTATTCTATCCGCGAGAGCCATGTGCATTACGGAGGGTCTGCATGGGGGGGGTCCTGGCAACGCTGAACGGTAAATTCAGGCTGGCCGATAACGCTTAACGGTAAATTCAGGCCGGCCAATAATGCTTAACGGTAAATTCAGCAGATTTAGAACATGAGATACTCCTGAAGACGACTTACCTCTAGTTACCCTGATCTTGTGACAAGAGACCTTTTACGCCATTCATTCTCGCATGCCTGCTCCGAATCCTTTAAATTCGGCGGCGACAGGAAATTTCGTAATGCCAATGGTGGGACGAAATGTTCGTGATCACGATGACGTGCGCCGAAGGCGCGACAATAATAGAGGGACCCCGGGGGCATGCTTCCCGGGACAATTTAGAAATCTTGACCCTTTGAAATGATATTTCCTGCATTCTGACGGTGAATTTTGCTGAAGAGTAAGCTAAGTTTTATGACATCTCTACTTGCAAAAAAATAAAATACAGAAGAGTTTCACGCCTTCCAGACCTCGCTGGAGCTGCGACATACTCCCAGGGAAAATTGTTGACACCCTGAAACGCTTGCGTTTCGACAAGCAAATATTACTGGCAATGGAAGTTGAGTTTAACGCTTAATGATATCTCTGTTAGTGAAAAAATACAGAAGAGTTTAAGCATGAGTTTTCGGGGGCGACGCCCTCCTAGCCTGACAACATTTTTCGACCGAGGCCTGACATGCACCCGGGGAAAATTTTGCACCCTGAAACGCTTAATTTCCTGAATTTTGAGGGGAAAACTTTGCTGGTATAGTGAAAAATAGACAAGTGTTTCAGCTTGAATTTTTTTAAGGGGGGGGGGCGCCCTCCCGACATATTTTCGCCGGAGCCGCGTGCTCCGCAGAGAAAATTTTGAAATCTTGACCCACTGAAACGCTGTTTCCTACGTAACGAGGAATTACTCATTAACGCTGAATTCAGGATGACAAATAACGCTTAACGAGGAATTAAAACGACCAGTAACGCTTCACGATTAATATACCGATAACGCTTAACGGTAAATTCAGGGCGGCCGGCAACGATTAACGATGAATTAAAATCACTCGTAACGCTTTAATAACGGAAAAGGGCATGCAGACCCTCATTACGGGGCTCAAGGTCACTGTTTTGAGCCACTGTAGAAAAGGAAAAAAAAAC
This sequence comes from Branchiostoma lanceolatum, assembly GCA_035149815.1. Taxonomy (NCBI): domain Eukaryota; kingdom Metazoa; phylum Chordata; class Leptocardii; order Amphioxiformes; family Branchiostomatidae; genus Branchiostoma; species Branchiostoma lanceolatum. Next base: position 9,883,945 of record CM068877.1, on the reverse strand, counting down.
ATCGCGGGTGATTAAGATTTTCCGTCACCCTATTTTGACAAATGTGTTGCATGTTTGTTGTTGTTTTTTGGGTGTGTTGTTGTTGTTGTTCATTCTGCTGTCTTGTCACGTAAGTTGATAATTGTATCCGGGTCAAGGGGCTAAGCGTTTTGTTTACATACAACGATGGCTGCTAAGATCTGTAGCTGTCTTGGGGGAGGGCGGACAGAACGCCCAAAGGTATGTTTACAACGCGGAACGACCTATGTTTCATGAGCAGGCTGTGCATGGCACAGATAGTTGGGCTATTATTTATAGTGACCGCCTGCTAGTGACATATCACGAATGCGCACGTACGCAGAAATTTGAGAGGGGATTTTAGGCATTGTGTTCCAGTGAACAACAGATTAGTGTAGAGGAGGGGCACAGTGTACATGTAAGCAAGAGGGCGGTTTCAGCTCATGGATATGCTTGGAAGCTTTTAAAGGAACGTAAGAGTAACTATGCAGAAACGAGACGGTTACCTTTTTAGGGATGTTACCCCTATGATTAGCTTTGTATTTGTATGCTAGTGGGGTATACTTTGTTAGTATACATTATGAGCTTGTTAGGGGCGTTGTCCTATAGTGTATCAAGGTCACAACCTGTCAGTATAGATAAAATCTGACATTGCTTTGTTGACCCCTGTCTGGATAGGTAATGTAACCCACTAAGTTTTTTCCTCAGTACAAATAAAAGATATTGTAAGTGCACCGTTAAGTGGCTTATAAGCTGCCTTAGTTTTCAAGCGTACAGCCCCGAAGCTGTAATTCATTATAATGATTGTATAGTCACAGAACACTGCCCCTATTGACTCAACCACTACTGCTAAACTGGCACTCCGAACACCGGAGGCAAACGATTAGAACTCAGACAGTTCTGAGTTAACATATGGATTACTTAACATGTCTAAGTACACCATATTTCAAGTATTGTTAAGTCTAGTATGCCAACCACTTGGCGCAAGCAACCATCTCCAGTCACAAGCCACATCAAAGACTCATCAAAACATTGTAACCATTCCCTTTTTACATTAAGTTAACCCTACCCTGTCCTCAGAAACCACCTGTCCTCAGTAACCATTTTTCCTCGGTTTCTTGAGTGGTTACTGAGTCCAGGTTCGACTGTATAACACTTATCCTTAAAAAACTCAGAATATTACAATTTACATAGCTCATTCAAAAATCCACAGTATTGTATACAAGCTACTGAAGAATTCAAAAAAATAATTCACCACAAAAGAGCTAGAGGCATTATCCCAGCCTTTGTTTGTCCGGTGTTACCTGAGGCCAACCGTCTACCCTAAATCGGGGCTTGTGTTCAAAACACGCAACCCATTGTCTGTCCGAAAGAAGAGAGTTTTACAACAAGTAATTTAACCCAGACATGAACTATTCACCCACGTCCACATGTTCTATACCTCGTTTGGCATGATAGGTCGTCCAAGTCTAACAACTGAACACGCCCTCTTTGAGATGGCCTTGAAACATGTTTACCTTCGATGTAACAAGGCCAACCTTTTGTTTTGACTGAAACTCAACGATTTGAAATGTGTTTTTTTAGGGGGGGGGCACCCCGTCTGCTATACAGACGTCGTGGTTGTTGCTATATGTAGTCCACCGAAATTGATTAAGTAAAATTTGGCAGGGGGAGAGGGGCGTAAACATTAAAAGAAATCTCTTGAGTTAGAATTATCTTGAGACAGCTACCGTACATCTTACGAGGTCTTAATTTATTTGGTCGATGAAGTAGGGATAGCTACGTCATTCTTATTCTGTTCATTAATTTACCCTTAACCCTTTCCTTCTTGAACATTTAAGGAATCATCTTTATGTCTGAGCCACAATTTCTAAAGGTAAAACTTTCCCGTTTCAGTACACATACGAACGACTATCCAAGTCAACCGCCAAAGACATCAAGGCCAAGTACAATGTGGTGGTGATCGGGTCAGGGTATGGTGGATCCATCGCTGCAAGTCGGGCAGCAAGGTAAGGTCATGATGAGATGTATTCAACGGGTGAAGTCATAGTCTGGCTTCTCAATAGACGTTAACGTTCCTGCACTGTATGGAATGTTAACATGGATTGCGGAATTCCGATATTTTTAGTGTGCATAGCAGAACAGAAGTGGTATTCAAAATGATTATCATACTTATTTGTGATATAATTATGTACTAGGGTATTTTAACCATGATATCTACATCTGCAAAATGACACAGGAAAGCTGTTCCTATTGTTTCATCAAGCTGCAACTTACCGAATTACTTCTGACCTTCTTCATGATGAATGGCCCAATTAATTTCGACCCATGAACATTTTGTTCACGTGACTCTATTAAATGGTCAAAGGTTTTGAAAGTCATTTTCGTCCTGTTGAATTGAAAATCATTACGTTACCATCACACTAAGATGAGTTTCAATTTTATGCTAAGCTATCCACCGATGAAATAAATGAATTGGACCTTGAATTTGGACAACCTTGACCTATGACCCACAGAGCGGGGGTGTCTGTGTGTGTCCTTGAGCGGGGTAAGGAGCTGCAGCCTGGAGAGTACCCGGATGACATCCATCAGGCCGCGCGGGAGACACAGGTGGACATCAACACCGGAGACTCCATCATCGACTGCAAGCTCGGGCAGCCAACCGATCTAGTGGATGTTCGTATATATTTTTTATTAATGACTGGTTTATTGAGTGAACTCTCTTTGCAGCCCAAATGGGCTGAATTGCGAAATTCAGTACATCATTTTCCATACATGATAAAATACAACGCATCATATCTCACTGTACATTAAAATCATCATTATACATAAAATATTCGTTCATACACTTTGTTGTTCAAGAGTTTGACAATATATGGCAGGGGACTGTTGACATACAGCTTAGTACGTGCTGGTATGAGGTCAAATTTACTTTTTTGTCTTGTTATCCTCTTTGTCACTTCGCCCCTTCGGTTTGGCAGCCAGTGATGGTAAAAGTTTGACTTGGGCACTTTCTTTCTGAACTCCAGGCACAGGTCTTCTCTTCTGTCATAGAGGCTCTGTAATTTGAGAGCTTTACAGGCCTGGTTGCACAAGAGGTTGTGTCCCTTTACTACCTTTACGTTGAGTTGGTTATATTTCTTCCTACATTTGAATGATTGATTGCTTAATATGTTGATTTACTCATATCTATTCATCTACATCTATGTATGGGTTGATTAGTTTGCATCCACTTGACTGTTTGTATGGTTTGTATGTAACGTTATAAATGTAGTAGACCTTGCGAACGCCGTTGTGATTACGTTGTGTCAATGAAGATATCCTATTTTTTGTTTCTTTGACAAAGTTTCCAGTTAATTTTCCGTCATATCATGTCATGACATTCATGTCCCAGCCTTGATTTAACGAAGATGTCATTAAAATATTTGTTTGTTTGTTTGTTTGTTTGTTTGTTTATAGGTTATCGTGAACCATGATGTCACAGTTGTAAAAGGATGTGGGTTGGGAGGTGGGTCTCTCATTAACGCAAACGTCGGGCTGGACTGCGACCCGAGGGTGTTCGACGATGAGGTTTGTTACCACCTGTTGGAAGTCACGTGACTATGGCGTAATATAGTGTCCACCATGTTGGTCGGTTAAAGAAACATGCATGTATGCTGTCAACAGTCCAGGGTTGCGAATGTACTGGATGCGCTATCTATATTTCCATGCGTACACACTAGTAAATAATCACTGTTGCTCTAACAGTTTTCTCCAATAGACTTTGTTTAGATGCCGGGTTTAGCTTTAACAGTAGGAAATGCTTGGCTTCGGTTTTAAAACAAAGGCGATAAACAGCAAATTTCCTCTCATGAAAACACACTAAATGGATAAGTTGGATCATCTTGTGTCCTATATTTTCCATCCTGTATTGAAGGCATGGCCAAAGGCATTTCGCGACGACCTAGCGGCTGTGAATGGGGTTGACCGGGAACATGCCTGGCAGATGCTCAAGCCTGCTCCGTACCCCCGTCGGTACCCTTCGCTGACCAAGATGGGGCAGCTGAAGAAGGCAGCCAAGGCAGTAGCGAAGGAGGTTCTGGACATCGAGGACGTCGATAAAGTCTTCTACAGACCGCCTTTGTATGTTAATTTCAAAGGTAAGTGGAACTTCAAGACATATCAGCAGAACTTGGAAGCTAAGGTTGTACTATGATAGTCTTAAGTCCTATTTGTTATCGGAACTACAAGGTAAAATGAACTCGGATAATCATTTTCTTGTTCTTCGTATGTCTCTCTTCGTGCAGATATCTCCATCAGAACCTCTCAGGACTTTGTAAAAAAACTAAGTATACAGTAGAAATCTGCCAAAATATGAAAAACCTCTTTTTCGAATTGCTTACCGGTAAGAGAAGGATCAAATTTCTACCTCTAAAACTCTTCTGAAAAAAATAATAATTCGACAATTTCTAACCAAATCAGCCCAAGAGAAGTTTTACCATCCATTTAGTCCGATCGAGACTTCAAAATGCTTTTTTTTTCATCTCACACAGACACGAAGTCTAACCACGTGGGCGTTCCCCAGTTGACATGTGTGGGGTGTGGGAACTGCTGTTCCGGCTGTAACTATGGCGCTAAGAACACCCTCATCATGAACTACCTACCTGACGCCAAGAACCACGGGGCGGACATCTTCACTAAGGTAAGCACTTCTCCCTATCTTCATCCGACAAGAGGTTTATAGAAGGAGAAGAACTTTATTGCGCTACAATTGTATCAGGTACAATGTATGCCAACTTGTACATACATGTACAGAAACAGAAATCTTTATTGACACGACAAAAGTACAGCGATGTTCGTAAGGTCTTCTACAACTATACATGCAAACAACAAACAATGGTATACAAAATGATTAACCTAAGTACAAGTACATGAATACTTCAACATGTCGAGTTTAACGTATCACTTACACTACTAGATCTAAGATCTAAACATTCTTTGATATATTTACCTATTTGTACACAGTAAGGATTGTCTCCTTCTAGAATTTATTTATAGAATGGAATGTATCAAATTCTGTTGTTGAACTATTGCTGATATCAATCAAAACGTTGGATTTCAATTTTAAGAAACTAAGACGTCGAATAACTCGTCATACTTGTCATGTTGATGTTTAAGATTGCTATTCCTATCTTTATGAAAATATTTGAATATCTTCTGGTCAGACTAGTTCTATTGGATCACCTACTATATTGTACGGTCGACCGAAGCAGGTAATACTATAGCTATATATAAGTTACAATACAAAAAAGATTTAGTCAGATTGTCACCTTTTTTAACGTTCTACAGGTTGAGGTTGAAGCCATTGAGAGAGACGGCGAGGAATGGCGGGTATCTTACGTCACCCACGCAGACGACAACGCCGGAGAGGAACGGATTCTGCGCGCTGATATCGTCATTCTTGGCGCGGGAACACTGGGCTCCACCAAGATTTTGCTCAACTCAAGAAAAAGGTAAAGGAGTTTTGAAGAATTATGGGAATTACAGAATCGATATCCTTCCCACTATAGTATAGCTATTCAACTATTTGTATGCCCCTTGGTGTACATATTAAGCCTGTATTCTTGTTTAATGTATAACATTCATGGATTTTCATACCTGAAAAAAAAGAATGAATAATTGCGCTATATTCAAAGAGATTGACGGTTATTTCGGCTTTTGCGCCGCGTACCTTGCATATGTATTGGTGCCTCCTAGCAAAAGTATGCCAAATTGCATCATCAGCACACTCACCCTTTCGTAAAATTTTACGAATTGGCCGCAAAATTTGAAAATTGTTTTGGAAATAAGCAAAATTACAACTAAAACGTCTCGAAGTTAGTTTTTCTTCTGATTAGATTTGGGGTCTCCTTAGAATATCATCTGTGAAATAAAGTTTCTTCAACCTTGATGTTTATCATTATCTTTTATGCTTTTATCCTAGAGGTCTCCACCTGTCCGATCAGTTGGGAGAACGCTTCAGTACGAACGGGGACACTATCAGCTTCAGTTATGACGGCACTGACCCGGTGGAGTCGGTAGGACTCCCGCCCGACTTTGATGAAAAGAAACCCGTAGGTAAATACGTACATGATGTTACCAACGTCAAGACAAGATAACGTTATCAACTACGTTTGCGTCTTTAATCTTCAAATTGTATGCATGACATCCGCACACAAATAGGTGCTGTCCTGTTGGCGTGTTGCTGAGAAAAAAAAGAGGAGTGAATACTGTTTTCTGTTTTCTGCAAAGGTTAACGACATACAACAATACGTGTCGCCAGTCTGCTGCAGGACCTTGAAAATGATATCGCAAGATTAAAAAAGATGTACATGTACACACATGTACTTATTGCCCTAGATCTGTAGAAATTAAGTTTACTTTGCACTACCGCAGAAAAATCTCAGTTTGTTTCTCGCACATAAAAGATTAGGGTCTTCAGATGATATCGTTCAAAAATGCAATCTTGTGTGGCCCTCGTCTCATCCACTGTGTTATCAATGAGCCATCAATCCCCCCCCCTACCCCAGGTCCTTGCATCAGCAGTATCATAGACCTGCGCAGTCCGCAGAAGCCCCTGCGGCAGGGGTACGTGATCGAGGACAGCTCCCCGCCCCACATGACGGAGATGGGGTACAGCATTCTGATGGCGATAGAGAGCCATGTTAGCGGGATAGACACCTTTCCTGACAAAAGCCTCTGGGAGGACGCGGTAAGTAGCTAATCTAATGTTTGATCTCATGAATATCCTACATATTACAAAGACTACAAGACTTTTATCCTCTTGCTCCCAGTTTGCAAGAATTTGCAAGGATGTTTGGCAGTACCATGAAGTTCGATCTTGTGTAACCGCAACTGATAATATGTCGCAGACTGTATACATCATGACCATAAGACCGTTATCCCAATTTGTTTCAGATTTTTGGGTTTTGGTGTGTCTGGATGTTTGTATTGTCGTGTGTTCGTGTTTGGATGTTTGTTTGATGTGTGTTCATAATCACTTCAATGCACTGTTGGTAGAGTGGCGAAGACTGAGTGGGAAGATGGTTTTACACCAATTGACGGCAAAGCTCAGACTTGCAGGAAGTAACGTTCACAGGTGGTAGAAGTAGTCGTTTAATTCTATCAGACATGACAGACATTCCAGGTCATGGGGTCAATGGAATAGGCTACATATTCTCGGGGAGGTATTTTTTGTGTTTTTTTGTTTGATTTCACAGTACGATATTTTCAACAAGCTAGTCACGTTTGCCGTAGAGTGACAGGAAGTGATCAATGGACACACGTAATGTTGTTCAAAACCTTGATCGATAAATCAAGGAACTACAACCAAACAAGCCGTACGAGAAATATTAAACGGAGGAGTGAGATTTTGGAACTCTTGTTCCAGATGCGAGGGCTCCGCCCGGACAACATTTCCCGCACGTTGGGAATGCTGACTATGAGTCAGGATAAAGCTCAGGGCAAACTGATCCTGGACGAGCAAGGCGCAATTGTCATGCACTACCCCAACATCGGGGAGGAGAAGAACTTTGAGTTAGTGAACAAGGGGCATAAGGTGGCCGCTGGAAGCCTGGAAGGTACGCATACTTAGCTTGCATAATCCGAGGACAGGTTTCACTTTTGAGCTCAAGTTACCATATGACCCACCAGAACTTTTTTCCAGAGTAGCCTTCCAGAAGTCGTAAGTTTATAGTCCTGTGTCCCCCTGGCAATCTAATTCACGGTCATATTCATCGTACCATTTTTTATCGCAAGATTTCATCAAAGTTATTACAGAATGTGTACCAGACATCTACAAATGTCCTGCGAATGTCCAAAAGTTGCTCTCAAATTCGTAGACCAGTCGTACGTACAACGAATGTGATCGGGTCCAAAGAAATGTGGTCCTCCCACGTATAACATATGTTTACCATTAGTTTACTTCAAAGAATCGATCCAGTTTCTCCATCCTTTTTGTGTCTGAGACACTGTCCGCCAAGTCTTACCCCTCTTGTTCTTGTTCTCTTGGAAGGTACCTTCATCCCGAACCCTGTGTGGGGAGGCCTGTTCGCCAAGTCCCGGGACGTGAAGTCGGTCATTACGGTCCATCCGCTGGGAGGGTGTGCCATGGGAGAGTCGGGCCAGACCGGGGTAGTCAACCAAAAGGGACAGGTAATGGTATTATTTTGATTTAGTAAACATCATTAAAAGAAATTGACAAGACAAAGTGTCGATGTTCTCGATATGTGCCACTTCAAACATATCCTCGCCGCCACTTGCATAGAATGAAAAGAAAATGGTATGAAGCAAGCAAATATTTGAAGAAAGGAAATAGTTTAAGTTCTTTTGTTTTTCTCTGCATTTCTCTATTGCATTTTAATTTTCTATTCTGTGAAACCGTTGTTTTTATCATGAAAGTAGATAGTTGAACTTTTTTCCGACACAAGGAATACTCATAAAAGACCTTTCACACCTAACTAAAAGGATTTTTTACATAACCCAATATACGTGATCTTTCATGCGAGTGTTTACAACAATGAAATATCATCTTCAATTGCATACAAGATACGCTTCCTAGTTTTCAATATCTACATAGCACGGAAAAATTCACATTCGGTATGCAAGTAGAGAAATCACGTACTGCAATGTACATCTGTCCTTATGACATATACAGCTCTCATAACTTAAGAAGCGAGAAGAAATGGGACATGTACGTACTAATATGCATAAGCTTTCTCATATTGACCTGTACCTAACATAAACGTACAATAAAGGTCTTTCATTCATTTATCATGAAGGTGTTTGAAGGGAACACAAGCGAGGTGTACGACACCATGTACGTGGTAGACGGCGCCGTCATCCCCCGTAGTCTGGGAGTCAACCCCACCCTCACCATATGTATGGTCGCCGAGCGCTGCATGAGACTCATGGCGGAGGACTGCGGCTGGACCATCAACTACAGCTTCGGCAAGAAACGCTAGGCCGATGTATACATTATTACCTTCGCCAAGAAGGTTATGTTTTGGGTACCGTTTTTATGTAACGCTGTGCATGTATGTAATACTATGTGGATAAACAGCATAACTTGAGAAGGCATGGATGGATTGTTTTTATATTTACCTTCGCCGAGAAGGTTATGCAGAGGGTAGCGTTTGTCTGTTTGTTTGTCTGTTTGTAGTGGCACAGGATAACTCGAGAATGCCTTAATGGATTGTCTTGATATTTGGTATGTTGGTAGGTTTTGATGAGACCTAAAAACGATGAGATTTTGGGCCCCCTAGCGGCTTCTTACGGTACTGCAGCGGAACTTCCTGTTTTGATATCTCGTGTTCTGGACATGCTATGGAACTTATTTTTGAGTGGTAGATAGATCTTTGGACAGAGAGTAAGTGGTGTGGGTTTGGGCCCCCTAGCGGCTTTTTTGGAACTGCAGGAGCAGGTTTTGCGTCTGACTTTGAAAGGGAATAACTCAAGAAGGGCTTGATGGATGGTAATGATTTTTGGTAGGTAGATAGCTTGAGTGATGATGTACATGATTAGACACTTTTTATGCAAATCAGTATCTAATTTGCATAATTAATGAGGAAAGTTTATACATCCGCCAAATTCCATGATAGGACTCTGAAACATGTGACATATGTAACTGGGGAAGAGAAAAATATTAATTGATATGAACTATGCAAATGAAGACCTCATTTGCATAATTAATGAGAAAATACTATAACATGATGGCCTTGATGGATGGTCATGATTTTTGGTATGTGGATAGCTTTTGTGATGCTTAGTATGATTGGACGATAATTATGCAAATCAGATTCTAATTTGCATAATTAATGAGGCAACTTTAAAAATCTGCTTTGTTCCATGATATGACAATTCAAATTGTAACTGAGGAAGAGAGGACTGTTGATAGATAGAAAATATGCAAATGTGGGCCTTATTTGCATACTTAATGAGTAACTTCTATTATTCCACACTGGCAAAAGACGGCAATTTCATACATTTAATCCTTTTTTGTGGCATCGGGACGTTATGTGAATGTGAACATCGTTGAATCAAATTATGCTAATAAGGGCCTCATTTGCATAATTGATGATAAATTTGTTCAGCTCATACTTTGGACATGTTATATTTTAAGACAATGAACTGGTATGATTTATGATTGATGAGAAACACTCCTAATACGTCAGTCATAAAGGTTAAAATCATTTGGCGAAGGTATGAGGTCGTGGAACTCTAGTTGTTATGTAGATAGGTCTTGATGAGACCTAAATGATTGGATTTCGGTCTATCGGCTTGTTACGGTACTGCAGTGAAACTTCCGGTTTTGTACCTCGTGTTCTGGACATTTATTTTTGAGTGGCAGATAAGTCTGGGTTTGTACTATATTTTGCCTCAAATGATTTCTGTACGTCAGACAAAAGATGGCATTTTCCATGTGTTTTAAAGAACGTGTTAACTTATTGTTTGTGCAAACAGAACTAAAACCCATCACTATATCTGCTGATGGTGAGGATGATGACAATGATGATGAGGATGAAAATATGTAAAAATGATAGTGACATGTAAATGGGTATGGTGAGGATGATAATGATAATGATGAGCCAGATGATCTGAAGCAGTTGGGCAATTCCCTGGATACGTTTAAACTTTAAAAATTAAATTAAAGATAGTCCTGATTTCAGTTGAAGGCTAGAAGTAGTAAGAACTTTATGGTACACAATCCATATCGGCTTACGCATATTCACGTACGCTAACGTATAACACATGCATGGACAAAGGCAAACATACTCTTGAATCCAAAGTGTAATTTTCTTTCATTTAGTTATTATCCGCAAGTTAAGAATGATACAATGTCCAGCTTTGGTGCCTTTGACTGTCAGGTTAGAGTATTATTTCATGCAACATTATAGTACATATATGTCGTAGCTTCTATATTTGTCAATAAGATAACTATAGTATCCCTAGGTCACCCATACATGTATGTTATTTGTTAACGTCATTTCAGTCTCAATCAAATAGAATTGAATAGTGTCCTAAATTACTGTTTTATATCATTTATTTTCTAAACTTAATTTTCTAAATTATTCTTAGATAATAATTCATTTTCTAAATCCATTTTATAAACTTGATACAATTTGTGATGATTAAAAAGGTGTATATTATTATCTCCATGAAAAATGGAGATATAGTTTTGGGTGTGTCTGTCTGTTTGTTTGTCTGTCTGTTTGTGTTTCCGCACCATTCCAGTCAGCATAACTCAAGAGCCTCTTGATGGATTACAATGATATTTGGTATGTGGGCAGGTGTTGTGAAGCCGAAATTCAAGGTCAATTTTGGGCCCCCTGGTATGTGACCTTGGTACTGCAGCAGAACTTCAATTTTTGTATCTTTTGACCTGGACGTGCTGTGGTCTTGATTCTTGGGTGGCAGATAGCTTGTGATGTAATAAAGAAGTGGTGTAGGTATGGGCCCCCTAGCAGCTTCCTCTGGAACTGCAGGGGCGTTTTTGTGAAAATCTTCTTAGGAGAATAACTGAACAAAGGAACAACGGATTCCCATCATATTTAGTATGCAGGTAGCTTAGATAGAGATATACACAATGAAGTGCAAATTATGCTAATTGAGACTTAATTTGCATAGCTAATGAGGAAAATCTATATTTGCAGTGTTTTCCATTATAAGACTCAAATACATGTAACGTATGTAGTTTATGGAAAGTGGATCATCAACAGATACCAATGATGCAAATGAATTCCTAATTTGCATAATTGATGCAAAACACCATATCTCATCTAAATTGGAAAATTATAGGACTGTCAATATGATACTTAGTATGCAGGTAGCTTAGACAGAGACATACATAATGAAGTGCAAATTATGCTAATTGTGACTTAATTTTCATAGCTAATGAGGAAAATCTATATTTGCAGTGTTTTCCATTATCAGACTCAAATACATGTAATATATGTAGTTTATGGAAAGTAGAGCATCAACAGATATCAATTATGCAAATAAATTCCTAATTTGCATAATTAATACAAAGACACCATAATTCATCTAATTGAAAAATTATAGGACTGTCAATATTGCAACATGTGTAAGTTAGATAAAGGTGTTTATGGCCAAGCATATATTATGAAAATGTGTAAATCATTTGCATGAATAGACTTGTTCATGGAGATATGAGGTCGTGGAACTCTTGTTTGTATGGCGTTCCGTCTGCACCGACATAACTATCACATGTGCACCTTAAAAAAATCATATGGCCTTTCAAGTATTGCTTGCAACGCCCTCATGTCGTTATATATTGTACATAACAATCAATTTGCTCATCAAACATATATTACACCCGCGCATGCGCATCACGCTTAAATCCTACATCTAGTTTGAAAAATGGTGATGTATTGACAAAAACTTTGAAAACTCTTTGTAAATCACAGCGTTGTGATGGTCTAGATCTTGTATGGTGACTTGTATAGCATGGCACAATCATAGTTCCTCCTTCTTAGTTTCTGCATCTGAACAAATAGAAAGAAATAATGTTAAGATAAAGCTATATAATGACAAAGGTGCATTTGTCACCTTGCCCCGGTAGGACTACATAATACAAACTGCGAGGCCAAGTGCTTCTTTCATTGAATACCTATAAAGCACAGTACGTAAGCAACGTCTATTCTATCAGTATGACAGTATCATGTATAAACATTTTGATACATAACGGTTTGGTAATAGGACCCCCCCCCCCCCCCCTTCTGAATAAAGAAGGTATAAAGCCTGATGTGAACACTACTGGTAAGGGCTGTAAGTCCAGAATATGATATGCATATTGCTAGTCTCTAACAGGCTCCAGAGGTGGCTGGAAAGAGTAGAAATTGGCCAAATAGACAAATAACATGCAATATGAATTAGTCCATATAGATATGTATTGGAACAATTTGCCGCTATGAAGGAAGCTAAAGTTGTTAGTAAATGATTCACTTTGTGCACGGAAACGGCGTATGACATTTTTAGTCATAACGCACCCATTGTTTTCCAGTAGGTGTCACAGTCGTATCCATCCCCCGTGGTCTCCCACGGCCTCTCTCCTGTCTCACGATACACGGTCCCGTCCTCGGGGTGCGCGCAGTAGCAGTACCCAGTGGAGCTGTGGCACTGCCGAGTCCTGTACGAGCCGTCCTCGGCGCACTCCTTGACGAAGAGCCCCACCATGCCAGAGGCCAGGAGGGCGGCAGCTTTGTCACGCTCCTGTTGGCACTTCGTCTTTATACCTAATGTGAAAGGCATAGGTTTAAAACCGTAACGTTACTTTTTAAACTTGTACATACTCTTTTCCAATTTGGTTTGGGATGTCTTTCTGTCCACCAAGAGATGCCGTTGGTGCTATACATCGAGGCTACGTTGACCAACATGTCACTTTGTCGTACCGTCACCGTGAAAGGTAGCCAGGCCGGACATTTGTTCTAGATCTGAGGAAAGCTGAAAAATCTATCAAAATGTGAAGCGTGCTGTTTCCTTTTTTTTACGTTGGAGTAGCATTAAGTTGATCATAATAGATGTTTGATGAGTAATATTGCAATGAGACGACTAGATCGTCTTCGGTACGTACCATGTTGTTTCCAGTACGTGTCGCAATCTTGCTTTGGCTGTCCCCTCTTTCCGGTCTCCTCGAAGATGGACCCGTCATTCGGGTTGGCGCAGAAGCAGTAGCCGGTGGACCCGTGGCACTGCACCACGCGGTACTTGCCCTTGTCGTCGCACTGCTTGATGAAGGCCCCGGGCATCGGGATCGCAGAGTCTCGTTCTATCTCGCACTTTGTCTTGGGCTCTGGATCTGGGTACATTGACATGTATGTGTGGTAAATCGGAGGCTGCCAGTAATGCTTAAGTCCCAATAGGAAAAAGGGGCCCGCCGGGTAGCTCACGGGCAGTTTTTTTGCACTTTCGGGCGCGACCTCTATCCTGCGGATGTCGGGCTATTTTTGGGGCCCGGGCGAGACCCAAATCATCTTTACCCGGCCTTAAAATCAGCGCGGGACCCAGTTACAAATAGAGGCCGTGAGGTAATCGTACGAGTACCCCCGTACCACCTAGCCTCCGATGCAGACTCCTCCCGGCTGTTTTCTTTTTCAAGTTATTGTTTTTATACTATTACATCTTTCTTTTTTTCTAATTGCTTCCCGGCCAACAACAAGAAAAAAATGCAATAGTAAAACTGGAACTTAGAAAATGAAAACAGCCGGAAGGAGTCTGCAACGGAGGCTACGTACCACCCACGCAGTTCACCGAGACAGATTTGTGACTTCGGGGCCCGGCCGGATTACACCCCGACGGGCACCTGCGCAATTGGGACCATAGCATTACCTACAAGTGCCACGCCTTCCCACATTAATGTGTATGAAATGTGTATGACAGGACTTCCCACATTAATGTGTATGACAGGACGCACTACACAAACACGAGTCTTTCTCATCTAGGGGATGAGCACACACGCAATAGGATACAACATCGCCCTCGTTACCTTGTTCACCTCCTTGCGACTCCCAGTAGGTACTACAGTCGGCTCCTGGCCTCCCCTGCGCGCGAGTCGCCTCGTACAGCGTGCCGGTGTGCGGATGTGCGCAGTAGCAGTCGCCGGTGAACCCGTAGCATTGCACCGGCAGGTACGACCCGTCGTCGTCACACTGTTTCACGAAGACGTCCATCGCGCCGGACTTCAGGGCAAGCTCACGTTCCTTCTCACACTTGGTCGTCGTATCTGAAAACAAATAGCACGTGAAATGTTATTGTACATTTACGACTTAGGGCTTGAAGTTTCTGGTGCTTCGTAATGGTATAGTCACATTTCTAAACCGGAGCTCTGTCGGGCAGCTTATTACGGGAACAAAAAGTATGACATAAAAGACAACAAAGCACACAAAAAGTAGAAGATTGAATTAATCATGAGCAAAATTTGTGTATATTTCTTGACATAGACTTTTATTTTTCATTCCTATAGCACGTGACCATAGCATTAGACAGAATTACGACAACAAAGTGATAATATTCTTAAGCAGTTCTGTATGCGTGGTACAAAGTTTAGCCCTGTTGTAATTAATTTTTTTTCAAATTGCCGTACTTGAATATTGAAAAACTTGCCTTTCACACAGGTCCAGATAACATGGCTGCCAGTCTCGCTGGTCTCGATACGGGAGTACACCGGGCAGTAAGTCTTGTCTATCGGCGCGCAGAAAACCTTCTTCCTCAGACACATGCAGTTGACCCCCACCTTCCTCGACGCCCACTTGGCGCCATTCTGTACATACAAAAAGACAACATTGTATGATAAAGTAACATATTGATCTCAATAACATTTCATCAAAAAACATTTGCTGAGTCTTGCCAAAAGTGTTACCATTTTGCTGATAGGCAAGTACATTTTGATATAGTGGTACATACATGCGTGCGTACAAGTACATATTTATCCACAGCCAAACTGTTGCGATGAGTACATGGGAAATGCAAGGTTACAATCCAATATAGAGAGTGGGGAAAGAGAAACAACCAGAGTTAAGTATTTGTGCTACATATTTCAGGTTTGCTATGTTAGTTTAGCGATTAAGGGGCCTTTTTATAAATATGAATTGGTAGTGATTTTTTGTTTGAGTTGAATGTGTGGTAGTTGTGTGCCGATTTGTTAAAAATAGAGAGAACGCTAGCGACCCAAAAACAACACCCCTTCCAATGAATAGTATGGCTACCCTGCGACGTCACGAAGTCAAGATGGCGGCCACCACACATGCCAACGGCTCCAACAAAGGTTTTGCTACGCAAACCTGTTAAAATCCGTACCGGGTAGTATTTGCCACTCTCCAGCAGACATCCACCGCACTGACTTATGGGAATGCATCCTCCTTCTCCCCACACGTAGCCAGGGTCGCAGTGGCATGACGGGATACAGCCCATGTGGCAGATGGGGTTCGGCTCCTCGCACGTCGGTTGG
Source organism: Branchiostoma lanceolatum (assembly GCA_035149815.1). NCBI lineage: Eukaryota > Metazoa > Chordata > Leptocardii > Amphioxiformes > Branchiostomatidae > Branchiostoma > Branchiostoma lanceolatum. The sequence goes on along the minus strand of CM068877.1, from coordinate 9,867,966 downwards.
CAGCCGCCCTTCCCACACCTCCGGAAGTGGCTGTTTTCTGGGCACTTCCGCTCTGGAGGCTCGCTGGGAGTCTTCTCGGGGGATCCTGTGGTAAATTACGAAATATTTCGGCATCGAATCCCAGAAAAAAATGAGAAATAGCCAAATGGCGAAATATGTCATTTTGTCACATTGAACTCTTTTTGTGTTGCATTTACATGCCGAAGTCTGTATGGTGGTGGTGGCTTGTTGAAAAATTTGACATGGTGGAAAGTGAAGACCATTACCACTCTTCCATTGGCCATTGCCTCCTACACAAGAAACGATCTCATAATGCCATGCGTTAGATTTACATACAGTTGGTGACACAAAGATTGTGGCCGACTGAATAAAGAATTTCGCCGTTTGAAGTGCGCATGTGCAGTGCAAAGCACTGTGGGTGACATGTCAAGATTGAAGGCCCCTTTTCATATTGCCAGGGGTTTCCAAGTTTGACGTATTACCCACAATGCATCACACTGCACATGCGCACTTCAAACCGTGAACTTGCTTAAAGCTTGTAACGGAAAAATGGCAGACGTACCGATAGTGCAAGTCCAAAGGGGATACTTGTCGCCCCATGTGAGGTCAAAACGGGAGTCCTTAGCGCAGCGGCTACGGTCGATGGGAGTGCAGAACACTTGCCTCCCCAAACACATGCAGTTCGTCCCCTCTGTCTCACCGGCCCACTTCGCACCGTTCTGAATAAAACAACAGTGAAAGAGATCGTTATTTAACGACATTAGGTCGTTTCTTTATTTCTGCAGTTGTGTAAATGATGTATAACTTCTTATGCTACGGTCACATTTCCTAACCGGGGCCCGGCCGGGCTGTTTGCGGAAACAAAAAATCAAAGTGTGTGTCAATAAATCTGCACAAGCTATGCTCTAGAATAATTTTGGGGACGTTTTGGGTTTTTGTTGTCTTTTATGTCATACTTTTCGTTCCCAAAGACTGGCCGGGCCCCGGATTGTAAATGTGACCCTAGCATAAGACAGGTTTACCAATGTTTCCATGCTATAGCGCTTTATGCGTATGGTCGTTTCATGAAACATTGATACATTTGAGAGGCAAAAGTTAGACTGCCTAATACGTAAGTTGGCGTTTTATGATATAGGGAACATAATGCAAAATTCCTGCCACTGAAATGAAAAATTGTCATTTCTTTGATGAATGTGTGCACTATCCAGTTAGCTATAGCCTTGTAACAATTCTGCGATATTTTGTAGGCATACCGGGTAGTAGTCGCCTCCATCAACGGAACATCCATCGCATTGGCTCCTGGGAATACAGCGTTCCTCTTTCCAGAAGTAGCCGGGGTCGCAGTGACAGCCTGGCGGCTTGCACTCCCGGGTACACATGGGGTTCGGGTTCTCGCAGGTCCGCTTGCAGGTACCGCATTTCCGGAAATGGCTGTGCTCGGGGCACTTCCGGTCGGGGCACTGGTCCTCGGCGATGCACTTCCCGTCATGCAGCACGAAGCCGTCGTCACACTGGCAGCTTGGGATGCACTGCAAGGCACAGACCGGCAAGGGTCTGTCGCACGTCGGCTGGCAGGCGCCGTGGCCGCATACATCGAAGTGGGCATTTTCTCCACAATCTGTTGACAACAGGAACATGTCAAAATGCCTTGTTCATTTGTTTGTTTGTTTGCTGTATAAATAAATCACACTTTGGACGGGCAACAAAACAGTTGATTGGCACATTTTCATGATCAAAAAGGCTCACCAAAAGATCTCCAGGACTCTCTTCAGGAAAACGTTCGAAAAACTCCCGCCTCCATGTAGTATTTACAGTTCCTCCTTCATCTTGTTAAAATGAAATTCATCGTACATGAAAATAAGGTTTGAACTGACATTACCTGCGTCTTTGGATCACTTCCTGTCATTCTATGCTGAACGTGATTGGCATTATTTTTATGGAAGCGACATATCTACGAAAACACACTATGTGAAAGGCATACCAAAAACTACGCCTCCCTGTGAATTAGTAGCATCATCCATTGACCCAATGACCTGGAGTGTCTGTCATGTGTGATTAACTACTCTCTGCTTGGAGAGTATGATTAACAACTAATTCTAACATCTACTTCCTGTCACTCCCACAAGCCTAAAAGCTAAAGAAGGCCGTGGAAAAGGTCGAAGATCAAGTGAGATGACACTTTGTTGAATTAAGACAGCTAGGCAAAAGTCAACGTTGTTAAGTGTTATATGCACATTCTTAGTCTACATGCATACCTTGAGGAGAAGATCCATTCTTCTTACAGGTGCCGTGCATGTTGAAGTCGTCATGAGGTTTGTCACAGATGAGGCCCTTATCGCAGACGCCTCCAATGTTCCATGGACCTCCGCACTCCTCTCCTTCAACCTGGGATTGGATTACAGATTTTAGTCATTTTCAAATTGGAAAGTCATTTTCCAAATTTTTAGCACATCACGTCAAAAGCCCTGTATTTCAACCGACTGTTGGTGCCAAGGTATTTGACGCTGCGAGGTTCTTGTCATGATATGTATATAAAACAATCATTAACAATAATAAACATGTCAATCTTCTTCATCTAATGTTCCCATTTTGTATGTATATTTTGCTTTCAGCATATTTTGTGCTGCGTTGTACATTTTGTCCAGCGGTACAGATATTGGAAGCAACTCGCTTGACTAAAGCATCAGTGTGTATTTTCCTACCTGTTTAAAAAAGATATGGAGAAACGCTATTATAAAACGATAGGTGGCGTTGTTGTATTGGTGTCTCACCTTTGCACACACATCGCAGCACCCGCACACTCCCTTGACAATCCCCCCGGGGCAGTTTTCAGGCGCCTGGCATCGGGCTGAGTTGCACGGTTCACATGAAAGGGTGTGGGAACTACGTGGATACAAAATGAATTCGTGTTTTGTTTAAGTACTATTTATCAGCAGACAATATAGAGTTTGTCGTTAGTCTTGTTTAATTGTAGTGCATTGTTTATGCAAATGTGGTTTTGATTAACATAACATGTGCTCATTGATCACTTTTTGTCACCCTACGGTGAACGTGACTAGCATATGGAAACGTGCAACTGCGAAAACACAGACAAATAGACCAACAAAAACAAAACATTCGGTAAATTTGTAGCCTCATCCATTGACCCCATGACCTGGAATGCCTGTCATGACTGATAAACGACTTGTTCTATCATCTATGAACTCTACTTTCTGTCACTCCCGCAAATCTGACTTTTTTGTGACCAAAAATCTTACCACTCACTTTCTGCCACTCTGTTATGCAGTCGATGAAATATCACAAATATCTTGCAATACCCCATATGTTAATTAGACAAATGTATCCGTAATGACTATAATTTAACTTTGGTTCCGGCTGGTTTTCGACGTGTTTTAGGCGTTTTTGTTGGGCTTTCTACTTTATCATTTTTTTTTTTGTCTCTTCAAACCTCACTTTATCTCTGTACTTAAAAATGGTGTATGAATCAAACTTCTTACCTCGCCACCATGCACAACAGAATAATCAGTCGAATCATGATGGTGGTCCTTTGTGCAGAAATGATAGAAACATCACTATCAATATGGCGAGCGAACTTATGATATTATATTTGCAATTAGACAATGCATCGACATACATGGTGGTAAGATCAAAGTTCTAACATGATATTAGGGTCTGAATATGACGCTTGAAATTGGTACAGATGATTCCACCTTGAAACAATATCACTAGATATTGTATAGATGAAAGGATTGCAATTGGTGTAAGATTCTTAACGTGCTCAATGCCAACATTTCAAGACACATGTTTAATAATCTATCTGGACCAAACTTTAAGTTCTAAGATAATTTTTTCATATCACTGTGGAATATCATAACGTCTTGTTGTTAGCATACGTTAGTCATAAACCCCAGTTGATAATTGTTCAAATTCTTTGCGGCCCCTCCCCTTTTACTTGTACCACTTTCAGTGACTCACGATATCCAAACAAATTACCTTTTTTCCACAATGAGCTGATCTCTTGGGTACACTTGCACCACGGGCAAGTTGTTGAGCTGCCTTGGAAGTGAAGTGCCAATCTTTAGTGTAGAGGCTTACGTCTTAACAAAGTTTGGCTGAAACCCGTCTAACAACGTAATGATGTCACTCATAAACGGGTTAAAGTATGAGATATGTGTTCACAACAATGGAACACAAAAACCTTTCCCGTTGACCAACCAAATAGACTGTCTCTCTTCCAGTTTTTAGTTTCAAAAAATGTAAAATCTGCATACTTGTACGGTTGTTCTGCACTCATAAGTAATCTCGTTTGTAATGTAAGTCTTGAAAAATATTACCTTAAGTGTTTTACCTACAAAAGCGATGGAAATGGACTCTTCTTTGAAAACCGGTCGGTTTGGTGAGTCGAAGGGCATGACCCACCCACTCATCGTGAAAGAGTTTTGAATGCACGTCTAGGTGTGTTTTGGAACATTATCAAGAACAAGCGATGTCATTGTCTGGTTTTAACATCTGTTTGGGTCGCCTTTGGTGCAACCATGCGTGAATGTGACCTCGTCACACCATCTCCAAGCGTATCTACAGGCCGAGGGCCTAAACAGTATGAAACTTTCCACCGGAAGCCAATTGGATACTGTTAAAGCCCCCCCCCCCCTGTCACTGGACCCGCGGATCGAATTGACAAATCACTCAACAAATTTCATCGACAAAAAACGAATCTTTTTTAAACTTTTTTTGTCATACTTGTACGTTTTGAATGACATTCCCATTATAAAGTCAAGGGTAACACAAATCCAATTTAGGACGCAGCGACGCCGCCAGTGTGCCACGGGTCCAGTGAGGGGGGGGGGCTTAAGGCCCATGGATACTGTATTGCCACCTGCATGTATATCTGCTTGGAGATTACTTTTCATGCGCACGGACGGCACCATTTTTGGGGTCATACATCTGTTGGATGTTTATGCACTACCCGGTAAAGCGCCTCATTGCGAAACACACTAACTTTGCATTTTATTTTATTTTATTTTAAACTTTGCATTTAGAGTTGGTAAGTGCAAGTTTCGAATCTGCTCAGACAATGTCATCTGTCGAAGTAGGAGATTGTGTACAGACAGCAAAATGTCAGATTTGAACTTGAACGATCTATTGTAACGAACTAAAGCGTAATGCACTAGTTGTGTACTAAACGTTGATAAATTCGATTATCTTCATAAATCTATATTTTACCATTGGGCGTGCCTGTACTCTTTTATGGGTACGTTTAATACAGTCGATTAGACAAAAGCTTTCCACTCAAGTCTCCGATAAAGTACGACATGCACGTTCATGCGTTAAGAGGATATGTTGTATATATCCGATGAAATATCTAATTATCATCCACCTATGTGTCGCAATACATCACAAAAAATCCATCGAATTATCGGGTAAAAGCTATACAAATTGCGAATACTAATCCCAAATGTACAATCATGGCAGACTTAGTTTTCAGGCTAAGTAAATCATGTACCATTTTACATAAGCAATGTCACAAGAGGGATCAGCGAAACCTTGCTATGTGCATAAAGAAGATTTTTAATTCAATATAAACCACTGGATACAATATGAAAATGTCAGACGTTTCAGATGTCCTTCCAACATCTTTCTTCGAAGCTTCGGTAATTCAAACTATTTAGTGATTCACACTTTTCAGTGATTCACACTTTTCAGTGATTCACACTTTCCGAAGCAACGTACATGTGCATCAATGCCATAAATAGCTGACACAGTCACATTATATACAACCAATCATGTACTTTTCAAAGTCAGAACTGGGCCATATATTACAAAGGATTCTCTCGGTACATAGTGTAATATAAAGAAGGTATTCAAAACGCCGTGCTCGATCTAAAGATTGTCAAAGGCCAGGTATTTCCTTTCAAACTTTTCAAAGGCCCTCCTCTGAGGTTAGATCTGGGTACATTATCTGACACTGCAGTGACACTGACTATTGCAAATGGGTTCTTCTTTACTATTTAATTTGACATTGTCCGTGTCGCAGTGGGTGATGATGTACCGTGCTAGGATGCATGACACAGTCACAAGGTCCTCCATTTTACTGAGGAGAGAGATTTCGTCTGATCTATGTCAACTGCTAAGAGCTAATTCATTTTTAGGGTCTCCGAAGGCGTGGTTATAAAAGCAGTTATGGCTCCCCACCCTATTTCAAACATCTCTTTGGCAAGCACTTGTTGCGTTTGAGCCTTCTTTAAGGCAAAATTAATGTGTGCGGGCAAGCGAGTTTAGCACAAGACAATTCCAACTTCTTTACGATCATCAAAAAGGTTGGATTGATCATCGATCTAACGTTATGTCTCCATCTAACATCACTCACACCTCACCAATCCCTTGACCTCATATTGGGTCGTTGGGTCACAATGACTGAGTGGTCCACTATCCTCCTCCAGCAAGCCCTGTCCTCATCTGCTCTCATGGCTTTAATGATGGCTTCAACTAATCTAATGATGTCTGATTGACAACTTGCGACCAAGGGCCATCTCCCGCTGGACTATATAAACCTTGTTACACCGGAGAAGGCACGTAAGTACTGCCATTAACGTGATGTACAAAATCCCAGGGGACCAATTTCCTGTTAGAGATGGCAGGAAGGATGTGATGAGTAGGAATTAAACTGGTCATGGAATCAAAAGAACACGGCCAAACTTTGTGAGAAAAGGTATATTAAGAGATTCTGTTTGAAAATAAAGACCGCTCAAAGGATATGATTTTTTTTACCAGAAGGTATCGACATCTACCTAGAATTTCTAGTACAATCGTTCTCGCAATGTAAGCGATGTGTACGTGTCAAGAAACCAAGTTTACTACAGAAAGATTGATTTGATCAATTTTATGACAAAGTGGTTGGTGGATTTCAGATGCCTCCCACGCCTCTTGATGCAGATGACGTACCAGATGTATGATAATAACCTTAGGACGGACGAAAATGAGGTTTTGTCACCATATAAGGACAGAAGACGGCTTGGTTACGTGACTGTGAGAGAATAAGAGCAGCAGCCAGTAGCGTACCCTTCTAGACTTCCCCACGGCACGGCGAACGTGATCAAACTGAAGTGCAGTAGAGTACTAACGCCAGGCTCGTAGAAAACAGGTAAGGTTTTTCCTTATTATCAATCCTCCTCTACGTGTATATTATTGTATTGTGGTAGCCTCGACACCACTATGCACCTAAAGCAAGTGCTACCTCAGACAGACTTAATATTTTTATGATGATCTTGCATAAGATATAACGCAAGGTATCAGTGGAATTTTGGTACTCTTTGTTTTGATATAAAGAAATGCTAAAGATTGGAAAATGTCTGGTCCTGTGTTTTTTTCAGTTACAGCTACATGTAACATCATGCTACGTTTGCCAAGCTTCGAATTCGCTCTCTGGGTACTGTCTGGTTTTAAGCCATCACAAAGTATTTTATCAAACATCGTATGGTTCGTGTTATCGAAGCTGAATCTTACAGGTAGAGAAAATGTCGTACGGTGTATTTGATTGACTTTGACCTTGACTTAATTTGAATTGCACAGTACAATGTATGTTGGATGGCATGACAAGATTCTTGACCATACAAAATAGTTATTGAAGCTAAAGACAACAAAATAAGAGGACATTAGATTGAAATTACCACCTTTTAGATTTTTTCTCATTTTGCCATTGATAATATTATGTATTTGTAAGATTTTGAATTGATGATAACTGGTCTAGCTAGATTTGACCTATATTGTTTCAATCTTTATCTGAATTGCATACAAATGAAGAAAAAACATTGTAGATTGCCTTTTGGTTTGCTTTCCTGAAAATATCTTACATTTAGTAGAGAAAGAATGATCCAAAATATTTTTCCTGCTCAATATCAATGCTATTGCAGGTGACAAGTAAATTGGCATTAAGATTATTCTTTGCCTTATTGTCTGTCCGTCCACTCCGTGTTACATGTACATGTACTTGCAATTAGCCTACGGGCAGGAATTTGCAATAAAACTTTTCATATGTTAAGCTCAGTCACTCTAATAACAACATGTCATCTTTGAAAAATCGATTTTGCTTGCCAGTGTGATAATCTATTTATAAGTACTGAAATATCTATGTTATGATATTGCTGTAAATCGATATTTTGCACCAGATTAAAAATTTACTGTCCTTTTATGGGTCTGAACTATTTCACAAAATAACAAGTGTTATTTTTCCGTCAACTTTTATCATCACTGTGTACGCGTCACAGAGATATACAATTGGGATTTCTTCTGTCCCAATAGAAACATTGCGGCCGACTATGGTATTCATGTGTCAATTTTTTGGCAGGATGAAAAAAAAATCTACAAATTTTACGTTCGTTTAAACCGTTACTTTGCTGATGACATTTTAATGAAAATTAGATTATACAATAATCCAACACTTATGCTATACAAAGAGGATTTTCTACCCATACAGAAATATTTGACGATGGAACTACATAGTTGTGGTGAGAGGAACAACCACATCATTCTGCCATTAACATCAAAAGGAAAGAAACTATCCATATATCTCTACAGTAAACTTATATGCAACAAATAGGTAGCAAAATAGTTGGAGGGTTAAACGAGTGTGACAAGACATCTTTTATCTAATTTATTGTTGTGTTGTTGTTGTTTACTTAGAACGATGTCAGCAAACAACGGTAGTGTCTCCCTGGAACCAAGTGAAGACTTCCTCGCAAACTGGACACAAGTGTCTTCTGCTAACTCCACTAACTTCACGACGGAAGCATCTTCTCCTGAAAACATCGATGTCGTCAATGACGTAACCGCTCAAACGATTCCAGTCTTTGTAGAGCTCATTCTCGCTGCTATCGGAGTTTTAACAAATTCCCTCGTCATCTATGTTATCGCGAGATATCGCGAGATGAGAACGGTACCAAACGTTTTCGTTTTGAACATTGCCGTGGCCGACCTTCTGTATTGTTTCGAGTTTGTTCCAGTTTGGAGCACCCAAGATTTCTTGCCAAACGGATGGATATTTGGACAGGCAGTGTGTACGATAACACGGGCGTTATACGGTATCTGTGGAAACGCTAGTATCCTGTTCATGATAGCCATGAGCATAGAGCGGTACCAGGCTGTAGCAGACCCGATCGGATATCATCAACGGAGTTCCAAGAAGCGAACATGGCTCATCAGCGTCGCCCTGTGGCTGGTGTCAATCATCTTCACAATCCACATCATCGCCTTCTCTAAGGTCAAGACGTATGGCACTTATAAACATTGTGGTTCAGATCCATCAAGCATTGTGCCGTATGAAGATTACATCAAAGGAATACTGATCTATCGGTTCGTGGCCTGGTGTGTCCTGCCCTTGACCATCCTGGTGCCGTGTTACGCTAGGTTGTACTACAAACTGCACCACGACGATGTCATTAAGCGTAGTTCGTCCAGTACAACAATGAAGTCCCGAAACCGCGTGACGAGGATGGTGACAGTTGTTGTAGCGGTGTTCACCGTCTCCTGGATGCCGCTACACATCGTGTATCTGGTCAAATTTGGCTTTCATCTGTACAGCGTCCCCGAGGGTAAGCTCAATCTTTTGAACATTTATACTTTCAATACTCTCATTTTGTCATTTTCCTTAAAAAGTTATTATGTTTAGCCATACCTAGTATGGCTAAACATATTGTTTTTATGTTTAGCCATACCTTGTATGGCTAAACATATTGTTTTTACTCAGGTTTCTTCTCCTCCTCCTCCTCCTGTCAAATCTTCAAATCGATTCATCTCTGTCATTTTTATACCAAATGACCTGAAATTTGGTACAAAGGTAATGTAGGCAAAAACCAATGTGTGTTTTTTTCCTCTTTTTGATATTGACCTTGAAAGTGATTTTATTGAGGTTTTTATGACCAATGATGCATATCTTGGCCTCCTGTGCCCTGGTATTTCAACCGAATGACCTGAAATTTGCTGTATATGTGCCTTGAACAAATATTTAAAGGACTACATTCCCATTTCTGGCATACATATCTTCAAAACGATTTATTTTGGGCTTTCTTGACAATATTTGCCACTTCTGTCACTTTCAATACTACATATGACCTAAAGGTCATTGACCCCAAGTGCCTTGCACCTGGCCTTGCATGCCTGTGAGCCTTGCGACCACCTGATTGGTCAATTGAGTTAATCTAATTATCTTGCATTAGTGGCGCAGGTGTGCTAGTATTCATGCCAAATATGGTATGGGAATTCCTAGGACATGTGATTACATGGCTTTGTTCACTCTTTTTTTAACAAAGATACACATCTCCAGTTCCTATGTATTAAACCAAAATAATGTGAAATCTGGTATGTGTCTGCCTTGGTCATGTACACAGGCCCTCATTCAAATGTTTGGCATACAGCCTTTCAAAACGATTTTTTAAACAAAGAATTTTTTCGTTTCGTTATTTTCAACCCAAAGTGCATTCAAACAAAGGGGTGTCACATTTTTATATTTCACCCATACTATCGCTGAAATATGTTGTTTTTGGTCATTTCCTTCTTCTCCTGTCAAATCTTCATATGTATACTATGGAAAACTTCATTCTTCCCTGGGGTTGATCTTTTTTAATTCAATTTTGAACTGGGTTGATTATGCGCAAGAGTGTAATTTTCAGCGGATATTTTTCGACTGGTTTACATGGAAATGGCACGGAATATCCCATTCTTGCAAGGGGAGGATTCTTTAATTATTTCTTTCAATTTTGAGCTGGAATGATTATGAAAAAGTCCATTTGTTAGCAGAAGTGTATTTGTTAATCAATAAGTGGATATGGTTGTGGACTGGTCCATATTGTGTTGAGGTGCTACTGGAAGACTCAATTTTGGACTGGGGTGATTCATTTTTTAGTGCAAGTATTTTAGAATGGTCCATTGTTATTTTGGGAGAGTCCATTTTTTGCATGGCGAGGAGTATGGCTAAACATGCTGTATTTGCTCGCAAATGTTGCCTTTCTAGTTACTCATGTTTCTTCTTCTTCTTCTTCTCCTCCTGTCAAATCTTCAAATCGATTCATCTCTGTCATTTTTTGACCAAATGACCTGAAATTTGGTACAGAGGTAATGTAGGCAAAAACCAATGTGCGTTCTTTTCCTTTTTTTTTGATATTGACCTTTAAAGTGATTTTATTGAGGTTTTTAGGCTATTTTTAGCATATCTTGGCCTCCTGCGCCCTGGTATTTCAACCGAATGACCTGAAATTTGCTGTATATGTGGCTTGAACAAATATTTAAAGGACTACATTCCCATTTTTGGCATACATATATTCAAAACGATTTATTTTGGGCTTTCTTGACAATATTTGCCACTTCTGTCACTTTCAATACTACATATGACCTAAAGGTCATTGACCCCAAGTGCCTTGCACCTGGCCTTGCATGCCTGTGAGCCTTGCGACCACCTGATTGGTCAATTGGGTTAATCTAATTATCTTGCATTCCTGGCGCAGGTGTGCTAGTATTCATGCCAAATATGGTATGGGAATTCCTAGGACATGTGATTACATGGCTTTGTTCACTCTTTTTTTAACAAAGATACACATCTCCAGTTCCTATGTATTAAACCAAAATAATGTGAAATCTGGTATGTGTCTGCCTTGGTCATGTACACAGGCCCTCATTCAAATGTTTGGCATACAGCCTTTCAAAACGATTTTTTAAACAAAGAATTTTTTCGTTTCGTTATTTTCAACCCAAAGTGCATTCAAACAAAGGGGTGTCACATTTTTATATTTCACCCATACTATCGCTGAAATATGTTGTTTTTGGTCATTTCCTTCTTCTCCTGTCAAATCTTCATATGTATACTATGGAAAACTTCATTCTTCCCTGGGGTTGATCTTTTTTAATTCAATTTTGAACTGGGTTGATTATGCGCAAGAGTGTAATTTTCAGCGGATATTTTTCGACTGGTTTACATGGAAATGGCACGGAATATCCCATTCTTGCAAGGGGAGGATTCTTTAATTATTTCTTTCAATTTTGAGCTGGAATGATTATGAAAAAGTCCATTTGTTAGCAGAAGTGTATTTGTTAATCAATAAGTGGATATGGTTGTGGACTGGTCCATATTGTGTTGAGGTGCTACTGGAAGACTCAATTTTGGACTGGGGTGATTCATTTTTTAGTGCAAGTATTTTAGAATGGTCCATTGTTATTTTGGGAGAGTCCATTTTTTGCATGGCGAGGAGTATGGCTAAACATGCTGTATTTGCTCGCAAATGTTGCCTTTCTAGTTACTCATGTTTCTTCTTCTTCTTCTTCTCCTCCTGTCAAATCTTCAAATCGATTCATCTCTGTCATTTTTTGACCAAATGACCTGAAATTTGGTACAGAGGTAATGTAGGCAAAAACCAATGTGCGTTCTTTTCCTTTTTTTTTGATATTGACCTTTAAAGTGATTTTATTGAGGTTTTTAGGCTATTTTTAGCATATCTTGGCCTCCTGCGCCCTGGTATTTCAACCGAATGACCTGAAATTTGCTGTATATGTGGCTTGAACAAATATTTAAAGGACTACATTCCCATTTTTGGCATACATATATTCAAAACGATTTATTTTGGGCTTTCTTGACAATATTTGCCACTTCTGTCACTTTCAATACTACATATGACCTAAAGGTCATTGACCCCAAGTGCCTTGCACCTGGCCTTGCATGCCTGTGAGCCTTGCGACCACCTGATTGGTCAATTGGGTTAATCTAATTATCTTGCATTCCTGGCGCAGGTGTGCTAGTATTCATGCCAAATATGGTATGGGAATTCCTAGGACATGTGATTACATGGCTTTGTTCACTCTTTTTTTAACAAAGATACACATCTCCAGTTCCTATGTATTAAACCAAAATAATGTGAAATCTGGTATGTGTCTGCCTTGGTCATGTACACAGGCCCTCATTCAAATGTTTGGCATACAGCCTTTCAAAACGATTTTTTAAACAAAGAATTTTTTTCGTTTCGTTATTTTCAACCCAAAGTACATTCAAACAAAGGGGTGTCACATTTTTATATTTCACCCATACTAGAGTCAATTCCACGTCACCGAGAGGGTGTTTGTTGCCTTTTGTTGTAACATTTTCGAAACCTTTGCAACAACCTAACTGATATGAGTAAATGTTTAGAACCTTTGTTTGACTTTCGAAATATTTTCTACTGCGTTCCAGCATGTTAGAAACATTTAAATCGGCGGGTACAATATTGCTATAAGTTTCGAAACTATCACAATATAGATTCATCTTTTGTTCGTACAGTTTCGAACATTGGTTAAATGCGCCATACGAAAGCAATCTACACGTCCCTGCTAAGTAGCTGATAGCACCTAATGATAGACCAATAAAGACGCCCCACCGCGAGAAGCCTGGCAGGCGATCGTAGGTGTTTTGTTTACTTTCACGGTATCGAAAATTTCCACGTGAAGAGCGCGGTTGGGTACTCCCAAAATCCTACTACGCCGGACAGAAAAGTTTCCATTAAATTTGTTAGAAATCTTGAATAGATCTAGTACCCTCTGGTGGCCAAACTTCACTGACAAACTTTCTCCCTATTATCATCATGAGCTTGCGTTAGTCTGGTACTAGTGACTATTATGTGCCGGGAATGTTTATCTATCGCACGCCTTGGAAGGAAGTTCAACCATGATAAATGGTCGGCCGTTGCGAAAATTTGGAATCCCATGCTGTTGATTTTCGTGATTGAATCTGTAAGAAAATATATTTTCATGTCGTTCATGTTTTTGGGACGGACGCCGGGACGGGGTGAATTTTTTCTATCATAACATTTTCGTCCCGTTAGTAATGCAAATCGCATCGTGTTGCACACGAGGCAAAACACTAAAAACGTGGGTCTTGTGGAGTGTTTTGGAGCGGGAAAATGCCGGATATTAGCGGTGCCGAACAGTGTACATCGTCGCGCGCGGGTGACGCTCCGTCAAAACAAATCCGCTGGTGGTCTAGCGCGGCCACCGAAAATAGGCAGAAACACACAGCACCTTCGTTTATGGGGGCAATTGTGAAAATCTTTTGTTACAAATTGTTCGAACATTGAAACATTTGGATAGATGGTTTGAAACTGTTCTAAATAAAGAGATTTTTGTGTAGTTACGTTCGAAATGTTTCCAACGTATGTGAAATAAGTTCAAACATGTTATAAGTTTCAATTCTAATTGTTTGAACACTTTAGAACTATTGTGACTTAGACATTCTTTTAATCAAAATAGTTCAAACATATTACAAATATTATATTAAAACCCTCTCGGTGACTTGGAATTGACTCAAATATGTTGTTTTTGGTCATTTCCTTCTTCTCCTGTCAAATCTTCATATGTATACTATGGAAAACTTCATTCTTCCCTGGGGTTGATCTTTTTTAATTCAATTTTGAACTGGGTTGATTATGCGCAAGAGTGTAATTTTCAGCGGATATTTTTCGACTGGTTTACATGGAAATGGCACGGAATATCCCATTCTTGCAAGGGGAGGATTCTTTAATTATTTCTTTCAATTTTGAGCTGGAATGATTATGAAAACGTCCATTTGTTAGCAGAAGTGTATTTGTTAATCAATAAGTGGATATGGTTGTGGACTGGTCCATATTGTGTTGAGGTGCTACTGGAAGACTCAATTTTGGACTGGGTGATTCATTTTTTTAGTGCAAGTATTTTAGAATGGTCCGTTGTTATTTTGGGAGAGTCCATTTTTTGCATGGCGAGAAGTATGGCTAAACATGCTGTATTTGCTCGCAAATGTTGCCTTTCTAGTATTATATTGTCTTTTATTTTATGTGGTATCCAAAAAGGTTATTCTGCCTTTAGGTCAGTCAGATCCGTTGGAGCTGTTCGTGGAAATGCTGTCCTCCACCAACTCCATGATCAACCCCTTCCTGTACGCTCTGCTGGGCGACAAGTTCCGCATCTACATGAAGAAGGTTCTCTGCTGCGGTCGTGGGGTGGACAAAAGAAGGCATCAGTTGCGTTCAACAGTCCACAGTAACGACGCTACACGATTAACTCAACGAACACTCGTCTGGGAAAATCAGCATGTACCAACGTCGGCTCGTGGGAAGACTGCGGAGACAGAATTCAGCTCTTCTTCGGACAGAAATAAAGCAACACCAAAGACAGCAGAGAAGAGGGAGTATAACGCTAGCTCCATTGAAGTCTAGAAACCATGCCAACGTTTGGAAACAGTCAGGCTTCCGAAATAGATATTAATTGGTCTTTATGTATACAGAAGCATCGAAAAGGGTAAACATATTGTACATAAAAGTAGGGAAATGCTACAATAGAAACCCCCACAAATCTAAAGTTGCTTCTTTAAGGTATGTGTTAAAAGTAACCAGTAAAGTAACATACATAGGAAGCTTAGGACACAGGCAAGGATTGCTTTTTGTCGAAAATGTTTACGCAAATGCTGTATGAAGATTGTGAGTGTGAAGATTTATTGGCGATGAACAGACTCTGAGGCTTAACAGCTGTCGTATCCAAGCTCTGAAAGATACGTGGAATTTGTTGTGTTTTAGTGCTTAATAAATTTTGCCTTAAGCTTAAACCAATTTTGTAATGTAAACATGGCAGCTGTTAAGGGCAAGGTTGTGAAACTGCAGTACGTATCACAGTGGTGAGCAGCAACAGTGATAATATTGAGCAGATGTACACGCCCAGATATTGCGTCCTCTCAGTGGACAAGTTTCACGTTCGCAAGATGTCTGATAAACTGTCGACAGCCGCCATGAGGATAGTGTGATATCTTAATTGATGTTGGTATGATACGAATAAATGTTCAACTTCAGCAGAATGCTACCCTCATTTGTTCATTATATCATTGTATTTTGTATATTTAGTTTTCCCAATCCTTCCCTACAAATTCCCCTTCTAAAGTTCAAAAGAAAAGACTTGATCGTCAAAACATTAAGGGCACTTTCTCGTCCATTAGTACGCCTTAAACCGAAGACATTAGGAAAGTTTCAATGGCGGTAATAAGAAGGTAAATCTTCATCTGGTTGGGACCAACTTACGTTTTCCTTAATCTAATTTTTTCTTTGAGAACTTGCGCTGTTTAGACTACAGTAGACACTGTAGGGCCCAGAGTGACCCCTTTTTTATGGTAAAAATCTGAAGTCATATATTCTTCATTTCTATATATCTGTTGACATTACAAAATTCCCCCTGATAAGAGAATTTTGCATAATGGATATAATTCATACCTCTTTAGTTTGCCATGTTTAACACTCAGTGGTGACCTTTACAATGTCGCTTTTGTTTCAACACGGATTTGACGTACTGCCAAGCCTCGTCATTTGCCAGGCAGTGCGTCACCTACGTTATTCATAGTGACGCAAACACGTCATTTTATAATGAAATTGTCGAAGATGATTCGTTCGCAACGTTTTATGACACGATCATAATCGTGGCAAACTAATGTAAGAGCACTTTTAACATACATGTAGTAAAACGCTAGCTAAATTTCTATGGGTTCACTATGTTATTTTATGGCACTGTACAATGGCAACACCAAGTGCCCGCGTGTTGTACTAAATTTAGTCGCTATACTGTGTGAATGGCAAAGTACATCTTTATTGCAACGGGACCGCTTTACACCAGAGAGGGCACATACTAGTAGGTAGTTCCAATATTGTAGCGTACTCTCCTGTAGACAGCCTCAAGGGAGCAATTTCCTTTTGGATGGGACCAAGAAGGGTTGTGGGAGTGGCCAAATAAAATTGCTTAGAATGCTTGAAGAAAAATCAATTTTGCAAATATTTGCGGACAAGATGCTGGAATACCCAAAAACAAAACTGCACAAAATTCAGACCTACATATTTGCAGTGAGTTTTCCATGGACACCTACATTTTCCCATAACACCCCTCAGTATAACATGGACAGACGCCATCCCTTTGGTTTTTCTTCACCTCATTATGGATGATTTGGTTACGAATCTCAGCCACAGCGGATGTTTGCGTGACCCTTTAAGGAAAGTGACCTGTGTATCTGCGCGACCTGGGGGGAGATAAGAGCTAGTCTGGACTATCATTTATCTCCTTCGGCCCTTTCCAAGGACAAGTCGCTAATACGACCAGCATGCTGAGAGATTTTCAGCTATATCGGGTTTCGTGAAGGCAGGCCACTCAGCAGAAGCGCGCAGTGCACAGTATACAGTGGAGTCTATTCAGTTGATCCGGTGGAAACAGGTATGATTTTTGCGATTTACTGGTCTTACAATAGATTAGAACTCTATTGTAGCTAGTTTTAGTTACATGTATGTAGTTTACCTGAATGGACATTTGATAAGGATTTAATCAGTATGATTCCTTCATTGCTAGTACTGGCCTATATAGACCATAGAGTCGTTTACGAAATTGTCTTCACAATGCTTGGTTCGTGGGCTACATTGTATGCACCTTTTAATGTCATGTAGGTGAAATGTATGGGCAAGTACGTGCAAGATCTAGACTTAAAAACACAGTAGATAATGTTTAGCATAGAGGAGGAGGTCCTTGTGCCCAAACTTGCTATCTGTCAAGAAAAAAAAGAAACGAATGAAAAATATTTAACCTAATAGATATTCCACGAAAGATTATCAAGACACGATGCTTATTTTTCTATTCAGTGCCACAGTTATTTGCCCTATCCTTGCAATTGCCGAACGATCCTTAAGGACTTAGATATAAAGGCAATGAATACACCTTCAGAGCTTGTGGATAGCAGGGATTATCTATTTATGTGATAAGTCCTTTGCAAAATACATGAGACTGTACATGTAAATAGGTCATTGAATCACATGGGACAGAATAGGATGGGAAGCATCTGCAACGAAGAAGGCAAAGTGAATATAAAGCTTATTTATTAATGCCCCTTTATTGGATACGTGTGTAGAAGATATTCGTTTTTAATAATGAATGACAGATTTTGTGAAGCAATAACGCTGTACATGCCATTTTTTGAAATTTCAAACCCTCATTAAAAAGTGCTAACTGTTTCTTTTTTCAGAACAAGCAATGTCAGGGATTAATGCTTCGCAGGTGGATCCAAGTCATGACTTCTTTGCCAACTGGACACAGGTGTCTACTGCCAACTCCACTAACTTTACGACGGAAGCACCTACTGGGACCATTAGTGTAGCTCATGATACCTTTACTACGGAAACAATTTCAATCTTTTTTTTTTTTTTTAACATAATCTTTATTCATTTTTGAAAAAGAAGACACAACAATACAAAGTGGATATACAAAAAGCAACCTAAGCCAGGAAAGACAATTTGCATTTTCCCAACTAAATTCATTTTAACAGTGCAGAACCAATGTGTCCCCACTTTAACAAGTGTTTCTCAATCTTCTGTACGTTTTGGGCAATGATGTACTCAACTTTGTAATAATAGTGTACATAGGCTAAAAAGCCATCTATTGTAGGAATTTTTAAATGTCTACATTTAAAGATATACACCTTAGCAATTAGTAACAATGTGTTCAGAATGATAGGATAGCCCAATGAACCAAATAAAATAATTCTACTTGTAAATCTAAATTCCACGTTCATATGCTTTCTGATCCAGCTTTCTACATCACCCCAAAATTTTACAAGAAAAGAACATTGACAAAAGATGTGGACGGGAGTTTCCTCCTCAGTCTTACAATAAGAACAAAGTGTATTTTCTGATAATTTCCATTTATAAAGCTTATTCTTAAGAGCAAGAAAATTATGCAACAACTTAAATTGAAAGGATCTTAAATAGGAGTCAATAGTTGTTTTATAGGTCAGACTGTAAACTACATCCCATTGTATCTGGTCATTAAACAATTCTATCCAATATTCCTGGGCTTTACAATGGAAATCAACACATTTCCTTTCAACTAAGTAAAAACGGTACAATTCCTTGTTTATCTTAAGTCCTTTTACCCACTTGGAATATTTTGTGACAGGCACAATAGCTGTTTCACATAGAGAAATACCTTGAATACTTTGTTTCCATTTAAAGGGAATACTGGATAACAATTGTATGAATTTAAGCTCATCACAAATTCTTCCATATTTACCAATAAATGATCTGTATGTCATAAAGTATCCATCCATGTTCAATAAATCATTAACAAACAAAATTCCTCTTTGGCTAAAGGTTTCCCAGAAAAAAGGTAGTCCATCAATAAGTATATTGGAATTGAACCAGAGAAATTGTCTCAAGTATTCAGACATATTATCAGGAGGTTTTTTCTGGGCCTTCAGCCAGGCTAACATCACCTCTTCAAAGAAAGTACTTAAATGTGAATGTTTAGAAACAACATTGTGAAAGTGTGCTTCGGTAAGTTGTAAGAATGGAAAAATACCATAGTTAAAGTGTATACAATGATTTAACATCTTCCTACAAAACCAGCTTTTGTTCAAATACATTCTAGGAACCCATGCTGCCTTAAGTGCAGCATTAAAGGCTTCTAAATTGATCAGTTTTAATCCACCATATTCATACATATTATAAACTATATTCCTTTTGACACGTTCTGGCCCTCCTGACCAAAGAAACTTGAATACTTTTTTCTCATAAGTCTGAAAAAACTCAGCATCTGGAGAGGGCAGTGACATGAATAAGTATGTAAACTGAGAAACAACCAAAGTATTTATCAGTGTCACTTTGCCATACAGGGTAAGAGTCTTTCCTTTCCAAGGCTGGAGTATCCTATCTACTTTTTGTAGTTTTCTACTGAAATTATCAGAAATCAAAGTGTTCATATCTTGGGGAATGTGAATTCCCAAAAGGTCAGCTGGACCATCCGACCACTTAATAGGAAAAGTACATGGTAGTTGAAAACCAGTGTCCTTCAGTGGACCCATTCTTAAGATTATACATTTGTCAAAATTTGGCACAAGCCCAGAAATATTTGAGAAGTTTTTTAACTCTAAACATAATGTTTCCAATGTTGTAAGAGCAGGTTTGAGGAAAAAATCTGTATCATCCGCAAATTGAGACAATTTGCATGGCTCTTTTCGGCACACCAATCCTTCAATATTTTCATTTGCTCGCACTCTAATGGACAACAATTCTACAGATAAAACAAACAAATAGGGCGATAATGGACAACCTTGTCTTAGCCCCCGGAGAAGCCTAAAGGGCTCTGATAAATAACCTTGGTTACTTATCCTACTAGTAATCATTGTATACATAATGGTTACCCACTGTAATAAAGATTTACCAAACCCAAACTTTTTCAGAGCTTCTAACACAAAATCTATTCTAATTTTGTCAAATGCCTTTTCAAAATCAGTTATAAAAATAAGTCCTTCAATATTATCCTTTTCACAAAATTCAATAATTTCCAATATTTTTCGAATGTTATCACTTATAGATCTACCAGACAAAAACCCAGTCTGATCCATATGTATAATACTAGATATTACTTTCTTAATTCTAAGCGCGATACATTTAGATAAGATTCTTGTGTCGCAAGGCAACAAAGTAAGAGGGCGCCAATTTTTTAAATATACTGGGTTTTTGTCAGTTCCTGTTGCATCTTGTTTCAAGAGTAGCGAAATAATGCCAACTTTTTGCGTTTCTGACAGTTGTCCTAAATCATACACCTTATTAAAACAATCCAACATAGGCTGCTTTAATAGATCAAAAAATTCTTTATAAACTTCCACAGTAATCCCATCAAACCCTGGTGATTTCCCTTTCTTAAAAGTTGAGATTGAATCCCAGAGTTCTTTTACTTTTATCCTACCTTCACATATTTCAGACTGTTGTTTAGTTAAAGTAGGTATGTTACCCTCTACAAAAAACATGTTATAAGCTTTCTCTTCCTTCAATGGTTTCTTAGCATCTTCAAAAGAATAAAGCGAAGAGTAGAATTTAACTTCCTCGCACAATATATCAGAAGGGTCAGTTACAAATTTTTCATCCTGCAACACAATCTTAGTGACATTCTTTTTAGTTTTGTTTCGGTTTAGCAGGTTAAAGAAATATTTGGTGGGCTTTTCACCTAGCTTCATCCATGTTGCGCGAGAATGTAACATGATTTTTTGTCTTTTTTCTTCGTAGAGGGTCTCCAATACCTTCTCTTTTTGTTCTAAGTCCTCTAGCAAACAGAGTGGGGGAGATCCCAAACTATCAATATCATTTTGTAATCTTCTTATTTCATCTAGTAATCGGTTTTCTTTCTCAAATATTTGTTTCTTCTTGAAGGATGTATATTTTATACAGTGTCCTCGAAAGGCACACTTAAATGTATCCCATACAACTCTGGGTTCTGCTGAACCCTTATTAAAGAGAAAAAATTCTTCAATAAACTTTCTTGTTTCTTTAAGAAACATGTTATCATTCAAAAGAGTGGAGTCAAACTTCCAATATCCAGGTCCGTGTTTGAGATCTCCAGGTACAACATTAAGAAAAATTAACCTATGATCAGATTTGAAGGATTCAGCTATAGCTACTTTAGTGACCTTTGGCAAGAGGGAAAAGGACACTAAAAAGTAATCCAATCTACTAGCCTGTTTTTGTCTCCTCCAGGTGTATCTACGGGTTTCTGGATTATTTAAACGCCATACATCAACAAGATCAAAAGTGGCCGACAATTCATGAATTGCCTGAGTAGCCTTGGGATGATAATTTACAAAATGTTTTCCTGCTCTATCTTTTTTAGTATCAAGTACTGTATTAAAGTCACCAGTTACTATAATGTTTTCATTACAAGCCTCCATCTCCGAAATATTCTTTTGAATTTCCTCAAAAAAACCTTCATCATCCTTATTTGGAGCATATATATTACATAAACAACATCGAAAATTACCACACTCTAAATCAATCAAAATATATCTGCCATAGTCTTTTCTAATTTCATGAATCTGGTATGAGAAATTTTTCTGAAACATAATAAGTACCCCACAGCTATTGTTTGTTCCATGGTTAAACAAAATCTGATTACCCCACTCTGTCATCCACCGATTCTCTTTCTCAAAAGTTGAGTGGGTTTCCTGTAAGCAAATGACTGGGTGGGGCTTGTCTTTCAAAAACGTAAATGTTTCCATTCGCTTCACATTATTTCCTAACCCTCTGCAGTTAAAACTAGCGAGGGAAAATTCCTGTCCGGGCACCATTATTTCATTTGAATAAATTACGTCTGCCTATATAAATGCAAATTTCGCATACCACCATCAAAACAAGGTACACTAAATACCCCACAGCTGCACAATTATACCTGTCTGTACCACATTCACAGCTGCACATTTTACGTAACACAGAATACCCTACATAGTTTTCGTGGGAAGTTGCAAATAAACTGGTAGAACACTGAAAAACATGAAATGAGTAAACAAAATATACACATACAAGTAACGAAAAAATTGACGAGGCTTCACGGTAGTTCATTGGACACTGTGCAGGTACCATGAACTAACCCCCTAAGTGAATCATCAATTTTAGAGCAATAAGTTACAGTAGCTGACAGGACATTGTGAAAAATAAAGCATGATTTTAAACAAGGAGCACCTTGTTTCAATGAATTCAAACTCTAGTCAAAACTTACGACTTTACCCTGTCCGTCACGCCAGTATCCATTATAGAAGCGGTACTTTTTCCCTTCTTTATAGGCATGTCTCACTTTCTCCATCCACTTGCGCTTCTCTTGCAAATCTGTGACTGTGAGATCGTCCGTGAAGTAGTAAGACTCGTCCTGTAGCTTTCTGCGTGCAGCTTTCATTATGGACACCTTGTCCGCGTAACTGTTCAGCTTGAAGAGAATATGTTGGGGAACTCCGTCACTGTCGCTGTTTCTCGGACCATCTGGGTGTGCACGTTCAATCTTGATATGGTCAAGTCCGAACTTGTCCTCTAAAATCTTCTCTACTGTAGAGACGCAGTTCTCTCCTTTCTGTACCTTGCGACCGATAATGCGAACGTTGTTTCGACGTGAGAACCGCTCCAACTTGTTACATTTTGTTTGGAATTCCTCCACTGCTTGCTCTGTAGCTTTCAGCCTCTGTGTGATTGATTTAATCTGTTTGGCGGACTCGCGCTGAGTTGTCTCAGAGGCCTCCATTTTCTTTTCCATTCGCTCCATACGGGCTTCCAGGAGTTGAACATTTTTCTCCACGTTGTCTTCTAGAGCCCTTACCTCATCCTGAAGCTTCTTCTGGCCTTCTAGGAGTTTCTTAAACTGTTCCCTCACAAAGGCCTCGAACTCCGACGCGCCGGTAACATCGTCCAGGTCGTCGCCATGTTTCCCCTCCATGTGGCCGGCGGGTTCGTCCCTCTTTCTTGTCGACCCCCGCGTTGCACGAGTACTCATTTGGACAGTTTGGTACGCGTCTGCACCCAGGAAGGGTTGACACACAAGAGGCTTCTCAAAATTCAAGCCGAACAGGCTCTAAATATGTCAAAAACTAATAACTTTGGGGAGCTACCTCAGTGACCGACTACTCCCGTGCTGCCATGACGTCACTCTTTCAATCTTTGTAGAGCTCGTTCTCGCTGCTATTGGAGTTTTAGCCAACTCTCTCGTCATTTATGTTATCGCGAGATATCCCGAGATGAGAACAGTACCAAACGTTTTTGTATTAAATCTTGCCCTGGCCGACCTTCTGTATTGCTGTGAATTCGTCCCTGTTTGGAATGCGCAATACTTTTTGCCGAACGGATGGATATTTGGGCAGGCAGTGTGCACAGCGACAAGGGCATTATACGGTATCTGTGGAAACGCTAGTATCCTGTTCGTCATAGCCATGAGCATCGAGCGGTACCAGGCTGTAGCAGACCCGATCGGACATCATCAACGGAGTTCCAAGAAGCGAACATGGCTCATCAGCGCCGCCCTGTGGCTGGTGTCAATCATCTTCACAATCCACATCATCGCCTTCTCTAAGGTCCAATTGAATGGCACGATCCAAGAGTGCAGGTCAGATCCAACAAGTGTTGTGCCATATGAAGATTACATGCAAGGAATCCTCATCTATCGGTTCTTGGCCTGGTGCATCTTACCACTGTCCATTCTGGTACCTTGTTATGCTAGGTTGTACTACAAACTGCACCATGGTGATGTCATCCAAGCTGATTCAGCAGCAGCAGCCAAATCACGACACCGCGTGACGAGGATGGTGACAGTTGTTGTGGCGGTGTTCACCGTCTCCTGGATGCCGCTACACATCGTCTATCTGGTCAAATATGGCTTCCATCTCTACAGCATCCCAGAAGGTGAGCTGTTCTTATTATGTTGTTTTATAGTTGTTGTTTTTTAATTGGAAATTAGAATAGATCATAGCTGAAGTATGAAAGTGATTTTGATAGGTGATGCTGAATTTCAGCTTCAAAAAAAGGATATATATTTTATATATTGTATGTAACCTTTACGAGATGTTCAGGATGTCACATGATGTTAGACTGACGGCTTGCCTACCATAGCCAGATGTATGGATAAGAAATTATGATGTGTGAATCAAAAATTATGTTATCGTCTGTTCAAATATTATTTTATCTTCAGGACATCATGATCCACTAGAGCTGTTCGTGGCCATGCTGTCCTCCACCAACTCCATGATCAACCCCTTCCTGTACGCTCTGCTGGGCGACAAGTTCCGCATCTACATGAAGAAGGTCCTCTGCTGTGGGTAGGGCAAGGCTAACCTAGTACCTGATCGAATCGCGCTTATAGCGGCCGCCCGACACCAGTCAGCCCCTAGGGGAGGGGCCATAAAAATCCCGGACAGCGGGAGTTTGCGTTACTACAGACTAGGGAAAGGCATGGGTATATTAGCCTCTACCAGGCTCCATTGATCGCTGACAAAATAGTAGAAATTGGCCAAATAGATTAGTATGCTAAGGGAGTCGGCTACGGAAAGAGGGCCCAATAGGGGATCAACGTTGGATCCTATTGGATCCTCTCTACGTAGCCGACTCACTTATATATTTATTAGCATACTATTTACTCTATTTGGGCAATTTCTACTATTTTTTCCAGCGATCCACGGAGCCAAGGGTACATATATATAATTGTAAATAGGGTGATTGTAAATCCTAAAACGACATATGTCCGTGTTGTTGATAATCTTGATAGAATCCCCTGCAAGAAATCAGATGTTTAAGCATGCTTAATGATATTCGTAAATCAAACTTGAAGATTCGAAGGGTAAGGTATAGGATTTGGGCTATAGTATTTGATATTATGTAATATTGCTACCACTGAATGCTAGACCACACACCACACAGAGGAAGTCCTTAACTCGGAATACGAATGTCCGGATTCGACGTGTTATGAATGTAAATATTCTGCGATTAAGCAGTGATTATTGATAAGATTTGTACATTGTCTTGTGCATGCACACGTGTGACCTAAAAATGTGAAACGATTGTGGAAAACTTTATATTCAACATTAAGGAGATATGTACACGTGTATATATTAGAATGATAAGTCAGTGATACTTCTGACAAAGTCTTCAGAGAAGAATAACACTTCATGTAAAACATGGTATATTTATCTACCCATTAGTACGGATCTAATACATACAGCCATGGCCGTCCAACTAGCTGGAGGCTACTACATGTATAAACTGAATGCTACTATAAACTGAATGATCTATCTAGTGTTTATGTGCATTAGTATGGATATGGTTAATTAAAACTCTCACATGAGTCAAAGGTATGAGATTATATACACATAAACAAACGTAGCTTACGAATCACATCATACGTTCGTATCGATATAACCATTTTTGCATTAATTGCATGAGAACGATCCTCTGATAATTTGATCGGTTTTCTAGAATAAATCCTCCTTACAAGGACTTGGTTGCTACATGTGTACCACTTTATCAGATAGTTGACTATGATCAAACCGAACTGTTTCAAACGTCGATACATGTGTCTTTGTCGCTAACATAAAAACGAGTAACATCTACCTGTAACAGTTGTCTCACTTCCATGTTCTAGTTGTTACAAACCATCGACATATTTTGTCAATATCATTAGAATCATCAGATATTTTCATGACCTTCACTGAAATGAAAATTAAAGTTTCCATAAGCTGTTCAAGTCCTCAAGTCAGCTCGATGGGGCTAGCGTTATACTCCCTCTTCTATGCTGTCTTTGGTGTTGCCTTATTTCTAAGAAGAGCTGAATTTTGTCTCCGCTGTCTTTCCTCGAGCTGACGCCGTCCCCTGACGATTTCCCCAGACTAGTGTCCGTCGAGTTAAACGTGTGGCGTTTCCACTGCGAAATGTTGAACGTTGATACCTTCTTTTGTCCACGCCGCGACCGCAGCAGAGGACCTTCTTCATGTAGATGCGAAACTTGTCGCCCAGCAGAGCGTACAGGAAGGGGTTGATCATGGAGTTGGTGGAGGACAGCATGGCCACAAACAGCTCCAGTGGATCGGGATGATCTAGAGACACAATAATCGTTTGTGATACCATATAACATAGAAGACATGAATGACTATAGCTTTAAATGAAACGTTTTCTATACAAGAAAGGCACATGTACCACAGTATTTCATCTTAGAGGGGTGGAATTTACCAACAAAAAAGGCGGAGTTTCCATGTAAGACATCGCGAAATCGCCGGCAAATGCACCCGGATACACGGCGACATGCCGACCTGCGTGCCGATTACCGGCGCTACGAACGTCCCATGCTCGCACGTAAATGTTTCCCGACTTGTGTGGGTCGACTTCTTCTTCGGGGCAGACGGAGCTCTCTTCCGCCTAAGTCGAATTTGCACCCGGTGGTCACTATTCTTAGACGAGCGAAGGAATAGGCAGCGCTACTCTAAGGCTTGCGGTATAAGTGGTGCACGGTGGTACAGGTGGTTTTTATACTAAGACGAGCTAAGGAATGGGCAGCGATCTTGTGAGGCCCAAGGCACCGAATAGGTGGCCAATCCTTCTACAGGGCAGACGGAGGTATCTTCAGCCTGGGTCTAATTTGGCACCCGGTGGTAGAGGATGTCGCTATACTTAGACGAGCGAAGAAATAGGCAGCGCTACTCTAAAGCTTGTGGTATAGGTGGTGCACGGTGGTACAGGTGGTTTTTATACTGAGACGAGCTAAAGAATGGGCAGCGCTACTCTAGATCTAAGGCTTATGGTATAAGTGGTACACGGTGGTATAGGTGGTTTTCATCATATACCACCGTGTACCACTTATGGCTTGTGGTATAAGTGGTACACGGTGGTATAGGTGGTTTTCATACTTAGACGAGTGAAGGAATAGGCAGCGCTACTCTAAGGCTTGTGGTATAAGTGGTACACGGTGGTATAGGTGGTTTTCATACTGAGACGAGCGAAGGAATAGGCATCGCTTCTCTAAGGCTTGTGGTATAAGTGGTACACGGTGGTATAGGTGGTTTTCATCATATACCACCGTGTACCACTTATGGCTTGTGGTATAAGTGGTACACGGTGGTATAGGTGGTTTTCATATTGAGACGAGCGAAGGAATAGGCATCGCTACTTTAAGGCTTGTGGTATAAGTGGCCATGGTACACGGTGGTATAGGTGGTTTTCATACTTAGACGAGTGAAGGAATAGGCAGCGCTACTCTAAGGCTTGTGGTATAAGTGGTACACGGTGGTATATGTGGTTTTCATCATACACCAACGTGTACCACTTATGGCTTGTGGTTTAAGTGGTACACGGTGGCATATGATGAAAACCACCTATACCACCGTGTACCACTTATACCACAAGCCTTAGAGTAGCGCTGCCTATTCCTTCACTCGTCTAGGTATGAAAACCACCTATACCACCGTGTACCACTTATACCACAAGCCTTAGAGAAGCGATGCCTATTCCTTCACTCGTCTAAGTATAAAAACCACCTATACCACCGTGTACCACTTATACCACAAGCCTTAGAGAAGCGACGCCTATTCCTTCGCTCGTCTCAGTTTGAAAACCACCTATACCACCGTGTACCACTTATACCACAAGCCTTAGAGTAGTGCTGCCTATTCCTTCACTCGTCTAAGTATGAAAACCACCTATACCACCGTGTACCACTTATACCACAAGCCTTAGAGAAGCGATGCCTATTCCTTCACTCGTCTTAGTATGAAAACCACCTATACCACCGTGTACCACTTATACCACAAGCCTTAGATCTAGAGTAGCGATGCCTATTCCTTCGCTCGTCTCAGTATGAAAACCACCTATACCACCGTGTACCACTTATACCACAAGCCTTAGAGTAGCGCTGCCTATTCCTTCGCTCGTCTAAGAATAGTGACCTCCTCTACCACCGGGTGCAAAATTCGACTTAGGCGGAAGAGAGCTCCGTCTGCCCCGAAGAAGAAGTCGACTCACACAAGTCGGGAAACATTTACGTGCGAGCATGGGACGTTCGTAGCGCCGGTAATCGGCACGCAGGTCGGCATGTCGCCGTGTGTCTGGGTGCATTCGCCTGCGATTTCGTGATGTGGACGTTCGTAGTGCCGGTAATCGGCACGCAGGTCGGCATGTCGCCGTGTATCCGGGTGCATTCGCCGGCGATTTCGTGATGTCTTACATGGAAACTCCGCCACAAAAAAGGCATACCTATATATTCCAACACAGGCTTCAAGAGCCCCCCTGGGCCATTCCCTGCCTCGTTTTGGTGCATGACCCCGAGCTGACCCTAGAGAATTCAAAATGGCCACCGTAACTGGTCTATTGATAAGATATCATGATTCTGAAGAGTTGAGCTTACCCTCGGGGACGCTGTACAGGTGAAACCCAAATTTGACCAGATAGACGATGTGCAACGGCATCCAGGAGACGGTGAACACCGCCACAACAACTGTCACCATCCTCGTCACGCGGTTTCGGGACCTCACTGTTGTACTGGACGAACCAGGCTGGATGACATCGCCGTGGTGCAGTTTGTAGTACAACCTAGAGTAACACGGCACCAGGATGGTCAAGGGCAGGACACACCAGGCCACGAACCGATAGATCAGTATTCCTTTGATGTAATCTTCATACGGCACAATGCTGGATGGATCTGAACCGCATTGTTTATAAGTGCCATAGGTATGGATCTTAGAGAAGGCGATGATGTGGATTGTAAAGATGATTGACACCAGCCACAGGGCGGCGCTGATGAGCCATGTTCGCTTCTTGGAACTCCGTTGATGATGTCCGATCGGGTCTGCTACAGCTTGGTACCGCTCGATGCTCATGGCTATGACGAACAGGATACTAGCGTTGCCACAGATACCGTATAACGCCCGTGTTATTGTACATATCGTCTGTCCTAGTATCCATCCGTTTGGTAATAATCTATGGGTACTCCAAACAGGGACGAATTCACAACAATACAGAAGGTCGGCAACGGCAAGATTTAGAACAAAAACGTTTGGTACTGTTCTCATCTCGGGATATCTCGCGATAACATAGATAACAAGAAAGTTAGCAAGAACACCGATAGAGGCAAGGATGAGCTCTACAAGCACTAAAATTGTTTCAGGCGTTACGCTAGAAATTACATCGATGGTTTCAGAAGTAGGCGGTGTCTCTGTTGTAGAATTACTGGAGTTGGTAAATGACACGTATGTCCAGTTTGCAAGGAAATCTTGACTGGGGTCAAAGGATTCGCGGACTTCGTTCGCCAACATTGTTCTGGCAAACAAAAGCAAAAAAGGAATTAAGTCTACCACATTCATTACCATTAGCTATGATACTGTCTTCTTTCATTGAAATATAAGATATATTCGTCGTTAGCGATCCCCTATAAAAGGCAGTTTGCCTACCACTGTGTAGGTAAGTTCCATTATGATATAACAGAAAGATCTTTACTTCATATGAAACATTCTTGTTTTCGAAATTACCGCAAAAATCTCTAACCTTAAAGCAAAGTGAGAGGGTTGCCTAGACGACGGTTTAACGATAGGTCATTATTTTCACGTCAACAAGCAATAATATATTATCCTGGACAGAAGTAACAAAGATCGCTTTCATAAGACTATGTTCCTATATCATAAACGCCAGTAAAATATGATCTAAACGATATCTCTCGATTATTGATAAAGTAGTCTTACCTTCCTCTAAAAACCTACCCCTCTTACTCTGCTACACTGCACACTTCCGTTGAGTCCAGGACGCATCACAGCTCCCAGCCTTCAGTTCCGTTGCTTTCATACACTTGCAGTATCCCTTGAGCCTTCCAAATTAGCATCTTCGTGTCCTTATATGGTCACAAAAACGTCTTTTTCCGTCATGACTAACTCAATCCCAAGATCATCGTTGCATCACATTTTGCACTTCATGGGGCATGATAAAGTGATAACCTTTGATAAGTTGACACCTTGTTCGCCTCCATTAGCTTTGCCAACAGTCACCTGGTTGTCCCGGAGTGCTTACCTGGTACATGTCCACATGGGGGCAAAACAGGAAATGGCACGTAACGTGATTGTTTCTTTGGGCGGTCTCTTAAGTGATTCTTGAAAGTCTGATGGTGGCAAGTCGTTTTGTTCAAATATAAAATCTAGGGACTTATTTATCCTCTGTGACCAATAGAGACAGCGTTACAACACTTTATAGTGCTCGGTGTCATCAACGCAAACATCGTTCAAACTGATGTTTTGGTACTAGATACTCACAGAAGACAGAACTCAGCGGACTTATGTAGAAGACGAATATGCTACATGGACCTTATCATGCAAAATCTCTGTTTCATACTGGTCATAGTCTATGAAATGGAAATATATTTTATCCAACGTATCCTCTTTTCTATGGGACCAATTGTTTCAGGGACTGTCGTCTAGCTTCTGCATTTTGTGAAAAGCTGCTGAAATGCACCTCAATGGCAGATTCGCCAAATGTACAGCATGTATTAAGATACCGTGCAAAAAAATCTAAATATGTCAGTTTTTTGGTTTACCCTCTCATCATGTTGTATTATTACGAATATATTATTCACTCAGTTTATGTTAAGTTATCCTTTTGTATCCTGGTTTGTTATGATTTTGCAAGGGCTTCCTTGGAAATCAGTTACTTAGTTAACTGAAGGGACCACCCTAAAGATTCATGAATAGATAAATAAATCAGATTCAAAGTCTCCGGTGAATGTCATGAATAAAATCAATTGCAAGTTGATTATCTGATGAAGCATGTTAGAGCTCCGGTGACGCAGTTTGCCCGAGCATTAACGAGATTTATGGCAGTGTATTTCCCCACGCTACCAATCTAATTAAGAGTACTTCTGATGAAGGAAAATTCTCCCCAACACGCCTGTTATAAACCCAATAATCTGTAGATTAGCAGGTAATTTATATGAAATAGATAGGATTAACCAAATCCTCTTACAATGTTCCAACTGAAGGACGAAATGGCCCCAACATCCAGTAATGCAAATTGTTATCCCATAGTTTAATGTCTGGACAATAGTCCATTTGTCTGAAGGAGTACTTTATCGACTCTACGTGCTATTACATACAAACGGTATCTACAGACATAATGTGATTATATAGCAGAGTCTTGGCAAAGTCAGATAAACGGTGTAAATTTGCAATAATAAGATGACCAATGTACCTGAAGAGTAAACTCCCAGTACCAAGATAGTCTGATAAAATTTTGAGTTTGATGTACGCCCACTAATGGATTTTTGGATCCCAACTACCAGCGGGTAAGCAGTTTATTGCCTCTGGGGCTATCTAAAGCGTGGCCATTGGAGATTGATAGTGGACAGGGAATTTCAAGCATAAGAGATCAACGGAGGCTTTTAAAACGTAATAATGATCCATGTTATGATGGTAGTTCATGGCCTGTGCTTTTTTCAAGTGGCTGCTTTTAGCGAAAGCTTACACGCACACCATGTACTAAGTTGAACGTTAACGACAATACGAATAGTTTGCTATTATCATATTATGACAGAATGTGCCAATTTATTCTTTTGGGTCTAACCAGCTGCTTGATCGGCCGGATAAACCAACGACCTTATTTGGACCGATCTCTATTATCTAATCTAAAAAAAATGCGGAGTCGTAGAAGATTAAACTGGCAGATACTTTTTGTATTATGACGTCATCTCTATACATGTTGGCTTCGGCTTCATGTGAAAATAACATAAGTTTACAAATGACAGAGAATTCTATGCAATAGTATTTTGTGCATGCAGTTTTATATAAATACAAAATAAGTATATGTATTCATACTTAGTCTAGTTCTCATGTATTCCCTCACTACAATTAGTTATCAATACCGATTTTATGTCGAGTTGTATGAAGCTGTGATTGGAAAAACCGGAATATTTGTCAGTTAAAATCCCTGCCGAGGTATTGGAGGTTCTGTTCACTTTCAGCCTATCATACAAGTATACAGATGCGAACAAACTTGAAAGTTAGAAGTGTTAGACATGATCATTTCCTATTGACAACTGTTAACATCTTTGTACAAGATTCAAGACTGTTAATAAAGAACAGATGAGATGTGGGGTTGTTGTTAGTAGCACATGTGAATATGCAAGTTTAAGTGTAATTGTAGAAAGGGAGATTTTGAAATGAAGTGGTCCGAAAGGTCTAGCAAAGTGTCCATAATTTACAGTCCACAGTTTTATGTCAGCAGGATCATCTATATAATTTGTCGTTCTAATGTTATTTCGAAGATATAGATGCTAAGATAACAGTTAAACACATGAGGGTCATTAATGGTAAGGGGTGGGAACCCGCCGACCGATAGTATAACCGGGTTGGCTGAGGTCGGAGCGGGATGTAGATGTCGTCATCATCATCTTCTTCATCCGGGGACTGCGGCGGGCAGTCCATCCAATATTCCGCGGTGTATCTTGGGTACTCAGGAAGGACCAGGAGAGCTTTCTCGCTGTACTTGTAGTACCGCCGCCCTTTGAAGAAATAGACGCTGTCTGTGGTAGGCAAAAAATACATAGTTATACTGCGTCACCTGTAGTATTTGTATACAACCGGTACAAGCACACACCCTTCGGTGTAACACAACAGCTTTGTAGGCACGCGGCGCGACAACAGCTGGTTATGTTACACCGACCGACCTGTCACACCTAACTTTTTAACATCTAGCTCCACGCATTATGGGGCTGTCACTACACTGTACTTTGACAACCAGTTCCACTCCATTAGAGTTAGCAATCAGCAGCTGTTTATGATGTTATTCAACGTCATAAGTTGCATTTTACTATTTTCATACTGAACATATTTTGCGGAACCTGTTCATGTTTAAAAAAAACTTGGTATTCTAACGCCAAATTCTTTAATTCAACATAAGCTTTGAATCTTTTGTGTAGGTTGAAACCCATGTCCGTATATATATATCCACTCAATATTTACCATCATCAATGTACTGTGTTGCGGCGTCTACATGGTTGGGCACGCCCTTCCACACGGAGATGGGGCGGGGATAACCGTCATCTATCCGGCTGGTCTCCTCATCGTACCGCCAGTACTGGTCGCCCTGCGTAAAGGTATGATGTTTATGTGAATTATTACCTTCACCTGAAGGTTATGTTTTTGGTTTTGCTCTGGTGAGGTGACTGTGGATGTGTTTTTGATGTAAAAAAATAATAATAGAGAAGCTGTGGCTGTGATATTCAGTAGCTGGGTACTCGTTGATATGAAGAAGGTCAAGTATGAATATGGGCCACCTTGCGGCATTCTACGGTGTTGCAGCGGAAATTGTTTGTTTGTGTGCTTTTTAATAGACAGAATAACTGCACAAGATTAAGCTCCGGAGTTGCTGTATTAACACAAAAATGAACTTAAATTGTGACTGAACAATCTTAATCTATTTAGGGACGTCAATCAGACGGAAGACAACCAGCAGCCGAATTCGACGGGGTTATGCTAATTCTTTTTCCAAGTGGAGAGTGAAGGGGAGGGGGGGGGGGTAAATAGAGACAGAAACAAGGAGAAACTGA
The DNA here is from genome assembly GCA_035149815.1 of Branchiostoma lanceolatum. Classification (NCBI taxonomy): domain Eukaryota; kingdom Metazoa; phylum Chordata; class Leptocardii; order Amphioxiformes; family Branchiostomatidae; genus Branchiostoma; species Branchiostoma lanceolatum. Next base: position 9,834,093 of record CM068877.1, on the reverse strand, counting down.
CCGAAAGAGAGAGTGGAAAAAAAGGGAAAGATGTGGGTTTAGACAGACAGAGGCAGAATGGGGTATCGGTGTGCTGTTTTGATTACCTTGAAAAAGTATGTTTTCCCCGTCGGTTGCCAGGGTAACGCCGCATCCAAGTCGCTAGGCAACCCGAAGTCTGAAGAGATGTACCTTGGGTATCCCGGTTCCAGCTGGCGACCATTGTATTTCCAGTATTTTGACCCTGAATGAATAAACATTGATGGAGGAGATATATGAATACTTCAAAGATTCGAATAACTAAAACAATCCTTTTGTAATTATTGCATCGTGAAGTAAAATAACAATACACGAACAAAAAGTTATACCCCGTGTATTAGTAGACTCTTCTATTGACCCCATGAATGTCATGTTTGATTAACGCCTAGCTGCACCAAACTATGAACTGTCCTTTCTGCAACTTCGTCAAGACTAATATTTGCGTTCTTCTTACCACTCACTGACTTTCTGCCACTATACCGGCAGGGTATTCAAAAACGACGGACACACACTAACCCAAACAGACACACATACCGAAAACAAAAATGTCTTCACAATGCTTGGTTTGTGGGCTACATTGTATGCACCTTCCAATGTCATGTAGGTGAAATGTATGGGCAAGTACGTGCAAGATCTAGACTTAAAAACACAGTAGATAATGTTTAGCATATAGGAGGAGGTCCTTGTGCCCACTATTGCTATCCGTCACGAAAAAAGAAACGAATGAAAGATATTTAACCTATATTCCACGAAAGATTGTCAAGCCACGACGCTTATTTTTCTATTCAGTGACACAGTTATTTGTCCTATCCTTGCAATTGCCGAACGATCTTTAAGGACTTAGATATGAAAGACTCCACACATCAATCACTCAGTTGGTAAACATGGATTGGGCAAGACAAATGACAGGGAAATTCGGCTGTTAGAGTTTGCCAGGTACCATACGTTAGCCCTCGCTAACACCTTCTCGCAACAGAAACTTAGCAGGAAAGCAACCTGGCGACCTAGCGAGAACCCGCACTTTCCCAGGCGCAGACGTTGGGAGTTCTATACATCAATATAGAATTAAAAACGAGTGATTTTTTGGGGGTTGGTGACTTACCTCCGAAGAAAAACACGAAGCCATCCTTCCTCTCGTACCCAGCGTCTACCTTGTCTGGTAGATCAACCCACATCTTCGTGAGGAGGATCGGCCCGACTACCTTGTGGCTCTGTCTCCGGAAAAACTGTATTCCCTGAGAGAAGACCAAGCAATGGCATGCATGACTTTCACAAATTTGAAGAGAGGAGGGAAACCTCCAGAAGCAAGTGTGAAGAGAACTGTAGGCATCTTATAGCGTACGATTTTGCAGCCATCAACACGTACGATACATGTACATGGCTCTCACAGTTATTCATCGTGGATTGATGCTTGCTTCCTTAAATAATAAAGTCTGTTGAACTTGCCCAAGAACGCCTACTGTCGATCAAGATATCTCCAAACACGCCTGTCTTACCTACATGTCTGTTAATAATATTGTTTCATCCCACATTTTGGGACTTGTGGACTTAAGCAATTGACTTGAGGATAAATCTTTACTTCGGTGTTATGACATAGGTCGATGCATGTAGATTGCCATAAAGTTTCACCCTTAGTTGCTTTATACAATAGGAACTTCATTGTCAATCAATCAACCGCAGGCAACTTCATTGTACCTGTATGAAATAGGTGTCTCCTCGGAACTGTAACACGGCATCGTACTTCGAATCATGGCACTTCTCCGGCAACAGGGAACAAATGGGTATCAAGGGATTCTTGCTTTGCCTGGAGCCTGGGTAAATAAATAAACAATGTAGCAAACTCAAACCTTTTTTCATCACAGTAAAATGTCAACTCATCAAATTTCTACAGTTTCAACTGCCTTCCCTATGATACATGTCTATTTGACACAAGTGTCTTCAGTCATTGGTTAAATGGGACTGAAAGTAGCATAGAATTCGATGAGCAACAATAGTCAGGATCTGCGCCAGATGAGCTTTGATTTACGTAGTGCAATGAATAGACCCTTTCTGGCGAAGCGATGTCTTTAACTCTCGACCTACTGGTTTAGAAGCAGGGTCGCAAACACGTCCACAGTAATGCTTCGGTCCCAATTGCGCCGGTGCCCGTCAGGGATGTTGTCCCGGCCGGGCCCCGAAGCCACAAATTTGTCCCGGTGGACTGCCGGGTACCGGGGGTATACCTTCCTGTCCTTCCTGTCCTGTGTTTACTTATTTTCGGGTCCCGCGTTGATTTTAAGGGTAAAAATGATTCGGGCTCCCGGCCGGGCCCCAAAATAGCCCGGCATCCGCAGGGCTAGGGAATCCCACGGGTCCACGTTGGGGTCACACCCGAAAGTGCCAAAAAACGCCCGTGAGCTACCCGGCGTGGCCCCTTTTTCCAATTGGGACCGAAGCATAACAGCTACACCCATTTTTTTTCAAAACTCACCGTACATGGCCTGTATTCCCTGCAGGTCGTCCGGGTGAATGCAGTACTTGTCCTTGTACATGTAGGCAGGGTACATGATGGTGCCCGGAACTAGGGTGTGGCCAAGGCCAAGGGCGTGGCCGAACTCGTGCGTGGCGACCTGGAGAAGGTCAACGCCTTTCCGGGAAGGGGATCAACGATAACTTTTATTGCACATTCATGTCTTATCGGGCTTGAATACAGGCCTACAGATACAAACGTCATAATAGGGTATATAATGGCACTGACAGGATTTCTAATACTAATCTAAAACATTGGTTCTAAAACTACTCTAATTCATAGGTTCGGCTTCTTCTCGTCTCTCTGTGACGTTAAATCATAGGTTGAGAAGAGATGGATTTGGATATATAGTATAATAAAAAAAGCCTAAGAAAAATGAATCTCTCAATACTATAAAATAAAATGAAATAAGATAAAATAAAATGAAATGAAATGAAATGAAATAAAACTAGAGTTCCACGAACACATTATCTTCGCCAAATCATCAAGGCTTATTATGGAGAGAGATTGATATTTACGTGCTTATATTTCCCTGCAAATTTGATCATGCACCATACCATTTGGAAGTTATGATGGGGCGAATGAGTCCAGTCTAGATGGGGTTAAAAATTATTTGGTGGTACAGGTATGGTGATATTATATGGGCCACAAAGGTACTTAAACTCATAATATCATTGCAGTGTTGTAAGTTAAAAGTGATGATGAAATGGTACAGTCAATATATATGAATAGAATAAATCTTTATTCCATATCATACACATTTTGAAAGACATAGTACATGTGACTTTTCCGCACCTAGCAGTGGTGCAGTTTTGGTACAACGATATTCATGATATTCATGAAATTCATAAATATCATAATATCATAACATCACATATGATATTATGGGCCACAAACTGCATAATATCATAATATCATAATATCATAATATCACAATATAATATCATAATATCATAATATCATAATATCATAATATCATAATATCATAATATCATAATATCATAATATCATAATATCATAATATCATAATATCATAATATCATAATATCATAATATCATAATATCATAATATCATAATATCATAATATCATAATATCATAATATCATAATATCATACTATTATGGGCCACAAACTGCATAATATCATAATATCATAATATCATAATATCATAATATCATAATATCATAATATCATAATATCACAATATCATAATATCATAATATCATAATATTATAGTATCATAATATCATAATATCATAATATCATAATATCATAATGAGGATACTGTTCTTGTCGTGCTTGCCGTAACTGAGAACTTATTGAACATTGTCTTTTGATGGGTCTTTAAAAATCATTTGGGTAAATCTTTCTTGTATTTGCTTTCACTGTCGAATTTTACGAGGAAGGTGTGGACATCATGGCATGTGCTGTCAATGCCTACATGTACTACTGTTGCGAATGCGCCCTTATATCATAATGAGGATACTGTTCTTGTCGTGCTTGCCGTAACTGAGAACTTATTGAACATTGTCTTTTGATGGGTCTTTAAAAATCATTTGGGTAAATCTTTCTTGTATTTGCTTTCACTGTCGAATTTTACGAGGAAGGTGTGGACATCATGGCATGTGCTGTCAATGCCTACATGTACTACTGTTGCGAATGCGCCCTTAACAATTCCGTCTAATATGTTAACGTTGGCAGTGACCACGACTCTTGTCCCTACTGCTATTGACAATATAGTAGCCTCCTGTTTCACTTTTTTTTTTGGAGGGTGTTAGATTTGTGAGACCTGTTACTGTTTTTTGTGTCTCTGTCTTAAATGTGAAACACCCTGGAGGGGAGTTCAGTCAGGTCCTGATGGGTAGCATGGGTCTGTTTTAAAGATTATCCTGATTTTGAGGATGTTTATGTCACTATCTGCGCAAGAACCTTTTCTTACTCTCATCTACGAAGGACTGTGGTCCACATCCAGTGTGGTATATACAACTGCGCATGCATTTTACAAACCACATAAAGCTAAGTATAATGTCTTCTGTAGTGCCTGCTGCTTGCACATTTCCTTATATTCATCGTTTTGACTTGTCCCGCACAGGGCCAGACCTTTCATGTATTTGTTTGTTGATATAAGCTCCGTCCCAGCGGGAGTGTAGTTTGGCCGGTGGTTTCTGAGGTCACCAGAGAGCATCAATCTAATTTGCACAGGCCTGCTGACAAGCAGGTGTTGTCCTTAGATATAGGTCGACAAAAGGTACTTAAAAATGTAATTATAAACAAGCCTATGTCACCACTTAATTAGACCCTGATTACATTTTCATACGTCTTTATTTGTTAATCATTACCTCAATAACCTACCTGTCCAAAACAATGCAAATTCATCAAACCCTACCCGAGTTATTCGCCTCCAGCGGTAACATGAAAAAATCCCACTGCAGTTCTAAGCAAGCCACTAGGGGGTCTAAACTTATATCACTTACTCCCTGCCCCAAGAGCTGTACACCACTTAAAAATCGTTACCATAGCACTTGAAATTTGACTACAAGCTTTCGACGAATCCGGCTATAAACTTTCCTCATTCATTATGCAAATTATCGTCTTATTTGCATGACAAGTATTCAGTCATGTGAAGCATCACCGAAACTATCCACATGCCATAAATTATGATAATCCGTCAATCCCTGCTGGAGTTATTCGTCTCCAAATGTATTAACAAAAACGCCAACTGCAGTTCCAAACGAGCAGCTAGGGGGCCTTAATTCCCACCACTCACTTGCCGTCCCAAAATCTATATACTACCAAAAAATCATGAACCTGACGCCTCCAGAAAATTTGGCCTCAAACGTTGAAGCTCCGCTGCAGCACCTCAAATACCCGCTAGGAGGCCCATTATCGAACTTGACCTTCCTCTTTGACATCACTACATATCCACGAAATATCATGCACAACCGCCAATAGCTCCTCGAGTTATGCTAGCGACATACAAACTCTCACACACACAAAGCCTGCTGCAGTTCTGTAGGAAAGTGCCAAATAAATCATTTTTAAACTTGACCTCCGTTCCCACAATCTCTTCCAAACTACCAAAAATCATTGAGATCCATCAACGTTTCCGTCACTTCTTTTGCCTACATACAAACACAGAAAAATTAAAAGTCCGCTGCAGTATTGTTGGAAAACGTCAGGTGAACGATTTTTGAACTTGACCTTCCTTTGCACAACCACTACACACCTACTAAATATCACGAAGATCCATCAAAGGTTTTCCGAGTTATGCTCTTGACATACATACAGACCCACACAACAGCCGGCTCAACCGAAAACATAATCTACTCCGAGTTCCTCGGCGAAGAAAATAAAATGAAATAAAGACAAGTCTAATTGGTATGATTGTGTTTTTGAGCGCAGCTAACATTAGAATGGGATAAATATACTAGCTAGTGCCATGATTTCGTGAAAGAGGATGAGCAAATAAACTGCATTACCGCGGTGCGTTCCCGTCGTCCATAGCTCGTCTCCGTCAAAGTGGGTGTCGCCATCAATCCCATACTTCTTTGCCATGCGTTCGGATCTGGGTGGCATGAACGCATGCGCAAGACCAAGACCTGTTCCTCGACTGAAAAAAAATAGAATGTTGTTTGCATAAAAAAAGGATAAACATGTTTTCTCAGAGGTACAGCAACATGTATATCGGTGGCTGTACATGCAAAGGCAGAATAGTTGTGGGATGTTTTTTTTTTCTTTGTCAAAATTGTGTGTTCCTGGTTCGTCGATAAACCCGCAGTCACTGTGATTCAGGTATTTTATCTAGCTTGAACTAGATTTTGGATATTCCGTAAAAACTTAAAAAGGAAGCTGGAAGACTAATGCCAGTAATGGACGGTTAAAAACTTATGAAGAGCAACATAACATTAAGACGCCATGATAATACGAAACTCCGCATCGACCTATCGCAAAGAAGAAGATAAAAAGAAACTACATTCAAAGTTTGAACAAATTACAAGTTGTTAAAATGATCTACACGTTTGTCACACTCTGTCACAACTTATATTAAGCTATTTCTATAAAACAATGGGGCGCCTTACTCCGGATCCCACCGCCCGTCAAACGGTGTGCCGTCCCCGTGGTCCCACCGCGGAAATGCAATGAGCATATCCGCATTTCCTGACGTCACTTCCGTAAAGTCCAGCGGCGTGTAGTCGCTCCAGATCTGGAAGGCGTCGTGCAGGATTCTGCGGACTTCTGATTGGCTCAGCCGAGGGGTGTACTCTGTTATCCTTCGTATGAGAAACAGATTTGTCATCACGTTTCCTGCTATATTCTAATGTTCTCTGCATTTGATGATGTCATTGGGATAATGATTGGCATCTGATCGACTTAGGTTAACTTTTCCCTTTAACAATATTCAGTGCAACTATTTCATCTTCCTCATTGAAGAAGCAATTAATATAGAAGAAATTAATATAATACCAATTAGGTTATAAAGAAAAGAAATGTGGTAAATATCATATAACTTCAATAGCTTATAGAATAGTGTCTTTGTCGCATTTGGATGCAATCTTGTGGTACCATACTGTACAGTGTACTGTTACTTTCAGTATTCTCTTAAATGTATAGGAATACTGTGCTTTCACAATCACCAATGATTAAAAGACGACTACGACAAGTTATTTACTGTATTACTATAATGGAATAATCATGATGAGTTAATCAGATATATCATAAAACATGAATAATTTTGAATATCAATACTGCATGAGATCCGTACTACTTCATAACCACTCTTGGATTTTCTTAGCTAATAGACATACTAGAATGTAAGTTTAGAATAGTATTACGTACTTGTACGTTATGTGAAATTTGTGCCACTTCGTTCCTGATAGAACATATGGCGCCACATCTACGGAAAGCCAGTCCATTGGGTCCTTTACAGAACACCTGAAATTGAATAAAGCATAGGACTCGAGCTCTTAATATGTACAGGAAAAGCACATCTCTGTTGTAACATTTCTTTTTACAAATTTAGTCATGTAACTATTTAACCCGCAAACCCTACGTTGATTACGACACAGTTTCGACTTTATGTGACACAATATGACAGTTTCAAGTCTAATAAACTCTTTAATGTATTTTCCCCATATGTACGTAATACTTTTTTTCTTCAAAATTGTAGATATTTTTTGACAAAGAAAGAAACAAACCTAGGCGTGTGCATAATGTGTCTGGTGGCGTTGTCCACTTTTCCGGTGACAGGTATCCCATAATTCCTTTGCATCTTCACAATGGCGGCGGTCAGGTTGAAGTCAACTGGTGGTGACAAAACTTCTGTTCCGTTTTTTAACCGCCCCGGTCCTCTCTCTGAGAGACTCTCTTGTGAAACATAGCCGTACTTTGTGAGCCAACTCTGGGGGAAACCAAGCAGAAAACAATTACAGAAACTGTTGAAAGATTTATCGGAACGTCTACTATTTACATCAAGCGACATGTAGATGTCATTCACCTTCAAAATGCTAATACCTAATGTTTCTATCAATGCTCATTATTATGAAATGATCACAAATTATCAATCTTAACGTCTAACATTGAAGTTTGTCTTTGACCTTCAACGTACTCAATACGTTACAGTTTCAATGTAGGAAAGGTCAATTAATAAGTGGCTTTTTTGGCTTATTTTTTTCATTACCATAAAATGTTTGGTATATATCACAGGCTAAAAGTACCGGCGATGATAGGGGCTGATGTTACCTTTTTTATCTTTGTCCCCAACCTTCAACAGAAAACGGCTCCAAACGTCCTGCAGCACGCTTTTTGTTATGATTATACATCCGCTGGTTCAAAGTCTTTTATGTGGCCATATTAGGAGTTATAGTCTTCTATGGCGGACGGAAACTGTCTGAGGAGAATGATTTTCGTTTCCGAAAATTGAATAAGCCAAGATAGGGCCTCACATTCAAACATCAACATTTGGAAGTCTATAAAGTGTACCATCAATTTTGTCTCTACAGTTCGGTAATCCTCAGACCATAGCGCAGTAGCGCCTCTGACGGCAGATTTCTGTACTGCACCTACTACCCTCTTCCCCTATGACCGGCCTTCTTTTGATTTGAAAACGGAAGCTTCAACATACTATAAAAACAGACTTTCTAAATGTTTTGGCCAATCCTCTATCTTAACGATTCTTTCAAGAGGATGGATCCACAATTCTGATCATTTGACCTTGAAAAATTCTAAACATCGACAAGAAGATTTGGTACATCCGTATCGTATGTAAGATGAATTTAGTTAAATTTTATTATCAATAGCTTTTATGCAAACTTTCGTCAGTTCTGGAATAAAAAGAAGTTTGTTATGATACTGAAAAGATAGGTTTTAGCCATCCAAAGAGTTTAAACAGTTACAACACAGTCGAAAATCTAATTATAAGTCCGCCATCTTTTATCCGTTGTCCTAAATAGAAAACCATTACTCACCATGGTTTGAAGATTGTCGCTAGTCTTCTCATTGTTTACGGGGGCGCCGTCCGAGAGAACTATAAAACTGCACACCACCATGAAACACGGGGTGAGACCCTTCCATACGCTCATCACTACTGCGAACATTTTAAGTCGTAGTCTGGATAATGTCCAATTCAGACGATGGAGAAAAAGACAGTTGCAATGTGGTCTCTGTTAGGGAAATGTGGCCGCTTTAATTCTTTGTTTCACATCACATTTTAATTTTTTTTTACGAAATTTTTTAAAATTGATTAAAATTGAAATTGAAGATGCTCGAATTCAGAGGAGAGAATTCGTTACATCATAAACAACTTTTGTGATTGGATGTAACATATTTTGCAGGATAGCCTGAAGAACTTGATATGGTCCTGTTACGATTTGAATTCAATTTTTTCCCCGAAACATATGATTATATTTGCTATATTCATATATGATCATGATACATCTTGCCTAAAACATAATATTGCATGTATTTGGTACATTTCGTTTCATAAGGATATTAATAAACGTTTTAAGGAGGTACGTAAGAATCTCATCACAGTTGTGCAACTTGATAGATATATTTTTGCCCCTTCCTCTATAGTTGCTGTATACCTCCAACTGATTTGGTCAGGCCCCAATGTGAGGTTCAGATCATCGGACCACATTATCAACGTCCGGCAGAAACCCCTGACCGGATGTGCACACGTGACTATCAGCGCACCGGAAGTGATGTTAAGGTTACCATAGCAACCGGAGGGCATGTGCCAAGTTTGATGCCACCGCACATGTATATAACAGAATAACATGTCATATGTTCTAATACAGATGCTCTTAAAATGACAGCACTACTCTGAAAGGTTGGTTATTTTTTAGAATTTGATTTCATTTATTTTCACGTAGTAAAAGCAAATCACAAAACATAACTAGCGACAAAAAGAAAACGTGCTGGAGGTAGAAAGGAAGTCAGAATAGCTTCTTCGATATTTCCACCATCTAGCTTAACAGCTAAGTATCAGATTAGTACCAATCAAATAATAGTAATGATAACAATAAATTGTAACAATAACAACTATCAAATAACTGACAATAGACAAAATCATATCATGATGATCTATATCATAACCCCATACATAGATTACATTGATTAACAAACTTTGGGACAATTTGTGTAAGTTATGTAATTACAATAACCTTAATAATGGCAAGGACGTTGTGCCGAAGTCAAAATTAAGCCTTGTCTAAAGGCAATAGAGGTCACCAAAATTTACTCCGTCATTTAAAAGTAGAGAAGGGAGGTGTGTAAGTTTAATTTGTACGTACAGGAGTACGTAATTATCACTAGTATCATTACAACAGAGCATCCTTGTCTTGGATGAAAGAGTTAACAAGCATGTATTTTCATCTTTTTTTGTAATTTTGTAGCATCTAGATCTGTAAGCCGATTTTCGATCATCTGTATATGGCTTCCTACCTGTCAACAAATCTAGCGGTATCCGTTGTCAAACGTGAAAATGTTTGTCAACGTGTACAAAGGTCACTATTGTATAACCTGACGTCAATCACAGTGGACTATATGAGACTGTTGATGGAAACCCGTGGAAATTTACTATCTTTTTTCATTCAAGTAAACTGAAAGAAAAATGGCTCAAACAATATCAGATTGTTACAAATTCACTTGGTCCGAATAAATCATAGTTGAACAACTTAATAATAAAAGACAACTTCGCCATCCTTTTCAAAGAGGTTTTGAAAATCTGTCTCCATCGCCTTCTTGACACGTGTTTCCGTCTGTTTCTGAAGCCACGGGTTGGGGAGTTTTTGTCGAAAGAAGAAAACCAAACAAGCAAGAAGCACGCCGATGAAGACCCCACCGAAAAGTGCCCCGACTAGAGCGGATCCGGAAGTGACGCATCCCGAGCTTTTCTCACAAAGAGATGCTTGCTTGGAATAAACGGTGTTTAACGGACTTCTGCACATAATATCTCGACCTGATGTCCTGTTGGTATAAAACATGCTGAATTAGTGAGAATACCTTACTGTATAGAGATAAGGAGCTAAACGATTAAGATTCAGAGTCAATTCTTGTGGAACTACATACGTCACTTGTGGACTTTTCCTGCCAGTCTAAAGCGGGTATATATCTCACTGATCATGAACTGCGCCCACTTTGCGACATTTGCAAATTTTCCGTTGCAGATGATACCCAGATGAGCCAAACAAAAAGGTCCGGAAGGTCACATTCTCAGTTCCGATACAAGATAATTTTATTGGAACTCGCAGTGTTGCCACTGTATTAAGATCCAATGTACAGTAAAGATTCAATAAATTGCCAATCTGTGCCCATTTACACCATTTTGCCATGCGTTTGCGATATTTCTAAAGTTTTCAACAAATTCGAATGCCTGGCGCTATTTGATGCAGTCCAGGGAGATCCCTGCTTAAGTGATACTTTACGCACTAAAATACATGTACGTGTAAACAGTGGCACCTCCTCCTTAAACAAAGGTACAAAAGAAAAGCTCTTCTGTCAACAGGCGCTATTTTTCTTGAGCAGTTTTTTCTGCGCAAACATCTAAAGCGAACAGGAATTGGTGAAGACTCGTCTGTAACTTACAATTCTGCACAGGTATACGCTGCAGAGCACGGGTTGGCCTGCGACGAGTCAGCCTGCCCGCAGAGAACAGCCAGGCCCAAAATGCAGAGGAACAGGGCACGTAATGAAGGAACCTGTAATACCGAGGTCTCAATAACTGATACACGTGGAATCATTTCCCTACAGTAAAAAAAAAGAATACATTTGTAAGAGGAAATACAACACACCGTTAAGAAATAGCCTATTTGATGTTTTCTTTCGAATAGTACGATACCATTGATTTATTTCCTTCAAGGGTATCATAAGAAAGAAAAGAAAGCTAATAGATACTGTTTACAATTTCCAAATTGAGCACTGCATCATCAAAGTGGCCCTTCTTATGACCAAAAGGGGCGAAGAACGCGTTGGAGACCTCTATCCAACAACATTGTGAAAATTTCGTCATAATGGTCCCATGAAAACCTTTCGGAATTGGAGGGGTCCGTGGACAACAAAAGATATGTCAAAGTGATTATTTCTCAGTGAATGCACCTGACTCTCTATAAACTTTACGATGTAATGTCATACGACATACAGTGGAACTCGTTGCCGCCAAGCACAGTAGGGTAAAATATAACCCCGCACTTGTCTTCCCTCGAGGTTTTGTTGGCAGCTTTGTTGGCCGCACATGCAAGCTGACAGTATCAAATGTATTGTACAGTAGAATCTACTTAACTGCACACCCCATTTGCCAGCGTATTCGGTGCAGTTATCCGGCTGGTGCAATTATGCGAAATTGCTCTGCTGGACCGGTAGTAACGTTGGGTAACATAAATTCGGGATTTTTCCGATAATGGTTGACTGAAATCAATCTAGCAGAACAATAAACCATCCTTTTTCTCTATTATTCTGTCAGTATCATGTACTATCTTTGCACTAATCATATATATGGTAGATTTTGTCTCTAGTCGTGCTGACACCATAATATTTCAACTTGAAACTACCGCCCGCCGCACGCACAATGACGGTGCTGTCGGACAGGGGGGCACATTAATTCGGGAGAGAAGATTCGTCTTGAATATCTTACCGCTAATCACATTTTATACAGCAGCTATCCGTTCCATCCTTGGCTTGAGGAGAGTGCTATGGATATAGATGTGTCCAAGTAAAAAAAATACACGAAAAAACGGCCGTACCGCACACATCAGGCCTTCGAGAACAACCCGTGTGTTGAGTCGGTAGAACGTCACTCAAAGTCAACCCCCACCGTCATGGAAATTTGTACATTATTCATCGGGGCGTTAGCTGGATGCCGTAGAAATGGTAATACTACTATGTCCATGTGTTTCTGCTTGTGCTAAGAGCAAACTTTGAGGAAAATATCGCCATCAGTCCACTATCACACACAACATTTAGACAAAAAAGTGTTCCTCGCAAACGTTTGTCGTCTGCCGAATAGCAGGATTCTGGGTAACGAATATGGCGGCGGGAAAATTCACCGTAGTGCCGTAGCCATTGGTTGTAGCAACAAAGAGGCGTTTTGATGATTAATCACACTTAGAGTCCAGTTGTAGGTTAGCAAAAGAGATTCTAATAAGTTGTATTGTAAATAATTGTGTTTAGCAGGAAGCGGATGTGACATTTGTCTTATAAACCAGCGAACAACTATGTACATATAATTCTCCCACGAAGCCCTCAGACTGTGACAATAAGGGACGGAGAGTTTTTGACGTAGCCAACTTCTAATGCATGGTTATCGAAGCTTTTCAGACAGTGTTCTGAATGCGTTAGTCTGTCAAGTTTGCATTTCTAGCGGTATTACTGATGTTGCATCTAGCACATATCCCTAAACACCCTGTTTTCGAAAAATCCCGAATTGAAGTACCCCGCGAATTTATGTTACCCAACGTTACACTGTATCATACAGGAGGTGAATAGTTTATAAACCTCGGTGTGCTGTATGAACTTGTTAGTACGCATTTAGATGTTAGAAAGCTTTCGTTATACAGGTACAGTGCGGTAACATCGTAGATTCCACCTCTTGTTAGGGCCACGTTTATGTAAGAAAGACAAAAATAATTGGTGCAGTTATCCGGCATTAGTGACAATGCGCCGTGCAGATATGTGGAGTCACTAACAATGCAGTGAATGGGAACCGGTTTGGGATTTTGGGATTCGGTGCAGCTAAATTGAATATGCGTTCATTCGAGGTGCAATTAAGTGGCTTCTACTGTAGTTGGTTGGGTCTCTTTTATTTAACCCCCTTAGTAGGACAAGGACTGGGTGGTAACAATGCTAGTCCTTGTCCCAGAATTTCGGTCAGTTTTGTACGTAACAAAGGTTTATGTTACCAACAAAGGTTTATGTTACCTGCTGAAATGTATCGGTGTCTGTATGTATGTATGTATGTAAATGCCTTTTTCCTTCTTCGGAAGTTCCCCTTTCATTACTCTCTACCAAAACTCGGTTTCAAACATCCTGTTCATCAGAATAAATCAGATTATCTTAGCTGAAAGAAAGAACGAACATCATACACTCTGAACAATAGAGCCCTGCTAATTACATGAAACACTATCTAGTACAACTTACCTTTCGTATGGATGCCTCCTGTTGCATATATACTAATATTACTGATAAACGGTAAAAGTAGGAAATACCTGCTTGTGTGTAGTAGGTTCAGAAACCGGTAAGCGAAACGCCCTCGTTGATGTGAAAATGGATATCCGATATGTTGAAGTGACGCAGGTTTTGCAAGACGAAGGGTTGCCACGTGCTTCTGTACGTCCCTGATTTGGTATGCTAATTAGCTACTATGCAAATCAGGGAAAGGCTTTTAAGATCTCACCGTTAATATTACCATCTGTAGAGAAGGTAGTTATAATAAAACATTTTTACGACTTTCAAAGGTTGTAACGTTCATGAATATATACGACAATCATACAAGAATTTGTTGGTAAATGCATTGTTTTATTCATCAAGACATTTCGATGTGAATCCGACATAAGCGGAGGTTCGTAATGCCCCAGGCAGCGACTGCAGAACGTTGTTAGACAAGTTGGCTCGGCGCCGTAACGCGGGCTTTCGTCGAATAACACACGTAAAATGAACCGATTATATCGAAGGTTAATATCTACGTCACCAGGCGTAATGGCTTGAATATGGAGACAGTCAGACTGAAATAGAATGGTGAAAACGCATAAGAAAAATCATATTTTAGTAAAAGTAATTGAATTGAACGTCAGAAAACTTTCCCACAATAAGATTATCATAATTTCTATCTCTACTATATAAATGAAAGTCTACATGTACAATAAAATGGGCTCTTCTACTTTATTCGAGCTTTAAAAATGGACACATTCTCTGCTCCAGAGGTGTGCGGTTGCGCCTTCTTTTATTAGATCGATATCGATTGTTATTCATGTTATAGATTAGTTATTTGAAATAGTTAAATATTAGAAATAGTCGATTGTTATGTATCTACAAATTGCCATACATTGTACCCGTTACAACTGTCGCGCAATAAAGTTCCTCTTCTTGATATAGCTCTTAACGTCTGACGGCCGATCTTCAACCCCTATCTCTCCCTGTCAACACACCTAGAGGTATCTGATGTCAAACGATAAAGCAACCCATGGCCAGTTTGTCAACATGTACAAATGCCAAATCTTTTTCATTCAGGGTTAACTCAAAAACAATTTGTTCAGACATGGCCGTTGACAGGAAAAGTTTCTCGATTGTTGTTTTTCAAAGGCAATTAATTCACGTCCAAACATATTGATACAAATCAGTCATAATTAACTTAATCAAAAAAGTAAACATCATCGTCCTTTTCAAAGACGTTTTTGAATTCTGTCTCCTCTTCATCGACTAAGTTTGCACTAGTTTCTGTCTGTTTCCGACACAAAAGACTGGATAGTTGTTGTCGAAAGACGAAAGCCAAAGAAGCAAAAAGCACGCCAATGAAGACCCCACCGAAAAGTATACCGACCAGAGTGAAAGTGTTGAAGCCCGAACTTGTCTCACAAAGAGAGGCTAGCTGCTCTGGATAGACGGTGTATAAAGGTCTTCCGCGCATGATTTCTGGGCTTGCGCAGACCGCGGTGGCCATGTCTTGTTTTCCGTCACTGACCCAAGCATGCAAACCTTCAATATCACAGTCACAGCGAAAAGGATTCTCACTCAAGTTCACAGACGCTGTTACCGGGAGACTCTTAAAAGCTCCACCAGGAACGTTTTCGAGCTGGTTTGAATCCAAACGAAGGTCTTGAAGAGACGGCAGTTCTTGAAATGCTCTTTCGTGGATGCGACTTATCTGACAATGATCAAGTGCAAGATGATCGAGGTTTAGCATATCGGTAAAGCAGTTTTCGGGAAGCTCAGTGAAAAGGTTATAACTGATCTGTAAGTCCTCAAGTCGACTAAGGTTTTTGAGAAATGTCGGGACGGTACCTAGCTGGTTAAAGTTCAGAGTGAGTTTCCTCAGTGCCAGGGAGCTTTGCTCATCAAAGGCGTTGTCGTCGACAAGCAGGATGTTGTTGTTGTCTAAAGTCACGTTTCGTATCTCCGTAAGACGGTAGAAGGCATGTTCGTAGATGTGGGAAAGGTCGTTGTTGTCCAGGTGAATATACACGAGGCGGTTAAGAGAGGAGAAGGTCCGACTGTGAAGTTGTTGCAGTTTGCAACCTCTTGCTGTGAAAGATTCCAAGTTGTCTAGCGAGTCCAACGCGTTTTCTTCAATCTCGGCTAAAGAATTGTTATCCAGAACCAGTTTTCGCAAGTTCACAAGCAATCGAATGTCATCTCTCAGCAAGCGGCTGATGTTGTTGGAACTCAGATAGAGATATTCAGGACTGGCAGGTAGGGAAGGTATGGACTGAATGTGATTTTTTGCGATGTCAACTGTCGAAAGGGTAGTGATATGGGAAAGAGAAGGCAGACTTTTGATGTGGTTGTTACGCAGTAGAAGGACTCTCAATTTAGGCATTGCCGCGAAAACACCCTCTTCAACCAACTGTATTTTGTTATTGTTTAAACGAAGATATTTCAGATTACTTAACCCTTGAAACGGAGCACCAACTATCTCTGCAATGTTGTTATTTGCTAAATGTAGCTCTTCAAGGTTGTTGAGATTGGAGAATGCGTTATTTCCCACTGAAACGAATAGATTGGAATCCATGTAGAGACTCTTTAGGTTTGTGAGTCCGCTAAACATTTCGCTGTACAGAGATCTTAACGAGTTTTCGGATAGCTGGAGGGCGGTCAGATTTGAGTTTTCGGTTGATACCAGTGGGTGAAGTAACGTTAGCTTATTCCCAATAAGATACAAGCCAGACAGAGATTGAATGTGGTCAAGAAATGACTCCTGAATTTCTTCGATTGCGTTTTGACCCAACAAAAGGGTTTTGAGATTGGGCAACCCCTCGAAAGTTTCGGCTCGAATTTGACTGAGTTGGTTTCCAGAAAGATCGATATACTGCAGACTGCTGTGTTGAGCGAAGGCGCGAGTTGGCAAGTTGGCCAGGGAGTTTCTAGGGAGTCTCAGTCGGCGTAGGTTCGGAATCATCTGCCCATAGAAACGGTTCAGGTTTGAAATGTGGTTGCCTGTGACGTCGATTTCTTCTGCTGTCTCTGCGATGGGCGCAGGGAAGTTGAGCAGTCCGTTGCCATAGCATCGCACATGCGTCCTGTTGGTATCAAAACGTATCTAATTAGCGATATTACCATACTAGAGATATACTGTAAATGCAGAAATGTTCGCGGTGGTTTTATGTTCGCGGTTTTCGCGGTGAACTATTTACCACGAACTAGAAATTACCGCGAAAAGCCGTTCCATTGTGTGACTGCAAAATACATAACACGAACTCAAAACCACCGCGAACACACCATTTTCTCCCTACCGCGGAATTAAATCCCCGCGAATATTTCTGCATTTAGAGTACCTTACTAGAGACATACAGACGCAAAACAGTCAGTTCTTGTAGAACTTCATCATTTGTTGAACTGTTCACTTTTCTTGGTTGTTGAAGTCAAACTACAGAAACTAATATATGTACAATTTCCTCATCGATCATTGCTGCTTAACAATATGTATGTGACAATGCTGTACATTGGGGACCGCATTATTAGCAGCGACACCTAGCTGCAGTTCAAAATTAATCAGTCAGTATTGCTCGAAAGAAAGAAACAGACGGTCATCGACGGTTCTTATGTTACTTCTTGGTTGTGAATGAAGACATTTGTTAGTTGATGTACAATGATGTAGTTGGCGGTAACATTCTGTCAACATAAACAAACATACAAACAAACAAACAGAAGAAAAAGATCAAAAATAATTCTTGTCAACAGATTTTTTTCTCTTCAGTAGGTTTGTTTCTGAAAAAAAAATCTAACGAAGAGGAATTGTTGTAGACTATAGCTAGTTCTCTTCTGTAACTTACGAGTCTACACAGGTACATCCCGTAGGACAGAGGCCGGGGTGTGAGGCTATCTGCCTGCAGAGCACAGCCAGACCAAACACGCACAGGAACAGAGCACGGAATGAAGGACTCTGTGATCCCAGGGTCTCCATAACTGATACACGTGGCATCCTTTCCTACAGTAAAAGAAAGGGGTACGTATGTATAAGAATGTCCCAAGATACAAGATACGTATCTTGTATACTAGCAAAGAGCAGCTTTTTTCTTAATTTCTAAAAGAAATCTACACTTTAATACATGTAGCACAAAAAGGTTTGGAAACTTATATTTGATCATTATTTTTCCGTTGTTACTTTACCAATTCTATCATGAGAAATCTTATCAATTACCCTTTGTAATGATACCACAAAATACGATTATAACAAACCAGCAATAAACAAGCTTTCCAATGATATATAATGCAGTGGAATTGATAAAGTATTCACAGAGATATGAATGTTTCGTGCTGAGATTTAAAAACTGTCCAAATTGACCTTTGAGTCATCAAAGTGACCTTTTTACGACCCCAAATGTGCAAATAACGGGCTCAAAATCTCCATGCGGCAACGTTTTGAATTTTGGTCATCAGTTTCATATCAAGATGAAATCTTTAACTTTTTAGAGGGCGTAATATTAAAGATCAAAGCTACATGTCACATGCATATTTCTAACTTAACGGAATGAAGGCGGATTGTATTAACTTTACAATGTCGCTGGCAAGATGATGACTTGATAAGATGACCTACTTACAAAGTTGTCGAGTTACGAAAACAGCTCTAACTAAAAACAACACCTATAAACGAGTTGTCATTACATTATCATTACCACAAACGGATCGAACTTACACCAAATTTTTCCCGTCCCGTAGAATAATTTGTACCGGGTTTTCCAAGGATGTTAATAAGCGTCGTGAGGTGGCACCGTGGCAGGCTACTGGTGTTATGAATATGGGTCACAAAGTGAGCTAAACAAGCTTTCAGTAGGTACTCTGACCTTTAGAACGACCCTAAGCAGATATTAAAAGATACCGATGTTTTCCACATGGTGTGTCTACTCAGCAAATATGTCTTGTGGTTAATAACCAACTAAGAACAAACAGGTGTCCTCAGAAGAGAAAAAAAAATGACAAAGTAGAAAGCCCGACAAAAAGCCCTAAAGGAAAGACATGTCAAAAACCTGCCGGAAACACTCCTCTGCTTGGAGCGTAAGTGTTAGCAGTGAGTTCCACGATATAGCTCGAAAACAGTCAAGTATTGAGCACAAGTTTTCCAACTGAAAAGCGATGCTTTTCTTGTCTTGCCGTGCCTGTCATTCATTACGTTCGCTGACAGTTTCATCTCTAAACAGCGGCCTCTTGTGACTTTATCTAAAACTGCAACAGCAAATATCAACTCTCGTGCATCTCGCCAGTTCTCGCGAGAGTTCAAATGTGATGATGTTCGCGTGACGTCATTTGGAGAATCAAGAGGTCTTGTCGTAATCGACGTTGTGATTTCTACATCAAATTTTTGACTACAAGGACTCAATCTTATCAGGTAAGACTTGTCAGGTAGATGAAGAACTACCTTAAGGGGTTTTGTGACGTATTGGGGAGCTCTAATTTCTTTTGGTTCTTGTTTAGGGCGTATTTTTTGTGGTGAACACGCAGCCATTTCCTTGTAGAACAGATATTTTAGGCGTTGCAGAAAAACGTTTGTTTTTTTCCGCCGGCTAAAATCTACCATATTGTCCACAATATCTCAGTATTAATTTCGCAATTTGATAGTATTATCTGTGAATCCTGGCCATACATTAATGTAGTTGCTTGCAAATAAAATTTGACGGTGTGCTAACTGTTCATTTTATTATATTGTTATTGCGAAATACGTAATTAAATTATGAAACGTAAAAAATTATGGTTTAAGGTAAAATGCACTTTATTTTGCCCCCCCCCCCCTGTGTAGCTTGTTCTAGTATTTTAATATAGCCTCACATTATTGATAATCTCAGTACGTGTATGAATTATGATTGTGACATCTTTACATAATTTGTAAAACCTGTATGTTATTAGTATTTTATGTCTAAGCAAGCTGCATTTTTACTTATAAAGATTTCATAATTGGCATGTGTATGATCAAGAAGTATAAAGGAAACGTTGTTATTTTTGAAATTCCCATTTTAAGTGTTTCTCTGTAAATACGAAGTATTGATCAGAAGTGAAGACTTGCGCAATTCCAGATTTTTCTGGAAAGTGCTTCAGATTCTGGAAAGATCAAGTATTGATCGACGCATAATGATTATAAAGGGGATAGTGTGTATTTGAGAAATTTTGACAGTACATTTTCAACTTAAGATTCATTTTGTGCTTGTGTTCAACTTCAAGCACCACTTACTTACGTCACAGACCTATAGATATTGTCCAACTGGTTCATACCTTTGAGCCTTGTGGTAAGTGCGTTGGGTTTGTTTCCCTGGCTTCCCGGGTTTGATTTCGGGGAGCCAGGAGACAATACTACTCGAGATCACCTCCTGCGTTTCTCTACATTAATTTTTTTAGACTTTTCAGATAAATTCCATTCCAGTTTGATTTTTGTAATTTCAGTTCAGGACATGCTTCTAGGATTTTTTATCACTTAGCATACACATAAATTGGCCCCCTGGTGTAACATACCAGTTTTCACTGGCAGGCGGTCATGGCGGCTGGTTCATCAGACTAGAACTATATACTGTGATACTTAGAAAATCCACTTGTGTTGCCTAAACCCTACCTGTATATCAAGCAAATTGTAAATGTCTGTTAGGACAAATTGTAAATTTTAACGACCTTTAGAGACCTTACTCAGTCTATAATGAAAATGTAATTCAATTGCAAGGTACTTACATGTAGTGTAGACTAATGTTTTAACGTATTGACACATACTGACATAGAGAAAATTTGTGCAATTCTTTTTCTATTCTGGATTGGCACGAAATATTTGCTGGTTGGCATGCACACTCGACAGTACAAGCCTTTTTGCTACGTTATGCAAATGATCAGAGCATGTCTATTCTGTGTGAGGGTTTTCTCCATGTCATGTCACAGTCATGTGATATGGACTAGTCATACTACTAGGTAGAAACTGAAGGAGAAACTTAAACGTTTTCAGCAGTCACCAAGCTACTGACTAATAGTTTAACTATTAGAATTTGAAGATTCTTATTTTAATTTCAAGTTTCATCCATTTTGACATTGTAAAAATTGGAGGCTTTGGTCATGATGGTGGAAAAAATTAAGAGAGTAGGAGAATTTGGAGAAACACTATAGATTCTTTAATATGTATTATATTAATTCTGCTACAAACTAATTTATCACCTTTGTCAAGAAGGTTATATCTTAATGCACATCTGTGTGTCTGTTAGTGTACACGATAAGTCGAGAACGCCTGGATGGATTGTTGTCGTATATTTGGTGTGTTGGTAGGTATGTGGGAAACCTAAAATTGTTTGGCGAAGGTATGAGGTCGTGGAACTCTAGTTTGTAGTACATGTACATTTATGTATAAACCTTTGTAAAAGTTGTAGGAAATGATGTATTGATTACTATTGAAGGGATTTATAGATACTGAAATGTTATCATTTTCAGAGAGAAGACTGATCAGTCTTCAGGATGTCAGTTCCAGCCCCGCCCAGTTATGAAGATGCCACCACAATGGGGTACGGTAAACCTGACCAGCCAGCGTACCCCCCTGGCATGGGACCCCCCGGGATGGGACCCCCTGGAATGGGACCCCCTGGAATGGGACCTAACATGGCCCCCTTCCCCCCAGCTCCAGGAGGTACGTCAGTCTACATCTTGAGTGAATCAATTTATCAATCAATCAATCAATCAATGAAGGGAAGCAGACCAGGCATTAAATTATTCTATCAGACACTTCTTTCTTAGACCAAGATGTTTTAAAAAATTAAGAAAATCCCTTTTTACAGTTACCCTATTCTCTAACCAAGAAACAAATTAATAATGATAATTATGCTTGTTAAAATATGTAACAACTTTTGACTATCCTGGCCTATTGATAACTTAAAACAAACTTTGCACTTAACGTGTTATATGATTTTCATAGATTAATGTTTTTCCTGTCCTTTTTTCCAGGCGCACCCTTCCCACCCCCCGTCATGCCACGTGGTATGCCCGGTGGCGGTTTTCCCGCCATGCAGCCAGGTTACCCACCGGCGCAGGGTGGCTACCAGCAGCCCCCGTCCACCGCGTACGGGACCGTCCCGGGATCGTACAACACCGTCTACAGCGACACAGTTCCCGAGGCTCACGTCCGGGACCCCGAATCTGGGTCTGGGTCGTCTGACGAGAACTTTGCGAGCTCCGCTTTCAACGACAAGGCTATTCGCAGACAGTTCATTAAGAAGGTCAGATTTAACAGTCAAACTTATTGAATCAACATTTACCACACAACAGCTGTATAACAATAGGATATTTATACATAACACGACAATAAGAAGTCCACTTTTAGTTCATGCATTGTTTAACCCCCACCCTGCTGCCTATCCTATATGTAAGAGCAATTTTATACCAAAATGCTACATCAGCAAGGAAAAGTTAGTGTAATAGCCCTTATTGAGACAAACAGTTCATTTGCCATGAATATGATATGATTGTAGGAGGAAATTATGTAATTTTCTAAACATTTTGTGATGTCTTCTCTCAGGTGTACCTGGTTCTGACTGCTCAGCTGCTGGTGACATTTGGATTCGTCTGCATCTTCAAATTTGTGTGAGTGGTACTACTCTGTACATCAGGCTTAACTATACTTAAGTATTTATGGCGTAGAATAAGTATACAATAATTTTAGCAACATTTTAAACATAAACATTTGATCATGAAATAACCAGTCAAATGAGAATTGATGGAAGATAAGTAAAGAACAGCTTATTTCAAAATCTTGAAGTTTTCAGATTTTACAAAATTGTATGTGAACTTTTAAGCAGCCTGCTATAGTCAAAAGTTTCAAAAGAGTCCTAAAATTGTGTTAATCAGTTCTATAACAGTTTTGGTGTCTTAATTCTATTCTACAGGCCAGAGGTACACATGTTTGCCCGTCAGAACCCTGGACTGTACTGGGCAGGATAGTAAGTATGGTTTTGTTTTGTCGATGAAGGTTAGACATCCAAGATAGACAGCCTGACAACAGCTACTCAAGAAACAATGTAATTTGCAAACTGTCACTTTAGTGTTTTATTAGCACCCACTACCTTTCGTCAGTGACTGATCTATAAGAAGGATCTCTAGTCAAACAGGAATTTAACAAAAAACTTCTGACCCTTCGCAAATTTATCCTGTTGCTTGAGTAACTGAAGGTATATCTTGCGTCTCAGTTTTGTTTATTTATTAGAATATACCCCATGCTGTAGAATACATGCTGGAACTTGCAGTTCTATCTTCATGGTGTTTTCAGTATTAGAAGATAGTTGTTTATAATGAATGTGTTTAACACGGCATGTTTTATTTCTCAGTGCCGTGTTCATCGTGACGTATTTTGCACTGGTCTGTTGCCCAACCGTGCGCCGCAAGTACCCCATGAACGTCATCATGCTCAGTCTGTTCGTAAGTACATTTTACATGTATCCATTTTATATGTTGTTATCAATACTATTAAAAACTATGGCAAATACATAAATTTGCTCAATGATCAATTTTAACATTTGAAGAAGTTAAAAATATAGCTTGACTCATAATGCACATTATCTGTCTTGCTTGTTGGTAACTTTTATCTTTTCCTGTATTCATTCACACAACATTCATCCTTTTTTTATACATATGTTTTGATTGACTACATGTACAGTCAGTAACAGTATGTTATATCTAACACATGATAGGTATTTTATGTTATTACCTTCGCGACGAATGGTTTCGTCGAGTAGGTTATTCGATGATGCTTGTCTGTGTGTCTGTTAGTGAACAGAATAAGTCGAGAACGCCTGGATGGTTTGTTGTCGTATTTGGTGTGTCGGTGTGTATGTGGGAAATCTCAAGATGATTAGATTTTGGGCGAAGTGTTTTGCATAATTAAAGAGAAAAGTGTAAAAATGTGTTATATTGTATGCTCATACTATGCTTTCTGGTTGCGACGTGTGGGCTGTATTGTTTCAGGGGATATTGACACGGGTAAATGGGTGCAAAGTTGGTCATGAGGGGTCATGAGGCAGGCAGGAAACGTCAGTTACTGCCAGGGACAAATTGGCTATCAGCCAGCTGTAGGGCAGATACAAGAGATAGACTTGCCCATATAGGCAGTAATGCTTTAAAGCACTAAAACAAGGGCTCAGAAAAGGATTCACCTTAATTGCAAGCCCCAAAAATTCTTATGCACCAGAAAGCCACATCTGTCTACTTTAGAATCATGCAAAGAAAATAGACAGTTGACCAGCTCGTTCTCTCGTAACAGCTGACAGACGAAAACAATCGTCAACTTTGACCTACTCCCAGCCTGGAAGAGTCCACTCGGAGCATGTGAAACCAAACCACAAAGATATCTCCTTACACCAATTAAAAGACTGAAACATACAAATTTTGACCAAAGTTGGATATACACGGCCTTATATGAGTAAGAACAGTCATTAATGCAGTGCCACAGCATGGGAATACCGAGCATGTCTGTGTGTCTGTTAGTGAACACGATACATGTAAGTCGAGAATTCTTGGAAGGATTGTCTTGGTATTTGGTATGTTGGTAGGTCTCGATGAAACCTGAAAATGATTAGATTTTGGGCCCCCTATCGGCTTGTTACGGTACTGCAGCGGAACTTCCTGTTATGATATCTCGTGTTGTGGACATGCTATGGAACTGATTTTTGAGTGGTAGATAGCTCGTTGGGCAGAGAGTAAGTGGTATAGGTTTGAGCCCCCTAGCAACTTTTTTGGAACTGCAGGGGTAGGTTTTGCTTCAGACTTTGAAAGGGAATAACTCAAGAAGGGCTTGATGGAAGGTCATGATTTTTTGCATGTACATAGCTTGAGTGATGATGTACATGATTGGATACTTATTATGCAAATCAGTAACTAATTTGCATAATTAATGAGGAAAGTTTATACATTCATCAATTTCCATGATAGGACTCGCAAACATGTGACATATGTAACTGAGGAAGAGAGAAATATTAATAGATATCAGCTATGCAAATGAGAACCTCATTTACATAATTAATGAGAAAATGATATAACTCGAGATGGGCTTGATGGATGGTCATGATTTTTGGTATGTAGATAGCTTATGTGATGCTTTGTATGATTGGATGATAATTATGCAAATCAGATTATAATTAATGAGGCAATTTTAAAAACCTGCTGTGTTCCATGATATGACTATTCAAATATGTGACATTTGTAACTGAGGAAGAGAGGAATGTCAATAGATAGAAATTATGCAAATGTAGGCCTAATTTGCATAATTCATGAGAAACTACTATCATTCCATACTAGTAAATAACGGCAATTTCATACTTGTTGCATTTAGAAGTTGTGTGAATGTGAACACCATTGAATCAAATTATGCTAATAAGGAGCTTATTTGCATTATTGATGAAAAATGTTAGCATAACCTTCTTTGTTAAGCTCATAATCATAACAAGGAGGTTTGGACAACTTATGTTATTTGGGTGAGGAGGATCAACTGGTATGATTTTTGATTGATGAAAAACACTCCTAATACGTCAGTCATAAAGGTCAAAATCATTTAGCGAAGGTATGAGGTCGTAGAACTCTTGTTTAGATAGCACAAGTGCATGTGCATGTAAATTTTTTGTAATACTATGCAGATGTTTGCTATATGCACTGAAAATTAATGCGACATATCTCTTAAAGTTTATTTATGTTTGAAACACCATGTCTCAGTCATGTGATAAATGCCTGTTTTTCTTCTCTCCAGACTCTGGCTATGTCCTACATGGTAGGCATAATAACAAGGTAAGAATTACATTTGTAGCACTCTTGCAACATGTATTTATACTTTCTGGAATAAGCCTTTTTACCATGTGTAAATGTAGTTCCACAAGTCAAGGAAGTGAGCTTTTGTGAAATATTGTGTTTGAGATTGTGAACAATTTGTCATGACATATTTTACATGTAGATGAAAATATCATAATTCTAACAGGAAAAAATAGTCATAGCCCTTTTTTGTTTAAATTCAGGGCAAAGTGCCACATGTTTTGTAACTTGTATTTTGGCAGCCAGTGGAAATGCCATTTGGGATAACAAACCAGTTTGGTATGGATGTTGTGGTGACTAGTTATATTATACATCAAACAATAACACCTATAAAGCCCTGCACTTCAAATGCCAGGCTTTCTTTAACGTTAGTTATTATACATCAAACAATAACACCTAAAGCCCAGTACTTCAAGTGCTAGTGCTTATTTTACTGTTGTTTATTATAATGATACATGTACATCAAACAAAAACACCTAAAGCCATGTACATGTACTTCAGATACCAGGCTTTCTTCAAAACTCTCCCAAGATCTCTCCTTTTCGACTGTTCCTTTTTAACTTTTCTCTTGTTCTTCACAGCTACTACGACATCTACAGTGTGCTGATGGCTGTCGGCATTACCTGTGTAAGTATGGAGTCTGTCTTCAACAGCTAATCTCATAACAATCATTATGGCAGAATACTGTAAATGCATTTAAGTTCGCGTGGTTTTTATTTCGCGGTTGGGAGGCAATGGAGTGTTCACGGTAGTTTTAAGTTCGCGTTTGAAACAATAGTAGCGCTACAGTCATAGGTGGGCAAAAGCTTCGCGGTGGTTTTAAGTTCGCGCTGAAAGTTCACCGCAAATATCGCGAACATAAAACCACCGCAAACATTTCTGCATTTACAGTAACTATTATTAATATAAATTCTATCACAAAGATGGTAAGGAAGTGAAAATAATGTACTGCCTGACCAAATGTGTTTTACCCTAGTTTGATAATCAAGTTACTAAATAGATGTACATTTATTTGTACTTACAGTCAATGATTAGCAAAAAGAATATGAATCTTATTCTTTAATATTCTATCCTTACAGCTGGTGTGTTTCGGAGTGTCCCTCTTCGCCATGCAGACTAAGGTAGGAAACAGACTTAATGTTCCCTGCTGTACATTTGTTTGTATATTCATGTATGCAGAATTATTTAAGTCTAGCTTTATTATTTTAACCATCTGTCCACTGTTAGAGTTGGACTATATTATAATGTAATGCTATAGAAAGAATACCCTTTATCCTTAATCCAGCCCTTGATTATGAACCTAAATCTGTATATTCTACAGGTAAAAATTGGAATCTTTCAGACAATTTATTATTATAAGAATGTTTCAAGCATCAAAAGAGTCCATACCATAAGAGACTAAAAGAAACCAGTAGTTTCTGCTAAAGAGTAACTTTTGTTTTCCCTTCTGCAGTATGACTTCACCGGCTGTGGAGGGTTCCTGTTTGTGGGCGTGCTGGTCCTCTTCATCTTCGGCCTCATCGCTGTCATCACCTTCCCCTGGGTGCCGGTAAGTCTCCCCCACTGCTACTTCTGGATCACAAGTCCAGGGTTCGATTCCCAGTCTATACATTCGAGTTATGAATCTCTATATGCTCGGTATAGGTATATTGAGTTCAGAATGGGGGGGGGGTGTAAAGCAGTTTAAGGAAAGCCATATCTCATGTTCTGATTTTGGATCACAAGTGCAGGGATTGATTCCTAAGCTACACATTTGAGTTATGAACCTCCATTATACATGATAGGTGGTACATTTGGTTGAGAGTAGATGTTGTAAACTGTCAATGTGGTTTAAGGAAAGCCATGTCTCATGCTGTAAGTTTGGATCACAAGTCCAGGGTTTGATTCCCGGTCTAAACATTTGAGTTATGAACTTCCATATACATGGTAGATGTTATATTGGGTTGAGAATGGATGTTAAATGCCATCAATAATTACTACACAAGTTTGAATATCTCATGCTCTAAGTTTGGATCTCAAGTCCAGGGTTTGATTCCCAAGCTACATATTTGAATTATGAACCCCGAGCTATATATACATTAGGTTGTATATTTGGTTGAGAGTAGATGTTGTAAACTGGTTTAAGGAAAGCAATATCTCCTGCTCTACTTTTGGATCACAAGTCCAGGGTTTGAATCCCAGTCTAACCATTTGAGTTCTGAACGTCGATATTCCTTCCTTTCCACAGATCCTGCAGACTGTGTACGCTGGACTGGGAGCTCTGCTCTTTGCCCTGGTAAGGAAAACAATGGATACATTGTAATGTTCTTTTTGTATTTAGAGATTCGGTACATGAAAATACAATTCTTAAGGGCAAAACAGGATATGTTTTCTTTTCTTTTTTAGAAAAGTAATAACTCCTGTTAATTTTTTTTTAATTTTCAAGACAATTCTATTAAGTACCGTCAAACTCTACGTAAGGACCACCTGGCCGATGTTTCATTTGACTCTGTCCACCTTTTCACCAAATTAGCCCGTCTATTGCTACTTCTGCGACAAGACGTTGGAGACCTACGACACTCGACTGCAGGAACGTGTTGTAAGTGCCAGATAACCTGTGTCTGGTTATCTGGCACTTGCAACTGTCACATGTCTCCAACGTCATGTCCAAGTTCAGTCTTCATTCATAAAGCCATATTGAAAATTCTAATATTTCTCGCTATCCCGTAGTTCCTGGCCTACGACACCCAGCTGGTTGTCGGCGGGAAGCGCCACGAGCTGAGCCCGGAGGAGTACATCGCGGGCGCGCTGCAGCTGTACCTGGACATCGTCTACATCTTCCTCTTCATCCTGCAGCTGGTTGGCAGCAGAGGTAACTAGACCACCACGTCGCCACGACCGCTTTTTTAAACACCACCCTTGTTACGGACCTTGAGTCCTCTTATGCTTATCATCAGCTTTGAAATACTGTGAGCACTTTCAATTTGAATTTAAGACACTAGAAATGCTTAAGCTGAATATCTTGAACTGCAGAAGTATTGTAAATGTATTTATCTTTGCGGTGATTTTATTTATCATCGGGAAGAAAAAGTGTTTTAAGTTTGCAATTGCAACAATGTTGTAGTACAAAAGATTGGAAGGGGTAGTAGGGGTCATAAATTCGCGGTGAAGAAGTCACTGCGAAAACCGCGAGAATAAAATCACCGCAAAAGTTTCAAAATAGACAGCACAGCTGGCTTGCATATTGGTGATCTCTAATTTCTTTACCCACGTGTAAGGATACTTTGTTTATTTATTTCATCATTTATATAATTTGTTTATTTTCCACTTGTTCATACAATGCTGAGCAGTTACATGTAAAGGGTAGCAGGTAACTCATTTTGTTTAGGGTGAATCTTTTATTTTAAGAAAGCCTTTTTCAGAAGATGCTGTTCTTTATGCAGTTAAAACTCCCGGTGTACAATTTCATATTTTTGCATCACATCTTAACCTTGATATAATATCTATGATATATGCATGTCCCCTGTTATTTGCAGACCTGACTTTCCTTTTTAATTAACCAAAATTGGTACCAAAACTTCCGAATTTTTCTACTAGAAAAAAAGACAATGCTTGCATGCTTTTTGCTTGAAGAAGTGTGGCTAAAATGCTATGTTATTGGTAATGATTGCTAGTGGTGCTAAAGTAATGCATGCATGGTATTAACAGTGGAAGACTCTACTACATATGGGTGTGTTTTTTGTGTGTGTTCCCTTCCATGCTGACTTAGGTGGCGGCGAGTAAAACCTTTCACAACTGGAACACCCCTAGTATTGAAATGGATTGATCCATGAAATTCGAAAATGATTCGCTTGAACCAACGAAGTCAGAACAGAGGAATACAAAATGTATCAAGGAAAAGAGCTCAAAATGTTTTTGATTGCTAGACAATTAATACATTTTTTTTCTCTTTTTTTTTAATCAAAAGATTGTACTAACAAACTAAACTGATTTTTACACCAAAAAAGCAATTACTCAAACAACTGGATATGATTTTGGAAACGGTCAGACGTTTCAAGTAGCATCCACTACTTTTCGTCAGTGACTGTGAGCAAGATCAGTTGAACAGCAGGTTTATAACCACGAACTATGAATTGATATGCAAATAAGGAGAAGACAAATTTTTAGATAGTCCAAACGTCTGACCGTTTCCAAAATCATATCCAGTTGTTTGAGGAATTGCTTTTTTGGTGTATCTTATAACCTGGATGTCTAATCTTCATCGACGTAAACTGATTTTTTTTAACAATATCATTCAATATACATTCAAGTCCATCGAAGTTTTTGTGAAAGTACAAAAGATTTATTCTAAGTTGCAATATCAAAGAGCACATGCCAGCCTTTGTCAACTGAATATCAATGACAAAATCTATAAACTTCTGGGTACATTGATTATTATGTGTTTCTGGATCTGAAAAAAATGATAGTCTTCACTGACAAAGGCTTGCACCTGGAGCTGAAAATGTTGTATTTCTATATTTCATTTTTGTTTCAAAACCTTTATCTTTTTTACATGTTTCAGTATTTATTTTGTTGTCATTGACGCTTTGTGTTAGTTGTGTTGTAACCTATATGTTGCATGTTCTCTAAAACTGTTAAGAAATACTGCTAGAGTAGTCATGTAAAAAGTCTAGAGGAAGTCTAGAGATAGATTTCTATATTCTATTGTGCAATGATAGTTTAACGTCATGTTGAAACTTGATGTAATATGCCATTTGAACAGAACAACACTGATAAAAAACACCTAACGTCATATATAGAAGACAGAATAGAAGCTATAAGGAGACTCACATGATATGCATGGAGTTATACGTGTATGTTATATTCTAGAATAGACAGGAAAAAAAGATAACATGCATATCTTCTGGTGTATTGCATGTACACATACATACATGCTTTAGACTGTATTTACATGTACTTAACATCTATTCACTAACTAGGAAAGGCAATAAAAATAACTGTATAATGTATCCGTAGTAACTCTAACTTTGTAAAACTATAAACTTAAGACTGTTAAAAATATCTTTGTAGGAACATTGTATTTCTATCACTATATGTGGCATAACTGAAATAAGGATAAAGTAATGTTGGGAGAAAGATATTGTGTGACAAGGTTCCTTGTGATATTTGGAAAATTGGTAGTACAGACCAAGTCATGTATTGTATGTGTGAAACATTTCCCTCTTATACTGTAGTAACTGTTATAGGTACAAAGTCTTCACCCTTATGTACATGTACAGTTCCACAATATTATAACTGTGGTTTCCCACTATATAGTTAAGGAAGGGATAGGGTGTGTGCCTTTGTTATTTCAGAATCACTAAGTCTTGTAGATTGTCCATGACGAAAAGGTTTTCTTCACTTCTAAAGCAGATACTTCTTTGTGTATAACTATAATGTAGGTTTGCAGATAAATAAACTACAGTAACTGCTAAACTGGATTATTATAGTCAGAAGATTTGCTCCGTTATGACAGACACTAATATCATCATATTTCAAAAGAGAGGTTTCCCGTTGAAACGTTATTGTTTCACTATCTTTGAAAACAAAAACTGTGCTCATTTATGTTGATCAGATTTCATTCGTAACACATAAAGTTAGCTGAGCATTCAAATAAACTCCAAAATTAGTTGACTTTCATAGAGTACCACTTGCTGACAGAAATTAGTTTTGAAAATTCCTTCCACATGTTTGTCTGCTTGTCTAATATGATAAAGTGATCATCATTTTCCCAAACCTGTAAAAAATATATATTAGTGAAATGTACAGTTCATTGTGTTGATAAGATCTCTAAAGGGACAATGTTAAAGTGGTGATATTATTGTAAGCATGTGTGGTATCCCATGAGAGTTTTTATGCAGAGGTGGTCTCTAGCATAAGTTTCCCAGTTTGTTGTCAGTCATCTTGTTCTAATGATTATAATGTATTGTAAATGACAAGCGCATTTAGATGTACAAAGTGCATGTAGATGTACAAAGTTAGCCGCTGTTAGGACCGTGGACTTGTATTGTAATACTATTAGGCAAGGGTGCCAAACGATGGACATAAGAGAGGTTGCCGCTTGCAGTAAGACTAAGAGAAACGTTTTTGACTGTCAAATTCACAGATTGAAGCTCAATTTCATTGAGAAGAAAGCTGAAATATGTAGATAAGGTTGTAAATCCAACAGTTGCAGACTGAAAGCAAGATATTATAAGGAGAAATTAGCAGAACGATTTATTTGGACGGGTTCGGTGTAGTTTGATGCAGTTGGGAATGGTTTTAGAAAATCTTCAAAGGACTTAACCCTGAAGTGTTGTGTGCCAATATTTACACCTTAGTTGTAATTCAGGCTACGACACTTAAGGCTAGTTACTCTTGCTAGAACAGGACAGAAATGCCGTGGCTAGCCAATACATTTGTATTGGAGTAGTCATGACCCAACTGTAAAAAGGAATTCAAAGCTTTGTAAATGCTGTAGGATGTTGTAGGAAAGATGTTTTGAGGATTGGTCGATAAATTGTATTCAATGTGTTCAAAGTATTTTCTGATTAGTATAGTGTTATAGTATAGTATAGATTAGTATTAGTATATACGGATTATTGTACCTCTTGATAAATGTGTAATTGTTGAAATATTTTACTGCAAAGTACTCATGTACACTGTGTTATGTGAAATATTTCGATGTACAATGGTTTGTTGTTTGAAATTTTGCTAAAAACTAATTTATGAATAATGAAACAGAATCCTTAGGCCACCAAAAATTTAGATTTTGCATGTAAAAATCCCCCACCTCAACTTTGAGGCCAAGCGCACCTGATGGTAAAAAGAACGAAGCATAATTTTCCCTAAGATTCCAGAAATGTTTAATTTTCTTTCCACTCTCCCTATATAAACCTGTTAACATATTCTAGAATGGAAGGATGCTTGGACTAGGAAGGGGGCATTCTGCCAATAAAATGTATAGCTGAGGGATTGAATACTTTTGATTTCAGAAGAAGAGTCCTAGTTTCGGTACATGCATCTTCATCACTTGATCTAAGTAAGTTAAGTAAAGCTGTGATATATGATAACTCAATTGGGAATTTTACGGGTTCTTGTATGTAATTTTATATGGTGTAATGCGGATATATATATAATATATGGAATATACCAGTCTTGCATTGTAACACAAATAAAAGTTGTTCAGTGTAGTATTCCAATAACACAAAGTTTTATTCAATAAGTGGTACATTAAATATACATGTTACAGCACTGACTGTGGGATATGGAATAGCTAATATCGTGCACTACCTAATGTTCGACCGTGATTTCTTCTGCATATTATAAATGTGCACAAATATAAAGCTACTGTGAATAAATCCTTGTGAATATAACTTTCCTTTGTTTAGCCTCTTGTTCTTGGAATTCTGATATTAGTTGTGTATACAGTTACTGTTTGACCATGTCACAATTGAGTTTTTGTACATAAAAGCACTTTGCACACAGTTTGAAATTAACATGGTCTTCTGAAACAGGCTTGAGTCTGTGCCATGAATATTTCAAAATACATTTACGTGTGATTCACATACCTGGCAATTAGAATTGAAGAGATGGCAACATATTTCGACAAAAAAAATGTATCATCTTAATCATAATGTGAAGCATCGATAACTTCATCAGTATGGATCAAAAGCGACTTCTGGCAACTAATTGAAATATTGCAGGGAGTACCGCGCCATGTAGCTGCATAGATCATATACATCGCAAGGCGGCGTCATTGACACGTATACAAATTTTCACAGCCATCATCAACTGTGTGCATCTACGTACCCAAATAACTGGAGCACGAGGAAGGAAACTTGGCCATCAGAGGCGTCGGCCAGGCCAGGTACAAAATAACGCTTGACGTAAACGTATGGTTTATGATATAAGCTGATAACAAAATAATCCATATTTCAATAACTTGGAGACGTCAAAGGTATAACGTAGAATCAGTTCTGGGCATCCAGTACTTGCGGAGCTTCTTTCAGAGCCACATTACACAGATTCTCGATATACCATCTCCTCAGGAACGTTGCCCGATTTTCCTCATCTTTCAACGAGTTGGCCAGGGTGTCTTGGATCTCTCCAAGATCTTCTAAACTCAGACCTTCTGTCTGAGGCAAGTCATAAGACTTACACTTGGGCATATAAGCAGCCAGGTTCTTGATAACCGGGTAGTTCAGGACATGGGGTGCGGTGGCGGCGAGCTTGGATCGGAGTGAGTCGGCGTACTTTTGAAGTTCATCCGCGTACTCTCTCTTAGTGATGAGGTCCTCCCACAGATCGTCGATCGATGACATCATCTCTTCATACTGCAGGTTGTCTACATCCTTGTGGCGGGGAGCTGGGTTGGTTGTTGGAAGAGTCACACCTCCTCCCTGTGTAGAAGATGCCGTCTCACCAGTGCTGTGTGTGTCCACGTCGCCGTTTGCATGTTGGTCCGTCTCGTTATCATTGGACAAAGCTGCGGTCATCATGTCCTTTGGCTCAATCAGACTTTCTGGCTCCTTCTGCACTGCCTTCAAAGCGGTCTCTTTTGAGGTACCGATCTTGGCTGGATTTGAATAGAATCAAAGTTTACATTATAGAATATAACTGCTGTTTTTCACAATGTTTTACTCTTCAGTATCATACATCATGCCAATTTGATGAGTTTGCAAGGGTTTATTTACAGAAATACTAGAATGAACAGCCTGAAACGCCTGTTACCTTGACTCTGTTGTGGAACAATCTTGTCCTTAAACACCGTCGCCACGTCCTTCATGGTCTCTAGATCTAGAGGTACTGGCATCTCTTGTGATGCCTTCATTGCTGGCTCTTTGGAGGGTTTGGGAATCGCTGGGTCTGAAAATATTAAAGTTCATTTTCTAAAGGCTGTTTTTACAATGTTTTATTCTACATCTTAATTACATTTCCATTAGTAACTGCTTTCATTTAAAATAGAACGTAGAATGTTTCTCTCCGAGCCAAGGTAAGTACAAGTTACCCCTGAGAGAAAGATTCTAAGGTCTATTTGGCGAAGAGTCCATGTACAGACAGAGCAACGGCAGATCTATATGACGCCTATTACCTTGACCCCGTCCGGAGTCATTGTCACCCGTGGGACCATCGACGATAGAGGGCACTCGTGGGACGTCCACGTCGTGAGAATGGCGCTCTGGGCCCGGCGCCTTGACATCTCCCTCACCATGGCCACTAGTACCGGCCTGGTCTGGTGTGTGGCATGAGGCAGGTGGGCTGGACGGCGGGGCTGATGTTGATGGCTGCTCTGACTTGACGTCAGTGATGTCGCCGGCTGCGGATGGTGGTGTGTTGTCCGTGCGGCGGCTGCTGGCTGACGTTCCCGTCTCTCCTTCCTGGGAAACTGAGGAACGCCGCTCATGGCTTGGCTCGACTCCTCGCTTGGTAGAGGGCTTGTCTTGTGCTGCTGTCTCATTGACAGGCTTTGCAGGGTCTGAATCAATGACACGTATTTTCGTGTTAGGCCCGTTCTACATGCATTTTAAGAACACTTCCCGAAAACCGATTTCATAAACAAAGTTGTCTTAAACATTTGCAGAATGAACAGCAGGTATTTCTTACCCTGACTCCGTCTGAAGTCAACCTCAGTAGCGGGCACTTGTGCGACCTCCACGTCCGTGGATACTGTCGTCACAGTTTTCAACTCCGCAGAAGATTCTTGCTTGTCCCGCCCTGGAGCCATAACGGTCTTCTCGGAGGACCTGGCCGGGTCTGAATAGAGGGAAAGTCACTGTTTTTCACAATGTTTTATCCTACATTTTGTATTCTGCTTACGATTTGATGAGTATGTGCCTGCATCATGAATGTACCTCTGAGAAAAAGATTCTAGATTCTATGTACTGTACAAAGAAAGGACGTTAATGTAAAGAAACAGCAACAGATCTATGACGCCTCTTACCTTGACCCCGTCCGGAGTCATTGTCGCCCGTGGGACCGTCGACGACAGAGGACACATGTGGGATCTCCTCGTCCTTGTCTCGGGAGTGGCCCTCGACATCTTCCTCCCCATGGGCGGTCTTGTCCGATGCCTTCGCGACCGCAGTGTCGTCGGCCGCGGACTGTGGTGAGTTGTCCTGCGTAGACCGCTGGGTCTCTTGTCCTGCTTTCGTAGCAGCCTCCTTAGCAGGCTTGGCAGGGGCTGAATAAAATGATTAAATATTCGTATACTGTGTGTTTTGCGTACGTTAGTCTTTGAACGCAAAACTGTTCCATAGAAGGTGGAACTTACGGTGCTTCGAACGACGGTTCGGCCGAACAGTTCGTTTTGACTCACACTTTGCCATTATTTCTAAGTAGAGTCATGCCATTTTCATGTTTGATTAAAACAACTTTCAACAAAAAGATAATTCCACATGTACCTACAAATAGTCTTTAAATATCCATAAAGATGTAATTTTTGTATGTCGCCTTGGCTTACAGGTAAACCAGAGGTTGTCAGAACAAAGTCTTCACTTTGGCAAGGCAGTTGTCCTGTACGGACAAAGGGGCTTGACAACACACAAACTTCAATGTTTAGAAACAGAAATACGCTCCCTTACCTTGTGTAGAGCCACTTTTCACCCCCTGGCCATCCACAGTGATCGTGACTTGAAGGAAAACCTCTTCCTTTTGACGACCAGCTTTGTCGATTCTCTCTATGGCGTACCACCATCGGTTCGGTAAGCCGTCCACCGACGCAAGTGCGGCGGCAACATCGATAGGAAGCTCGGCGATGGTCGCATCTTTGCACCGCTTCGCCTTTCGAAGTTTCAATATCAGTGGATCTGTCGGCGTCCAATGGGAGAATACGGCAGCATGTTCCCAGACTAGACCATCTGATTTCTTCTTCTTCGTCTGCTGCTTTTCCTTACCGTGACGAAGAGTGACTACATACTTGCCTTGGCTGTGGCGACCAACTTTCCCTTCATGAACAGTGACGTTCAGTTTGTGCTCGCCGGTCCATCTCTTACCGCCAGGCCTGAGCAATGACAGGGCATGTACTACTGTGAGA
Organism: Branchiostoma lanceolatum; assembly: GCA_035149815.1. Taxonomy (NCBI): domain Eukaryota; kingdom Metazoa; phylum Chordata; class Leptocardii; order Amphioxiformes; family Branchiostomatidae; genus Branchiostoma; species Branchiostoma lanceolatum. The sequence continues at coordinate 9,797,082 of CM068877.1, read as the reverse complement.
AACGCTGACGCGGTCCAGTCAAACACACCCATCTTATCAAACGGGATAAGCAAAATAGGCTTTACACAACGAGGAGCTTGAGAAATGCACGTGCGGCATGCTCAATAGTGTTGTTGTGTTTGGTTGCCGTTCCACAGCGACGCTACGACAATGATAATGCTGTTCTAGAACACTTTGTAACAATCGCGAGAGACAAGTGGTTACGGCTTCGATCACCTTGATAATTGTGACGTTCTGGTACTTAAGACGAGGGAACAATGTCTTTGACTTCTATTTCATATGTCAGCACGTACGGATATCTAGATTGCAGAGTTCTCTTTAAGTTGTGCAATGATTAAAATATCTAGAAAGGCACCTGTTGCCTAAATATGTGTCTTCTCATCAGCTAGTTAGCCATAGAATGATAAAAGGATTTCATAGCTTTTTCCTGGCGTAATGTAAATAGTAGATTGATGATAGCATATCATTATATGTTGGACTATTTTGTAAACTTAAGATATAGTGTAGCATAGTTTTATATTAGTACTAGTTGTTTTGTTTATCCAACTGTTCAAGAAGGCTACATGTAATGATTCTCTATATATAAACGTTTCATATGTGATATTGAAGTTACTATACTGCATTTAGCCCATGTGGGCAGGAATGTGCAAATAAAGATTATTCATTCATTGAAACTCATTTTTATTTCACTTTATTTAATTTTCTATAATGCAACATGTACTACATATACAATCACTGGTCATCTTAGACTTATACTAAGTGGATCACTCCTGGTTTCTCATTTGTACATTCTGATGCATTTGCAAGTATTATAGTCATTTCGTCAACATGACTGACATAATTGGCATGTGAAATGTTAAATCCCAGGAGGTTAGCATGGGTTTACCAAGATGACAAAATATTGGGCTAAGGAAAAACCATGTTATGATCCAACAGTCTGTTACATAATAATCATTATAATAATTTCCATCAGTGATTCAAGAAAACTATTTTGGTCCCTAAAAATTATTATATAATTGCACAGAATAGAAAATGTACATCTAGATGTCATTCCAATAGCCATATATACATGTTAGGTTTCATTGTCACAATTATATTACTTGTATCATGCCACACCAGTTTCATATCTTAAGTCCTTTCTGCTTCAAATATTAACTTTTTTCTTTAAAAATAACGCAATCTCAATGTCACTTTTAATAGTTTAGAATCACTAAATAAGAAATCATTTACAGGCGTTTGATACTGATTTGAGTACTGTAAATGCAGAAATGTTCACAGGGATTTAATTTTGTGGTTTGGGTTTTTGGCGACGCCTCAGGGGCGAGCCAAATTTTTACTATATTGTGTGCAGATTGCAAGAATTCTAGGAATTGTACAGGAATGTGAAAGTCCATGGGACGATAACTCAAGAATGCCTGGATGTATTGTCTTCATATTTTGTAGGTGGGTAGGTCTGTGGGAGACCTTGTAATGATTGGATTTTGGGCCCCCTAGCAACTTTCTATGGTACTGCAGGGGAACTTTCCCTTTTCAAATCTCGTCTTCTGAACATGCTATAGTCATGATTTTTAAGTGGTGGATAGCTCTTCGTTAGGAAAACATGTCCTGTAGATTTGGACCCCCTAACGGCTTTTTTTTGAACTGCAGGAGCTGATTTTGACTCAAACTTTGAAAGAGAATGACGCAAGAAGGGGATGACGGATCATCATAATTTTTGGTGTGTAGATAGCTTAAGTGATGATTTACATAGCCATATGCCAATTATGCAAATCAATATCTGATTTGCTTGAAATTTCATCTGTGTTGGTAGAAGTCATTCTGAATGGAGTTTAAACTGTAAATGCCAACACAAAAATGGATTGCTCACTCCTTGACAAAGACTGGAGCTGATCAGTCGAAAATTTGGGTAAGTCCAATTTTTGTGTTGGCATTTACAGTTTAAACTCCATTCAGAATATCTGATTTGCATAATTAATGAGGACAGTTAATAGATCAGCTGAATTCTATTATAAGACTGTCAAACACATGACATATGTAACTGAGAAAGAGATGAATATCGATAGATATCAATTATGCAAATTGATACTTAATTTGCATAATAAATGACAAAATACTATAAATCCATAGTGGTAAATGATGGGGATTTCATTTTTGCACCATTTGGAAGTTAAATAAGTGTGGCCACTATTTGACACAAATCTTGCATAGAGGGCCTCATTTACATAATTTATGAGGAAATGGTACGATATCTTCTTTTGTGAAAACAAGATTTTCATACATTAGACAACTTGTGTTATTTTGGTAGAGAAGGTGATCGACTGATATGATTTATGCGAGGTCCTTATTTGCATGTGGGCTAAAAACGAAAACGTTAACAGAGACCACCGTCGCCATGGCAACATCTTTTTATGTTGCCAATCTTGTTTGATTTGGTGTTAAAAACAATAGTAGTGCTACAGTCACACAATGGAACAGCTTTTTGCGGTGGTTATAAGTTTGTGGTAAAGAGTTCACCGCGAAAACCGCACATATAAAACCACCACAAACATTTCTGCATTTACATTATCTCAGGATTTAGTGACAAGTCTTGATAATTTTTCTAGCCTGGCAAACTGATCGATCCCACATTTTGATTGACATGTGAGTCAACGTGTTGTCATGACGATGAAAGCCAGGGTACCACTCCCACCCCCACCCCTCCCTCGTGCGCACACATCGGCGCCACATAAGTCCACGTGTTCGTCTCCGGAGTGTATACCTCCACCGTGTTTAAGTTTGTTTTCCCGTCGTATCCCCCGATGGCGTACAGGCGGCCACAGGTCGACACGACGGCCACGCGGCTGCGCCGGTTGTTCATCGGTGCGACAAACGTCCACAGGTTGGTGGCTGGATCGTACATCTCAACAGAATCCAGAAAACCTACAGAAAAACATGGATCAGGTACATTTGTTGATACACATTTCTTAATAACATATGGTAAATTTGATGCCTTCTGTAAATAAAAGATACCTAATACACATCTGCTTGCTCAGAAGATTTGTTTTATTGACCAAAAATAGAAATACACCACTACAATGAATTTCAGTAAATTTCCCACCTATTAATTAAAGCATATATAGTGTGTCTATGATTTTTCTTTAAATTTGTATCCTGGTTTGTTATGATTTTGTAAAGGGCTCCCTTTATTGAAATCAGTTATTGTAAATGAAGGGACTACCCTAAAGTTCTTTTATCAGATTTTTAGATGTAGCAATTGTTCATCTGCGCTGCCATGTATTTTCAAGTTGCCATACCTTGTACCTGTTACAATTGTTGCTCAATAAAGTTCTTAAATTCAGAAATAAACAACAAACTTCGTTCTCTCTAAAAAAACATTTTAGAGCCATACCTGATCCGTCGTATCCGCCGCAGGCGTACAGTTTCCCATCCAGTCCCGCCACGCCGAGTCGGCAGCGTTTGGTCAGCATCGGTGAGATCAGACTCCACCGGTACGTGTGAGGGTTATACACCTCAACCTAGTTAACAAACAAACAAACAAAAAACTATGCTGAAAACATCCCTGGCAGAGCATGTTCTATCTTTAAGTACTGTAAATTCATTTAGTAGTGTTACAGTCACATAATGGAAACACCAGCTGTGAACATAAAACCACAGCAGTATTCACCAGTGAACTAGCCCCATACTGTAGTGCTCAAGTGCTTGTACAACTGTGTGGCCCAGGGGCTATAGACACTTCCCTATACACTAGATATACTAATGGTGAGGGAAGGACTTTTAACTTTTAACTGACAAGGAATAATACAAGAGGACATTTTCCACCACTTGCACACTATGAAAAAGATTCCTTATGTAACACTAACTGACCAGTCTAACTGGTCTGGACCTTTCAGCCTAGCGGTTAGCGCATGCGGTCTGTGGGCTGACGGGCCCGGGTTCGATCACCGGGAGCCAGGAGACTGCGCTACTTGCCTCTTGTGTTTCACTTATACAACATATTTTTTAATGTTGCACACTTAAAAATATTTTTTTATACAATATCTTTGTGATACATAACTTCTTCACTATGTTGCACAGTCATGGTACTTACAGAGTGGAATATCTGCAGCCCATCGTGACCCCCCAGAGCGTACAGCTGACCTTCAAACGCAGCGATTCCCGCAGCGCTGCGAGACCTGACCATCTGCGTCACCAGGTTCCATCTGCAGGGGGGGAACATCACCAATAATAAACATTTTCATATAGCCTGATGGTGTTGACAAATAAGAAGGTTCTGTTTTGCCATAACCACTGGTCACTCCATATAATCACTACTTCTTGCAAGGTTTCCATTGGATCACTCTTTGTAATGTTACCATACTCGCTCACTCGGTAGTTTATTCAATGGTTATAGGAACCAACCATGCCTTATGACACCATATACATCTCAGGACAAGTCACTTAAAATCCTACAATAATTATAGTACACAGTGTCATATATATAGACAGCAAAGTTCAAAATGTGGTTTGAATCTTGTTAAAGAAGTTAACTTACTTTCTGGTATCGGGGTCGTAACACTCCACACTACTAAGAGAAGATATCCCATCATACCCTCCACACACAAACAGTTTTCCTACTAAAGCCGCTGCCCCCAAAGCACTGTGGGAAGAAAAATCAGTCAAATGCATGTTTGAGAGAAAAGTATTAAAACCTTCTTTCACAGCTACATTTTGTTTAGGACAGCAAGTTTATAGATAAAGTTTGTCTTGTGTTTGAGCAATCAAAACATGCTTTATTTGCAATCTAAAATGTGCCTATTACTAGTAAGCTGTTTATCTAGATATCATACAATGATATATAATGAAAATAGAAAGGTACCATTTATAGCAAACAAATACATAATGGAAGAAGAAGAAACGGAGCAAAAACAATATGTTTCCCTTCCATGAAGATAAACATAAAAGCTTTCATAAATACTACTATATTATATCAGAATTTTTCAATACCTTCTCTTGCTGTTCATGCCTGTTGTTAAACTCCACATTCCTGTTGCTGCGTCAAATTCCTCCACGGTACTGAGACGCACTTCGCCGTCGTATCCACCAATAGCATAGAGCTTTCCCGCCAGCACGGCCACACCCACTCTGCTGCGGAGCGATGCCATTGGTGGAGCCAGGTCCCACTGCTGCAGTATCGGGTCAAACACCTCTACTGTACTCAACGACTCTCCTATGGGATAGTGAGGGGAACAACTTGAAGGCAATCAGAGAGATAGCAGACTTCACCCCCTTACCCATACAAACACCTCTACTTTACTCAACAACTCTCCTGTGGGATAAGACAATAAGACGATCAGAGAGATGGCAGACTTCACCCCACTTACCCATAATGTTTTGTGACACAGACAAAAAAATGAGGATGCAGAGCAATGCTGTATTTTGTACATGGGAATCTCAGAAATACAGACACACATACACAGACGCACAAAGACACTCACTGACAGATACACTCAGACAAGGTGTGAAAAATACTTCACTTTCCTGTACGCAACCTCCCATGATTATAGCATTTTGGTAGACATTCTGTTACCTACCTCAGCACACGCTTCCTCAGGACCAATACCCTTTCATCTACTTCGGTTACTAAATTACCCACAAACACTTAATGTAGAAATGCTTGCAGGGATTTAATTTTGCGGTAGAGAGAAAATGGAGTGTTCGCAGTGGTTTTGAGTTCACGTTTATTAGTGCTACTGTCACACAATGTAGCGGCTTTTCACTGTGGTTCGCAATTAGGAGTTTGCCACAAAAACGAACATAAAACCACCGCAAACATTTCTGCATTTACAGTAGTGAGTGAGTGAGTGAGTGAGTGAGTGAGTGAGTGAGTGAGTGAGTGAGTGAGTGAGTGAGTGAGTGAGTGAGTGAGTGAGTGAGTGAGTGAGTGAGTGAGTGAGTGAGTGAGTGAGTGAGTGAGTGACAGTTCTGACCTGCTTGTGTCAGCCCTCCCACGGCGTAGATGCGTCCCGGAATGTCGGTACAGCAGCGTGGGCGGAGTCGGCTGCTGAGCTGAGACCGGCGCTGGGGCATGAGGTAATAATCCTTGGCTTCATCCACAAGATCCCTGAAGAAAGTAGTGTAAAAACATGCAACTAGAAATTGTCTAACCATGATGTAGCTAATGCACATTTAGTGACTAAAAGCATTATTTTGACAGGTTAAACACTCTCTTGCTTAAGCCGGTGAAATACTGTCAATGACCTTTAGCCAAATTTGTTGATCAGTAGAAGATCGCTGAATTTCAACATTGCCTAAGGTGTCAGTGTCTGAAAGCCTGCAATTATGTTACATTGATGCCAAATGCTTGCAAGAGTCGAGTTCCTGCAAAACCTAAAATGTTATATTAGACAGGGCTCAGTCACCTGTGAACGTTGGTTGAGCCCAAAATATGCACAGTGGTCGAGAGGTTACCATGCATACTACATGCTACTGCCAAACATGTACTTTCGACCTTGCAAACTCATCAAGCAAGCTATATTACCTTGCTGTGTGATGCCATATTTAGAACTAAATCAAGTTACATGTGGCAACTGACCATTTTCTATATCCTGAGTATCCATCCATCTATTCATCAGTATCAGACTGGCTGTAGACAGAACGTACTGGACTTCTCTTACTCAGCCTCATGCATCACACAACGTGGGAGTCTCTAAGTCTAAACCCTCAATTCTTCAGAGTTGACTTGGGGCTGTGTGAGAGGATCTTTAGGCTCCTCAAGTGTACTTTTTTAACTAGAAAATGCAATTTGAGTGGCCTGGGTTTCTCCTTGCACAGTCCTGAGTCGACTCCAAGTTTACTAAATACACATGTGTAAATAGGGCCTATCTAAGTCCAAGCATCCATACAACTTCCTACCTGCACTGGTGTGAGCTGCGTACGAGCTCCTCCGTCATGACACGTTCGATGATAAACTGTGGCTTGAGAAGAGGGAGGCGAACCTTGGACATGAGGTCCACCAGGTCCTCTTTTCTTCTCTCCTCGTCGTGTCGTATCCACTGAATGGCTGCTTCGTACACCTAAGGAAAACATGTATGTTTTTTTTACATTTTGATATTTCTATAAATAACACAGCATGTGTGGTCTAGTAGAGAGCACAACTGCTGACAATGATGGTCATGAGTTCAAATTCAAGCTACTCATTTGACTTACATGCTACTTGAGACAGGATGCTAAGCCTTGGTGCACTATTTTTCTAGTGATTGTCAAAGAGCTAAGAAGAATTTTCGTATTGTTGGTCTTTCAGATCTCAACCATTAGAACATTAGCTTTTCATTAAGCTAAACTGGTTTGAAATACATTTCCATACCATACGAAATGCATGGATCTGACTGAATTTTCCAGAAACCACTATCATTCAAATGAATAATTTTCTAAATCCAAGATGACAATACCTGTTGATGGCTATAAGTCATACCTAGTGGGGTTTTTTTATTTAAAACCGCTGCAAAAAGCAGTTCCATTTTGTGACTGTAGCGATGTTATTGTTTCAAAGGAAACTCAAAAACACAGCGAACACTCCATTTCCTCCCCACCTCAATATCAAATCCCACTGAACATTTCTGCGAACAAACTGACCAACTCACTTCCTCCTCATGTTTAACATTGAGTTCATCCCTGGCCAGTAACTGCAGCACTTCTGCCTTCTGAAGAGAGAGGAATTCGTCGGACTTGTACACCTCGATGAAGTTCTGCTGCATGTACCTGTTGGCTGCCTCTGCTAGATTGTGACACATGTAGGTCTCAGCAAACCTCTTGACACCCAAACAATTGTTTGGATGCAACCTGTTAGATGAATAAAGAAAAATGGATACATATACTTGTAAACACTTGTTTCTGTTTTCTTATACCAACATGCTTTTGAGTTAGGCCCTGCAAACAATCATATACAATGAATACAGCTAATATAGGCAAAGAAAATCAAGTTAATGAAGATATCTAGGGAGTTTTGAACAATTTTGCTAAGAACAATAAATGAATAATCACATAGAAAGTGCTTTGTATAATTTATGCATTTACAATACATCAAGAATTGTAACAAATGTTTGAATAGTCTGATCATAATAAGTTTTTTTCTTCACATCTAAATGAGCTGCAGCATATTTTTCTAAGACTATTATTGTCAGTGTCTTATTCTAATACTATTATGTATAGTAATACTAGCAGAAGTTCCCATAGGGTTGGAGGGGGGGAGTCCATAAATTCTTTGTGAGATGGAAAGAAAAGGGGATAAGAAGGAGGGTAATTATAAAGGATATGTAAAAGGTAGAGAGGCCAAAAACACTATAACCTATCCTCTGAATATTTTACATGTTTTGTCAGTGACACAATGCCCCCTACCTATCCTCCAGGAAACTGCAGCAGGCCTCCTTGACAGGATGAAGCTGTAGGAAGCTGGCGGCCACCAGGAGAGACTGGACATTTGTGACGTCCATCTGCACCTGGCCGCAGTACGCATAGTTTACCATCGCTTCCAGGGCACTGTAAGAAAGACATCTGATTACTTAACATACAGTTTCTACTGTTCCCCCAGGCTTTCCACAAAGTTAAAAGGTAAAGGTGGTCCCATAGCCTTTTTGAGGCCACAGAAGCAGTAGGTCCATGGAGGATAAAGTGCTATGGAGGAAGCTCTCTGGATTGGTTTGAGCGGGAGCTCGAACTAAGTAAGTTAGTAAGTAAGAAGCAGTAGATAATGTTTTCCTCTGTCACTACTAGTCTAGGGCACTGTATTGACAGAGCTCATTCCTCTCCTTCCACTGTGGACATGTCTTTTACCTCCCCAATCAAAGTCAGGTACCCATTTTTACACCTGATGAGTGAAGTGAGGAAAATTTGTGTAAAGTGTGTTTCCCATTAGGGCACAGAATCAGCGGCATGTCACTGGAGGATTCCAAAACAGGACCTCTGGGTTCTGGGCCAAACACCCTAACCGTTACACCAACACGAGGCCACAAAGATATGTAAATGCTACTTAATATTAAAAAATCACCCTACAACTTTTACATATAAGAAACTTGGTATTTCATTTTCCACTGCCTTCAAAGAAAGGTATGTGGCAAATAGGGGTGGATACTGGTTCGCTGGACCTGATTCGGACCTTTATAACATCCAAGAATCAAGTCCAAAAAACCTGAAAGCCAAAAACCTGAGTCCAAAAAAAACTGAACAAAGTACAAATACATTTTTCTATTTTCTTTCATAAAAAGAGTTTTGAGTCTTCCCTGTGACAAAAAAGGCATCTAAAATAAGTGCAACAATCAAATATCAAATACTGGTTTATCTTGAAAGTCTTCTCACCAAGAAACTTTTATAGTCGTGCGTGTCAGTATTATTCTCTATGCTTAATATTGGTCTAATAAAACAAAACATCAACTGGACAGGATTAGGTCCAGGTTCAGGTCCGGACCTAAACTTGGACTTGGACCTAAACTTGGACTTGGACCTTATTAAGCCAAACCGGTATCCACCCCTAGTGGCAATAGTGTGACTTTACCTGGGTTCAATTCCTTGAATGCTGATCTCGTCTTGTTTACACTCTACCATGTCGTGTGTAAACATGGCCTGGAAGTACGGTATGGTGGCGGCCAGGACGATACGATGAGCCGTAAACTTGTGGTCACCAACCTGTCAAACATGAATGCCATCAGATTGAATATACCTCAAATGATATTTCATTTCCATCACAGCAGAAAGTTTTCATTCACAAGTTTGTCAGAGTAATTGAGGCCTTTCTTTCTCACTTGACTTGCATGTAGCCTTCTTTACAGGCCTTCTGGGTGGCACTGATGTTGAATTTTATCTGGGAGCGCTGATTCCTGATTTTCAATTTATCGAGGCAAGGATTCCCAGCAAAAGAACCTGGCCCCGAAAAGTTGAAAATTGTGAATCAGCGCTCCCCCAAAATTATCAACACCGGCGCTGCCCAGAAGGCCTGAAAACTTGCATGCAACTTGAAGGGGCTGCATTTAAGCTTAAGCTACTGTAATTTTTTTAAATACTTTTCAGTGGTTTGATTTCACAATAGGAGGAAAAAGGAGATTTTTGCTGTGCTTTAAATTGGTGGTTGAAACACGAAAAAACATGGCAGATTTGGCTGCAGGATCCCAGCTATATCTGACCTGATGAACTGACATGACTTAAGCCATACTTGAACACAAAACATATCAAGAGTCAGCAGAGGCTGGATTGGACATGGGGGTTGGGTCAAATAAACCTGGATTGGTTGGGGTTGGGTCTGTTGAAGCGAATCAGTGAATACGCGGTTGGTCAAAAGCTGATTTAGACCTCTTCCACCTCCCTCCACCTTTTTTTAATAACCCATTTCTTTTGCACTGTCAGCGAAGTCCACCAAAAAAGGTAACGACCTTTCAGTCTAATACAGTTTTCTCACGCGACGTACATGATAGAATAAAGACGAGGCCAATGAGGCAAAGAAGCAAAAATAATGTACAGATTTAGTTTTCCTCCTAAATCACATTAAGTTTTAAAATATGATATCCAAGTATCAATGTAATGCACAGAAAAGATGCAGCAATTTAGAGCTTTGTGGACCGATCCCATAGTCCCCGCCCTCATTCGTCAAAACGTAGAAATGCAAAATAAAAACATAGAGACGCAAATATTTGATGGTCATGCAGCCACTTCCCCATTGGTCTATTCCCCAATTATCAGGCAATCATTGGCTAAACTGCTAATTGTGATTGACGGTTAGGATCGGTCTATTGTTTGCCACAAGGGCCACGTTATCATTCTATCATGTCCGCCGCGTTAGAAAGGTCTACACCTGCTTGGAGATTAGTGTAGTTTTCTGTAAACAAACCAGCTGAAAGCTACGCGTCAGTGACAACAAGAAAATGCTTCACCCGGCTACGCCCAACTTAGCTAACTATCGACTAAACGCACTTGTCAACCTCGTTCCAAGCAAGTGGACAGACCTTTAAGGTTACGTCGCACAGCTTGCCCTGTCGTCTGATGTCCTGCATGAGAGAGTAACCCTGAGAAGAGAAGTCAGAAGCTCGGAACATCACGACGTCGTCCGCAAGGTCCGCCATGTTGGATGACCTCGAGGTCACCGCGCGGTGTATACTGGGAGCATAACAGGTGGTTTTGTTTGGCCCAAAACAACTTACTTTTTGACGATTTTGAATTATGTTTTTTGAGCGGACGCACACGAGAAATTGATTCCCTTATGAAATATCCGTGCATGTATGATAAATCTACATCAATAATCGCTAATAAAAGAGAGAAAAACACTGTAACGTTACATCTATTGGCCTGTACAAATCATATTTCAAGATTCTACACAAGTTTTAGTATAGTCCATGCTGAATAACTAAACAAATAACACGGTAACAGTAACTCAGCTTGCCATATAAGGACGACATGCTGATACATTCTCTCGGAAGGTACGTAAACATTCTTGCCCGAGCAGACTTATTTACTTCAGTATCACCTACACACTGAAGGAAAAGAAACAGAACAGTTTTTAAAAAATTCTCAACTCAGAACAGTTTTCAGGCGGCTGTCATGTGATCAGCTATTATGACGTCACCAGACAATTATCTACCTTTCCACACTCCGTTATCGGCAGGTCTGACGAGAGGCAGCTTCTTTGCAGTCATCTGAAAGTAAGTCATTCATTCTCTTATAACAACTAATTTTGTATAGTTATGAGTTTAAGCGGCACAAAAATGTAAAGTAAGAAATCTGGTAGTTATGCGTATGCTCTATCTCCATTGCGTAAGAGGGGAAACAACATCGATGAACATAGAGTTGGTAAAACGGGGCTGAGGGGAACTCGTTGGTTTGAGCCAAAGTAAATATCATTGGTCCTGCAAGATCATGACCACCGTGTCAGAATAACGCACGGTATCATAATGATATTTTTTACATATTGCCTAATTCTGCATATCATGAAACTGTAGATTTGCTGTGCATATCAAAAACAAAACGACGAGAAATATCGCCTTGAGGCCGTAGGGACAGTGAATTATTCCCCACTGTATCTACGGCACTATATTGGAAGGCGAAGCCCATCCCTCTCCTTCCCCTACCTTTTACCTCCTCAAGCTAAGTCACGTACCCAATTTACACTTTAGACGGCGTCAAAGCCAACCTGCCTTGTCATGAGCTTGTTCTGTACGTGTCATGAGTTATGGAAATGTATCCAGTGGAATGAATTACAAGTGGTGTTCAATGTCATTTACGCTATATCAATTTTGGAGCAAATGTGAAAAAAGTATGATTTTAACTGCTCAAAGCAGAAAATATGGGTTTTGCCTTGATGAAAATTGCAGGTATATATTCATATCTAGTTGTAAAAGATGTATGCATATACACACGCAGTGACTATAGCCTGAAGAATATTTTCTACGTCATCCAGTGCATGTGCATGTAACTCAGAAACAGACAATTAAGCGTCCCTTTTCTTTTGCCATCACAGGGTGTGGCATCCTCAAGTGGCTGGCAGTATCAAACAGACGTGTTTGCAGTTTGTGTTATATCATAAGTAAGTGTGTGTGTATGTGTGTGTATGTGTGTGTGTGTATGTGTGTGTGTGCGTGTGTGTGTGTGTGTTTGTGTGTTTCTCTGTCAACAATGGGTGAATGGGTGTATCCCTACAACCAGCTTTAATGTCATTTTGTATGGCTTCTGATTAATTTGTTATTTTACTTCCAGGACTGGAGATCAGAGTGAGGGAAGAAATCATAGGGGTGTGGTGTACATTGATCCATGCGAGCCCGTCCTTCCGGCCCCCAACATAGCCTTTCAGACAAGGAGCAGGAACGACGGCGTGTCCAGCAAGTCCTTTAACTTTAGTGATAAGATATGCTAACGAATGATTCGGCTCATAATAGTAAAAATACAAATAGCAAACAAAAGAATAACAAACTTTCTCAAATATCTGCAGCAAATACAAACAACTAAAATAATCTAGAGACACTTTGCAAAGTTGGTGAACGGCATGAGCTTAAAACGGGGGTATTTTTTACGTACCAGTATTCCTGTCGTTCCATTCGACCCCTGGCTAACATTTTTTATTACTTGAAAAGTTTTGCATTCCATATGGATCTAGCCTTGCTATTCAAAACAAAACATTGATATCATGAATACTTAAATCCTTATAGCTGTAGTCATTTGTCATATAATTGTTCCTTTACACATCCACATTTTAAGCCACCATGCAATGTTTTCTCAGATCTACAAGACTTTTGAGATCGCACAGCATTCTTTTCGTTCTCCTCTTGACATCTGTCCCACGGAACTCAGCAGACAAATCACAAATTTCCAAACTGCTAGCTGTGGGATGTGACGTTGAACTCTACCCTTCAGAACCTAGTGTCTCTAGCATATCTTGTGACAACAAAGGATTAACCCGAGTTCCAGAAGCATTGCCAGACACGCTATTTGAACTTCATCTTCCCAACAATGCCCTGACTACCTTTCCGTGCATAGCACTACCCTGGGTGAACAAGCTGAATCTTAAAAACAACAGCATAACCCATTTCCCATGGATATGTTTGAAATACATGCCCAGGCTATATGAGTTGTATTTGTCACATAATCAGCTTTCCTGTATCAGTCTTTACCCTGTCAGGTCTTTCCTGCATAATTTGATAAGGGTAGACTTTTCCTATAACAGTCTGAGGACCGTGTCATTGTGTGATCTAGGGTTCGACATAACGACGGATAAGGTCATACGATACAACCCGATACTGGAAGGCAATCCCTTTCACTGTAGCTGCCGCATAGCATGCCTCATCGACGCCGCTGTAATAGCAAAACAGTGCAGCGAAAGACCATCAGAAATATGCGACGATTTCTTTGAGAAAAGTACTATCATACGCGCGATGGATAGAGATCAGTCTTTGTTCCGATGTGAAACACCTCCTGAACTGGAGAACGCAGAGTTGTGCACACTAAATGTCACATCATTTTGGATCAAAAATGGCACTGGTCTAAAGAACTTGATGGTCCCGCAGGGACCCTGTTCTCTAGACCATGTCTGTCCCGTTGAAGGTCATGAGTTTACAATGTCAAATGTTGCCACTTCGTCCAATAGTAGTTTATATACAGGGCTGTCTTCACAAATGACTGAAATGAAAGAAGGCAAAATTCATTTTGCATCCCCAAAAGTGAGTTATCTGCTAAACAGTTCTGGTGTTACCTTCTCAGCAACAAAGACATCTGGTTTCACTACAACAACATCATCGATATTGAAACAAACAGTAGAAAAAGAAGATAGCATACATTATACGTCTATAACAGACATACCGCACACCACAGGCAGTTCATCTCCACAACCTGTTGCCGCGGCATCAGAACGGATGCTGACGACTTTAGTTCTTGTAGTGACGAGCTTTGTGTTCTGATGTTAGCCGTGTGTTCGGCAATGGTTAGGAATCAACCTGACAAACATGGCCCTGTTAGTCACATGAACAACATAGCTGCTGGCCAAGCTGTTATCCCCCAAGTTAACGCCAATCAGAACGGTGAGGGTAGCAACGAAGAAGGCTGTAGCAATGGTGCAAATCCAGACTCGGAGTCCTGTATGCAGGAAACTGCGTCGGGTAGAATCGTACCTTATGCAGAGTCGACTCTTTTTGATGTACCCCAATATGGCCTTGAAGGGGTTAAAGTTCAAACGACTGAAAACCTCAGCAGTAAGGAAACATTAGGTTCTACCATTGGCCAAAGTACACCAGACTGTGAACATATTTATCATAATGGTGAAGTTTACCATGACGATGAAGCTGGTAAGATAGAGCCTCATGCCACTGTTTATGACGAGGGAGGTGTTGTTTCTTCTGGCAAAGATGACTAAACGTTTTGTTTTGTTTGACATCACCTTGGCTTTTCTCAAAGTGTATTCAAAATTTCTGTCGACTCACCTAGTCTTGATAAATGTAATAAGTAATATGTCCTGTTATATGACTGAGTCATGAAATCAGCTTGTTGAGAATAAGTTTGAAAAATACAATATTGCATAATTGTAATAATGTAATTTTAATTAACGTTTTTGAATGGTTTGACACTTGATACATTGGGAGGCACCCAGCAAGTAATTGGAGGTGATGATTTCATCCACTAACTCTATAGCTACTTGTAGTTCTTGTGATTTGTCGTATCATAATGCAAAGTTGTTTTTCTAGTTTATAAGTTAGGAAACAAAAAATGACACAAAGACATCTAAGGAATCTAAGATGATTTGAACATATATTTTGTCATGTACAGTTTCAATTCAGACGCATTAATCAAATATAAACAGTAAGTATAAGATAATGATTCAAAAGTGTCAAGCTTATTTTGTTATGTATCAATCACATGTATTCCATCGTAATCACACACAAGAGACTATAGTAAGAATGATCCCAAGAACATTTATCTAAAATCTACATGACATGAAAACATTTTATGTAAGTTAGATGATGAATAAAATTAGAATAATGACTTTAAGTGCTCATTGGCTATTGAGCAGCTTCTTCATGTAACATTTTTGTTTACATCTACAGGATCTGGGCACCATTGCGCATGTGCATGATTGAATTTAGTAAGAAATTTACTGGGCAGGATGTTGTGTATATGAACATGTGACAGGGGGTAGGCATAGGTTTCCCAAAGATAATGGTACAGCCATCCACCGTTGCATTAGGAGAAAACATCTGTATCTCCTTCTTCTACACATCTTGAAAAGAATCTGAACCTCTTCTTAGACGTTCCCCAACACATAGCTCTCTCCTACAAGAAAAGGAAGCCGTCTTATTGTGATGTTTTGTGATTGATCGATGTATCTGTTGGGTTCGTCAATTCCCATGTACTAAGATCATTTTAACTGTGCGTTGATTTTGAAACCGTTCAAAATGTAAACGTATTGAGAATTAATAAATCATATACTGCTTGATTTTACATCTCCTCTGTTTCAGTCTTGATCATGAAACGTTATGTCAGAATGGCTTTCGTTAACGATACTGATGGTATCTTCGTCCTTCACTGAGTCCATTTCTACAAATTTGGAACGACTGATAGAAGAATGTCTATATTTGAGTATAATCTTAATTGCAATGGCAAGCGCCAATCCGATTACAATGCCGCCAAAGACAGCCCCAACAATGACTGAAGTGTTGGGGCCGGAGTTGCAAATCAGTTCAAGTTGGTCCACACTGGTCCTGTGTAACGACCTGCCGCGCATCAGAACTGGACCTGCGCAGATCAGCTCTCCCGCGAAGGCATCCTTCCCATGAGCCCACGCGACAAAATCGCTTAGTGCGCAGTCGCAGTTGAACGGGTTGTCATACAAATCAACTTTTTGCAGAGAACTCAAATTATAAAAGACGTCAGGGGGAATGTTAGTGATCTGGTTAGAAGTGATGGAGAGCTCTTCAAGGTTCTTGAGATACCGTATTGAGGCGGGTATGTTTGTTAAGTTGTTATGGTTTAAAGAAAGAATTGTAAGACTTCTCAGATGTGAAATGTCATCAACAGACCGGATGGCATTTCCGTAAAGAAACAATACTTTCAATGACGACAGACCATCGAATGTGCCGTCCCATATTTCCTCTAGCTGATTATGATTCAGATGAAGTTCCTCAAGACTTTTCAAGGAGGAAAAGACGCGCGGAGGTAAAGATTTTAGGGCGCAGTTTCCAAGAAAAAGATGTTTTAGATTAACCTGTTGATCAAAAGCATCTTCTTCAATATTTTGCAGGCCATTAAACTGTAGTTCCAATGTTTCAAGATTTATAAGAGGTTGCAGGTCGTTCTTTGATATATTGTGTATGCGGTTTGCATACAGCAGTAGCGTCTGAAGGCTAGGTAGGGCAAGGGTTGGCCACCCTTCTAGGTAGTTGTGTGCAATGTTTAGATATTTGATTTTCCCTTGAAGGGGAGGAACACTATTCAGCTTGTTGTATCCGAGATATAGTGTCTCTAGATTTGGTACATCACGAAATACATCATTGTCTATGAGGGTCATCTCGTTGTCCTGCATGTAAAGATGCTTCAGCTTCTCTAGATCTCGAAAGGGTGCGTTTTGCAGTGATCCAATGGTATTGTAAGCAAGAGAGAGATTTACCAAGTTGGACAATCCTGCAAATGCACCTGGCTCTACATTGGAAACTTCGCTGTGATGCAACATCAACGTTTCAACATTTCCCAGCCCCCTGAACATGTTTGAACTAAGCGATGAGAACTTGTTATGATCTATGAGAAGGGTTTTCAGCCCACTCTCTATTCCAGAAGAAACCAGAGCTCCCCTAAATGTGTTTAGCTCGTTATTTCTGACACTCAAGAAGGAAAGGGAGGTGAGTGGGCTCAGCATCCCGGCTGGAAGAGATGTTAACCTGTTTCCGTCTAAGTCAAGCGTCACAAGGTTGCTAAGACCACTGAATGACTGTACAGTAAGAGAATCAATACGGTTATTGGTAAGATTCAGAACTTGTAAAGTTGTGAAGTTACTTAAAGAGTTTGCTGGAATGAAAGTGAGATAGTTGTGTCCGAGGTTGAGTTGATCTAACTCGGGAAGTTGTTGGGGTGACAGCTTGTCCAAGCTCGCGATCCGGTTTCCGGCCAGGTCCAGGGAGTTAATCGTTTCCGGAAACCCCTCAGGTACGACGGATAGGTAGCGGCCACACTGGGCTGATCTTATGCTGAAAAGGAAAATATTTTAACGTTGTCTTGTCGAGATTGTTATTTTGAAGCATCATTAGAATACACAGTTTTAGATCCCGTTCACATTGGGGTTTGTAAATTTGGCTTTAGGGAGGGTTTATTAACTTGGATTTAGGAAAGTTTTGTAAAATTTGACTCTGACTTTTGTCTCGAGAGTTGGACTGAGGCAGTTTGAAAGTTACTCTTCGCAAACCCTACTTCACATTCACGAAATCTAAGTTTGATTGAATTAGACCAAAATCCAAATTCAATTTGATAAACTCTTCCCAAATCCATTCTAACAATTCACAATGCGAATGCTAGGACGTCAGATGGTCTCTTTCAAAGAGAATGTAGAAAGACTAGATTTTGACATTATAGCAAGTAATACGACATATCACCGCGGGATATCTAGTGCCAAACAAACAAACAAACAAACAAACAGACCAGAACACGTGTTTGTTATTAGCACACTGAAAAGTAACGTTGCTAAGTATCACAATGAAAAGGTGAGAACTAAAGCTACTTACCTCGGACAGGAGCATTTGATAGGGCAGGTGTGATGAGTCGCCAGGTGCCCCAACTGAAGTGATGACATCAGCGCCAGGAATATCAACGTCAGATACATGGTCTAGTACGGTCCCTGTCGAGCCTGAGTGCCGATATACTATATAGTGAGCACAAAAAAAAGTAGAATTTTAGGACCCGTTCGCACTTGTGCTTATAGTCAAGTCCGCATGAGTTGCGTATCAACATTTTTTTGGTCCAGGTAAAGTTTGAGGAAAGAAGTTGTCCCACTGACTTATGACTTTACCTAAACTATAAAAAAAAATGTTGATACGAAATTCGTGTGGACCAGAATATACACAAGAGTGTGAATGGGCCGAAAGGAGGTTCACGGATCCAACTGCGCATGCTCAGGTCAAAGGTGAAGGCCCATGTGACATAAACAAAACACATCTGGACATTGTTATGCAAACCGACCGACGGAGACATATACATCCGGACATGTACAAAGCATGGTCGATAAAAGAACTGTTAACAAGTTTACCTTTGACCTCCACATGCGCATTTGGATTCGTGAACAGGCTTATTACGTTCCTGTGCGCCTTGGATCATTTTGTACCGAATCTTTTCTTCACATCCTGCAATACTTACCTATCTTAAGTAATGTTTTACATGTCTTTTGAATTCCAATGGACGTAACGATACGTAACACATTGTATATCTGCATTGTATCTGATAAAGCCGTTTACGTATCATTCACCCCTCATGTAACAATTAAACAAACGCAGCGGGTTAGGTAAATGCATTATGTTTACCTTCTCGAATGATCAGTACACAACCAGCGCGAGATAAAACGTTCCATCACGTCCAACACAAGAAAGTTCCATTGTTAAGCTGGTCTGAAGTAAATGTAAGAGGATAGTAACACAAAGAGAAGTGCTTTCTGGGTTTTTTGACGGCATCGTGTATTGCGATGTTAGGGCCCTGCCATACTTGAGCGTATATTCAAGTGCGCATGAAGGTTGAGGTTTAAGGAAAGTTTTCTACGTTATATTGACCCACCGTTGTGCAGCCTGGTTATCGAACCAAGAAAATTACTTCTTGGGCTGAAACTTCAATCTTGACCAAAAACATGTTAATACTCAACTAATTCGGGCTTGTATATACGCACAGGTGTGACAGGGGCTTAAGGTTACGACGCTGATAGATGCTTCCTTTTTTGAGCTTCTTGTATTCTTAATTCACGAATTTAAGATTGTTTGACGGTGCACTTTCAAATGTCAATGGTTAGAAGTATGTCGTGTATGACGTTTAAAAGCCTTACAAATACGGGGCTGATACGAGAAGAGTTCTTATATCATACAGTGCTAATAGAATTAATGGCGGTCACACGCTCAGGCTAAATTCGACTTAAGCTTCGGTCACATTTGCACCGGTACCCGTAGGGGTGTAGCGACGACCTGGCCCCGAAGCCACAAATTTGCCCCGATGGACTGCCAGACACCGGAAGGCAACCTCTCACGATTAGCTTACGGCGTCTATTTGTTACCGGGTCCCGGGTTGATTTTAACTTCGCATTTACAAATCCCAGCGGCCCGGCCGTGCCCAAACATAGTCCGTCAGCCGCAGGGTGTCCCACGGGGTATGTAGGTGTCACGCCCGAAATTGCACACAAAAAAACAGTTTTCAGTTGTGACCGTAGCATTATCAAGCGTAGGATGCAGACTTGAGCATCACTCAAAGGTAATGTGTGGCGTTCCATACCTGTAAAACCGGAAGAAGTCTTGCAGAAATAGACAAGTCTGTGACGAGCACTAGGTTGTGACGGCCGCACGTGCAGTGTTAACCCTTGTCCTGCAGATCCGAAGAAATAAATAGTGACCTAGTACTGGTCAGTTTAGTGACCGGTCAGCAAAAGACACACCATCATCGACCAATCACAGCCAGTCTCTTATCGCTATGTTTTCGATACCCTTTTAATTGGACACACAGCGTGTTGTCTCTTCCCTTCAAACAGAGATTGTCTTCTATTTGTTTTACACTCTCTGAAAAGGACCCGAATGAGAGTGACAAACTTTAGCAATTTTCTTTAAGCTTTATCAATGAAAGGCAACATAGTTTGGCATACTTAGATTGGGACAGAAATTTCTGCATCCGACTTTTATAACCTAAGCGTGCTTTTTATCAATTCGATCAAACAGTTTGTTTTTAGTTACGTGATCTTATCTCTATGTAGACCTTTGGTCCCAAAAATCGACCCTAAGAGCACTTTTGAAGAAAAGCGTATAAAGCGACATGGGGGAGCAAAGGTCTCAAAAGCAGCCCGACCTGACGAGTAAGCGTTTATTAGTGTCTATGTGACAGATCAGTGAAATAAGAGTAACCCTGTTCTTTAAGGCAAATGTCTTAGTATGAATGCTGTAGATGATTGACTAGAGAATCCAAGTGATGTGGCCGTATTGGATCTCGGAGCGAAAGATGAACAAGAGTTCGAAGACCTCATACCTCCGTAAAATATCCGGAGTTACTGTTATATCTTGTTTAATTGTGGTTTATTGATTATAATAACAAGATTAACATAACATGTGTCAATCAATGCCTGTCACTCCATGGTGAACGTGAGTAACATATGGGAAATCTTTAACTGCGAGAACACAGACAGACAGAACCAAAACAATACCTCAATGTGAATAATAAGTGCCTTCTTTGACTTGAAATGTCCGTCAGTTTTATAGGCCAAGGTTTCAAACTTTATTGATAATACGACATGGCAGACTAAAGAGTCTGAATTGAGTACGTATTTACAAGTAAACTCACATTAAAAGCAATATCGTTATATACATAATTATTCCTTGTACGATTTAAAGTTTCTAATACGTTATAGATATACAACACTGAAAATGATGCAAGAACCACCGAGATTGTAAACATTACTTGTTACTGTAGCAAACTGTTGTTCAGTAGTTAAGACTCATGACCTCGATGGTCTTAGTGGCGTTACGACAACTAGCAGTAGTGATCCGTGCCCATTCTGTTCTCAGCCGCTCTAATACGTTGTACTGTGCCCAGGCCACGCTGTCCACGCCTTGTTACTAGGCCAAGGTTGATACATTGGATAATTCTACCATCTCTGAGCTCAATTTCCTGTCACTCCCGACACTCTGCTCGTTTTCCCCATCACACCCTGTCACTCATTGGTGGACGTGCCTAGATATAAAGCATGTGAAGATACAGACACACAAGCATATATACATACAAACTCATTCAAACCAAAACCTCTTTACAGTGGTAAAGAATGTAAGTTGTCTACCGTTGTTAACACTGGGCAGATGCTGTAAAGAAGATATTTGGTACATTGCAGCCATGAAAAAGAACTGTAAAATCCAGATATTCGTACACACGGGCATTTCGCAATTGTCACAACGTGTTCTAGAACATCATTTACATTGTTGTAGCGTCGCTGTGGAACAGCAACCAAACACAACAACACTATTGAGCATGCCGCACGTGCATTTCTCAAGCTTCTCGTTGTGTGAAGCCTATTTTGCATATCCCGTTTGATAAGATGGGTGTGTTTGACAAGGCCGCGTCAGCCTTCTTCACAGTAGTACATACCCTGTCATTGCTCAGGCCTGGCGGTAAGAGATGGATCGATGAACCCAAACTGAACGTCACTGTTCATGAAGGGAAAGTTGGTCGCCACAGTCAAAGCAAGTATGTGGTTACCCTTCGTCACGGTAAGGAAAAGCAGCAGACAAAGAAGAAGAAATCGGATGGTCTAGTCTGGGAGCATGCTGCCGTATTCTCCCATTGGACACCGACAGATCCATTAATCCTGAAAATTCGCAAGGCGAAGCGGTGCAAAGACGCGACCATCGCCGAGCTTCCCATCGATGTTGCCGCCGCACTTGCCTCGGTGGACGGCTTACCAAACCGATGGTGGTACGCCATAGAGAGAATAGACAAAGCTGGTCGTCAAAAGGAAGAAGTTTTCATTCAAGTCACGATCACTGTGGATGGATCGGGGGTGAAAAGTGGCTCTACACAAGGTAGGGAGCGTATTTCTGTTTCTAAACATTGGAGTTTGTATGTTGTTAAGCTCCTCTGTCCGTACAGGACAGCTGCCTTGCCAAAGTGAAGACTTTGTTCTGACAACCTCTGGTTTACATATAAGGCCTGGCGACATACAAAAATTACATCTTTATTGACATTTAAAGAATATCTTTAAGTACACGTGGAATTATCTTTTTGTTGAAAGTTGTTTTAATCAAACATGAAAATGACATGATTCTACTTAGAAATAATGGCAAAGTGTGAGTCAAAATGAATGGTTCGGCCGAACCGGCGTTCGAAGCACCGTAGGTTCCACCTTCTATGGAACAGTTTTACGTTCAAAGACTAACGTACCTAAAACACACGTATACGAATATTTAATCATTTTATTCAGCCCCTGCCAAGCCTGCTAAGGAGGCTGCTACGAAAGCAGGACAAGAGACCCAGCGGTCTACGCAGGACAACTCACCACAGCCCGAGTCCGCGGCCGACGACACTGCGGTCGCGAAGGCATCGGACAAGACCGCCCATGGGGAGGAAGATGTCGAGGGCCACTCTCGAGACAAGGACGAGGAGGTTCCACATGTGTCGTCTACCGTCGACGGTCACACGGGCGACAATGACTCCGGACGGGGTCAAGGTAAGAGGCGTCATAGATCTGTTGCTGTTTCAATACATTAACTTCCTTTCTTTGTACATAGAATTTAAAATCCTTTTCTCAGTGGTACATTCAATATCAGGCAAATAACCATAGAACTATAAGTAGAATACAAAATGTAAAATTGTGAAAAACAGTGAATCGTCCCTCTATTCGAATTCAGACTCGACCAGGCCCTCCGAGAATACCGTCACGACGGCAGGGCAAGAGAACCAAAAATATACAGCGGAGGAGACAGAAGTGACGACAGTATCCACGGACGTGGAGGTCGCACAAGTGCCCGCTACTGAGGTTGACTCCGGACGGAGCCAAGGTAAGGGATGTCTGCTGTTCATTCTGTTAATGCTTGATAGACTATTTTATTTTTGGAAACGGTTTTCGGGAAGTGTTCTTAAAATGCATGTAGAACGGGCCTAACATGAAAATACGTGTCACTGATTTTAGACCCCGCAAACCCTGCCAATGAGACAGCAGAACAAGATAAGCCCTCTACCAAGCGAGGAGTCGAGCCAAGCCATGAGCGCCGCCCCTCAATTTCCCAGGAAGGAGAGACGGGAACGTCAGACAGCAGCCGCCGCACGGACAGCTCACCACCGTCCGCAGCCGGCGATATCACTGACGTCAAGTCAAAGCAGCCTTCATCGACAAGCCTGACATCCAGTCCACCTGCCTCATGCCACACACCAGACCAGGCCGGTACAAGTGGCCATGGTGAGGGAGATTTCAAGGCGGATTCAGAGCGCCACTCCCGCAACAAGGACGTGGAGGTCCCACAATTGTCATCTGCAGTCGACGGTCACACGGGCGACAATGACTCCGGACGGGGTCAAGGTAAGAGGCGTCATCGATCTGTTGCTTTTTCTGTACATGGACTCTTCGCTAACGTCCTTTAGTTGCAAATAGACCTTAGAATCATCTCTCAGAGGTAACTTGTATTTATCTCGGAGAGAAAGATACTACGTTCTATGTGAAATGAAAGACGGCCCAAGCAGGTACTAATCGAAATAGAAATAAGATGCGGAATGCAGAATAAAACATTGTGAACACAGCCATAAGAAAGTGAGACTTAATTCTTTTCAGACCCAGCTTCAGAGACAGCTATGAAGGCATCACAAGAGATGCCAGTACCCCTAGAGAACATGAAGGACGTGGTGACAGTGTCTGAGGAAGAGAATGCCCCACCGGTTTCCGCTACTGTGGTTTATCCCACAGGGGACAGTGCCTCCCGACGGGGTCAAGGTATGAGGCGTCCCAGCATAACAGTCTGTTCGTCTTGTTAATACACTTGACGTCATTTACTTGTATAGGTCATGATATTCCTATCAGAGGGAAATACATGCCGTCTTTAACAAGGCAATTGCTAGTACTAGTACATGAAATTGATAGCAAACAAAGTATTACAGAACAAAAGGTTACAGGACCTGGTGTTACCGAATAAAGCATTGTGAAGAACAGCAACTACAATGTGAACTTTCATTCTATTCAAACTCAGCCAAGTCCAATGATGACGAGACGGACACTGACGGTGCTAGTGAGACGGCATCTTCTACACAGGGAGGAGGTGTGGCTCTTCCAACAACCGACACAGCTCCCCGCCACGCAGATGCAGACGACCCGCACTATGAAGAGATGATGTCATCGATCGACGATCTGTGGGATGACCTCATCAATAAGAGAGAGTACGCCGATGAACTTCAAGTCTACGCCGACTCACTCAGATCAAAGCTCGCCGCCACCGCTCCACACGTCCTGAACTACACGGTTATCAAGAACCTGGCAGCGCAAGTGCCCGTGTGCAAGTCTTACAACTTACCTCAGACAGGAGGTCTGAGCTTAAAAGATCTTAAAGTCATCCAAAACACCCTGACCAACTCGTTGAAAGATGAGGAGAATCGTGCATGGTACCTAAGGAGATGGTACATTGAGGAGATGTGCAATGTGGCTCTGAAAGAAGCTCCTCAAGTACTGGGTGCACAGGACTGATGGGTAATTTAAACGTTTACTTTTATGCCTTTACCAATGATAATTGGATATTGAACCCGAGTTCTTTAGATAAGGATGAATCGGTACTGTTAATATCCGTTTACATAAATACGTGTTCCCGTCCCAAAGGAGGTAACAAATACAACATTCAGGACAAGTTTTGTTCTCCATCTTGGTTTGGTTCCTGGTGTCACTAACGCCTCTGGGGGATTTCTTATGCTAGGGTCACATTTCCTAACCGAGGCCCGGCCGGGCTGTTTGCGGAAACGAAAAATCAAAGTGTATGTCCATACATTTGCACAAGCTATGCTCTAATATGATTTTAGGTACGTTTTGTGTTTTTGTTGTCTTTTATATCCTACTTTTCATTCCCGTAAACAGCCCGGCCGGGCCCCGGATTGGAAATGTGACCCTACCATTACTCGTGCTCCAGTCATTTGGGTACATGCACATATCGTACAACTGCTCAGACTATAGGTATCAATGGTGTCCCCTAGCGTTTGATATAATACATTCAGCCACAAGGCCCCGAAATTCCTGCAACAACTACATGAAGTTGCCAGATAGAACTGCAGAATACGCTTTTGAGGCGCCGAATTCCTAAGAGTGCTTGAATCCCCAGATGTTTAATCATATCCCTGTCCCAATACTTCTGTTTTTGTTGTGTATGTGTGTTACATGTAAATGTATTTTTTTTATATTCTTGGCAAAGATTTTTATCCTGTTTCAGAAGACCAAGAAAATAGTTCATGAAACTGTATGGTAAGAGCTACGCTCGTTGTGTGATGGCCTAAAAACAGTATATTTTGTATATACCAGCATTCCAAGAATAAAAGACTAAACAAAGGAAAGTTACGTTCATAAGAATCTTTTTTCACAGTGGCTTTATATTTGTGTACTTTTTTAAACACTTTTATTATGCAGAAGAAACCATTGTAAAACATCAAGCAGTGCACGATATTAGCTATTCCATATCACACATTCGGTAACATCTAGATGTATGTACAACTTAGTGAATAAACTTGTTATTGGAACACTACACTCAATAGCTTTTGTGTCACAATGTATACATTTCATATCATATATGGCTACGTTACATTTGACAAATACCTAGAACATGGACCCCTAAGCTTCCCACCACTCATTATGCATCAACAGCATTAGACAGCTTCAACGATGTACATGTTACTCTTCCTCTGAAATCAAAAGTCTTCAATCTCCTATATATAGCTATATATTTTGTAGATGCCTCCCCTCCCCCCATAATACAGTTACCATGTAATCTTAAGTTGTCTGAAGACGTGCTAGTCCTAGCATCATTCCATTCTAGTCTACATGTCAACAGATTTACAGAGTCAACATGTTTATAGTAAGTTTATATAACTTATCCGGAAGTAAATTGCCTGATGTCAGAGCGATCCCTCATCACAACCTTCTAATGTTTTTTTCGTCTCCGGGTCAAGAAGCATCAGCCCACAGACGATAGCGTAGCCGGCAGTCACTAATAAAACTTTGATGATCCTGAAAAAGATAAAACGCTACTTAGATAAACACAATCTAGTGGTCAATGTTCACGTAGAAGAGCGGGCCATGGAGATTACGGAAGAAGAAGAGATGGAGAAAAGAGGAAGGGATAGAAAGAGGGATGGACGTAGGGAATACTGTAATTCCTGTTTCTTTCACTGTAACTTACGTTTACTGTACCTCTGTACCGTGAAATTACCATCACAGTAAGAGAGCCTGTTGTAATTATTTATGATTTCTTCATACATCCGGCGTTCTGAAATGACTTGCCACCACCGTGAACTTAAAGTGTCAATTTTCCTTACACCGTGAAATTTTGCTACCGTGAAGAAAAAGTGAATTACAATATATTACAACGCTGTCGACTGTTGTGAATGTTGTTATTGAAATGTATAAGAGTCGCAGTGATTGGTATCGGCGACAGGAAACAAATATCAGAGTCGTTGAACGTTTTAAGTGAACCATAGATCTAAATACTGGATTCTCAAGTTAACTCACCTGTCGCTCCTCCCGTGTAGCTCACGTGACAGGATCTCTAAAAACGTGACGTAGAGAAGTGTGCCTGTGGCCAGCCCCTGTAACACCCCGCTCAACACGGAACTGTCGGTACCGTTCTCAACCAACGTCCCGATACCGATACCTGGAACGCAAACAAAACATTATCAAACTACGATATTTTATATTACAAAAAAAAATGAAAATAGATTTAGTTATGTGTTTGCGAGAGGCCGTGAGAGAGCGCGAGAAAGTGTGTGTGTGTGTGTGTGTGTGCGTGCGTGTGCATGTGTGTGTGTGCGTGTGTGTGTGTGTGTGTGCATGTGTATTTGTGTGTGTGTGCATGTGTATTTGTTTGTGTGTGTGCATGTGTGTGTACGTGTGTACACGTGTGTATGTATAACTGTTATGTGTGTGTTCTGCGTGTGTGTAAGTGTGTATGTGTGTGTGTGTGTGTGTGTGTGTGTGTGTGTGTGTGTGTGTGTGTGTGTGTGTGTGTGTGTGTGTGTGTGTGTGTGTGTGTTTCTGTCTTTGTATGAGAAAGAGAGAGATGGTGGGAGAGTGTATGGGACTGCATTAGAGAGAGCGTGTTTGTGATTGCAATTGATCGTGAGTGTGTGTATGTTTGCGCGCGCGCGCGTTTGTGTGTGTGTGGTGTATGTGTGTGTCTGCGTCTATGTGCGTGTGTGTGCGTGCGTGCGTGCGTACCATTACCTATGATTGTCCTTGACTTTGACAGTGTTAACTCACCAATAGGAGCGGTTATGGCAAACGCCAAGCATAGACCTGCCACCGACTTCTTCCCAATGTTACTCTGAACAAAGGTCAACCCTAGCCCGAAGGCCAAGACACACTTATGGAGGGCCACCGCCGTCACCAACTCAAACACGTCCGTTACGTTCTGCTGCAGTCCCACCGCCAGGCCCTCGAATATTGAGTGCATCGAAATGGCAACAGCAAGAGTCCACGATCTTAAGTTTGTAGTTTTACTGATTCTTTCGTCACCAAGGAGTCCACAGCTTTCCACTTCGTGAGAAAAGATGTCGAGTTCTACGTCTTCACCCGTCTTCTCGTCGTTAGGACGTGTTGTTGTGGGTTTATTGCTTTCGCTGTATTTTGCGGTGCACTGTTCGACGGATAGAATGAGGAGTAACCCGGAACCGATTACAAACTGGGCTAATGGGAAACCTGAACCTACAACCGAAAAAAGAAATGCATTACATTTTTTTTAAATCTGATGAACGTTTAAGGGTATGGTCTTTAAATTATCTTCGAAAAGATCGTCAATGTAGCATCGCAAATCTCTCAACAGAATTGGGCATGTGACGTCAAGAAATTATAGAAATTATGAATAAAGATATGATTTTTCGAGTTTACTTAAGATAAACTCTAATTCACAGATGATCAAGAAAAAATCATGTGTGAAAGTGCTAATGAAATTGAATTTCTTCTATCATTCACGTAATAAAAATTTGGTCTTTTATGAAAACATCTATGTAATTTTGAAAATTGATTCGGTGGGACAAATTAGCAACGGGTCATGACTCGTGACGTCACAGAAATGACTCCTAGCCATTCTTTAAAGCGGTGTGTAGCTTTACACATTCTTACAGATAGCGTGTCTTCTTTAAACCTTTTCGTCTTTAAACACCTACCTGAAACCACTGTCTGTAGTTGTTCCTCCACACTTGGCACAAGGTCCAGGAGACACGTTCCTAAGAAAGCCCCGCCTGCAAGGCAGTTCAACAGGCCCAAAGCCCTGTATGTTCTACGGTGTTGCAGCTCGCCCTTCTTCCGCAAGGATCGCCGTGCTAACCAGACTGGCAAGCAAGATGCGACCAATGTCAATGGAAATACAAGGAACAAAACCAGAAGTTTTAGAATAACAACATTTTCCATGATGCTAGAGCTCTGTACACGAGTTAGCAAATAGTTTGCATTCCTTAGTAACAACTAATCGTGCCAGGACGCCGTGGCACCCTATATTTGCACAAACCTTGGTCTCTGAACTTTGGTTCCAACCTATATAATAATAACGATCACGTACGATGTTTAGTGCTTCAATGCATGTCTAGAAATAATTGCCCAACTCTGGAACTTTGGTATCCCACCTCCTGCAAAAATTGTCTTTCCAAATTTTCACAAACAGAAGCAAAGACAAGTTGTCGTGATTTTCTTTTTGGACGGAGGATAAAGCTCCTAGCTAGTGTGTAATGCCAAACACGCTGTCCTAATTTATAACATTAGGCAAATAAGATGCCAATTACTGTGAGCACGCATGTACACTGTGATTACGTGTTAGGTGAGTCATAAGCCATGCGGCTTGCAGCGGTCTACGTACCCCTGAATCAAGATGTCACGGGTTTGAGTCCCACCAAAACGATGATGATCGTAGATGTTCCGTCGAGAATTGTTTCTAACGTGTCCAAAGAAGAAACAGTACTATCGAGGGAAACAGACCGAGAAGTTTTCTTTTCGCCCTTTTTTTCTACATAAGGACTTAGATTAGCATCATTATCAATATGAGTTGCAAAACCTTTAATTTACACTTATCTCGACACTCACATATTTCAATCAATGGGATGCATTTCAGAACAATTTTCACCTTAAACCTGCTAGCTGAGTGCATTTCTAGAACTCGTGTTATTTTGTATACCATTCACTGCGTCTAAATGGAGGCATGAACGCTAGAAATGCTGTCTGTATTGCTAATAAAGATATCCAAGTAGATGTTGGGAGGGAAACATTTGTCGTTTTGAAGCACGGATAATCAAACATCATACAGTTTCCTCGCAAAACCTGCTTTGAAATTATGAGTCACTATTGCCTGGTTGTCATCCGAATGAGCCAGAGCAGAATAGCTAGCCTCTACCAGGCCCCGCGGGATGGCTGGAAAAATAGTAGAAATTGGCCTAATTGAGTGAATAGTGTGCCAAGGGAGTTAGCTACGGAGAGAGGGTCCAATCTGCCATTGAGCTTCCCTGTATAGCGGAGTACCCCTGGCATACTATTCACTGTATTCGGCCGATTTCTACTATTTTCCCAGCGATCCGCGGAGCCTGGTAGAGGCTACAGAATAGCTACCGGGCTAGGGTCATCCACCTTCGTTTTCTGGAGACGAACTATGATCCAAGTTTCCCCGCCTACTCTTTAATAGTTCGCCGACGGGACAGCCTTCCTTCCCCCACTTAGTACGCGTATCGTTATACTGCACACAGGGAAGAGGATGTCAACGGAAAACCAAAGGGACTTGTCGAAAATAGGTAATGTTTTATACGATTGTTTTCTTACTGAAAACTGTAAATTCTCAATAAATCTTAGTACCGAAATTTGTTATATTGCACAGTCTCAGTCAAGGATTGAGTGAATGGAGTGAAACTACGGGCGGACTGGAGTTTACCGGCTGACCGGAGCTTCTCTGGCTAGCATATATACGCTTTTCGGCGCACCGCGGAGATCTGCTTGGAGATTATCGAAGGATAGCTTTTAAAATTTTAAAATTACTATGCTTAGTAGTACAATTTTACAAAAGACACAATCAGAGAGACAGAGAGAGAGGGAGAGAGAGAGAGAGAGAGAGAGAGAGAGAGAATGAGGGGTGGCAGAGAGACACAGACAAAGAGCGAGAGGGAGAAATAGAAAGTCTTGTATCATACAGGTATTTGCTAATCTCCAAGCAGATGTAGCAGTTGGGCTTGCTTTGAGCGTATTTTGCATTGACTGTAAAAAAGCGCGCAGCTCCAGAAAATGTACCAAACACCGCCATATTCGCTCAAAACAAATCCCACCGCTACATCTGCTTGGAGATTAGGACTTATTGTGCGTATCGCGGTTGGAACACCTACGGAAATACTGGATCGTCCCTGCACCCTCCAAGATTTCCACCGATAGGTGCAAGTTGGCAGTATGAACTGTTTTCGCAGCCCAACTGATGGGCAGCGATACTCTCATCAGACCGGAAACAGGCCTCGTTTCTTTTTAGGAAGAGGACTAGGCAACTTCCGGTCGCCACGCCAAAACGATAACTCTCTCCAACACCATGCTGACAGTAACTTGAACCGTTTTCTTTGTTCTCGCAAAGATTTGGGGTCAGAAATCTATAGCGAGGATGGATTTTCGAGCAGTTTGTTTTTTCCATGTCTTGGCCGTTTTGCCGTTTTCTTCAGGACAGGGTCCAGGCCAGCATACCCCGGAGTTGGCAACGCGAGGCCCAAACTTGTGTGAGGACGTCAACCCAGTGAGGTAACGTCTGTATTTTTTGTCACTCTTTTCTTCATCCTCTTCTTTGTCCACGAGGTCTTTATCCTCCATCAATATCACCAGAAATTAAGTGTATTTTAAGTTTATATAAATATGAAATTCATCGAATTATTCGGTTTGTACGTTTTAAGTGTCCTTAAACATTTGTTTTGAAGATCAAAATTTGGGTCAAGGGGAACAGCAATGTTGTCAACACAACGCTTTATCAGATATCCTCGTGACCACCATTTTTTTCTTCCTGAACGATATGTGATTTATAAATGTCGTGCAATAGAGCTGATGAAAGGTACACCAAGCCCCTGTTTAGGAAATTAAGTTTTTGTCATCTTAAGTGTACCATATCTTCCAAAAGATGTAATTGGAATATTTTCTTTAACAAAAGCTTCGACGTTCGTCAGTTGAGGAATAGGCTCGGTTGGTGCTATCCTAGTTAGCTTATCGGGGCTCCCCCCCCCCCCTGCCCTCCACCGGAGCCTCAGTTATCTAATTTAGGATGGCACCTAGGTTAGCAGAGAAATATTATGCTTGTAGAGCATCAAAATCAAAATTGTTTGGGCAAGGGCAAGATCCGCTTGAGGACTTAGCTTTCTCTTGTCATGCATTTCTCCCCGAACGATGATAGATAACTTACCTTTTTCCGACAGTAACGCTACAGAGTACCGATGTTGTGACGATTGGCAACAGTACGGGCACTTCTGCATCGTCGGTAAGTCCCAAGACATTTTCTTATTAGACGTTTCATTGTGATCTTTTTTCTGGACGAATTCTTGTAGGAAATATCATTTCATACTTATTTTGTTGACGGTTTCCTCAATTTTCAATATTTCCATCCTTCTTAATTCGTCCTTAATCGCTTAGAATCCTTTAACGCGTCATTGACGAAACTGTATCACACCTAGGGACAAGTCTAATGGCCAGTGCCGATGTTAAATTTGTGGCTTATAAGACAAGTGTGCGGCCTAAAAATGTACATGTTCTATCTTACCGTTAAAGGTGCATGTGACACTAATCTCCAAGCAGATCTGATGGTTGCAAAGACCATATCCAACTGGCAAATTGAGTTTTTATTACAACCCGAGATCTGCAAGAACTCAAACAGGGATCGGAGGAGCATTTCTATTGATTGATTGAAGACCTTTATTGTATGTTCGTGCCCCGAGGGGCTAGATACAGGTCGTTTAACACAAACTTAACTAACATCTATGTGACATATACAGTGAAATATGTACAGTACATTGTGTAAACATACATGGTAGAAGAAAAGGATAAGCTAAGCTAATCTAGTAAAGTCAACTTCTTCTCGCTTCTTTGTACATGTGTAGATGTATGAACAGATCATGTTTC
Source organism: Branchiostoma lanceolatum (assembly GCA_035149815.1). Taxonomy (NCBI): domain Eukaryota; kingdom Metazoa; phylum Chordata; class Leptocardii; order Amphioxiformes; family Branchiostomatidae; genus Branchiostoma; species Branchiostoma lanceolatum. The sequence continues at coordinate 9,764,579 of CM068877.1, read as the reverse complement.
TTATACAAGGGTTATCTAGACGCAACAAAAATATGAATTTATCCGTTGCGTTTAAATATTCAAAGTATGGGAATTTCTCATTAATACATTTGAAAAGAACATTTCTTTCTATATCGTAAAGTTTACAATCTAAAATGAAGTGCCGCTCATCTTCTATTTGATTTAACTCACAAAATTGGCAAATTCTATGTTCTAGAAGCGTGCGGTTGTGCCTTCCTGTTTCAATATGTAATTTGTGACAACTAATCCTGAATTTAGTGACAGCTACTCTATGCTGTATGTTACTTATAGATAAATACTCTTCTTCCTTATACAGGGACTTAAACAGTCGGTAAGTTCGTAATTTGTTGCTATAAGATTTCTCTCTATCATCATTGTGAATTTCGGATGAGAATGTTTGGGTGTAAATATCTTTCAAACGTTGGCTAATGGAATTGATGATAGGAGTCATGTTTGTTCCCAGGGATACATGGGGGCTCCAAACGAAGGCAAAACCACACCCTTCTAGTATCTTACGAACACCGGACGCCCAGCATCTTTTACCATTAGAATCTAGCAGAAATTGACATGAAAGAGCGTCCGCTTGTAGACTGTCAGCTGGCACGTTCTGGCGCATTCTGAGGAAATGTTTGATGGCGTTAAGGGATGCTTCAACTTGAATTGGGTACCTCCCTAGCTCCGCTCTTGACGCAAGGTTACTGGCTGATCTGGGAACATTTAGGGACTGTTTGCAGAATTTAAGATGGACGGATTCGATGGGACAGAATTTAGGACTTTTAACTGCGCCCCAAATTTCTGAGCCATAGAGTAGAATAGGTTTTACACAGGAATCAAAAAGTTTGTTTTTAACAGATAATGGGGCATTGGCTTTATCCAGTGACTGTTTGATTGCAAATAGAGCTTTTAAACCTTTGGAACTTAAGAATTTGTTATTTGCTTTGAACGTGCCAGCTGAGTTTACAACTATACCTAGATAAGTATATGACGTAACAATTTCTACAATATGACTATCAAATACAAAATAATAGTTTTTTGGTAAGCGACCACCTTTTGAAAAAACAATAATCTTTGTTTTTCTAAGGTTTACATTTAGTTTCCAATGTGAACAGTACTTTTCTAGATTATTCAGGGAATGTTGTAGTCCCTGTTTTGACTCGGAGAAGATGACCAAGTCATCAGCATATAATAGACAGGGGACCACTTTGTTATGCATAACTGGAGGATTACAGAGAGTGTTGTTGAATTGACATATAATATCGCTCACAAATAGATTAAACAACGTTGGACTTAAATTACATCCTTGTTTTACCCCACACTCGGTAACAAAAGTCTCAGTCAGACCATTTCTAGACTTCACGCAGTTCATAGTATTAGAATACATACCTTCTATAACTTTGAGAAAATTACCACCTATGCCAAGTTTATTCAATTTATACATGAGACCGTTACGCCAAACAGAATCAAACGCTATTAAATAATGGTGTCGCTGTCCCGCCTCGTGGCCATGTTAACAGCCGTACGAATGGCCGCGGTTGTAATAAAAGCTCCTTTTGCCAGTTGGATATGGTCTTTGCAACCATTCGATTTGCTTGGATTTGCAATAAAAACTCATTTTGCCAGTTGGATACGGTCTTTGTAGTCGTCAGATCTGTTTGGAGATTATTGTGACGCGTCAGTAGCGACCCTGTGCGTGTCACCACAAGCCAGTGCCGATTTTGAACATGTTATAGCTATCAATCAAAATGGTTTTATTAATCAACAGAACTTGCAGTACTACATTTGGAGACTGAATTGCGTCTATTGTGACATACATCGTACGAATCATATTTATTCACAAATCTATTGCACTTATTGTCATAAAATAGACTCTTTAACATTGTCGTTTTAAAATACTATTACATCTGTTTGTCGTTTTAAAATAATTACATCTGTTTGTCGTTTTAAAATACTATTACATCTATCAAACCGTTACAGGCGCATGTGACGCGTTTGTAACGAACCTGTGTCACACAGCGGGACAGATATGCGTCACCAATAGCCAGTGCTGATGTTGAATACTTCACTGCCTAGAATTTACATGTTATGTCTAACCGTTCCAGGCAACTGTGACTCGTCAGTAGCGACCCTATGTCACACAGTGGGACAAGTGTGTGTCACCACTAACCAGTGCGGCTGCATGCACGGATGGAGCCAGAGGGTGCAATGCCGTGAGTTTTTGGCAGCGCCTCTAAGGCGGAGGCCTTCTCATGTGTCTAGTCAAAGATGGTCTAATTAACTCTAGTGTGTCGACATTTCTATTCTTGTTCGTTATACTAAATCAGAAGGCTTTACCTTATAGGAATGGTATCTCTTTGAAACAGAAGAATTGCTAATTTGCGTTTTTAGAAACTAGAAATCTTTATTGACACGCGTTTTAAGAAACCGCTATGTTTTCCCTGTAAAAACGCCTTCCTATGGATTCCCAGTCTGTCCCCAGGGCCGGTTCGGACCCAACTGCCTGTACGAGTGCCTGTGTGAGCACGGGGAATGTAGCCCCTCCGACGGACAATGCACCTGTGAAGCCGGCTGGAAGGGACTGTTATGTGACATCCCCTTATGTCCCATGGGTAAGCAGGTCTTTTTTTTCATCGCCGTATCTTCCAGTGGCGTCGAGTAGCCGAGTGGTATTCCCGACTAGACGTTGCGTCCTTGGGAAGCACATTTTACGGGACTTTCCTTACTCCACCCAGGTGTAAACATACTATTAGGTACTTCGGTTGTGGAAGTAAAAAGCGGTGGAAGGAGAGGAACGCTTTCCTTGTGCCTGACAGAGTTGATATCCACCCTCTGTCCCTACGGCCTCAAAAAGGCTATATGTGACTACATTTACCCTTTACCTAACCTTTCAGTGTAATAATATTGTCAAAGTCAGTATTCATATAGCTATACGCTATCCATGTCAGATTACGTTGTATCAAACTGATAAATGACGTTGGTACATTACATTTTGCATATTCACGTGTCTTCAGGACAATCGAATGTTTGTAATTTTTACAAATTACCCAAACGCTTGACAACGCTCGTGTTATTTTGTTTCTATGCTTTCTTTTGCCTTGTGCAGGCTATTTTGGACCCGAGTGCAAAGTCCGTTGCCCTGGCAACTGCAAGTCATGCCACGCCGTGATGGGCAGCTGTCAATCGTGTTACGCAGGTTTCTATGGAAACAACTGCTTGAGGTAAGAGAAACTGAATCTTATTTTGATTTTATCTCATTTGAATATCAACCTTCCAGCAAATGACAGTTGTGGGTTAAGGAAAGCAAAGAGCATGCTGCCTTATGCTAATTTGGCGCTATTTGAGAAATATCTGTTTAAGTATGAAGTTTTCAGTTTCTATCTAGGTGGTGTTCACGTGCGAACACCTAGAGGTAGACCCCCCCCCCCCCCACCCGTACCCGACAGTCCACCGGGACAAATGTGTGGCTTCGGGGCCCAACCGGGGCTACACCCCCGACGGGCAATGGCGCAATTTCAACCTAAGAATTGCGCTAGTTTTGCGCTATTCTGGTAATCCGGCGGCATAGCTCGAACAATTAGCTGAATTGTGCACTTCTGTCTAAAAGCACCAAATTTTTCACACATGTAGTGGTGTATGCAAAAACTGTTAATGATCTTCTGTGTACATATATCATATGCACCCCTTACCAAATTGCAGGTCATTTGGTTTGAATACCAGGGCACAGGAGCCAAAAATGTACAATATTTTCAGTAATGCTTGAAAAGAAGTGTAAGTGAAATCATGTGGACATTTATTATAAGCATCCCTGTACCAAACTCGAGGTCATTTGGTTTAAATACCAAGGCCTAGGAGACCAAAATATACATTTTTTGCCTGAAAATGGGCAAACAATCCCGTAAAACTAATTCTGGGCGCGAATTGAGATGCCTCTGTATCTATGTTTGTTAAGAATACATTCAGCTGCATGTGTGCCAAAGTTGGTGCTTTTAGACAAATTTGCACAAATTTTCAGCCATGCCGCTGGACTATAGGGATATCTGTTGAAGTATGATGTCTTCAGTTTTCTATCTGGGTGTTCCGCAGACAGTGCGGCAACTGTGAGACGTGTAACATGGAGACTGGCGCGTGTGAGGAAACGTGTCAGGAGGGCTGGATGGGAGAGAACTGCGACAAGAGGTTCGAATGTTTGTTTGTATATTTTTGGGTACAATTCTCTACCGCTTGTCATCCAAATGTAACAACGCATATCATGTAAACTTGTGTTGTACGGCAAAAAAAGAACCCATGGCTTATAATGCAAACAATTCACGTGACTGTCGATCAGTACCGAGAAAAATGTGCCAGGAAGCCTGTAGCGTCCTCCGCCTCGGTCAAGAAAAATGCCCCAAGGCTCTACCAAAATAGTCGTGTTTCCAAAAAGCTAAGGGACCAGAGATAGGCGTCACCTTATACGCTACAAGGTGTGTGAAGTACTACTTAACCATATCAACGTTTAAAAAAAGAATAAAGAGCTCATTTCGCCAGGTGTGCTCGTGGTACGTACGGACGGAACTGTAAGATGATCTGCCCGGAGAACTGCCCGTACACGTGCAACCGGGTCAGCGGCAAGTGTCGGCAGTGCGTGCCGGGATTCTTCGGACAGGCCTGCGAGAACCGATGTCCGAGAGGCTGCAAGACCTGCACGATCCAGCAGGGGGTGTGCTTGGACTGCAGACCAGGGTAATGCACTTTTGACTACAAACTATACATCAGATATATTTCTAGTTGTTAGACCCTATATCTATGTTAAGATACTACTTGTTGTTGCTATTCATCTGTAGAACGTTAACCAAAGTAGATGTAAAATGTAGGTAACGGTACTAATATTTGTGAGTTAGAGTTTGTCAGGTTTTGAAATCAGCCTTGTTCAAATTTTCAAATCAACCTTGTCAATGTAGTGTCATTTTATCTAACGGTATCAACATTTCCAACTTGAAAATGTCTTCCCCACTTTTGCTTTGGTAGTTGTGTGTCTAGAAATATGACTTGTAATTTTGGTGTCCACTTGTACTGTACTGTTGTCTAAGAAACCAGTATAGACTGGGTCTCTGTAGAAATGTACACATAACTGTACTGCCAGCCAATGTCTCAAACTAAATCAAAAGCCATTGTTGTCATTACTTTATTTCTGGGCTAAGTGTCCTTCTTGATGTGTAGCCATACTTTAATTTCTGATATCTGTTGTTATTTCAAACAGTTGAAGAGTAACTGGTAAACTGTCTCAGCCAGGCCTCCGCTGATGTGCACTGCACAGCTGCCAGCAACACACTGAAGCCTATAGTTTACATTATCCAGCCTTTATATAGTTTTACTGGGGTCTTTAAGGCAGCGCTTCCGTAATCTAGATAAACCAATAACAGCGTTTTTGGAAACAGGTTTGAGCTCTACCAGGGAAACTGTGAGGAATGCCTAGCGGGAACGTACGAAAAAGACTGCTCCCAGCGCTGCCCAGAGAACTGTAAAGGGAAGCGGTGTAACAGGTGAGTTTACACCGTCTGTTTATTACAGGTTTGCGTAGCAAAACCTTTGTTGGATCCGTTGGCATGTGTGGTGGCCGCCATCTTGATTTTGTGACGTCGCAGGTTAGCCATACCATTCCATTGGGAGGGGTGTTTTCCGGGGTCGCTAGCGTTCTCTCTATTTTTAACAAATCGACACACGACTATCACACATTCAGCTCAAATAAAAAGAAAAAAATCAAAACCAATTCATATTTATAAAAAGACCCCGTAATCGCTAAACTAACATAGCAAACCTGAAGTATATATAGCACAAATACTTAAATCTAGTTTGTTCTTTCATCCCACACGTGATTAAGGGGAGAAATGATATTAAACAATAAGAGACTGCGTTCCGAGAGAGGAATGAAACATGTAAGGCTTGTCAACTGCATTGTATTAACTATGCTCTCTTCTATCTACCGTAAAAGTAATAAGAGTCGACAAAAATTATTATCATCATATTTCATACTCTATATATATAAAACGAGTTATCTACCACTCAAAAATCATGACCAAAGCATGTTTTGAACACTAGATATCAAAACCGGAAGTTCCGCTGCACTTTTATTGCAAGTCGCTAGGGGGTTCATTTCGAGGTCAATCCATTCAGGCATTCTTGTGTTATCGCGTTCAAGACACAAGCACGAACGCTGTGCAAAACATCATCTTGAACCTTCCCGGCGAAGGTACTGAATAGAAATTGATGAATAAACATTAACATGTATTTACTGCTGTAGGTTTACAGGTGGCTGCAATGCCTGCCAGAGGGGGTGAATAGAAATTGATGAATAAACATGTATTTACTACTGTAGGTTTACAGGTGGCTGCAATGCCTGCCAGAGGGGGTGGAAGGGGCGCTTCTGTAACGAGACGGACGAGAACGTTGGTCCGGAGGTGACCACCCCGGGAACGAGACCCACGTGCCCCGAGTGTCGAAACGGCGGGTGGTGTAACGTCAGCAAAGGGACGTGTGCCTGTGTGCCTGGGTACGCTGGCAAAAGGTGAGATTTGCTTTTTTTGTTATTCTTTAAGAGTTTATCTTAATGGTGTTCCTTAATATTAAATGAAATGTGTGAATTGACTTCTAAGGGCATCACTTTTCGAAAGAAGAGGGAATATTCAGCATTTTCACAAATGTCGAGCCTTCAATCGTTTCTATATCAATATTCGTGACGATTCTAATGATGCTTTATACGATCATATAACTATTATTTTACAGTACTTACACACTATCCACATTTATTTGGTCTAAACAGGCCTAATTTGCATGATTGCTTCGAATTAGGACTTAATTTGCAAATGATTCCCTTATGGAAAATGCCGCGGAGATGTAGGTAGAGTTAGGAAAGGTAAATGCAACGGAATGTGTGTTATGCTAATGAGTACTGCATTTGCATAATCAATGCAGAAACTTCATGTCTTTTGTGGTCAATGGTACAGTACTTGTGACACTATTTAGTATTTACGTTTCTTTTGTCTACTATAGTTGTGAACATATTTGTCCGGTCGGTCGCTACGGACCGAGGTGCAGTAGGCGGTGTTTAGGGTGCAAGTTTTGTGACCACGTGACAGGGAAATGTGACGCCCGGCGGCCATCAAGAATAACAGCATCCCCCTCAACTGACAACCCGGTTGCAACTCCTCGGCAAAATGGTATTTTCTTTTGATACTGATGATTTTCTTTGGCAGTCCTTGGTGACGATAATTGCTCCTTCTTAAAAGAAATAATACAACTGAATATTTTCCACTGTACAATAGTTCTTGCAGGGAAACAATGGTTTCTTATCGCCTAGAGTTAATAACAATGAAACTGTTGAATTCGTTCTGTGCTCTTTTGTGAACTGGCATAAGATACTAGCAGGTTGATTGGTCGACTATACAAGCTTGTCGTTTTGTACATGACGAAAATTATGGACTATTTTCTTCTGTTCCTCCACCAGGACTTCCATTTCCATCTACGGCACTCCCAAGCCGAGTTACACAATCCGCCACGGAGAAAATGGCGGCATCCGGTGAAACTGATGACACATCTGAAGAAAAATCCCAATCATCTGGCGAAACATCCGGGTCCTCCGGTGAAACATCCGGGTCCTCCGGCGAAACATCCGGGTCCGCAAACATCGCGCCCGACGGGACAGTCCAACCCCAGACGAAGGATGACGTCAACATGCTGATGATCGCTGTCATCGGTGTGGGGGTCGCCGCCATCTTGGCGTTGCTGGTCGCCATGGCAATTTGCTTCCTCCATGTCAGGCGGAAGAGGAAACGTGAAAACGAGTGAGTTTTCTTTCCTCTCCTCTTATCAACTTAGTTGCCGTGCGCTTCGCAAGTTTTTACTTTAAGGTGTTAAAACACTGCAAAACTTGTTTTAGCGTATTTTAAGCCAAACATCGTTGTTGGTGACTGTGTAAAGTAATTCTGACGCCTGAACAACAGGTCGTTACAATGTCTGAAAACTAAATAGGACTTATTCCTCAGAAGACCAATAGTTGATCATGAAGTAATTCCCTGTTAGTTTCTTCGGCGCTTTTGGGAAAGGAAAGTTACAGCAATAATGACGAATCCAATAGAAGCTGGAACAGTTTTAGGTAATGATATCCAAAAAAAGCCCAATTCTTCTGTTAGACTAGCATGTGCGACATAGACGTTATCTTAAACAATAGATAAGTTAAATGTTATAAATGCCTGTGCAAACTGCAGTCGAGAGCACTGTCAAAAACTAACGTCTTCACTTCCCGATAGAATGAGTGAATGAAGACCTTTATTGTACATATACGCCCACTGGGTTAAGTACAGGTCACAACAAAAGAATAGTATACAGAAACATCTATACATTGTCAAATTACTACAATGATTTTTAACTACATGGAATTAACTTCTCTTCGAATTCGCTTCTTAGTAATGATGAAAATGTAAGTACTCAATGATTGTAGTTTATATAGCAACGATAGAAATGTTTTTTTGATAATATTATGGGAACGTTTCCAAACTTTCAATTTTTGTCTAATATTGAGAAATTCATGTTTATTGTGCGTTTTGACCATACAATATTAAACAAGTCCATCTCAACTTATATTTCTAACATTATGAAGAGACGAGAAGAAGCCGAACCTATGAATTAGAGTAGTTTTGGTACCATTATTTTAGATTTGTATTAAAAATCCTGACAGTGTCATTATATGAATGTTACCATGTATTTTGTATCTATATACCTGTACTTAGCCCGTGATAGGGCATGACAGTACAATAAAGATTATTATCATTATTATTATCATTATCATTATTATTATCATTATCATTATCATTATCATTACCATTATCATTATCATTTTTATTATCATCATCATTATTATTATTATCATTATCATTATCATTATTATTATTATCATTATCATTATTAATGATTTGTCTGTAGAAGGTCGATGGAGATGAATGCGCGGCGGCCCCACCAGTGGGAGCGAGTGGGCGTGGCTCAGCCCTACATCGTCCTCAAACTCCCGCCACCGCCGCCAGAGGAAGAGTATCACGACACTCCCGCCAACTCAGACAACGACAAAACGGTTAGTGCGCAAAAATCATGACCACAGCATGTCCAGAACATATATAAAAAGCGGAAGGTCTGCTGCAGTACGGTAGAAAGCCGCTAGGCCTTGAACTTGACCTTCGTTTTCCCAAACGCTACCCACACGCAAATTATCATAAAGATCGACTCTGGAGTAGGCTGACCACAAAATCACAAGCACAAAGCAAAGGCAAGCGGCTCCCAAAACAGAACCTTTTTGGTGAGGCTGATTATCAGGAAGCACCAAATGCTGCACTTTTTCTCTTTATCAAAGTAGTTTAACTGATTTTTTCCCAACATGTTACAAGCTCATTTTTTTTCCAACACGACGCAAACGATATCCCTTCCACCTACAGCACGACAACTGTACCGACGCCATGTCTACTACTTGCAGTGACGATGAAGACGGCAGAGGGTTCTCCGATTCCGGGACACAAACTCTTCCAAGGGTACGGCAGGTTTTTCCATATTTTATTTCCAATAGCTGGGATGTATCTGAGTTAAGTCATGATCAACAACTTGTAAAGCGTGTTTGAAGAGTGGATATTACAATATATTATCGATTCATAGACCATATTTATTACAAATAAGCAGAAAACAACTAAAAAAGACAGTACAAAGATCACATTGTCATTGTCGTTAAGGTTAAGTTATAAGTCATCCTCAATTCAGGTATTGCTTTCTCAAATAGCTGGTAATAGTGCAATACGGCTTCGCTAATGCTCGCGTTTTCAGCCAAACACACCGGGTCGCCTCTACTCTTGTCGATAAGTGTGTTGGGTTCTTTTACGTGCAGAGGTTTGGCGCTTGACCCTTACACCTGAATCTCCCTCATACACGGGGCTTTATGTCCCCATCCGAAATGACGAATGCAATCCCTCACAACATGTTCAAGCTGGGTGTCCGACCGTAGGATAATTGTCGAAATGGTCCCACCATTCTATCAATGTTCTGTTGTTGAGCTAATTATGGATTCTTTATTGCAGGCACTCACTGGCTTATGATCAACAAACCGAGAATATACATACAGCATAAAACAGCACAGACACATAAAAACATATCACTTTCTATATACAGGTGTCTCCAGAGGTTTTGGGAAGTATGTGTTGTGGTAGAACGAGTCCGAATTTAGTATAGACTGTACTAACTGATTATCATTCTTTAAAAATGCCTGCAGATGTCCGGTGGTTCTGAGAACACCACAGGGAGCGGGGCACAGCCGCCAACCAAGAAGAAACGGACGAAAAGCTCGAGTGACGCAGCGGACAACACCGCGACAGGCCCTCCATTCTTGTCTCGTATCCTGCCGCAACTACATCGACGATCCAACGACACCCAGCCAAAGGTAAAACGTAATGATAGAGTTATATTCATAATAAAGGTCTTGCGGTAGTATCGTCAAAGCTTTTCTTGCAATAACTACATCAGTCGCCTGGAGCGCTGACGCACGGTAGTTGACATGGGTGTTCCTCATATCCGAAAAAAAGTTTCAGAAACTCAATGCTGCCAACAATGAATATATTACTTGACTTGACTGATGCATCTGCACTATGTTTCATGTGTAAGTTTTAAGAGTCTCGATGCTACAGACCGTTTTGAGTACATATTTAAATGCAACAATCCCCACAATGCGAACATAGGTAAATATCTTAACGACTGCTTTCACATGAGAAAAAATACCGAAACTAATGATTAAACCAACTTGATTATAAAACTATATCGAAAACGTATACTAGCCCTTATTGTATTGTATTAGTAATTAGGATGTTTTATTCTATACTTCCACTATGTGTTATGTTTACGAATTCTTGCCATACTTAGTATCATGTACAATTGTCGTGCAATAAAGTTCTTCTTTTTCTTCTTGTGTTGCCTAACACCTCAAGTTATTACGAGATGTATCTTTACACTGTACTGACCGTACATTAACGGTTTCAGGAGGTTGAAGACGATGACTACGCTGCAGAAGACGAAGGCGACCATGTCGAGTCAACACTCCCCCCAATCAGCAGCGCCCCCATGCGGCCTAAGCCAGCACCGCGCAAGGGACACCTAGACGACTGAGACTTCACAAAGACCATTGTACATATACATAGACAAAGTCACTTATGGGCCTTTTATGGCACGGCCAAACTTGATGTACTTCTGCGAACATGTTAAGAATTCAGATGAAGAATCAAAGGTCACTTAATGTAGAATAGTGCAATTATTTACGACTGCAAACCACTGCTTGATCTAGCTATCGAATGTTATTAATAAAAGCTTGATGTGTCTAACGATATGGTCGTTCAATATGAGTGTTATGTGTGGATATGATATCTCCAGGTTACATATATAGTTGTTGGTGTCTTTCACAGCAGACAATTTGGGACTGTTCCCTTGTTCGGTTTGTTTTTCCGAAGTTGGCAATCCCGTTCTTTTACATAGCTTAGCGATGCTTATAGAAAAGTTGTTTCGGCAGAGTCGCAGAGTCTGTTGATTTTGTATGTTTCATACTGATTGTCTTCTCAAAACATGTCGTGTTGGACCCAGTTTGTTTTGAACTCCGAACATTACAAATGGAGTCGAAAGGTTCACAGGATACAGCTGTAAGTCCATAAGTCTTTATTGTGCACGTGGGTCCGGCGATTGTCTACGCTGAGTTTGAGCCTTTTTTTTTTCTCTTTCAACTTTGCGCATTGTTATCGATGGATATAATCCTATCTGTAGTATGGCATAGCGTAGTATTGTTAAACGGTTAAGACAGCCACGTTGACATATCTTGCTCAACTTGTTGTATTGTTACCGCCAGTAGGTACCCATCTGAGAAATGAGGCTCTTATGCAGTGCTCCTCGAACACAGGACCCCCTTTTACGTCCCTTCCGAAAGGCGGTAAAGCTCTGAAAAGGATACCCTTCCCCAGAATCGAACTGGGGTCTCACAGTTGCCAAGTAATTTAAACCAGGAGCTCAAAATTGTATGGCCGCTACCAATTGAGCTACAGGGACATCCCATATCAATCCAAACGTTCCAATGTCGAAGAAAATAACAAATGATTTGTACTAGCAAAATTATCTCAAACCACCATGATAGAAACAATCTTATGACAGCCTTCCTCTGTCCTTTCTAGCACTAGTAATGCATCCATGAATCCTTCGTAAAAAAGTTTCAAGAATATTGGTAAACTTTTAAAGATTTCATTAAGAACATCTGTATTTAAGATCGTAAACTTTGAAAATGGTTCATATCATCTTTTTGCTATTGAAAAATAGTCAAGATCCTTGCTAATTCCGAAAGGCTGTCGTATTTGAGTATCCCCTAAAACATGCACATGTTAAATTACTACTGTGGGCAAAACGATGATCAGAGAAGCGCAGCTGTGGTGAGATATCTTTATTGTAGCGATTAGAAAGATTAGCTTGTGCATTAGACCAGACAAAACCTCTGGGTATGATAATACATGTAGAAGCGACAAGATCTGTGCATTGTAAAATTATGATGTAAATTTGAATACATTAAGATATTGAAGGTGATAGATAGAGTAACTGCTTATCTTGCAATTTTATACTCCTTCCAATTAAGTTCCCAAGGTTAGCCCTTGATGATGGCTAACGGCCGGTTGGGCAACCTTGAAATTTTTCTCTGATTCCTACGTACTAAAGCTACACAAATGTGCAAGTAATGTAATATACATGTACATGCAAAATAAATGTTATATTCACAACAAATGTCTACTGGCTTAATTTTCTTCTGGCTTTTTTACTTTCTTCTGGCTTTTTTTTTACAAAATAAATTATGTTAACAAAGAAAGTCTACTGCCCTAGTTTTCTTGTCTTTTTCTAAATATTTTTTTTCTAAAAGTACAAAAGAAAATGCACAGTAGTGTCCTACTCAAGCGATGCATATGATAGAAGTGCCGCTGGAAATAGAATGTAACACACGGTAAAAATAAGCATTTTTCTAAGAGCAATTTACACGTACATACAAGAAAGAGCACGTCCAATATAAAAAAAGATAAGGAAAAATATTAGATATACTGCTGGCACCAACAAGGTAATCTGTGAAAAGGACATTTAACAGCCATAATGGCAACGATAAAAGTAACGGTTTTCAAGTAGGTTTACAAAGAAAACTCAGAACAATCAAATCTATAGCAAGAGTTTGGAAACCTCATACCTATATTATAATCATGAAAAAAAAAAATTACAAAATACACGTATTGTTATTTACACCTTTACGTTAAAGATGACACCTTTTAGATCGCATTCAACGGAAATCTGTGTGGTCATTGGTCATCGTTTGGCTTCAAAACTGGACGCCCTTTCTCACAGACGAAATATTGCCTTTTCTATAGATACTACCATGGCCATTGTTCCGATGAACTTTCACTACTCGTCCCACCACAGAGAATTTTTCAGGGTACCACCAGGTTCTCCTCTGACTCACACCACTATACTGTACAACTAAAAGGCCTCAAGGTCATTCTACAGTAACAGCTTTTTTCCACGAACAGCAAGACTATGGAAGTCTCTCCCAGCCCACCCACCCCGATTATGACCTTCAAACCTTCAAAACAAACACACACCGCTATCGCTCACCTTAATCACATTCATTTTATGCCAACCACGTCAGTTAGTTCAATGCTCAAATAGATGCCCCCTACGGCATGCATTGAGCGAGATCTTTAAAAAGGTAACCAACAAAAACAACATTGTTCAGGACAAAAGATACAAAAAACAGACGGTCAGCTTCACTACTAAAATCAGCCATCAGGGGGCACAAAATCGACTTTAACCATCGTCTTCCTTATGCTCACACACACATACACACAAACACACACACACACACACACACACGCACGCACGCACTCACGCACACACACACACTCACACGTGCGCGCGCAAAACTATACCTCCATTTTTCATTGACGTAACAACGTCTTGACACTTTACATCGCTACATGCAGGGAAAAGATAAAGAATGTGCGCACTCCCACTGTATAATTACAGAAATACCATATGGCGTGGAAAAATTGTTATAGTGTAATCATTTGAGCCGACCACCACCAAGTCTCCCCCGGGTCCGACAGCAATGCCCCACGGAGCTTGAACCTCAACGACAGTGCGGACAAATTTCCCACTGCTTGTGAACATGTCTACCCTATCATTCAACCAGTTTGCTATGATGATGTGACCAGAGTTGTCAGTACAGATATCTTGGGGAGAATTCAGTTTACCTTTACCCTTTCCATCACCTCCGAATCTGGATAGCCAACGGCCATCGTGACTGTACACTTGGACTCTACTACCTGTGACTTCTGTGACGAATTTGTTTCCTTTATTGTCCGATGTTATAAACGCCACTGCACGTTTCTTCACATTGAAACTTGTATGCAAAGAGCCGTCTGGTGAAAAGATATAGATTTTAGTGTCTGCAGCCACGATGACTTTGTTGTTTTTGGCGTCAAAGGCAACGCTAGGAGATTTACCATTCGCGTCTTTTAGCAAGTGATTGGGATTGTGTTTTGGCTGGCCTTCTTTACTGTACTTGACCACATATCCATGTTTACTTTTAGACTCAACTTTGGAACCCACTACCCACACGTAACCCTTTCCGTCAATGGCCACATCACTCGGGCGCATTGCTTTTCCTTTTACACCGGCCGCGGGGACTACCGCTGGGAAGAGGCGGAGGAAGACCCCGTTCATGCTGAAGACTTGGACTCGTCTGTTGCCAACATCAGCTACAAATATTTCATTGTCTGACACGGCCACCCCGCGAGCTTTCTTGAACTTCCCACGGCCTTTTCCTTTCCCACCGAAGGTGACCTTTTCCGTTGGCGTGTTCACGATTCCGTCACGGCTCTCTGTAATCAGTGATTAGGGTGTTACATGGTCAATCACAATTGATTCAATGGTAAACAAACAAACAAGCAAGGGAACAAACAAATCACTATATACCTATTCATGGATATCAAACTTTTACAACACAAAGTTTATTGCAAATACATGTTAGAGGGCTAATTGCAAGTACAAATAACACATATACTAGTAGTAATGGTAAATACAATGATATCAAGGGCTACATCCAATTTTATGCTACCTCTATATGCTATATGTACCTTCTATATTCGAAAATCTAATTTTTACAAGATCTCTTCGTTAAAGATGCCACACCTTTGTGGGTAGATGATGTCGGTGTACTGAATTTGGCGTTCACTTCCGGTTCCGGTCTGGTCGTGTCAAACGGCATTGTTGTTTGGTGGGTGGACATGATCTTTTCTGATGTCGAGGTAAGAGTCGTTGTCTGCATCGTTGTAGAATGTTGGACTGTCGTCGTTGTGGGGTCTGCCTTTGGAGTAGAAGCTACAGATAAAACAGAAAAGATCGTGCGGTAACTTAGTGTTCACAATGATAGAAACAATCTTGATTAAGACGGCTTTCCTCTTTCATTCCTAGTACTGGTAAAACATCCCTGTATCCAACTTCGTGAAAGGAGTTTAAAAAACATTGTTGAACTTTTCAAAATTTCATTAAGAACATCTGTATTTAAACTCGTCCACTTTGAAAATGTGGCTCATGTCACCTTTTTGCTATTGAAAAATAGTCAAGATCCTTGCTAATTCCAAAAGGCTGTCGTATTTGTGTATCACCTAAGACATACACATGTTAAATTATGTTAAACTAATATCAGTTACCCGGTGTAACAACACAGAATTTTCCATGGTCGCAAAGCCCGTTCATGGATCCAACAGCGCATGCGTAGGTCAAAGGTGAAGGCCCTTGAGACAGATTAAACACGTACGGACGTTGTTATACAAACTGACCGACAAATTAGGCATATGAATAGGGACAAGTCCAAAGTCATGGTCGATACAATAACCGTTTACAAGTCAGGGGCTTTCACCTTTGACCTTGCACATGCCTACTTAGAATCGTGAACCTCCTTATTCACCTTGTAAGCTGTCGGAAGTTGATGACAGTGTGACCTCTCGTGACCTCTCGGAAGTTGACGTTGAAGCTTTACCTTTGAGGTAGCCGTCATCAGCCACAGTCTGTAAATAAAATCGTAATTCATAGAAGTATGAGCTTAGTGCTTCTTATGTGGCACTTATCTATCGATGGTGTGTAATCAAACATCGGTCGTATGGATCGTACACCTGTTGTCGCGAAGACTAAGGCGGAGAATCTCACTGGCCTGCGCCTGTTTGCGACTGTTTGCGAAATGCATTGACCAACTGCATGACAATCTAACATGGGGCTGAAACTGAGAATGTGTCATTTTATTTCTAGAGGTCACGTATTTTGCCCGTGTATCGCAAATTAGTGTGACCGCAAGGGTAAATTGGCAAAAAAATTCGCCGCAATAATTTGTCTCAAATAGGCGCATGCGTAGTCACTAGGTGAATCTATTTGTGTAGCCGGTATAACTGCCCTGCGGCGTAACACACAAGCTTCAATTCGTTCGCATGCAAACTAGTTAACAACAAAGGTCCTGCCACACCTACCCTTTGCACATCTAGCTGCAAGCGTTATATAAAGCTATCTACTAAAGATTGCCCCGACTGTTTTTATTGCAGCGGAGTTTCTTACAAGGTAGAAGCGAACACAACAGCCCCCCTCCCTCCGTACATCCTTTCCTTCTTTCTTTCATATATAAAGATTTAACTTTTTAGCCAGTTTTGTAAGTAAAAATATAGAAGCCTTAAAGGCAACCCAAGCAACTTATTAGGTCCCGAAAATCGGATTTTGAAAGTCAATTTATTTAGTCATTTCTATACATGATTAGTTCAAACAACACTATCACAATGTATAGCAACGTCCATGATGCAAAAAAAAACTTTGTGAGAACTCACTTAAAATCGTCGCCGGGGTTTTTGTAGGCTCGCGAAACTAAGGGAATCATCGTATGGCATGTTTTTGCACGGTTTTAAAATGCTCAAAGTATGATGTGTTAGTAAATGTCACTACAATAAAGATTTCAGCATTTTTTTATTTCCATTTTTTGCCCCTAAGATTGCTTTGGTTGCCCTTAACGTCAAAAGCTCGCCTTAGACATGGACATAAGCTCAGTCGGTTCAGTAGATGTGAGTCCAGCACCGCAGCAGGCAAGGAGATCAGGGGGTCGTGGTGAGCCCATGGTCGGTGATGGCTATAGAAAATAAATCGGTTGACGCTCGTCACTCGCCTCAATTGTATGTATGTATGGGAAAAATACATTGTATTTCTCATTCATGTACGTATACTTTACATTGAATTTACAATTTACAGCATATATTTGATTATTTTGCAGCTGCTTTGTACGATTTAAAGTATGGCCAAAAAAATTTTCTTTTGTTGGAAATGGACGAAAATTGATGCGCGCGCGAATGTCACCCTTACAATCAAATCAACATTGCCTTACGTACTACAATAAACAGATATATCCCTCCCTTGCTGAAACTTGTTTTCAAATAAACACATTAAAGCTGAGCAATAGTCTGGAGAAAAACAAAACACATGCTTGCCTTTGGAGTACCCTGGGCTTTGGTGTTGAGGTATAACCCGACAAAGATGCAGCCGATGATCAATAATGTACTAAAGCTAACTGCCAGTACAGCACCCACACGCCAATCTGAAAACAAGAGTTCGGAGACCTTATACCTCCATGAAATATCTAGAGATTTTCTTTTAAGGTTTTGATAAATATTTCCATTGATCATTTCCTGTAACTCTACGTAGCAAATGTGACTTAATTATGGAAAGCATGTAACCCTTAAAGCCATGATGCAGAAACACTGTAAACAATGGAAAGTTATGCCTAGAATCGTAGACAAATTAAACTTACCACAAGCTTCTTGTTTGGTTGGGTCCAGGGCTTTCTCTGGATCTGGAGGGAGCGCACCATTCTCCGGATTTGGAGGCTGTGCACCATACTCAGGATTTGGAGGCTGTGCACCATTCTCCGGATTTGGAGGCTGTGCACCATTCTCAGGATTTGACGGATGTGCACCATTCTTAGGATTTGACGGATGTGCACCATTCTCCGGATTTGACGGATGTGCACCATTCTCCGGATTTGGAGGCCGTGCACCACTCTCCGGATTTGGCGGATGTGCACCAATTATATCTTCCGGATTTGCACCGTTAACGTTCTCCGGATTTGGAGGCTGTGCACCATTCTCCGGATTTGGCGGATGTGCACCATCCTCCGGATTTGGCGGACTTGCATTTAAGTGTTGTCGGCTATCTGGTATGTCATTGTTATCTTCGGCAGGATCTGACGTGTCCGCATTGTAATAGTTATGTCCAGCTGAGCTACATCCTACCATGTTGGTAGAGGTGTCATGGCTACTGCTTAAGGCCGCGGCATCTTTGATGTGTGCCTCCGTATCCACTGCATCATCCTGGTGCATAGAAATGCACCCGGCTTCTCCATAGGCCGGATTAGACCAGAGATACGCAATAGCATACGGTTCTATAATCTCATCATCTGGGGAGACGGTGATGATTGGTTCTTCGTTCTCAGATTCAGCGCCACTTTTGAGACCTGCGTTATCGCCATCTTCATTTTGCTGACTTGTTTCCGAGTTACATCCCGTCAAGTTGAAAGACCTGTCATAGTTGTTGTCTGAAGCTGTGTCTGTTAGCTCCGATGGCTCTTTTATTGGTGTCTCCTCTGGGCTTATTCCCATACACCTTATGTGATCCTCGCCCTTGTACGCAATAGCGCATGGTTGAATCTCAACATCGACAGAGTTGATATTGTTCATTTGTCCGTCTTCAGCGTCGAGCCCACTTTGGGCGGTCATATCATCACCGTCCTCACGCCGGTAGCTGAGAGAACAGCCTTGACGGCAGGGATTCACATGTACAGAATACCGATTACAGCGATTCCCTTCACTGCCAGCTTGCTTAAGGACGGTCTCATCCGTTTTAGACTCCATCCTTGCCTGCATCTTGTTTCCTCCGGACATGTCGTTAATTTACGGGTGGCCTTGATCTTAGCCTCCACCAGGCCTTCCCACGGGTAGGGGATCGTAAGAAAAGGGGACTAATTGGCCAGCAGAGTCAGTCCACTTGCAAATGAAACCCCTGGTGGCCAAAAATCCCTGACAAATATTCCCCTATAGCTGGCGTAGTTAGTCTGGTAGAGACTACCTTGATGTGACGTCGGTAGAGCTCGTCCGCTTCTGCCAGCAGCTCTTGACGATATGACGGCTCTCCCTAGTGTTATATGTGGATGTGATATCTTCAGATTATATAGTGACCTGTGACTTTTATAACCCCAGACAATTAAGGACTGTTCCCTTGTTCGGTTTGATTTTCCCGAAGTTGGTAATCCCGTTCTTTTGACCATCTCAACGATGCTTCTGGAAAAGTTGTTTCGGCAGAGTCGGAGGGTTAAGTTGGATTTGGCCTTCTGGTGATTTTGTTTTCTCATACTGGTTGCATTTGGACAACAGTTCTTGTTAGATCCAGCTCGTTTTGAACTCGATGTTTTGATCCGAGCATTAGAAGTGGAGTCGAAAGGTCCACAGGACGTAGGCAGTAAGTCCATAGTGTTTATTGTGCACATGGGAACCGACCGGTGATTGTCTCCGTTGAGATTGAGCCTTTTTTTCAGTGTCAGCTTTACGCTTTGTTATCGATGTTATCGATGACTGTCCCTATCGGTACTGTGGCAAATGCTGGTATGACATGGCGCCAAAGATAAGCACAATGACACATCAATCCAGACATTCCATTGTTGAAGACAAGGAAAGTGACTTGTAGTAACTTTACTTGTGTGTTTGATTTGAAGATTTGACATGTGTTTGATTTGAAGATGTGTTAATATCATCTGCATTGGGAAATTAGATAACATGCCAAATAGGTTAGCATGAAATAATCCAAAAAAAAATTTTTTTTTGACGGTGACGTTATTTTCATACAAAGCTATCTGACTAGATATTCCAAAATGCCAATAAGATGTCATGTAATGGCTTGAATATCCTGCAACATGGTAATTACAGCATTAAGGAACTTATAACTATCATCTTTAACACAAATATTGTGGACCAGAAAGAAGTAAGTGAAGAAGCAAAAGAAAATATATTTCCGATGGCATTCCAGTACAAAGGTGATCGATTGATTAATCGATTAGGTCAATAACTTATTGACAACAAAAGTTCGTAGGGTTGAGAAACAAACTTTATTGTCAAGACTTTATCTGAGACATCTCTGCATTTACGGGGATAAAGAAACAAACAGTAACAGACTCAGCAGTTCAATTTCATGATCAATAACTTACCAATCAATGTATACCATACACAGGGCCCCAATAGACTGCCGGCACCCTTAAGCCGGCGTCACAATTCATACGAGCGTCGGCCGACTTTGTAGATCGCCCGAAGCTCGCCGAATTTCAGAATCGCCCGAGCGTCGACCGTATTTTCCAATGAAAATCTCGGGCGACGTCCGTCGAACACTAAAAATCCCCCATGAGACGGTACCATCTCTTGGACATGGACGAAGTCAGTATTGACTAACCTGGTAAAAGGCCAATATTTGGATCAACTTTTATATCTAAAAATCGCCCGAAGCCCGCATGATCGAGAGGACGTCGGCCGTACTTCGGCCGAAAATGCACATTTGAAGCTCGCTAACACGTCGGCCGAGCTGAATTTCTTATTTGTGACGGGGGCTTTAGCTTCCTACAGACTCACTTGGGGGATTACAAAATAGTAAGAAATCGGCCAAATACTTTTACACTTTACTACTTCCATTAGCTATCATACACTGAGTATAGCTACTCTTCCTGGTGTACAAATCAAACAAACATACAACTGACAGACTAAAGATGATTTGTTTGAATCTTTGTTTATGAATGAGAAGCTCAATTTGGCCTGCAGACCGCTTTTCATTGAGGTCGTGAGGGAGGAGGTAATGGTCAGACAAAATATGATAGAGTGAAACTGACCTTCCCTGGCCAGCTGACCTTTCATGCAAATCATTGATCCTGTTTGGCCGAGGTCTACTGAAACGGGTCTGCCTTTAGTAGACACTTAAAACTCAACAAGTTGTCTATCCAGTGTGGTAAATGCTAGGCCACATTTTAAAATTACTTTTGAATTTAAGTTTTCCACTAGACTCCTCTTGGGGGCTGAAAAATAGACCAGAAGTTACTTAACCCTTTGGGTAAATAAATATTTAGTTGTTGTAATTAAATTCATAAATAAATAAATAGATACATAACAGGGTGTAATTCAATATTAGCCAGAGTGATGGTTAGCTTTGATCAATAACCAACAGAAATTGTTAAATAAATAATGAATACAATAAATACAAATAATACAAACATTGGCACAAACATAGGACAAATCATGTATCAAACATGACTATAGATATTTTTCATAAACGTAATCAATTAGAAGACATCTGGTTAAGTACAGACACCAATAAGTTGAGACGTATATATTAAATATCATACAAATCAGCTTAAACTTTGCCATGGAGGTCATATTTACGCCATGATTGGTCGGTTTTTGTGAAGAAGACAACTCAAACAGTTATTGATGGCTTTTCAAGATTGCACATTATATTAAACACAGATGAGGTATAATGGATAACATAAAGGTTACTGAGAAGTTTAGAAGGATTATTTTGTGTCAACATTTGTCTGCAAAATACATATACAAAGTTACTCTTATTAACTGTCAAGTAATGGATCTTGAATAGGAATCCACATTATATTCTTCCCAATTTTGCTGAGTCTGTGCTTTTTTTTAATAGTCTTACATATAAGCAAGCTATGGCAGAATGAGATGTTCTGTGCGTTTAACTTGCAAGGAAAATGTTGTTTCTTTCCATGGTCATCCCTTATCATCAAAACTACACTTTGCCAAAATCATATAACGGCTGTTAATCAAAGCTGGATTGACAAAAGTTACTTAACACTTCTTTGACACAACTTAATCAGGTTCAATCTCTTATCACTGAATTCTGACATGGTAAAAGTATAATGCCTGAGTTGACAGAAAAACAACAAACGTTATTGATAACATAGTTCATAACTTTCCTTGGCCCCCGAAAAAGAGAGATTTTGTTATATATGCACAAATTTTCCACTCATTTTTTTTCACTGCTTTCATGAAGTCTAAAGTACACTTATTTGCAACAATCCATTTAAACAGACACAAGCTTCCAAAACTTTTACTTCTATATATGCTTTGGTGTCTAACTTGCCAATGATAACATTAAAATCTGGTAACAAATTTACCAAACATACTTAAAACATGTATTACCCATCTTAAGTTAAACACACTGATTCTTTTTCTGTAATACCAATATCAAAGTTTCCCATTCTATTCAGTATATTGCACATCGACTGTCTTTTTCCAAAAACGGTTCTTTGGGGTAAGTTTAACTAAGTTTTATATTCTTTTGTTTCGACTACAACACTCGCACAAATTTATGCTTTGCACCTACCACTGTATCCAACTCATTTGCATGAAGTACATGTACCTTTTCTTCCATATGTCTTGTCATGACTACGGCAAAACAATATCTCCTTTTTTCATGCACGTTAGAATTCATCATTAAGATAATAAGGAAACATACGCACAAAGTTATATATTGCAAACAACAATATGGGTGTGCTTTTACAAATTTACCATAATTGTCTATTTACATCCTACTGAACTTACTCAAGTTTTCAATTTTGCCCATTCTTTCAAGAACTTTGTATATTGGCACATCATACAGTGGGCAGACCCTATTTTACCTAGAATTGTTTTGTTCGTAAGTTAATACTTGAGGTAGGAACATATAGAGTTTTCTGATATTACAGCATAAACACCTACAATGAATGCAAGAAACACAACGCTAAGCCTTGGCATGTTAACAAGTTTACCGAGTGCCTAATTTGGGGCAACAAATTCACTCATGAGCTTTGAATGCTGAAATTTCACCAATAGAATCTCTTTTTCACTAATTAAGAGAATAGGGCTGGAAGCTTCTAAGGCTAGCACTTTGCCTGCATGACAAGAAGAATCCTACATGTATTTGAATCCTTGGCTAAAAAAAATAATCATAATTCTATGTGCCTGAACATTTTGTAGTCTGTACCAATTCATAGAACACATCAAACTTTGACTACGTACATGTCACTTTTCAATGAACATACAACAGTTATCTACTTTGAAGGGTCAGGCAAAATATGCATATATTGTGTCATATCTGTATAGTACATGTACATCGTAGACTTCTCATCTTCCTTTTTTATACATCTATAGCCAGTTGATGCAGTAGGTCTTATCAAGCAGACATATAGCTTTGGCTTTTTCCTGTGCGTTTTTCTACTTATTTTGTATGTCTTTAAAATGGTGGATTTTGTGTGGTGGACACTTGCCTTTGCTGACAAATGCACTGAGGCGGAGAAAAACGTTTAAACAAGACACAACGCCCCGTGCTTTGGAATCATAAGAATATCACTGGTCAAGCCTTTGTCTTGGGTGGATTAGCAGAATCTGTCATAATGATTTCATGTGTGTAGATTAAATAGAATTGACAGTTGCATTAATTTTGTATATATTAGATGTATGGCAATTAAGGTACATGTATTGAGTAAAAATTCACAACTTAGAAAACATACAAACAAGCAATAACATGCACGGAACAAGCCAAAGCCATACGTCTGAATGGAGATCAAAAACAGCAGCTTTCTTCAGTTTCTTGTGTCAAACATGTTACACTATAGACTTCCACCTTAAATTACAATCCAGCCTAGGTGGGTTTCGTTTCTGCCTTGGTCTCCACTATGACGCCTGTCGCCACAGCAGTTTCTTGCACTTGCTTCATGTTGTCCAGACATTCGTTTTTGGCAGCTTGGATAAGGTCGGCCTGACCTTGGAGAACTCGGATGTTCCATGCGAAGTTCTCAAGAGCTCGGGTCAACTTTCGGCCCTTCAGACCCTCCTTGGAACTCAGCTCCTGTAGCTTCTCATGAAAGTCTAGACCTGCAGAGGTTTAAGAAGAAACAGAGCAGCTTTAGCCTTTTTATTTTTTATATTTTTTAACGATCTCGCTCAATGAAAGGCCGTAAGAGGCCACTTCTCGGCATTGAACTAATTATTGAACTAATGTGGCATAGGTGAGAGACAGCGGTGTGTGTTTGTTTTGAAGGTTTGTAGGTTGTATTCGGGGGAAAGCAGTGGGCTGGTACGGTAGGGAATTCCGGAGTTTTGCAGTTCGTGGAAAAAAGCTGTTACTGTAGCATGACATAGTTGTACAGTATAGTGGTGTGAATCAGAGGAGAACCTGGTAGTACGCTGAAAAATTATCTGTGGTGGGACAAGTAGTGAAAGTTCATCAGAACACTGGCCGTGAAAGTATCTATAAAATAGAGACAGGGAGGCAATACCATACCTTCTGCATACCAAGGTAGCCTATGGTTACAAATACAGATTTTATGTTGGATGAAAGGGAGTCAGTATGGACTTGATTCTGCCCGTAGATGTAATACAATCCAGCTTTATTGTATGTCAGATTGAGTTCAAATACAGACTTCCAACGACCCCGGGATCTAGACTACCATCCCATCAGATTGACATACACTTTGACCTCTGACCTGCTTTTCTCCTGTCGAGCATCTCTTGGCGGAGACTGTCAGCCTTGTCAACCAAAGAACAACCCGTGGATACCACCTGTCAACACAAACAACAGCAACAATAAAGATTTTAATTATCGGTCAGATTTTAACCTTAGGCCACATCATCTTTTAAATTCATTTCATGGATCTGCATTTTCTAAAAATAGTAAAATGGATCAATCATAGTCCAACAGACAAACTGTCTGTTACAACTACCGTATTAGAGTTGTGATGATTGGTTTCCATAGTGACAGAGAATCCTGAGCTCCCATTGGACTATTGTTCATGGTGATAATGAATCCTGAGCTCCCATTGGACTGATACTCATGTTGATTAAGAATCCTGAGCTCCTATTGGTGACTCAAGGAAAGGGAATGGTTCTCTTGAGTTAGAGGTGAATGGCCATATACTATAAGGCCCAATCAGCCCCTGACAGTGAGAGATTGTGTAAACAACTTACAGTAAGTTATGATATGTTTATTTTCTCAGAAAACTATTTCATCCTCTCTCAAACCTCCTGTTTCAAATAAATCAATTACAAGAAAAAAAAGACTTACAACATCAAAGGCTGACAAAGCTTTCTTCAGAACCTCTGGAGCATTCCCAGAAGCCTCCAGGATAGGGAACTGTCCGTCTCCTTTCAAGACTATCGAGACGTCCCCCGTCGCGGTGAAGCGGGAGATGAGCGTACGGACGCACTGCATGAGCGTAGAAATCTGGGGGACACCGCAGGATTCCTTGAACGTAGTCATGGCAACCTGGACATTCTCTCGTAGTTTGGCTGCTTCTTGAAGTGGTGGTGTTGCACCCTGGGAAAAAGAAGGAAAATAGAAACATTCTTTTGTTTAGATACAGAAAAAAAAATTTAATGTGAGATACAGTTGCTGAATTACTCTTGTGATTGAAAAGAGCTCTATATGCATCCGTTCTGATGCGACTTCATATGTCCAAGAAAATCAGTTCCTTAAATTGGTAGTAACCTTAAAGCAGTCGTCGATGATTCTGACCCCCACATTCCTTAAAGATGTGTACTCCGGACGCTTCTTTGACTTCTTCACTGAAAGGCCCCTTTTGGTAGGCTTGCCCCCTCCTCTCTTGTTCGTTATGGCTATGTGGACAAAAAGGGTGGCACTTTCCAGTTGGTCTCCAGTGCTGGACATCAGTCGAATGTGTCTGTAGCCTGGACAAAACAAGATTTACATTAAGTGCAGTTCTGATTTTAACTGCTAGAGGGTGCTCAAGCAAAGCTTAGCTGAAGAAGAAGAAAATTCTTCAATCTTATTTTCTAGTTGTTCCCGTGCTAAATATCATTTAAATGTGTCAGTAGCTTGAAAGAAACAAGACTAAATGAGGTGCAGTTCCCATCTAAGCTGGTAGGGGATGTGCATTAGTACAAATAGAGAGTAAATTAGAGGGGTTGGATTTGGAACTTATCTACATGTACGAACCCCAAACTTACCCGTTTGCAAGCATTCAAATGGGATAGTGCATTGTCCAATGAAGTCATCTCCAATGAATTCTTCATCCAAGACCACAAATCTAACCAAAGCCACTTCTGGGAAATTGATCTGAAATTCAAAACTCTCGTCGAACACGGGATTATAGCCGTTCTGTGAAACAGCTCTAGTCCTTGCCTCTACGCAGTCTGCGGGAATTCCAAAAATCTCCAGCACGATGTACGGATCGATGATGTCGCCTTTTGCGGTGGATCCACGAGGCTTGGGAAACTGTTGGCCGCTTATGATCCTGACGTGGAGAATTTGCGGCGTGACGCCCGGCAGGCCTTCTCGGGTGTTTGCGCTGAAGTACGCTATCTCGTCACGCATGATGGACGGTTTCAGGACGTAACCGCAGCTTCCGTTCTCTAGAAAGCGCCCGTCGTTGAGGTCTGTCATCAGCCCCGGCATATGATAGTTAACTGTTACTATCTGAAAGGAGAGAAAGAGATTGTACATTATCTAATGCAATAATTATCGTATATTGTTTATTGTTTATTCGCATATGTACAATATAAAACAAAGACAAATAGGGCAAAAAATACATGCAGGGGAGGCCAGAAGCCTATACGGCTTTTCGGGGGCCTCCTCTTAACTACACAAATGGAATTTAAAAAAAATTAGATATAATCGAAACTAAGAAAAATTAACGAAAGAAGAAATTGGAATTGTAATATGAATCCTAATGAAACAAATGAAAAGAAGAGGAACTACAAAGTGAATTTTGAGTTGTAAACATAATAAGTATTATAATGAATAACAATTTATAAAGAAATAGGTCAAAATTATACAAAAATAACAAACAATCTTATAAGAAACCATTTGTAACTCAGATAAGATTGAGGTGTTCTTACTAATGTTATCATTTACAATGATACAGATACTTGTACTGCAATACTGACTAAATCTGATAGATCGCATTTCAGCACCAAGGAGAGGGGACAAAACAAAAGTGAAATCCTTTTCTCAGACTTAGCAAAGAACAAGTGCAGATCTCATTGTTGATTGGCAGATTAATGTTAATGGTTATATGGTTATATATGTATATAACGTTATGTCCGTTTAATCTTGCACTGTATATATGTCTGTGTTTGTATACTTTTTGTGTTGAACCCTGGAAGATTAGTCGCAATTTGACTAAAGGGTATCGAAATAAACCAAATAAACCAAATGGAGGTTATTTCTACAATCTTTTAAATACAAACCATGTGCAACTGATGAGATTGATGAGTTCTTACTAATTTACAGTAACTTGTACTGCAATACTGACTAAATCTGATAGATGGCATTTCAGGACCGATGAAAGGGGACACAACAAACTTAGTAAAATCCTTTTCTCAGACTCAGCAGAGAACAAGTGCAGATCTGCTAGTTGCAAGGTAGCAGAGGGGCAACCTTGGGATAGGGAAACAGGTTAAGAGGCTTAAAATGAGTACTAATGTGGGCACAGTTTAAACTTAAAATGTGACAGAGCTTTTAAAATGAATGTACACACACATATGCAACATGCCTGACAGCCAAAGTTCTTTTTCAAAACGATCTTCTAACGGTATTCTCTTTATACACTTAAAATTGCACTGCCATTCTAACTAAATTGGGCAGATGGCATCTTAGCACCAAGGACATGACAAAAAATAAAATTCCTTTCTAAGTTATTAGACCCAGAAAAGAACAAGTGCATATCTACTACTGTGACATGTAGTTATAAAACAGATGAGGGGCAAACTTGGGACAGAGAAATAATTCAAGACACTTGACGTTATCTTGAATACTGATGTGATAATGTGACAGAGCTTTTCAAAATATACCTGGCAGCCACAGTTCCAGTAATCCTGTGGGTTGTAGTTGATGGCATCTTCGTCCTTGTTACTGTCGGGGTGCACTTCACTCATGTACTTCTTGTTGTAGTTCACAAACTCCTCTGGGAACGAGACTGCCAGCCTGATGGCTCCTGATTGGCTGAAGGAGCAGACATACTGGGCACAAGATTCAGAGGCCGAGGTGGGCAGGTCTTCGATCTTGTCAGACTTGCACAGGACAATCAGGTCGGCTAACTCCTTACAGAGGGGTGGTCTCCCTAGAGAAAACAGTTCAATTTAGACAGCCATGCGTTCCTTCTATATGTACTGACCATTAGTATGTAACAGTGATTACAAGTAGGCATTCTCTGGGTTAATGGTGCACAGCAGAAGTCCCTCAAGGGAATACATGCTTTTAGAAACACAGGAGTTGAGAAATGCCATATTGTGTCCAAAAGGGGTAAAAAGGTGATATGTGTCATATGTCTCAATTATCACCGACAGTAAAACATTTACCTAGGACTTGAACCTATAATAATAATAATTCTGATATTAGATATATGTCAATGCAATAACCTTATGCCTTTAAGTGAAGTCAGAAGTTCATCTGTGCCTTGGGTGACTGGTTAGTCAAACCTGAAGAAGGCTGATGACTTCATACAGTCAACACAGTCTAGCTTTCTGCAAAGTGAAGGTCAAGTCTATTCATTACCTTTCTCCCTTTTGACCTTGACGGTTGACAGGGCGTTCTGCATGTCATTTGTGGAGGACAGAGACGAGGAACTCTGGGTAGAGGTCATGGGTAAGACATTTTTCTTCCCCATAACCAGCACCTGGGACAAGAAAAGATAGGGAAAGCAAAAATCTGATCATTGCTTAAGTCATCATTTAAAAGGAAAGCAATATTTTCTTTCATTGGTAAGTGTGGTGATTTACAGTGGGATTTGAATCCCAAACTTTTGGTTCAAAAGCAGGATTGTCATCCATGGCAGGGGTTCAAATCGGTCAAAACCCCCTCAAGTTTGTAACTTTTTCTCTTTTAAGAATGATAAAAGCTCTTTCCAAATGGCTCAAAAATAGAATGAATACAAATGCACTACATATTGTATATATATCTAACCCTTACCTTTTTCTTCAGGTCATAAGGGGATGGCAGCTGGACACCCCCCTCCTCCACAATGGACCTGACCAGCATGTCACCAAATGTCGCTGCTATGTAGTTCACGATTTTGATCTGTTGCTCCTCACAGCAGTGGTTGTCAATACCTGGGCAAAGGTCAAGTAATGCCTGGTCAAGGTCATGTTCACCTAGTACAGAATTGTGATGAAGTCTCATGGCACACTGCTGTGGTACACTTTGCGACACATTGGTAAGCATTGGTAATGCTTAATTAGGTATACTGGGAGCTGGTGCAGAAAGACAAATCCTCATTAGATAGCTTACAGCAAGATATGCAAAGGTTAGGTGTGAAAGGTCGTACAGTGTAATATAACCAGCTGCTTCCGCGACGTGTGTCTGCAAAGCTCGTGTGTCACGCCTAAGGGCAGCAGCAACAGCTATATAGATATAGATAAGACAGAAAAGCCAAAAAACACTTGGTATAAAGTAATAAACAAAGAATAGACCTACCTATGATTAGCGGATAGTCTGAGGCCTGGAACGCGTACTGTGCGATGATCTCCACCACCGATTTGAAGCGTAGTCGCGTGGTTTCCGACGGGTGATGACAAACCAACGGCTCGTCATCCCCGCGCTCTCCGTCCCAACAGACGAGTTCCACGTACCGACAGCCTCTTTGGAGCAGTCTCGCGTACGCATTGAGGCTTGGCACGTATTCTACGCCAGGCAGCAGGTACGAGTCGTGGGAGGAAAACACGTAGTAGTGCGACAACGGGTGGGTCATATCCTGGTGTATTTTACTGTGCTCTTCGTCGAAGATGTCACATTCAGACGACAAGAGGTATTTCGTGAAACCGTCAATCCCAATCTGTCCCCGCTCCCTCCCCTCCTCCGAAGGCTCAAAGGTGCTTATGATTTCCAAACATTTTTCTTTGGTAACGTTGGACGTTCCTTGTTCGGCCTCTAGAAACAGGTGCAGGTCCCCTGCCGTCAGAAAGTCCCTGCATCCGTATCGTACCATCAGGAAGTAAATCTCCGGCCTTGTCGACACTTCCTTAAAGAGTTCTACAAACTCTGAGCTTGACACTTTCAGTTTTGCATTGGTGTTGTCCTCCCCCCTTGATACGCTGAGTTCCTTTAGCTTGTGCTTGACGCGTGCAATGCTTATGTCGCAGTCCAGTTGCATTGCCAAAGATATGATTTGGTCCGACTCCAGAAAGCCAGAGTTTGATTTATCAAGGCTCTGGAACGACTTCTTCAGCCAGGTATCTCTTAATGTTTCTTTCACTTCTTCAGTTGCCTCTATCGCATTTTCTCCTACCCGTGAATCTCCTTGACTTATCAAGCACGTTAGTCCGGTTATCCAGATGTTAGCTTCATCAGGAGTATACGCAACAAGGTCCAACGTCTCAAACTCATTTCCGTGGATGATCGAAAAAGAACACTCATCGGGGTACTGCACGCCAACATTTCGGAAGGTGTCCGTGTGTTTTCCCCGACGAACCTCCTTGATGGATTCTACGGGAATTCTTGCCTTGTCCCCCTTCTTGCTCGGCTGCCATCTTATCGCGCCCGAACCCTGGTCTAACAGGAAGAGTCTCTGGTATTGCCGCACGTTGGATCGGATTTTGATGAGTTCCGTGCCGTTTTGCATGATTTGTAGGCAATCTGAGGCATTGGCGATAGTTTTTTCACTGGGCATACTGGTGAAGGATACTGACTTCTTCTCAGTGGGAACCTCTCCAACAGATCTCTGTAAAACAAACAAACAAACAAACATTACATATCATGGCCATTTAAAACATCCAGGACCAATTGGAACTAGAGTTCCCCAATGTGCTCTATGGAGTAACAATTACCTGGTAGCTTTGCATGTCATAACAAAGGTGGATCAGCTAGAAACAAGCTGAGATCCTACAGATATAACGATGAAAAGTATCTAAGTCTCGAAAATATACGGCATAGGACCGCAGTCACAAAACTCCGGATCAGCTGTCACAAACTGCACATTGAAACCGGACGTCATAACCGCACCCCCCTAGAACAACGAAAATGTTCTCATTGCAATCTAAATAGGATAGAAGACCAGCAACACTTTTTAGTAGAATGTAGTTTATACAAAGAAGAGAGAGCTACGCTTTATGGGGCAGTGTGTGTATGGGGGGGGGGGGGGGGGAGGGGGTGGTGCACATGTGCATGTGTATGGAATTACCAGGGAAACAGCATGAGGGCCTACTCTGGGTGTCCCCTGCGAAATTAGGGCGTCTAATTTCCTTGTTTTCTTAGTGTAGGGCGTCCAAAAGACACCTGGACTACCTGCTAGCTAATAGCCTGTCCCTCGCGGATTGATTATTCCACAGTTGCTCAACAGTTTTCAGAGAATCCGCCATGAGAACATTTCGTGGAAGCTTGCTGTGTGTATGCAAGTGTGTCCTTGAAATTTTCTACTACTGTACACTTTATGTCAGATTTAGCCAATAATGCAGACTCAGTGCTATCAGTTCTGACAGCACCATTATGTGAACATTTTGTGGAGGCTTGCTGTGTGTATGCTGGTGTGTCCTTGAGAATTTTCTACTACTGTAGTTCACTTACATGTAAGGTCAGATTTAGACAACAATGCAGACTCTTTTAGTTTTACCGTATATTTTGTTCTAGTGTTATTTTGTCAACACAAAGACAGTACTATTACTACATGTAGTTATTTATTCATCATGTTGATACCATTTTCTTCTATGCAATATAAATTCAGGACGGGCTACTGTAAATAATGTCTCCAGTACTAAAATAACATTCGAATCAACATAAGGTTATCTCAATAATAGTGTCAATACAATTTCCACAAGCATAGTCATGCAAAAATAAAAAATTCACTTTTTCTACTTGAAAAACATAATTTTGAAATTATCCAACATACAAATGCAAAGAGTACTTCCACTTGGAATGATGGATTTTTACCTATAAATGGCCTCAGAGCATGAATGTCATGTTTTAATCTCTATCAATCTACTTGAGTCTTTGAAAAGGCTCAAGATATTCTCTGAAAATCTACTTGAGTCTTCTTTCACCTGTTCTTACCAGTAGGGTAGAGAAAGGTGAATGGCTTCCAAGTTTGTCTTACATCAACTGTCACTTACAGGGGTGGTGTGATGTATGATGATTCCACCGTTGCCATGGCAACATGCTGTATCCGAGTCTCCATAATTACTAGGATTAGGGAAAGGTTTGCTATCATAACTGTTGGAGCCAGGATGGCTGTAAAAGAAGAGGCGGTGTCTGCAGTAATTTGTTTTGAAGAAGGTGGACTGCTGTGTTTAAGGCATTTGGAATGTTCATCACCCAACCCAAAGCCTTCTTTGATTCTGTTGTAATCCATGAGGATTTGATGCATGGATGAACTGTTGGCAGCCAAAATAATTGGGGAAATTTTCATGGGCTGTAACATTACTAACTTGCCTGCAAATAAAGGAGAACTGTCACACTTTTAAGACTCGAGTAACATGGTTAACAAAATCCAGTGGATGCGAATGAGTAATTCTATTCAACAACCAACCACCAGTAAACCTACCAATCAATCAAACAAAAGCTAAGCCATCTAGAAAATTAACAAACAAACTGACAGGACAACCAGTCAAACTATCAACCAACCAACCAATTATCCAACCAGCCAACCAACCAGTCAACCAACCAACCAACCAACCAACCAACCAAGCAATCAGCCAGCCAGCCAGCCAACCAACCAACCAATCAGCCAGCCAGCCAGCCAACCAGCAGCCAATCAGCCAACCAACCAACCAGCCAGCCAACCAGCCAGCCAATCAGCCAACCAACCAACCAGCCAGCCAACCAGCCAGCCAATCAGCCAACCAACCAGCCAGCCAACCAGCCAGCCAGCCAGCCAGCCAGCCAGCCAACTAGCCAGCTGACCGACCAGTCAAACATAAACAAACCTAATTATAACAATCAACAACGCACAGCGAACCCAACAGCCATCAGAAAGGAATATTACCATTTCATTAGTAAAAGCTATTTAACTTTTCTGTACAGTGGGCCATGAACAGTTGACGATCCCAGCTGTAATCATTCTCACCCAGACGCATCCACTGAAGGCGAAATTTCAACATGACAGCTCCCGACAGGCCCCAACCATTACATCCTCTCAACGGCAAACTATGAATCCATGATTAAGTCAGGGCACAGCTAGAATACCAATATCAAGCTTGTTGTTCATGTATGTATTCAGCAACTTGGGATTTCGCCTCTCTAAATGCCCTTAACCTACGACACGCCGACAATCCTGGTGCTATAAATAGTTGAGCAGCCTCTGATTGATTCTCTGTCAACAGTTGTTAGGGCCGGATCGCTGAACATGGAAGTCAGATTTATTCATAGAACGAAAGGTCGGAGAATTCTTCACTGAGATAAAGATAGAAAGTGTGTGCCAGGTCTTGCAAGGTGGTCCCAAGAGTCATACTGGTTGGAAAGTTGCAGAAAATTAGATAGTGATGCCAACCTAGGGCTGCCTCCAGCTTTACATTTTTTTCCATCTCACTCATTGTTTGGGAGCCCATGTTGTTGAATCTGCCATTCTAAGCATGACCAATATACATCTTCATCAATTTCGTGTCCTAAAGTTTAGATTTTTGAGACGGATAAGTTGAAATTTTTGTCTACCCCAACAAGAACATTTCCGGGACGGAGGGACGGGTCCTAGAGACAGCCCTGTGCCAACCATAGCAGTGTTAGTTCAAGTCGCTCCTTTAAGAAATGGACTAGGAATGATCATGTTATCCTGATATAATTTGCGTATTAATTTTTACCCCATGCATCCCAGTGAATTTTCTAAACGGAAGCACCTTTCATGCAGCAGCCTGTAATTCAGCACCAAGGACAGAGTGCTAATAGGACAGAATGGAGTTTACGTGATGAGAGCATTCTAGGTTGTCTTCTACTTCAACAGACCAGACACTGATTGGTCAATATCTTAAACTCGATTTAGAGCGCCCTGCACTAGGGAG
Organism: Branchiostoma lanceolatum; assembly: GCA_035149815.1. Classification (NCBI taxonomy): domain Eukaryota; kingdom Metazoa; phylum Chordata; class Leptocardii; order Amphioxiformes; family Branchiostomatidae; genus Branchiostoma; species Branchiostoma lanceolatum. Next base: position 9,730,458 of record CM068877.1, on the reverse strand, counting down.
GTACAGAAAAAGTTTAAAAGGAGGAGTGGTCCGATCTCTGTCAATTCTTGATAAAGATGAATATAGTCGAAACCGGTCGAATTCTGTCTCAGCGCTGTCATTGTACCAGAGCTACGAATGATGTCTACAGACCAAATGGGTAACAATCAAATGAACTTTACTTCATAGCATCCTAATCTATTTCATCAAAAATATTTATTTGTAGATAAGGCCACACCAATTTTTTTTTTGCTTCTCGGAATAGCCTCTCCTGTTTTTCCCATTTAAAAAAAAAAATTAGGTTGCTATTCCCATTCACAAATTTGTATTCACGATTTTACTATTTGTTCAGTTCATCAATTCTATCACAATACGTATTATCCAAATTGAATGAAGATACTAGACATTTATACGAAATATACACCCTTCTGATATTATTGAACATTGAATATCAGAAATCATATTTCCAGTTCTTGATTCCTGCCTCCAGGTATTTAAATAAGATCACGTTGATGACGTCACAGTGCATACAGGAGTTGATTGGAAACCTGGCACTGCGGTTGGCAAAAAATGTTCTTTTGAGTAGCAAGAGGATCTGGTGTATAATCATGTGATAACATACAGTTGAAGGATTCTAATGTGTCATGTTTGCGTTGTTAGTTCCTCAAAAGAGTGTTTCTCACCGTGGAGTCAGTTTCTGAACTGGCTGCTGTGTTTACTGTGACGTCATTGAAGGAATATAATTTGATTACCTGGAGGCATGAATCAAGAACTGGAAGAATGATTTGTAAGATCTGATGTTCAATAACATCAGAAGGGTGTACATCTTGTACAAACATGTATGTACATTGAATAACACTTATTACGGTAGAATCCAATCAATAAATCTTGTGACAAAAGCACTTAGAATAAATAAGAAATACCATGGTGACCTGGAGTGATTATACGATGGTATCATATAATCAACATACACTAGTAAGTACTTCTTTTTCCAGTATCCCTTCCCTAAGACATTTTTGGTTTGTCCCTATGAGTATCCCTTCTTTAAGGTATTTCCTGGTCCCCGTGGCGGAAGCGGTAACTAAACGTTAACCCTGCTGCTTCACCATCTGGATCAAATCCAGGGGATCCTTGGGCCTGAGTTCGATCCTAGGGTCGACTCCACGTTAGACATGTTTTAAGTGATTGCATTCGTCATTTTGGATGGTGACCTAAAACCGGGGCTAGTGTATGAGGCTAGGTAGCTTTGGGCATAAAGCTCAAGCCTCAAACCTTTGGACGTAAAAGAGCCCAATACTCTTATCGAGAAGAGTAGGCATGACCCGGTGTGCTTGGCCAAAAACGCGAGACGTAGCCAAGCCGCATTGCACTACCACTAGCTACTTGAAAAAGCATCATGCTTCACCTGGATAGAGGATGACTGCTTTACTTACTAGTCCCCTAGGTCTCATGATGAAGTGTTCTGTCGTGCAGGCAGGAATTGCTTCTTTACAACTTGGCAGAAAAATCAACACGATCTTTAGGGTATATTCAGCTAGGAAAGATTAGGGGCTATTTTTGAAACATGAGACATAAATCAAGCGTCTCTAGACCATTGCAAGCAATACATCATCAGGACGGGGTGTAAGCACTCTATTAGGAACCAGTTGTTTTCGAAAGGCTCTTGAGGCAGACTTGCTCAGATGTTGAAATGCGTATCTGTTCTTACTATAAATTGCATAAGTCACACACCACCTTATATTGAATAACATACAGGTTCCTGTGATTAGCTTGATTTGATATATTTATTTGGCTGTAAAAGAAAGTACAGCCAGGGCTTCCCAACTAGCCGAAGGCTATCACAAAGCAGATCATTCAGGCAGGCCGGGAGTTTTGATAGCAAGGCCAAGGGAGTTTGGCAGTAGGAAACCTAGTTATGTTCTCTGAATAAAGATACTGACAAGTTGAAAACAGTTTACGTTTTTGTCATTGCAGAAGTTCAGAGAAGCACACATTAATTTGTCAAATTGTTCAGGTACAGGTACAGGTCCGTACCTGTACCTGATATTCCGTTTAGGTACAGGTACATGTACGCAGCACTAGTCAAACATCTCTAATAGTATTGATCAGTATTGAAGATGAAGAAGAACTGAACCCTTAGCATGCACACTTTAGATTCAGACTGGGCTCAGAAGCAGGATTGCTTCATTTTGTATGCACAAGACCACTACCTAGCATTGGTTGAGTGGTAAAGACAGTACAGAGTGTCGAAATTCATTTTTGGGAATAGGTACGCCAGTACGCAGACACAAATATCAGGTGCAAACAAAGATAGAAATAAGGTGCACAGCTCCAATTTTGGCTGCACAAAAGTGCATAATATTTATGCACCCAATATTTCAAGCTTCTCAACCTTCAAATCGTACACACTCTTTTCAGGTCCAAGCTCCAGCTTTGTTTGAAAGAACATAATTATTACATGAAAAATATATGAAAGTGGCCTGGTCTTAAGGATTACAGAGCACTTACATTTAGAATGAAATTTTTCCTATGGGATTTCCCCCTATATAATGAATGTGTCTGCAAGATATGATATAGTTTGCAAATGTCAAAACATAAGGGCTAATGAGGCAGAAAATCCAGGGTACCTAGGTTCTTAGAAAGGTAAATTGAGAGCTATGGTCTTTATTAGGGTCATTAACTTTGCATGATAATACAAGGAAGATTCACAATAATGATACATTTAAATTGGAAGGGAAACATTTCAATCTACCAAATGGATATATATACATTTTGTATACCATTGCAAAACATGTTCTGTTATATGCATGAAAAAAATTTCATAGTGAGGATATTTGCCGTAACTTACAGTGTAAGACAACAACCAACAAATCAATTTGAAGTAGCCTCATCTAGACTCCATGACTGCGTAGTGCCATTGGAGATTTTGGGGCAGCCAGACTGGCTGAACCTTTCCGGGCTATCACAAATGATCCATCAAGAACGGCTGAGATAATCTCTATCATCATGAGTCTTTTGAGTAGTTGCACTAAAGGTTAAACCATGCAGTGTCCCAGAAATGTCAACATGAGATCCTAATGGGTACCGTTGTGGAGGGCCCTAACAACCATACCCCGTCAATTGTCCTGTAAGCGGTACAGCTGGGTAGGCCAGATAAATTTGATTATTGATGACACCCTTCAAAGACCACAAATCTGATGCAAGAGTGAGCATTAACCCAAAACAGATTTAGCTTGACCTATATATGAATGTTTTATGGCATATACGCTCCATTCTGTACAATTTGACAAAACAATTGCAGTCACCAGGTATTTTATCATCTTGAGATAGATTTATGAAGCAGAATCTCTCTTTTTGAAGACTTCATAGTACCAAGGTACAAGCATTGTTTGATATTACACTACCCTTATGAAAAAGGACAGCGCCTTTTCTGAGGGGTTGGGGCTTTTTTAGATCAGTACTAATGCTGCAGTGAAAGTGTCAAAGGATAACATCATTACAGGCCATACAAGATGCTATAGTTACGATCATAAACTTGGCATGCTCCAGCAACCATAAATTGAATCACCATGACCTAGATAATGCGATTTATTTTGGGCAGTTGGATGAATTCCTAATGAGGTTGAATTTGAGTATCACAGCCATGACATCAACAGCTGTACTGATGCTGAACATTGTATTGTCAGTAGCATATGTTGAGAATGCCAGCTGCGGCAATGATGAAATGAACCTTTTTCTTTTATCAGGTTGGAGTTTCCGAAGACGTCAATCCATGAAATGAAGCTGGCTTGGCCGTACCTGGTTTCAAGTCATTGTGGCATATCACACAAAATACATTTCAGATTGACTGTAAACCCTTTTCACACCTGCCTTCGTCCTTCGCACAATGCTTCATTATAATCAATCCCTTGATAATAACTAATTGAACAGCTGATCAAACCCTCATGATGCTGTTTAACATTTTTTCACTAAGGGTGCATCGATGAGCCTTATTTTGTATGCTTGTTGTTGGATACATCGGCACTTAAGATACGGTAAAATGTAAAGGTTTTTGAGGCCGTAGGGGCAGTGCGTTGTTATCCACGGTGTCTAGGACACAGAATTGGAAGGCAGAGCCCATACCTCTCCTAGGCCTGGCCCTCCACCTCCTTTTACCTCTATTACCTATAAGTAAGGTACCCATTTTTACACCTTCAGTAGCGTGCGTAGTCCAGTGGTTAGCGATCTTGCCTCTGGAACTAGAAGCCCGGGATTCGATCCCGGCTATGTTGCTCACCCGACATGCACGCTACCGGAAAAGATCGCAGTCCTTAGGACGGGACGTTAAGCTGTGGTCCTCCGTTCATTGTGCTATTCGAAAAGAGCTAGGGGAATTTCCCCGGTAAAATGAACCTGTAAATACTGTACATAGCGTCTGTCTTCTTCTCTGTCACGACCAGTGGAAGATTAGCTCTTCAGTGAGCTAAAGCTGGATAGAGATTACTTTCCTTTACCTGGGTGGAGTGAGGAAAATCATGTTAAGTGCTTTTTTCCCAAGGGCACAATAATATTATAATTAGATGGCATGTCATCAGGGGATTTGAACCCAGGACCTCTGGGTTCTTAGCCAAACACCCTAACTAACCGTAACACCATCACGACGCCACTAACTTAACATGAGACACACGTCTGAAAACAACCCTTCCCTGGGCCTTTTAGCATTCCGTACCTGTTTCAAGACGAGCCATTTTCCTGCCGGTATAGAGGATAAAGTCAAAGGCCAATTGGGCCCGCAGCTTTCAAAGGATTTACACAAAGTGAAATAAAAAGAGGCAACTGCATGCCTCATCGGCTAGTTTGGAAAAGACCTGCACAACTTGATGGCCTTCTGCATAACTCCATTTCAATAACCTGAGGACAGCACAAAAAGATTTTATAGATGTAAATCTCCGTTAAATCTGATGCAACATTGCAAGTAATGTGAGCTTTTGTTGTCAGGGATATTTGATGACAGGTGTGCTCTTTTTTGACAGATACAGGAAAATTATGGCATATTTTGGCATCACTTTTACAAAGCACTCACACGAGTTAATGGTCAAGGCTCATGGCTATTTCAAGGATGCATGCACGGACGTAAATTACACTCCTTGTGAAAGAGACGACTGATATCTTTTTTGAAAGCAAGCCAAAACTCGAGCTTGCACGGGAGTCATCAATAGAATAAAGATTCAGCGGATATACGTCATGATGTGCAGCATAGAACACATGTAACGTAACATGACCTATTTACGTGCAGAACCTATTTACGTCCGGTTTGGCTCATGTCCACATATGTGTCGCGGTGTATTATGCCAAAGCCTGTTCTCATGAGCAATAAAGAACATCATAAGTATGATCCTTAGCCATCTCTTTAATTTTTGCATAGCAAAACATAATCGCCATGCGTTTACCACGTGAACGCCACGTGCCGCGCATGTGGGGGGAATTTACAGATAAACATTGTTTTTTTTCCATCGCGTTAGGCAAGTGGCCGGACAGACGTAGTGATTTTACTATCATTTGTCTGCAGACTACTTTGGACAATTACTGTGCATTTTTTTCTGGTCTATGTTCTTCAAGCATAGCGCTAGAAGGGAAAAGATTCAAAAGTGGACGATAATAGGTTACCCTAGCACAATTCTTCATCATGTACCTCAGTATAAATACATGCTCGCACGGCGTTAAACAGGCGGAGAAAAACTTACAGACTATGCATTTTCTTTTTAGAAGAGCTGATATTTCTGCCCATGGGTTTGAAATTTGGCTCTGTCCGCGCGGTTTTAAGATAAATACGTTTTGAATAAATCGGACGTTAATTGGTGATGTTACGTTACAGCATGGTTAACAAGTGTCATTAAGGATTTTTTAGCAGCTGAAAAGGAGGAAGACTCGGCTCTTCTGTGTATAGTCCACTCCATCACCTTATTCATGATTCGCTGATTGTGGATGGGAAAATTCAGTGAATGGACATGGGTCAATTTTCAAGGGATGGACTGTCTTTGAGTCTGCCATTACTTGCGTATACTGCAGGACAATGCAATGACAATGCAATGCAGTCTTTATAGAAAAGACCATAGGTACAGATTCAAATTTGAAAATTCACATTTCTGTTTTGTTTGCCATTACTTGCATATACTGCAGGACAATGCAAGGACAATGCAATGAAATCAGTCTTTATTGAAAAGACAATAGGTATAGATTCAAATCTGAAAATTTGAATTTCTTTTTCATGGGACAAAAAGCTAAGAGCGAGATGAGTTTTCATAATAACTCAACATATCAAAACATAATATTACACTAAGTATGTCGCTATGGTCATGCCATGTTTCAAAACGACTGAGTATTTGCAATTGCATTCACTGATGAAAGATGTTGGATGGACATTTGAAACGTCTGGTATTTCTCAATATTGTAATCCATGTGTATAGATTGAATTAGAATACTATCTGTATGACTACTCGTATTATATTACATTAACATCTGAATCTGACATGTACCAACATACTACATAGACTAGAGCCATATTTATAGTTAGTGAAGTACATTGAGACATGTCGAACAATTCAAAGTCCATCTGTTTGCTATGTCCATTTGTTTGATTTGCCAATTCATAGAAACAAAATCATCAATGGTTGAAAACAAATGAAAAAATTCACTTTATCTTTTACTCAAAAAGCTCACTTTCTAAAATGACTTAACCTTCTCCCTGCTGCCTAACTCTGTAACCAATAGAGAATGTGGTGCCAAATCGCTACTTCAGTGTGCTAAAGGTTAAAAGCCTAACATTTGCAAAGGATCACCTTCGGTGGCCTTCGTGTCTGAGTGTACGTCTGGGCGTGTTTCATGCACACACATTAGCCCCACCATCATAGTACTCCCTGACCTGAACCTTTCAAGTGCTCTAAATCTTTCTAAAGCAACTTCTGTATGAAGTTTGAAACAGAATGCATTGAAAGTGTCAGGTCAGGGCAAACACTGATCTAATATGAAATGTTTGCAGCAAATTACTAGGTGGGAGGGGGGCTTTAAGAGAATCTACAACAAGACAAGTGAAGGCAACAACAACAACACATTCAGTACCTTGAAAAGTGAAACCAGAGTAAAGCAAACTTACAAGAAAATGGCTCACAATAATGTGACCAACCATATGCGAACACATTAACGTCTACTAACATAATTCTACAAGCCTAGGGTACATAATTCCGACACCCTGAAAAGATACATCGAAACAGATCTCCAACCCAACATCCAATGTACTCCTGTATTTCTAAACTGTGCATACCTGGGTGGTGCAGCAATAAAGATCTCTCAAACCCACTGTTTTTCAAAGTAGCGGATTTATTAACCCGGCGGATTAATGTTAATGGAGGTTAAAAGATTCTCAGTCATCATGACAGTCTTCTTCAGAAAAAAATCACACTTCTTATACCTTGTGACTTTACAGTGACCACTAAAAGAAACTATCACAGTGATAGTTTCAGAATGGAATATGCCTATACTAAGTACTTTTCTATCCTATCTACTTTAAGTACAAAGAAATTAATTTTGAATGAAAAGAAAGTTGATATCATCTGTCACTTAATGGCATTTTCTTTATGTAAGGTTTTATCTTTCTTTCATTGTTCTCTACATGAATGATAACACAATATTCCTGCTTGCCTAATCTCTCTAACCAAACGTCAGATTTATTTGGCAGCAATCCAAGAAAAATATGGGCCCGGTGCCTGAAGCCATATACATGTACCTGTAATTTCAAAAGGGATCAAACATCTTTCACAGATGAAGGCTTTAAGAGCTTCTACCCAAAGCATAGTGTAGGGACATGTCTTTTATATTAATCCTTCATTTTGTAAGAACAGATTGCTGTCATAAATGTTGGCAGTTCACCTAACCATCTAGAACAAATTATGTCAAGATAACATATTCTGTAACAGGGATGGATCTCAATGGTAACATAACAACCAAAAAGAAGCACTGCAGGAACTGCTAATAACTTGTTTATACAATGTACAATTTACAGTATCTTCCTTTGTCTGTCCCTTATTATTCTCCTAAAAAGGATGCTCAATTCTATACTCTCAAGAAGCTGGACAGGTGTGAACACTTTGAAGTACAAATGTATCACGCAAAATTAGGACTATCTGCTTTCCAAGCACATCATCACTTCTTCTGCACATACAAATACAGCTAATGATCATACAAGATCTCTGCGTACAGTGACATCATTAGTATGAAGTAGTTCAAAAAGGAAAGCCTGTGCTGTAAGTTGTAAAATGCAAACCGGTCCGAACACCCGTAACGAAGGATATCGGGGCCTGGGCATGATATAAATGTACATATGCATGTATAAGGACATGCCATGCTTAATTATCATTCAGTGTTCATACTGAGTTCCTCGAAATCCTTTCAGCACCAAGGCCAGTATAATTCCAGCCCTTACACAAGCCTGGTGCCCCCTAAAATATGGGACTCAACACCACAGCTGTTGCAGGAACATTACAGACCTATAAATGTGCGTGGGCACCATTAGGAAGCACAGAGGTCAACGCTGTGGTGACCTCTGTAAAACACACCGGCAGTGTCGTGTCATAGGGAATTACAAATCTTTATTGACAACAGAGGTACAGCAACTTTATACATACATACCAACAAGTGGATACTAATGAATTAACCAGCTACTATATATAAGTATATGACTAAATCAACATGTTGAGTTTAATGTATATTGTTTCCACTACACTGGTTAATTGCAAAGCCTTTCCATGCATATTAGAACAGACCCCCCTCCCCCACTGTGAATACCACTACCTGAACCATAATATCCCCAGATTTGTGAACTGTGAATCATCAATTCAAAATAATCCTAACTCAAGGTTTTGTTCTCCGAGTAAGCACTTTTCAACCTTGTGGGTGACATGGTGCAGTCATGTGTGGTGGTTACAACCAAAGTTGTCAGGGAGTGAGTCCAATCACCCCATAGGTTCTGGCACTAAGCAATAAAGATAAAACAAATGCACTGCACTTTACACCTTTAACCTTTAGTGAACCTTGTTTTTATATTGCTAATACAATCGCTAATGCAATATGTGCAGCAAATGGCATTAAAGTGTGTATAAAAGAGAACATACTGAGGTACAAAGTGACTTTTATATAACGGCCCACAATTTGTGTTCTTGAATTCACCTCATGTACCTGCTAAGCTTCAGCTATACCTTGGCCCAAAACTGCAATGGCCTTTCTGGCAACTATCACATTCACAGGTTTTAGTTTTTTTAAGCCCTCCAGTTTCAGTTGCCAACTAGCAAATTCACAGGGCTAGTCAGGTCTTTTTTAAGCCCTCTGTTCCAGTTTCACAGGCCAATTATGGTGCCAGAATTTGATTAAACTTGACACTACATACTATTAGGTTAAAGGATCTGTCATGAATTCTTTCATGGTATTAGTTCACTAAAAGCCCTTCTAATTCTAGTATGCTGACTTGACTTTTTTCCATTTTTCCCTACTACTGACTTAATGCTTTTTAGAAAATTAGGGCCATTTTGATTTATTGATAAACATAAAAGTTTATGACTGTTATCATAAATTGTAGTGCACAAGATCACAGAAGCTTGCTAAAGGTTTGAGACACCAATTTAGAAATCATACATCCCTATTAAGCTAACAGTAATGCAAAAGCTCTGCATTGAATTCAATCATTTTTTGTTTGTTTTGACGAGTAGTTTATTTGAGTTCACAAAATGTAACTCACAGTACAATACAGCACCCATATGCAATGTCAAATTAAGATATGTATCTTATACATTTAGGTACAATTACCATAGACTACATGTCTAGTAAATACATCTCTGAGTGAGATTTTTCAAAACTTTGGTACATAAGACATCACAAGACATTAAAGATAAAACAATACTGTGATAATTCACAGGTATGGTGGTTTTTAGCATATAAATTTGTTTAAAGGTCATGCATAAGACTTGCATGGTCAAGGTTAAGCTCCACACTTAGTTCACCCCAGAGACAGGGTGCGTCGAGAAGCAATATCTCCTACTGCCAGACGCCATCAGCTGTTGTCTCTAAGGAAGCCATTTCTGGAAGCTAGCTATATATATAGAGCCTGTCATGGCTTAAGAGGAACGTCAACTGTCTGTCTGCATGTTAGACCCCTGGGGTAGAGCTAACAAGAGAGACTTCCCTCGATAGATTAAAGCTGTCAGCTTGGTTCCATCAGCGTACCGGATGCTCTGGTATTTTTGCCGCTGAAGGTTAAGTACAGTGTACATATACGATATAGATCAATAGTAACTATTTTTGAAGCACTGCCATTTAAACAATGTCATGTAGACAGGTAAAGATTGGTTCATTAGCATGACCTAAAACTTTAGAGTCAAAGTTAGAAGTGAAAATGTACAAATTTTGACTGAATAATTATTGAACACAAAAAAAATTTAAGCTGATATACAACTTGGTCACCAGGTATTTTGATTTGGTATCTTGAAATTAGCAATTTTCCCCTCAGGGTGTATGTAACATCTCATGCCACACCATAAAGATTTCCAAGAAACGTATTCCTTAACTAGAGTTCCATGAACACATTATCTTCGCCAAATAATCAAGGCTTATTGTGGAGAGTGATTAATATTTACATGCTTATCACCCCCTGCAAACTTGATCATACACCATACCGTTTGAACGTTAAGATGGGGGGGGGGAGAATGAGTCCAGTCTAGATAGGGATAAAAATCATTTGGTGGTACAGGACTAGTATATGTGTATAGTGTGCTGATATATGTTATAACTGGTCATCAAAAAAATTGAAAGTTATAATTAAATGGTACAGTCAATATATATGAATAGAATAAATCTTTATTCCATATCATACACATTTTGCAAGACATATAGTACATGTTACTTTTCCATACGGTGCTAGGTAATACCTAGCAGTGGTGCAGTTTTGGTGCAGTGTACTCTCTGAGCAGAGGAGTGGGTCCGGCTGGTTATTCACATGTTTTTAGGTGTTTTGTAAGGCTTTCTATTTTGTTCCCTTTCCGTTATGTCTCAACCCGTGTGTTGGACAAAAATGCCGAAACTGAACACTTTAAAAACCAACCGGACCCACACATCTGCTTGAATTGTAGTGAGACTGCCCCATTTGTTTATTTATGTACCCTATCTGTTTATTTATGCTTCTAGGCAAGGCCTTCTGCTGGCCTGTTTCGGGAACCCCGTCACATGCCCCATTATTGAATGTAATGGATTTACAATTATCCTTACTAATTATGCAGATTAGCACCTGTTTTCTATAATTAGACATCGATTGTGCAAAGCACCATCTGAGCTCTCTACATACAAAACTTCACGACAATCTCTTCACCCCTTCTCAAGTAATACGTGTCCGAATGTCAAAACAAAAACACCCACTGCAGTTCTGAACAAGCCGCTGCAGGGGGCCCAAACTTACAGAACTTACTTCTTGTGGCATGAACTATCTACCACACAAATATCATGACCATAGCACTTTCAGAAAATATGCCAGTAAATTTTGAAGCTCCGCTGCAGTACCTTAGGTACTTGCTAGAAGGCCGATTATCGAACTTGACCTTCCTTTCCGTAAACCCTACCCATCCACTAAATATCATACAGATCCATCAACAGGTTCTTGAGTTATGTTGTCCACAAGAAAATACACATCCACACAAAGCCCGCCGCAGTACCGACGGAAAATGCCAAGAAAACCATTTTTGAACTTGACCTCCGTTTCTACAACATCTACATACCTGCAAAAAATCATGAAGATCCATCAACGTTTCCGTCACTTTTTTTGCCTACATACAAACGCACGAAAATTAAAAGTCCGCTGCAGTACTGTTGAAAAACGCATGGTAAACCATTTTTGAACTTGACCTTCCTTTGCACAACCACTACACACCTACCAAAAATCATAAAGATTCATCAAAGGTTTCTTGAGTTATGCTCTTGACATACATACAGACCCACCAAACAGCTGGCTCAACCGAAAACATAATCTACCCCGAGTACTATAGTACTCGGCGAAGATAATAAGTAAAATTATATAGAAAACATGACAGAAATTATAAACACTTCAAGAGGTTTTAATCAGGTCATCAACAATACAACAAAAACGTCCACAAATTCAAGATGAAATGCATGATACATCATTTCAAAAGGTCAGAATTTCGACTAGAGAGCATGTATATGCCCTTTGACATCTCAAAGGGAAATCATCCCCTTTGACACCCCTAGAAAACTTTGGTGCTTAACGATTTATGAAGAGCCATGCTTTGAAGAATGTTGCAACCCTCTTTTGTACTAAATTGTAAGCTCAAAGGATTTCGTAGAAAAAAATATAATGGCTACTCTAGTCATATAAAGATAACTCTTACATGAGTAACTTAATAATCTCATCTTCATGATCTAGTTTGTGGTATTGCTTTATTCCGTCATAGAATTTATATTCAAATTCTAATGTCTTAAGAGAGTTGGGACAATTGGCAGATTCAATAGAACATACAGTGACATAGATGAACATAAATGCAGTTTTCTTCCATGTAGTTTAAGCTCAAAAAGTTCATACAAATCCATACCAATTTGATATGAACGATCTTGTCAGGAGGGGTTGTGTGAAACTGGGTGTAAGAAATTACATTTAATGAGGGTAACAAAATGAATGATTTCTGTATCATGTGGAGTAATGAAGTGGGTGCGAAAATAACAACGCTGCGCTGATTTAATATTTCACACTCTGTCAGTCACCACAAAAGACACAACGCTCACACAACGTGAAATTCAGTGTTATCTCCACCACATTGGTTGCTTGTAATGTCATTCATTTATTCTGTTTAAGGTCATACGGTTACTTCTGTGACCTTGGTTTTCCTTCTTGGAGGAATATCAATCTTCCTAATTTACATCACACTTTGAAACTTTCACTAAAAAAACATTATTCCCTACGCAAATTGCAGAGAGGACAGAATAGACTTGGGAGCTATAATAGGTTTGGATAACAGGCTACTACTTTGCTGCAGCCCTCCCTTATTCAAGGTCATTAGATCCTTCTTCGTTCTTCCAAAGGTTACTTGTCTTGCGGAGCTTTGCATCTCACAAGCTTACGGAACACTTATTCATCTTTTCCTGTTCTGTTCAAGGTCATACATTTACAGTTTGATGTTCTTCTTTTTCCTCATGCAGAATTCTTAATTTTTGTAGACTTACATTGTGTTTATTGTGCTACATTGTGAATGTGAGATAAGTGAAAACTTTATTTACTTGTGAATAAAAAGGCTCTTTTTACACAACCAAGAGATTACTTCAACCGACGTTTCAGGACCGCATAGTGATGCCATCCCCCGTTATTGTACATATGTAAATATTTTGCATTTGCATCTCATTAATATGTATAAGCAGCAACACCTGTACTGCATTGCTATCTGAACCAGTCAGAGTTGCCTTGAAGAAGGTGACAGGTAGTCACCGAAATGTCGGTTGAATAAATCTCTTGGTTGTGTAAAAAGAGTCTTTTTATTCAGTGACTTACCAACCTGATGAAACTATTTACGGAGGTTTATGTACTTGTGTCATAAATTTAGCCTCATTGAAAAGGCTGAATGGAAAAACCGGTCTGACAGGCTGAATAAAAGTTCTAAACGGGAACTACGCGGCTCCAGATGTCTTACTGAGGGATGACTGTGGTGCGACTGATGTTGGTTAGCTGAAGAATGAGTACAGTGGTAGTTTACTAATAGATATTATATTGACATGTATTTAAACAATTATGCATTAACTTCACCTTGCATTAGGGTTACAAGTCGAATATAAAACTTTACTTGCACTCGTGCAATGATGGGGATAGTTATGGCCCATTACATAAAAGATACATGTAAATTGTGCCAAAACTATGCGCGGAGGTGACGCCAGTTGATTGCCTGTCTAACAAGTATGTCAGGCCTTGTCATGGAGCCATGCAGTGTAAGCAGGGCTGAATGATCAAGTCAAGAATACAGATTCAAGCCTACATGTACAATTAAAACTGTCAGACGAGTATAGATTTATATTCCATGTGAGGGTCCAAAGGTATTTGGGCAGCTTTGGAGATCCTTTTATATCACAATGGATTCATTCAACTGTGTCTTGGGGCCTTAAAGGCAACCCAAGCGATATCAGGGCCCAAAAATCGGATTTTGAATGTCAATTTATTTAGTCATTTCTATACAATCATGATTAGTTCAAACAACACTATCACAATGCATAGCAACATCCATAATGCAAAAATATGACTTTTTTGTAATGTGAGAACTCGTTCCCGGAGTTATTGTAGCCTCGCAAAACTAAGGAGATCATCGTATGGCATGTTTTTGCGCAGTTTTAAAATGCTCAGAGTATGAAGTTATTACACAAATAAGCTAGACAGTGTTAGTAAAGGTCACTACAATAAAGATTTCAGCATTTTCTTTATTTCCATTTTTTGGTCCCTAATATTGCTTTGGTTGCCTTTAAGTAATTGTTACATTTCAACAAACACGTATGAAAAAAAACAGGACCAAGTTGCATATAAAAATAACATCAGACCCCATGTAGCATATTTCTATAGTTTTGGGTTGAAATATGTTTCTTTAAATGCAGTTTAGGCTGCATGAAATTCCAAAACTTTCAAGAATGGTAAACAAATAAAGACCAAAAGCTAGCTAAAGGGGTAAATTTTAAATCAAATTGGGAGAGGTAAACTTTGGTAGAAACATGAGCAGCTGTTGACAAAGTAATAGCTTCATGACCTACCAATTGCATAATGACTTACTATTCAAACTGTCCCTTCTAAAATTAGTTGACCTCATCAGAGCTATATCTGTCCCGTCTATAATTGATTACTCCATCAATCAAAATTCTATACATGGCAACTCATTATTTCTAACGAAGCACTAGCTGTCACTTCAAACAGCCATAGATGTAGGACAGGAGGGGTCAAACTTCAAGGTCAGGAAGTCTAGTCACGACTTTCTATTCGAGTCTCTCGTGTTGGTGGGTATCTTCAAAGAGCTGTTGCTCCACAACAGCGGCACCCACCTATGAAATTAGCTCATTACTCACACGGCACCTAGTGCATAGAAAGTAGACGGCTGTGTTTTTCATGATACAGCACAAGAGTTGTTTCTTAAGTATGAGGGGAATAAGAAGGGGCAACATGACGGAATGAGGAGATAGTCAGGAAGGTCTCCAAGGTGTTTCTTCTTCCATTTTGCGCTGCAGAATTTTAGAAAATTGGAAAAAAACATGGACATTCTATGGATTTCCAAAAGGGCAAATATTGCCAAACAGGATCAGCAGCACAATATAGATTTTTAATTCCATGAAAATGGAGTACTTGTATTGTTTGTGGTTGGTTTGCTTCTTTGTTTGTTTGCTTGCTTAGTCCAACCTGGCAGGATCAGAAAATGGTGTAAGTAGAGACTTGTAGGATAGGAAGGCTGGTTTGGTCGGAGTCCAAAGTTGGTGCAACAGGCTTGGTCTGGGAGCAAAGTCCCAAAAGAAGGCAGAAAAATGCATGGACAGAATTACCAAGATATTTGCAATCGATAATGAAAAATCAAGAAAATCACAAAAAGTTATTTCAAAATATTTCTTCGATTTCTTGTTTGTTTCAAAACCTGTTCTCTAGGAAGATAGGGTACTGCTTGAAAGTTGCTAGCACCTCTGTTGTTTTCAAGAGGAACACATATAAGTTTCCCAAGTGCAGGCTAGGGTTGGCTTTACTTAAAGACACCAAAGCTAGTTATAATTTTCCTTTTCCTGACCAAGCCAAGCAGTCGATACTACTATATAATTACATGTAATAGTGCACTGATATTGATACCTTAAAGAAGCTGAGATGTGCTACTTGATGGTTCCAAAACACACAGAAAATTCCCCCCTGATATCACTTTAGTGGACTAGCTCTTGTGATTGACAGGTATGGGTATGATTCAGACACGTTTGTGTATGTGGTTATGAACAATTTCTCAGCCTTTCACAGCCAAACGAGTAGAAGCAATAGGCAGTCAGAAACCATAACAAATGATGAATACGAGGCAAAGTGATTGTGATCCCGGGGGTGCGGGATATAGTGGGTACTTCACAATTTATTGTCAGTCGCTGCTTCTAGCTGCTGACTAGGTCACATGTGGTTGGGACAGGGAGGCAAAGAGATGGTTGATTTAATCTTTAATGACAGCCAGTGTCTATTCTTAGTGAAGTTGTAAATCTCGCAATCACTTCTGCTTTACTACAGTAGAATCGGCTTATTTGCATAACTGATTTGTCAGCGAATCTTATGCAATAATAAGGAGTAGTCCATTAACCCTAGGGGACAGCAAAAAATTGCAAATTCTACTCTTCTGTACCATCACAGCAAATGACAATGGAGTGGTTGTAGCTTTCTCAAAACACAACAGTTCCTATGGTCTTACCATAGAAACTATCCATACATGATTTACATTTGAGTGATATTTGCATATGATCCATACGAGTTAGTGACTTTGACATGTTCAACCATTTTTCCAGTTGCCATTGGCATTGTTTTTTGCAAATAGCAGGAGTATGCGGAAATGGCTAATGCAATTATGCCATTTTATCTATAATGGAGTGAATGGGAAGTGGTTTGGGTTTTCAGAATTTTATGCATATCCCCAAAATATGCTATTAACAGTAATGCAAAAAATTTACTGTATCATAATGTTTTAAATTGGCAGTAGCATTTGTCTGCTGGCCTTTCACTTTGCCAAACGACTTTTTTTGAAATATCATGCACAGCTTTCAAAGGTTTTTTTGTGAATTGGCTCTGGCTTAGGAAAGGGTTCTTTTCTTATTATTAGTTGCACAAAGGTAGCTGGCAGTAGAGCTATACATGAAAAATATGCCTTTAGGTGTTCAATATGACACATATTTGCAGAATATAATCATATCACTGTACACGTAAAAGATAAAAGCTTACAGCCCCCATCTAATAAAAAAAACACCATAATCATTTTAGTCATGTCTGCTTCTGCTAAACTGTGTAATCTGGTTCACTTTAAGCCTACCTTGTGGTGTATCAAATTTCATTTAACTTCAATTTAGCATCACTGAGACTGACAATATGATGAGATGGCTTCCTGTACTTCAAAGCACAAACAGTGCTTTGATCTGACAGACCACATTAAGATCTGCTATCTTCCATTTCGTAGTAATGTAATGGGATGCATTATAAATCCCTTTATGAATCCCTGTTTCACTAGTATGAAATGATACATTTAAACAACTTTGGAAAGTATGCATGCTGAAAACTTCCTCTAGCGGATAACAAAATTCTTGTGGTTTTAAGTTTTAAACTCTAAAATTTCAGCATGCTATGTGTGTCTTGATATATTTAATGGAATGGTCAGTACTGCCTGCAGTCTGTTTATCATTAAAAACATTTCTAGAAAGTTTCTGCTGAAATGAAGTACATGTGATAGCAATGGAAACCTTTATGTACACAATAACCACTGAATCAGCACCAAGGACAGCTTACCACTATTCAGATTTATGGACCATTTTGCACCTGAAACATTCTTACTGCTAAGAATGTGTTCCAGCTACAACATAGATCTTTGTCTATCTTAGCTGTGCATCTTTTTAGTATGTTAGACTTATGGATTGAAAAATAGACACTGCAAGAAGTATACAGGCAGCTACAGAAAGCGGACATGCAATTGAGAAAGATACATATTCGATGGCATCCAGTTTTAGTAGAGCTACATGTATTCTCCCACTGGTCGTAAGAAAATAGGGCAGACTCCACGTACAAGATTCCACATAAGCATATACTAGAGATACTTGTATGGTTTCTACAAGCATGTAAACCATTGATTATTGCTTGCAGTGTGCTAGTTATGTTAGCAACAGTGGTCTAGAATTCAATCTTTGGACCACTTCCACAGGCATAGAATCAGAATTGTTAAACTCTACCACAAAAGACACACCTCAATGTAGAAATATTGAAGAAGAAGAAAGGACGAATTTGAGTCTTCCTTTTCATATCACCTTCCAACAACTTGTAATGGTGGCAGTCCCAAGCATTGTGAACAATGAAATTGCTTTTTACTGGATATTAAGTCTCTAATCGGGGATAGACGGCCTCAAATTAAATCTACATAATATGGCTTAACCTGATTGCAGTGAAATGCGGTATTCCTGTAAATCCTCACCTTTACATATTACATTGTAATCACCAAGGTCACAGCGTGAAGGTCAACAGAACAGCCAGGCAGGAGAACAGCAATGTCAGACAGCACATGTAAGAGAGGGAAAACACATAGCGTTGGCATTGCATGACCTAATTGTTCGTTTTACATAACCAATAAGAGCTATCTGCCACTAAAAATTATGACCATAGCATGTCCAGAAGACAAGATATCAAAACAGGAAGTTCCGCTGCAGTGCCACAGCAAGCCACTAGGGGCCCAAAATCTAACCATTTTAGCAAGAACATCTAGTACCCACATACAAAGGTATCAAAACAATCCATCCAGGCATTCTTGAGTTATCAATTTGCATGGAATTTTTCAATTCGGATAGCTTGCAATTTGGCTGCATTCACACCTGCCATTGAAACCGTGCTCTTGCATTCACAATCGAGGTCGCAGAACACAGTATTTATCTGCAACCCCCATGGTCTATGACATGGGTATATTAAGTAGTACAGCCAAAATCCTTGAGGACCTGGTATAACAAAGTTAAAAAGTGTAAACTGCACTGTGTGGTGAATGAATATGTCAGCTTTGAGCCTGTATGATTTGGGTTGTGAAATTTTTTCCAGATTTCATGATATCAGAGCTATTCGCATTGAGCCAAATTGGGTATTCGCACCTATCAGATACTGCTGGTCAATTCGATTCAATCCACCCAATCTATCCCCCAGAAGTGAATTGGATCAATTCGAATCAATCTCAAATAGGGAGCTGTTCGTATTTAACAAAATCTATTCGAATTGATTTGAATTGGCCCTTGATACGAATTGATTTGCATTTGCACTTGAGTGTGAACATGGCCTTATTGAATAATGGGACAGGTTTTTAACATGCTCAAGGTGTCCCTCTTCAGACATAGCTATCTCAAATTCCATCTTAAGGCCTGCAATCCTAACCAGCAGCATAAGAATCAGGGGTTAGCACACCAGTGGCAAGTTCCTGACCTTGCTATCAAGAAAGATTACTCTCTTCAATTTGTTAGCAGAAATGATATAAAATCTATCCATTGCTAAATGATATCATGTGACAGAAATTATTTCTATATTCGGAAATACAAGCTTTTTATAATGGATAAATCTAATTAGAACTGCAAATTAAATCATCCATACAAAATCATCTGTATCCAGTACTTCAATACATGATTGGATAAAGGTAGTCACTGGAGGTGAAATATTAAGTTTGACATCTCTTTAATAGACTTAGAGGGTTCTTTGGGTAAAACTAATTAAATCAGATTAGGAATAATTATATGACATTATATATTGTAAGGCTGTTGAATGCCAAGCTCATTTCATGTTGCTTGCATTATATTACTAGTAACAAGCTCAACAATTAACCTATTGCATGAATTTTTCATCCCCTACAGCTTATCAAAGAGAGATTTTATTAGTACACCATGAAAGCTTGCCTGTCTTGGTGATGACTTACTCTTTCTTTCTCTCACAAATACAGTGAACTTCAAAACACTGAAAACACAAAGTTCGGTGTCATGATCTTACAGAAGATTTAAAAGTTTTCGTGACCTGTTGTGGTGTACGTGCGATTTGTAGCGTAAGTGAACTCGTTTGACATTTTCTAATCAGAGGCAGGCTAGAGTCAAACATTATCATCTATTCTCTGGTGCAAGACAAATTACTCTAGAGAATTCTGTTGCTACCATGATTTATAAATGAGAACAATGATTTCACCTTTAAGCCATCATATTTCAAGCAACATCATTGTTTTTTCTTGAGTTTGTTTTCACATGAGCTGCAGGAATGCTTTCAATTCTATAGATTGCATATAAAAGATAGAACATGGCCACAACCATATCATATCATTTGGACCAGTTACATGTATGCACTTTTCATTAAAACTAAGCTTAGAATACACACCCCAACCAATCGACCTCTTTGAAACTCAGATTCGAATCAGCCATGACCCGACAAATTGCTTCCTAGTTTGTTTTAACGACTAAATCTGGCAAATCAAACTCGCCAGTGAGATGCTGTAAAATTATTTTCAAATTGACAATTTGGGCACTTTGGAAATGAGAGAAGATGACCACGATTTAAAGTTTAAAGAAAAGTAGTAGAATTTTTTTTAACGTTAAATCGCGGCCAGCTTCTATCATGGGGCAAAAGAGGAATGGTCCAAAGTTTTTGGAGTTGGTGTCATAATATTAATTACAGACATCCATATGTATATCACATTACATGAATCTATTCAAATGTTATGATAACTTTAAATGTCTACTCAAAATTCCTATTTTGTCAGCTGGCTATATTGCTTCAAAGGTAGCTTACACTGAAATACCATAAACCATGGGACTTTTGATACACACACACTATACATACATCATCATGCATACTATAATTGTCATTGTAGTTTCAATGCTCTAGGCATGAAATTTAAATAAAGGTCATTCAAAATGTCTCTCAGTCTACAACTGACATCGGCGCTGACTACATATAGGTCAGCCTTTCACACAGACATGTGTTGTTGACATGAGCAGATAATTTGATATTCAAGCTGCAGTGTGAATGCATTTACACTTCCAGAGGTTCTACCCTTTGGGCATACTGCAGCCCACACGATAGCTGTATTCAATGTCTATACTGACCAGAAGCTTAATTCATGCTTGTCCCACTTTAACAGATATTTTCTTGGCTACTCCAACTAGTTACAATGAAATGAAACTGGAGCAATGCAATTTTTTGACTCCTGTTTTCTTCAGGAAAGCGGAATACGATGTCATTATTATTTTTACATTTTGTACAAGAATACATTTCACTTTGGAAAAAAAGGAGCAGCAACTCCCTGAGCCAATATATCTAATAATATACTATTGGTCCTGGATACGAATGACAATATCACCACAATCAGGGGCCTCTTAAAGGTAAAAATTACAACATGAACCTTCCCTTCCAGATATTACCAAAAAAAATCTACATAAGCATATACAACGTGCAACAGAAGGCACCAGTACATACAGTCACCTGCCTAGGCGAACACCTCTTCAACGCGACCACCTGGCCATGGCGACCGCTTTTTCTCAATCCCGAAAATTTTCCCCATAGGCACAAGCATTAAGCTGCCTGCCCAATGCAATCACCCGTCCAACACGACACAGAGCACAATCCCTGCCCATGGCGGCCGCCTCATTTTCAGAACTACTAAAATATACTATTTAACATAACGTGTGAATGCGGGTGGGCGCTGCAAGATCATCCAGGCAAACATTGTTTTGTAGTCAAAATTATGACGAAAATTTGTACACGATGTAACGGTATAAAAATATTACAACGATAATGGAAAAATTCAATTTTTGTAGGATCTTTCTGTCAATGAGAATTAAACCTGGTGGGGGTCATGCTGTCTAAATTCACATAATTTTCCATCCATTTACGTACTGTATTTGAAAACCTCGACCTGGAAACATGTTGTGAGTGGAATCCTCTTCATGGTGACCACCTGTCCATCGCGACCCTTTTTGCTCGGTCCCCCAGGTGGTCGCCTTGGGCAGGTTTGACTGTATAGCTTTTTATTACATTTGTCAATTGTTGTAATTTACTCAATCTGGAAAACTATTTTTATAACTTTTTGTTGTGATTTAGATCTACACAATGTATAGGCTGTGCAGTTTAGATATAGGCTGTGCAAAGCAACCAAGAAACCCAGTTTGATCTATAAGATACACCTTTCAAAAAACACACCTATAAATGGTAGTGCCTATTTGTCATTCAGTCTTTTCCTTGTAGAAGAAACCTGGATGTTACATTTACAAACTTTATCATTGGGAGGACTAACTCACCGTTCAATCAGGAGCTGTTGTAATGTGACCTCAAGACAGCAAGGCTTTTATCTATTTGACAGGTATTCATTATGTAACACCTCCATGGCCTAGCTTCCTCCCTGTTTATGCCATTGGTGCAGAGTTCTCAAATCACTCACTGGATGACATGTATAAGAGAGGGGAGAAAAGAATATTGTCCCTTTCAGGATAAAAAGGTTTTACGGATGCACAAATGATGCTTTTTACATACATGTTTTGCACTCCATCCAGCTTGACCTTGGTATCACCTTCTGTACCTGCCTTAAAAGCTGCCAGAGACAAATAAAAGGAATCACAAGTTTACAGCAAACTTGACTGCACAAGAAATTCAAAGCTGCAATAGAGTTCAGGAAGTTCACCTCTAAAATGTTATGATGATTCATTTTCGTAGTTTGTATTGCATACCCGGTAATTATAAACCACATGAAGGCGTAACACACCAGGTTTGTGCTGAAGAGTACAAGCTGCATATCCGGACAGATTTAAATGATCCACACACACCGGGAAGGACCCCTACTCTTTTTGATAAGTGTGTTGGGATCT
Organism: Branchiostoma lanceolatum; assembly: GCA_035149815.1. Classification (NCBI taxonomy): domain Eukaryota; kingdom Metazoa; phylum Chordata; class Leptocardii; order Amphioxiformes; family Branchiostomatidae; genus Branchiostoma; species Branchiostoma lanceolatum. The sequence goes on along the minus strand of CM068877.1, from coordinate 9,707,850 downwards.
TTAACGTGCTTGAGGTGTGGCTCTCCTCAAACACGGGACCTCCATTTAACGTCCTATCCGAGGGACATCCCTAACTGAAGCTAGGTACTCATTTTCACCTGAGCAAAGTGGGGAAAGTCGTGTGAAGTGCCTTTCCCAAGGGCACAACATCAACGGGACAAATCAGGGAACCCCAGATTCGAACCCGGTATCTCCTGGTTCTGGGGCCAAACACCCTGCTACTACGCCACCGCGACGCCGATTCAAGCAATGTCATGTACATGGTCTCCACTATAAAAAGATTGATGATATCCATTGTCATGCATGCCTTCTCATGCATGCAAACATTTTCATAATCATTTCACTGACTGAACTCAACATCTTAGATATAAGCCTTCCAAACTCTAACATCAGATCCGTTTTTAAAACATTGCTGTCCTTGGTGCTGAATATTTGGTTACTCTTTTTATGTTTATCATATCACAAACTTAAGGCAGAAATAGACAGCAAAAACTTTCAGTCAGGACATCCACCACAATATCACAGCAGGGTAGTTATTCAACTGCAATATTTTATGTGCTATCTGAAGAGCAAGCGATAGTGATCTGCTCAGAAGTGACAATGCCGTTCAGTTTTAAACTGATCTCCCACCACTATTCATCCACAAAACAGCAATGGGCTTCAAGTGCGATATGGAGACTCAGCAAGTTATGTGGAAACTCTATGGGCGTCTAAGTGCCTTGAATAGCTGTTAGAAAAGTCTCAGTTGAGAAATCCAGGAAATACGTCAGTTCACAGTGCTTGATGAGAATTCAAGAATGTCTTGCAGTAAATTTTCTTGGAAAAATTTGAACAGAGTGCCAATAAAGGCCACAAAAATGACTTGTGATTTTATGGATGACATTCTTCTGTGCATCAAATTGAGCTTGTTTTATATGAGCAAATGATGCTTCATGACCAGCAATATACAACATTGCTGGCACCCGGGAAAACCAGTGGGCTAAGGGATTCCCACACAGGACTATCTTAAAGTGGGTAAGGCCACACCAATTTTATTTCACGAAATGTGACCTCGGGTATAATCTCGGGCTGTTCGTGCAACCACACGGCGGCCTCGCCATGGTACGCATTTTTGGCCAAGCACACCGGGTCACCCCTTTTCTTCTCGATAAGTGTGTTGAGTTCTTTTACATGCAGAGGTTTGATGCTTACAGCTTATGCCCGAAGCTCCCTCATACACAGGGCTGCCGACTTTACGTCACCAATCAAAAAGACGAATGCAATCCCTTTCAACATGTCCGAGCTGGAGTCGACCCTAGGATCAAACTCATGCCCCAAGATCCACAGAATTTGATCCAGATGGCGAAGCAGCAGGGTTGCATTGTCTGAAGGAAATTCTGTACATTGATTCAGAGAGTGAATATCATCTTTTTTTGTCTCATCCCATCCAAGCCTTATCTTTTCATCTTGCCCTCTTGCCTCCTTTTCACCTTGAAATGTCTTAAAGGACCAAGAAAATAAATTGGAGCGGCCTCAGTCGAGTGTTGACAAAGAGACTGCTGTCATTGACCAAACCACTCCGTGATAAATGTGTTCCTGAGGTGAGGACAAACACTGACGATGCCCTTTCAATATCTTCTCATACCACAATCAATTCTAGCCCTGATATCCTTGGTACGGAGTGATAAGAAACCGACCCCTGGCCATGAGGAAAGGGCGATTGCCACAATGCTTTCACCTTGGGGGGACCAGATGCAAAATAGGGTTGAAAATTTAGCCTTTTCTAGGGCAGCAACAAAACCTAAAGCCAGGCCAAATGTTTGACAGCTCCCTGATATAGTTTAGCCTAAAATTTTAGTACAAGGGTACAATTTAAGGGTTGAAGGGCCCTAATTGTACAGCAGCAACAAAATCTGCACATTAAGAGGACAGAACCTAAAGCCAGGCCAAATGTCACCTTGATAGCTCGCTGATGTAGTTTAGCCTAAAATTTTTGTACAAGGAGAATCTTTTCTAAGCCCTTGATCAAAAAAGACGATTACCTTCGGATGCAAATTAGATACATTGATCATGAGTTAAAAATGGAAAGAATGGATTACATACAATTGCAAAAGGGATCCAAAATGTTGCTTGCTTAATGTGTCATTTGTTTTCATTTGTAGTGAAAATTTACATTGAGTAAAAGGGGCTAAATTTCTACTGGTGGTAACTTGCACCAGTGTAGGTCTTCTTGAAATTACGTGCATGGCTCCAATTTTACATGCTCAAACTTGCACATGCAAGCCCTGTGAGGTAACTGTTAATAGTGATGATTTGGGTGAAAGGTAAATTGAATTAATTAGATGCACGACCTGTGACCCCAAGTGATCTACCAGTTACTTTGTCAACTAGTGTGTTCAACCACTCTTCAAAGATGTTAGATTTTAATACTTGCTAATTGCATTAAAATTACCGAGACCATTCAGACTTCTCCTTCATCATTGTGTGAGAGTGCAGATAATTAAAGCATTGATATATTGTTACCGACATAACTTAGAAATATGCAGGTATTAAAGTTTGCAACTGCAACTTCTACAAAATTTTACCTAACTGTGCCTAAAGAGCAGTTCCCTTGTCAAAAACCTTTCAGGTGTACCAATGTGAGATTTAGCATCTATGCATTTAGTAAGATGTCATACATGTGTAGCTATAGGGACTACAAAAAAAGAGCAAGATCAGTCAATGCGGACTAACCATGTTACAGATATGACTCAAGAACATTCAAAGTCAGGAAGCATACAGTTGCTGAATGCAATTAATGTGGGAGCATGTCCCTAGATGAAGTGACAGGTGAACTCCAGCACTCTGCTACATGTAAGTATGCAGACTGGCACTTTATTGAGCGCCTTGTTAAAATCCCAGACAGTCGGTGTTACGGTCTGCAGCTTTCACAGTGGAAATCAATCAACTCTTTTTTACATGTACTTGAGACCATTCAGTTGAGGGAATGAAAAACAACACACCCGTACGAACTGTTCCAGGAAGAGCTTAATGGGAATTCAGGCCAGACAGCGACTTGACAATTATTTCTATACTGTTGTGCAACCCTCCATGCATTCATGATGAAAATTGAGTCTATTTATTTGTCTAAATTTCATCTCAAGACAGCATATAAAAGTTGATTTCCAACAGGGCCCAATACATGTACAGGACAGGACATCTTACATTGAGTCAGGTGAAGACAAAAGTGGATGACACTCACATGTCATAAAGCCTGCATATCACAAAATATTCTTGGATGTAGTCCTGAGATTTGAGTGACAGTCCTTGCAATTGGGTGGATTTAGTTAGCCCATAACCTTTAATAACCGTTTAAAAATTTGGTCTAAATCCTTAAATTATATTGTGCTTTTGCAACACCACATGATTTAATGTACCAATCATATACAAATGTATCCACTGCAGATTTAATTTGCATCTGAGGGAACATGATTCTTATTCCCAGAGCACTAAACTGACTTTTTCAGATCAACCTTTCCTGCTGAAAAAAGTTCCTCGTTGGGTAACATTTTTGCAACCTGCCACAGTTTGTTTGTTTGTTTGTTTGTTTGTTTATTTTGAAACACCTGGGTAGCCTATTCAGTGCCAATACACTGGTTTTCGATAGGGCCCAGTTTCACATATACATACATGGAAAATAAAAAACAACTTACAGAGAGAAAAGTAGACATACACGTCGGAACACAACTGAAACATGAAAGACAGATAACTTAAAATCATAATCCAATCCAAGGTCAACAGTTAGGAGGTCAGAGGTCACTACACAGTACTGAGACTATGTTAGGTCTTTCAAAGCTGGAGTGACTATGATCAACAAAATAAGGATAAACTTGTGATCTGAATAAATTGGATTTCACTTTCATAGCACTTCCTGGAAAATTCAATATACAGGCAAACAAATGCATAGAAAAAAAGGAAATAGAATTATTCTACAACGCTAAACATTAGACGATCCTATCAACTACCATCTAAATCGTAGTCAAATCAATCATATCAATGAAGGTGTTAAAACTAAACTGCAGTGACCTCCATCTCTGCATTGCTTAGCAATACCTACTACGGGTGGATACCGGTTCGGCTAATTAAGGTCCAAGTCCAAGTTTAGGTCCAGAGATTTAGGTTCAGGTCCGGACCTGAACCTGGACCTGATCCCGTCCAGTTGATGTTTTGTTTTATTAGACCAATATTAAGCATAGAGAATAATACTGACACGCATGACTATGAAAGTTTCTTGGTGAGAAGACTTTCAAGATAAACCAGTATTTTATATTTGAATGTTACACTTATTTCAAATGCCTTTTTTGTCAGAGGGAAGACTCAAAACGCTTTTTATCAAACAAAATAGAAAAATATATTTGTACTTTGTTCAGGTTTTTTTGGACCCAGGTTTTTGGCTTTCAGGTTTTTTGGACTCGGTTCTTGGATGTTATAAAGGTCCGAATCAGGTCCAGCAAACCGGTATCCACCCCTAATACCTACGTATACTGGCTGCTCCTAAACGCATATGGAAGCTGATGTGTGCCCATTCTTGCCCACAGTTGCACTACCATGTTAGCCAAGCATGAATAACACAATAAGTTGCCTCCAATTTACTTGCAGGCCTCCCAAATCACTAACATTTGCCGCCTCAAAGTCTAATTTCTGGTCCTAGGAGGCAATTTTATAGAATGCTGGCAACCTGCAATTTTGTAGATAACAGAATAAAGTACAATGTATTCCGTGCCCTGCATTATAAACCTACATGTACATGTACAATGCATTGTTCAATATACAAAATATATCCACCAAGGAGGCTAATCTTTGAGCAAAGTTGTTGTCTGGTTGGTTGGTTGGTTGGCTGGTTGGTTGGTTGGTTGGTTGGTTTTATGATTGGTCGATTGATTGATTGATTGATTGATTGACTGGATAATTGATTGGTTTGTTTGTTGGTTGCATTTAGTTTGTTTGTTTGTTTGTTTGTTTGTTTGTTTGTTTGTTTGTTGGTTGGTTGGTTGGTTGGTTGGTTGGTTGGTTGGTTGGTTGGTTGGTTGGTTGGTTAGTTAGTTGTATGATTGGTAGATTGATTAGTGATGCTACCCATGCCACCCTTGTGTCAGGGAACCTCGCAGCAGTATAATCAAATACTGCAGGGTACTACTAAATATGCTAAACAAACACAGATTGTTTGTGGTTGGCACATCAGAACCTCCCACAGCACAAATGTTTGCCTCAAATGATGCAAATATAGCCTCTGGTTAGTCTGTGGTCCCCAAGATCAGTTTTTACCATATAATATGGCATCTTATACATTTACCAGCCATCCACGAGGCGGCATGTAGGTTATGCAGCTAACGTTATATTTCTACTTAATCGCTCTTTAAACAAACATATCAGGTTGTCCTCTATCAATCCTTAACCCTCCAAACACCACCATGTTTGTCATGCCATGCTTCATCGTGATCAGCTGATAGATCTCAAAGGTCCTGGCTGTCAACAGATATGTCACCCTAAATGAAATGAAAACAAGCTTTTAGCAGCTCCTGCCATTTTTAATATAGCTGGGCTTGATATCATGCTTCACCTAATTATAATGGGTAAGCAAACTTTAACAATCTATAAGACGTCCTTTGGGGACTTTAAATCTGATGCAAAGTGCAAAAGCAAATTAATTTAGTACTTTTTTTTTGCAATGGGATGTTTAGAGGCACATTTTACCATGTTTAATTTGAACAGTTAAAAGACATAACAAATACTAACAAAACCTCTGTTTCACGGAGGTAAGAACAGTATTTTCCCTCATTTTGCAGTAGTTATATTTTATGTGCCAGCGGCAATTTGTTGTGTTACAGTATATTGTAGGGTAAGAACACAAGCATAATGTTGCACATCTGTTTTCCAAGGGATTTATATATAACTTTACCCAAATCAATGTGGGCACAGGTGTCAGTAGTACATTGAGCTTGTGTGACCTAATTCTGGTATATGTATAGAGAAATAAGATTTGTTCTCTTTTACTTGTTGAACCAGCTGTAGACTCACCATGAAACAATAGATGTTGAATATACTATGATGATATAGTCGTTGAATATTAGATGATTCTTACATGTAGTTTCCAGAACTTGGTATGAAAATCAAAAGGTTCATCATAATAAGTTAAACCAATTTGAAAGCAAAAGGTCACACTTCACACAAATCATTAAGCTTTAATATCATAGAGTGAGCACAGCTTCGAGCATGTTGTGTGCATACACCCTGATGGATTTGTATAACATTTCATTGTATACACAGGGTTCTGTTTGTGCAAAAATTGTCAATAAAATGTCACGCTGAAAGGTTAAAACAGCACAATCTTGTCTAACATATTGCATTCATGTGCATGTACATTGATTTTTGTCTCTTTCTTCCCTCGAAAAATCTTTATCCTTTCAAAAGATAGGTAGCAATACACGATAATCATACTTAAATACAGGAAACTAGAAGCTGAAAAACATGACAATACATTATGATCCGTTTGTAATTCTAACAACCACATACTAGTAATGAGATGCTATGTAATTAGTATAGTAAGTTTATTGATTCGATCATTCATACATCGCTGAAGTACATGGCAGCGTCCTCAGAAAAGGATGCTGAATTGCGTACATTAGGCGTATTACATTTAACAAATCTAACTTAAATTTAAACAACTAGTGCTATTCAAAATCTAAAAACAAGAAAAGGATAACGTATTGTACGAGGAATAAGAAAACAAATACAGAAATTCTTGACAACAAATGATAAAAGATGAAACAATGTCTAACATCAAACTGTAAACTAAATGAATAAACGTCGGGAGATTTTATCAGGTGTATGTATTCAATAGATGAGTAAAGTATGGAATGGGACTGTTTTTATAGCGATTTGTTTTTGCCAAAGGGATACAAAGTTGGTGGGCGCCTTTTAGATTTCTAGCGTGGATGTCCGATCGGGTTGGGGGTAACCAACTCCTGAAGGTAGGATTTCGAAGTAAGGATGTGGCAAACCGAAGGCTAAGGTTTTTCCTCCTGTTTTCCAAGGAGGGGAGACATAAAAGTGTTAGGGCTTCGTTATAAGATATATATTGGGGGCCGAGGATAATTCTCAGGGCTCGTTTTTGTATTCTCTCGACCTTCATGGATTGTTGTGCAGTGATACTAGGGCTCCAGACTGGTGCGGCGTATTCTAAAGTGGGCCGAATGTACCCTTGGTAAAATTCGAGGAGATCTTGTATGGGTAGTCCAAAACGTTTTAATTTCTTTAGCCAAAAAAGTCGTGAGCTTGCCTTTTGTGTAATGATGTCAACATGTTTTCACCAACTTAGGTCATGAGAGAACCATAGGCCAAGTATGCGTGCTGTTTCAGTGTATTCCAGGGACGTATTATTAAGTGAAATTTCGGGGGGTAGAGGGCAGTCTCTCATAAACGAAATCATCAATAACTTGCATTTTTCACCGTGAAGTATCATGTCATTTTTTGAGGCCCAGCTATTCAATTTATCGAGGGATGTTTGTATAAGACTGGGTTGATAGAACATTCTACTTTCACAAACTGATAAATCGTCGACAAATTTATAACGGTCTAAAACGTCTTCACTGAGGGCATCATTTATATAAATCAAAAAAAGGATGGGGCCTAATTTTGTCCCCTGGGGGACGCCGCACGAAATATCTTTCCAACTTGAGGTTATGCCATTGTAGCATTAATTGACATCAATCAAATCACAAAAGAGTTCACAGAATCAGCACTATCCTAACACGGCTAGCTTATAGTATACTAACTCTTAATAAAACTATAAAAAAAAACTGAATTTCTTTGGAACTGGTGCATCAGGTTTAGGACCTTCAGGGAATGTCATTCTCAACGTTAAGTCTGTGTGGCACAACAACAGTTCTGCAGCCTGCTTTAAGTGCTTCTCAAAATAGCGACCAATAAGACACAACGGCATCGGGACTCAAAAGGAGCTACTTCTCTGGAAACAGCATCAAAGGAGAGCTAGACTTGAAAGGTTACCATTGCCACAAGGGCCAGTCCAGCTAGAGTTTCAGGACTTACTTAGACTTCCTTGCATCCACATTAGTGGCAGATGTAGCAGAAGTGGCCCGGCAGGTGGGATCAGCAGCAACGCTCATTGCAGAACTTTATGAAAGAGCCATTAAAGCCCCCAGGACATAACTGCATGGCTTTTTTGTGCTTCTTCTCTCTACATAATAGTAACAGTTTTCTGCATAAGAGATATCTTCTGACTCAGAGATGTTTTAGTTCTTAGTAAAATTTGTATAGTTGGCAAATAAACAAGGAGGAAAATTACCAACAGAAGGACAGAATTTAAGAGAACGAGTATTGGATTTAGTAATCGCCACTTACTTTAAGCCCACGCACGCGGTATAATACATGCCTACATAATGGGAGTATGCCTCCATGTGTGTATGTCATGTAATGGTGAAAACATTATGTAGGGGAGTGCTGTAAACATTCATTCATTCATTCATTCATTGAAAGGACTGACTATCCATACTGATGATCACTACTTTCAGCACTAAGGACAGGCACAGCTGTTTGCAAAAGACTGATATCATTAGGGCCAATCTTGATGAACCAGGCAAACATAGAATTCTATGGCAGCCCCATATAAACAGGATTTGTTGGAGGGTAAATGTTATAAAAAAATAAAACATGACTCTATTGAAATGATTGAGCTTTTTTATTGCCTTAAATTTGTATACAGAGGTTTTGTATTCGAATACACCGTAAGTAGAGTGTCAGGAAGTGAGTGGGAAGATATGGTGTCAACGCAAAGGTCAGACTTTCAGGAGTGACAGGAAGTAGAGTTCAGAGGTTGTAGGGTGTTTATCAGACATCACAGACATTCCAGGTCATGGGGTCAATGGAAAAGGCTGCATACTACATGTACTTCACGGGAAGGTATCGTTTTTGGTCTCTATGTGTGTTTGTTATTTTTCTGTTTTATTTTTTCCATATGCACTGCTCACCTTTGCTGTGGCATAACAAAAAGGGATTAATTTACACATGTAATGTTAATCAAAACCTTATTTGCATAATTGATGAACTACAATGAAACAAGACACGCAAAAAACTCAAAGCATGGCCATGGGATATTTGCATTCTTGTTCTTTCGTCCACACAATTAAAGGAGAGGATTCATTAGCCACCTTTGGACACAACAGATACATGTATATACACACAACTATGAGTTAAGAATGGATTTCTGGACTAGATAGACCCCCATTAACCACCTCTGGACCCACCAAACTAATCATACAACCCAACTATGGGTCTAGAGAGTATAACCTAGAAAGGCCTCAACAGCCTATAATGGACCTCCAAGCCAGGAAGACCAAACATACAACTTAACTTGACCACATTATAGTCATTGTCTATCATTGATAATGAAAGATGAACAACACACACAATGTCAATACACCAAACCATGATATACTTGAATGTATTTTTAACCATCATGGATGCTTGAAGCAATATTCAATGATCAGCTCCATTTGGTGGGATTTGATGGGCCATATACATTAGGCCACACCAATCTAATTTCTTGGTTAACAGATTTTTTTTATTTTAGCAACAAAAAATCATAAAAACAGAAGGCTGGGGTGAAAACTTGCACCTGACCCTGTTCACTCCCTCGAAATTGTGTGCACCAAAGTACAAACTTTCCTCCGAGATTCTGTTTTCCTTTTTTTTTTTAAATTCCGTTATTACCAAGAAATTAAGATGGTGTGGCCTTATACTGCAATAAAATAATGTTTCTACTTATTCACAAACTGAGTTTAATCATGATATTGCTTGTCAGAAAAGGGGGCTGCATGGGGATGAACTTGGCTCAAAATAAAGTAAGGTTTCTTGAAAAAAAAAAGTACTTTCATTTCATCCGTATGCTTTGCTTCTAAAATTATCAAACTTGATTTCATCATCATCAGTCGAAGTGCTTTCGCGACGACGGTGCTATACCGCCCTTTTTACGGGGTGACATACCCTTTCATTGGCTGTCATACAAAACGGGGATGCGCCAGTTCTCCCGTCCGGGTGAATGGTGTACATCACCGTTGATTTACAATGTAATGGACAAAATCTTCATGCAGATCATTTCTTGTCTGTTTGCTGAACAATAATGACGGATGAGCAAATGATACGGAACGATACTTACGCCTCGGTAACAAGTTGCTACAAATATATATAAACCCTTACGTTATCCCCATACATATTATTGTCATATAACTGTCAGAGAACAGGCACATGTCGTACGTTGCAAACCATCAGAGAGCAAAATCAAGTACAGTCAAACTTGTATCCAACAACCGCTCAAGGGACCACAGAAATATGGTTGTTGACTGGAGTTGGTTGTTGGATAAAACTGGGGTCGGTTGGCTGATTCGTGGGCATGAATACTAATTACTTGCACTCTCCCAGCACTTTTGGTGTCTCAAGAGGATCTCGTTCATTGAGTTGATCTCAATATAACCATCCATGGTAACTACATGTATCATGCTAGCCAACCATGTAGACCTGTCAATAGGAAGCAAAAATTACAGCTTCAGTGGGCCAGAAAATCTAATCATCTGACCAATCAATCACTTCAAAGAAAAGGAATATTTGCAAAATTCTCCAAACGGCAACATTTTGAGGAACTTATATGGTTAGTTGCATACAATAGACAATATTTGCTACCAAATTTCCGATATTTGTTTAATCTTGTATTTTCATTTCTGAGACTTAACGTTAGATACCTCAACTTATTTCTCTTGTTTTATATTTATGTTTTTGAGTAGAAGTTGTTATATAAGCAATTGCGCCTTTTGCCAGATACTTGTAAAATATATGTGAATGAAATAAAAACATAAAAATCATTTATTATTTTTCCCAGTTTGTTTCACACTTCCTGAAGCAGCCGATACAAGCTATGGAGCTGAGTCAAGTCACGTAACTGACTCAGTCTGACGTTCTTCAAGTCTGAAGGTGTTGTCTTGTGATTTGTGATGTGCGCGCGCAAGTGTGTCAGAGATACATCAACCGTCTTCTGCATTTTCCTTTTCAAGGCTTTCAGAGATTCTCTCAAAATAAGAAATGAGAGGACAGTTATTTCTGAAGAAGGTTTCGGCAGAAAAAAAAAACAAGTAAAGATGTCAAAATCCCCACAATCTTTTCAGGGGCCAAAACCCCTGGGTCACTATTTTAGGCAGTAAGCCTTGTTTAGGGATATTGCTCACTTCTGTAAGGCTTGTTTAGGGATATTTCCCTCTTACATAATATATTTCCTGAAAAAAAGGTCATCCTAGATGTGCCGGCAACTGTGTCTTGATAAAAAGCAACATTAGACATTGTTGTAATGTCCTCCTAACTATAATAATTTTCAGCACCGAGGACAGGGGAGATTTATTTTAACATTTCGCTTATGTCACCAATCAAATACATTACTTTCCAAACACACACACAAATATCAATCCTGGCTTACTCTAATTATAAGGCTAGTCCTTGATAACAGCCTGTGGTTAATTTAGTAGCCTTGGCGGAATGTCAGTAAAACGGATAAGTAGTTTTTATCCAATCATAGTGATCTATCAGTAAACAACAAATTGACAGTGTTGGGTTGAGAAAAAGATCTTCCTTCTAGATTCATGTTTTGTGGTGCAGACTACCAAACCAAATTATCAGTAAATGAAGAAAAGCAGCTGCAGTTCTAATGGAATAGGCAAGACAGTTTTAGGCTTATCGCTACTTCAAAGTAGACAGGCAAGAGATGTTCTAAAAAGATACACCCTCTTCGTCTATCATGATATCAAGTTACTGACACCTTACTAGATTAAAACAGGAAGACCTAACCACACTTGGCTGTTGCCTGAGGAAGATAATTCTTACATATTGTTGTGAATTGTGAACAGACGTACATAGAAATGTCTTGGGGAGATCATGCAGTGTGCAATTGTTACTAAAAGCATCTTTAAGCAAATCTTTAAGGAACAGTTATCTAAGAAACTGGATAGATTTTCAAAATAATCAGAATCCACTATCTTTCATCCATGAGAGGGCCAGTCACAGTTCCAGTCACTGAAGATGCCACCTGAAATGTTTTACCATTTCCAAAATCCATCCAGCTTCTTGAGCAACTGCTTTTTTTGCGTATCTGCTTTTTTTGCGTATCTTATTACCTGGATGTCTAACCTTCAACGACAAAAGCATCCTTAGCAAATGCAGATTAACTATCAAAGAGGGAATTCTGCAAGCCACAAGCTTAATTATTCATTACAAAAGCCTTCAAATTTGGAACACTTAGCAAATTTGGGACATTTTACTGTCAGAGTGTGGCCACTGAAACTTCGGACACTCGTTGTACACCATGTAGAGGAGCAATTTTTTATTTCAACAGACAGTTGTTACTTTAAATTCTAAGCCTAGGGTGATTTTCAAAATTACAGCCATTGTTACAAGCTCAAACAGATATACAAGAGAGATATTCAACTTTTTATCTAAATCTCTCAGAGATTTGACATTTCAAGGGCCTTTTGACATCTTCAAATACCTAAATATTGAAAAATTGCAGCCCTATCAGTACAGCTGACTATAATACTCTCACTGTCAGAAAATATTACAACCTTTCCTCCCAATATCTGCTTGAAGATCATAGCGACGCTTCCAAGTTGCTTATAATACTTTGCATTTTGGGTGGATAAACTTTGTTTTTCATTTCCCTGCCAATACATGATTTTTACACATTTGCATCATATACACATGTGTATCATACACAATGATAATCTAGCTGAACACTTGGCGTGTCACCATTTTCTTGAGTTAGATTCAAGTTTGAAAATATTGTATCATATACCCGACAAAAGATTTCATTCTGATAAGAGAAAAATAGCCGGCAAAATATACCTGTGTCATTTTCTTCCTAAGGACTCAGTTTTATTTCCTGTGTACTAGCAATTGGTTTCTACCTTTCAGACAATAAATGAATTCCTGGCCCAAGTTACAAAATAGTCAGAAATTCAGGTACCAATTTGTTGTTTGCAGATATTAAGAACTTCAAGTTAAAGATTGTATGCAGCAGTTTGGGCAATCCTATTATCTATCATCTTGAATATCTATCACATTTTGTGACTAAGACCACACCAATTTAATTTCTTGGTTAACAGGTTTTAAAAAAAATGCTAGATTGGAAAATCAACATGAAAACAGAATCGCAGAGGAAAGTTTGTACTTAGGTGCACACAGTTTCGGGAGTGAACAGGGTCAGGTGCAAGTTTTCACCCAAGCTTTCTGTTTTAATGATGTCCTTGACTGGAATTTGCTATAATTAAAAAAAAAAATCTGTTAACCAAGAAATTAAATTGGTGTGGCCTAAACTTAATAAAACAACCATGACTAATCATGTAACGTTACATGTAGAGTGCTGTTTCCTGATAGTAATACTGGAAAAATATTGGCATATCCGGCAGTTCCAATATGTACATCATTGAAAACACATCTGTTGCCATGGTAACACCCTCCAAAAGGATAAGTCTCTTCTTCCCTAATACAGCTGCGGAATTAAGGGCATCCATCAGCGGATCGGTGGAGCCAATTAGAGGTATTACCCAGAGATTTATCACTTAATTCCAGCAGAAGTGATCCCTCGGCAAGTCTGATGTCTGCGGGGAAAACTGACCACATCGCAATCAAGCTGCGATAGGCGCTACGCGGGAACCATCCAGGCATGAACATCAGAAACAAGGCGCTGTAAATCACAGCACGTAGATCAATTAGCACGGCTCGAAGATGAAAAATCATTGTTCCCAATTTGTATGCACAGACAAAACTGATGATCTCCTACTAGTACATATTGTGAGTTTGAGCAACGCCATTGATATATTTTGAAAGTTAGAAACAGAAGGGTTATATGAATGGATATTTAGATATCTAGGATTTTTCTGCAAGGAATCAGATGAATGATAAAGTTTGAAAAATACCTGTCAGTGACCACATGCTAATTTTTACTTCACTGCCCTTATTGTACTATGGGACCAATATTTTCATACATCTCAACATACTGAAGTCATAAATATTAATCATGCTAAATATAACATATCAGCACGGTAGCAAGAGAGGTACATAAAGGGGTAATTCAAAACCAATTTTGTGTGTTTTATGTCTCTATATAGCTATAATGCAAGTGTTGACAGTAGGCCTTGAAAAGGAGTAGAGTACATGTACATATGTGCAACTGTTTATGACATAACAGCAGGCTTTTAGCTAGGACAAGGGGTCCAAGAATTAATGGGGGGGGGGGGGGGGGGATGCTGTGATGCGGGGGTTAGGTGTGTTCTAGTCTTATCATACGTTTGGCAGACCATTTTAAGCACTAAAAACTGCTTGTTAAGACTAAAAAAAGCATCAGTGACACTGTAACATAGTCACATGTGTCTGTAATTACCAGGGAAACAGCCGGTCCTCTGTGCGTCCAGCTGAACAATTTCCTTGTTATTTTAGTATCATGCGTCCAATTGACGCATGGACGCATGCCTAGCTAAAGGCCTGCATAACAGTGCTAACTGGTGGGAAGGATTGTCATCAAACAACAGTATATCATACAGAAGGTTACATGTACTTGACAAATCACGTTTGATATCTGCATAGAAAATGCCTCAGACTCTGTTACACAGTAATAGCAGTTGGCTTAACAGACATGGCCTCAGGCTTACAATAATATATAAGTAATTAATATATAAAGGGACGTTTTGTACACATGTATATATGCATGTAACTGTCCATCTATACCATGTAACAATCCTTTAACCTTTAGCACACTGAAGTAGCCATTTGGTACCTCTTCTAATTGGTTTCAGAGTTAGGCAGCAGCGAGAAGGTTAAAAGTCAAGAATAGAATAATATTAAACTGGGACATGGCTTTTCCTAGAAGGATTAAATAGTATATTACATACAGAGCTGCTGGTTGTGTCAATGTTGACAGGAGTTTCGATTTCAAGTAATTATCCGCACTCTCACACAAGAAGGAGAAGGAGCCTGAATGGGCTTGGTAACTTTAATGTATAGCAGAGATTGTCGAACACGGGTGGGTGGGCGGGACTCAGAAATTCGAACCGTGTTACTGCTAGCACGCTGGCGTGGCTATGGCGTGGATGACGTGTCTACTGATCACGTGAGCTAGGGTTCGAACGGCTAATTAGCATATTTGAGCCTTCGCTCAAATCGTCACAATTATCCGCACTCTCACACAAGAAGGAGAAGGAGCCTGAATGGGCTTGGTAACTTTAATGTATAGCAGAGATTGTCGAACACCAAGACCAAGCCCCGCGGGAGATTATGCGAGTAGGGGAGAGTGCGGGAGTTGCGACGAGAGGAGCGTGGTGGAGCAGTAGTGACAAGCTACTGAGAGTCTGTAGCAACTAGGCCTCGGTACCAAGGAATGTGAAGAAGTGTGAGCTGCCGATAAGATATTACTGGTGGCATCAACTGGTATACGGCCGTGTTTGTAACAGCAAAACTAGTAGCAAGTAAATTAGCCAGCGCCAAGACTAGTGCAACTTAGCAAGCTAGGGAAGACTGACGACCAACAGGTAAACAAACTAAACAGCCTAAGGCTAACAGGTGAGCAAACTAAAACAACCGTAACCTAACAGTTGAGTAAATAACCTTATCCTAACAGGTGGGTAACTATTTTAAACAACTGCACCATTGTCTCTAAGCCACAAGACGAATGTATAAACACTGTCCTAAACACTTGATTATATGACATGTGCTGTCATACTGAACCAGCCGCTACTAGTACTAGAGTCCGAAGTTGGCTGCTGATAATGTCTATAGGAGTCCGCTTCGTGAAGGAAGTCTTTCTACTGCAAGTACATCTGGCGAATCAGTCTTTGCTAAACAGTCCCTTCAATAGACTAATCTGGTTGCTCCAGCGAACTGTTCTGGAGAGTCAGTCTTTGCTAAACAGTCCCTCCAATAGACTAATCTGGTGGCTCCAGCGAACTGTTCTGTAGCTTCTCCGCGATCAGCTTGGAATACTCGCACCTCTTGTCGAAGGAGCAGTCCAAGTACATTTCGAACGCGTTTGACGACCAGTCGCCTAACAGTTTAATCACCTGTGGGTCAGCACCGCAGTGCCACGCGTAAGTCGCCCCGCCGCGGTTGAAACTATGTCCCGAATAACTCCCTGGGGTGAAGCCTGCCGCGGATAATAACGACTTCAAGTGGTGGACGAACGTGTCATGGGTGAGGGAGATGAGTCCGCCTCCGTTACCTGGGACCAGGAACGCCGGCCCGTCTGGGTCGGCCGGGATCATGTTACACATATTGACGTATGCGTACTGAGGACACAGGGGATGCCCTTGCAGTACGGGCAATGGTAGGAGAAGCACCTTTTGCCGAAACTGGATCGTCTTCGACCAGGTCACCTGAACCAGGAGTCCATCCTTGGAAACTTGAATGGCGCGACGCGTTAGCTGCTTGCGTGGGTCGAATGCTGACTGCGATCGCTGTCAGGTCCAACAACTCCCGGATTTTGAGCAAGATGGCAGGCGTGATAGGGAGCTTTCGCTCTGGCACATGTGGGGAACCTCTACGGAAGGAAGACACGACGAGCTTCAGTTCGAAGCTGTTCTCGGGCGGTTCGAAGTCGTGAAATCGTTGCAACATGCGTGCCCCGTGTACATACAGCTGAACGCTACTCGGGCTCCGCAAGGAGCGCGTAAGGAATTGTGCGTAACGGGTGAGAGTTTCGAGTCAGTCGGTAGAGCAGGTAGTTTGAAAAACTCACAGAATAGTAGAAATGCCCTCCACTGCGTTCGGAAATTGGCGAAAGTGCCCGCCGCGAAAGCCGACAGCTTTGCGTCCTCTACGTCTGAGTCCAATCGCCGTAGCAGGGTGCAGGTACCTGGAAGGATTACGAAACTCGCAGTAACTCGAAATGTCGTGGGCAGACAACAACGCTGGTTGTGCGCTGCCCGGCCGTCAGGCGTTTGAATTCGTTCTCGTGGTACTGCGAAGTCGACCAGCGGCTGAGGTGGTCACTCGAATTGTGCCTTGTGGCAACGCCCGCTGGTGGAGTATCACTCGTAGAGTCGCAGGTACACCCGACCTGAAAACCGTCACTCGAATTGTGCCTCATGGCAACGCCCGCTGGGGGATGTACAGTCATGGAAACATCGGCTGCTCTAGAGGAAACCTGACTTTGCCTGGCGGCGACGCCCTCTTGGAGGGGAAACGAGACGAAAGACTCTGTACCAATTCTTGTCATGTCTAGAAGAACATTGTCCGCACCGTGCAACGAATGACTGTCTGAATGTCTTGAAACTACTTGCTTTTCGCCAGCCGTGAACGTGACTGGTGAACCGTGGCAGTTCTGACGTGAAACACTAGAACCAAGGCTTGGTTCGATCGTCACATCAATACCGTCTGTGATATTTCCGGCAACTATACTCCCTTCGTCAGAATCGAATATTTTCTCCCTCTCTGCTACAACAACATCAAAATCCTGAACGGAAACACGATAACTGCTGGCCTCTGCGCCTGCAACATCGCTACAAACTGTGTGGGAAGACCCGCTACGCTCATCACTGTGGCGAGTTGAGAACTGTAAACAACTGTCCGAAGCACGAGGAGCATTGTCTGAGCAGATGGACATGTCGCTACCGTCAGTGGGAGGTAGACTGTAAACATGATCCTCACTGTGGCGAGTTGAATGTCGGACGATACTGAACGAAACACGAGAACTATCGTCTGTGTTGATTGACACATCGCTACAATCTACGTAGGGAAGGCTGTTGAAACTATCCGCGCTGTGGCGGGTTGAATACGGAAAAACTGACCGGGTCGACTCTTCAATTGTTGAGTCGCAGGTACACCTGACCCGAAAATTGTCACTCGAATTGTGCCTTGTGGCAACGCCCGCTGGGGGAGTATCACTCGTAGAGTCGCAGGTACACCCGACCTGAAAACCGTCACTCGAATTGTGCCTTGTGGCAACGCCCGCTGGGGGAGTATCACTCGTAGAGTCGCAGGTACACCCGACCTGAAAACCGTCACTCGAATTGTGCCTTGTGGCAACGCCCGCTGGGGGAGTATCACTCGCAGAGTCGCAGGTACACCCGACCTGAAAACCGTCACTCGAATTGTGCCTTGTGGCAACGCCCGCTGGGGGATGTACAGTCATGGAAACATCGGCTGCTCTAGAGGAAACCTGACTTTTGCCTGGCGGCGACGCCCTCTTGGAGGGGAAAAAAGACGAAAGAATCTGTACCAATTCTTGTCATATCTGTATTGTCATAACTGTAAACAACTGTCCGAAACACGAGGAGCATTGTCTGAGCGGATGGACATGTCGCTACCGTCAGTGGGAGGTAGACTGTAAACATGATCCTCACTGTGGCGAGTTGAATGTCGGACGCTACTGAAGGAAACGCGAGAACTATCTGACTTTTGCCTGGCGGCGACGCCCTCTTGGAGGGGAAACGAGACGAAAGAATCTGTACCAATTCTTGTCATATCTGTATTGTTAAAACTGTAAACAACTGTCCGAAACACGAGGAGCATTGTCTGAGCGGATGGACATGTCGCTACCGTCAGTGGGAGGTAGACTGTAAACATGATCCTCACTGTGGCGAGTTGAATGTCGGACGCTACTGAAGGAAACACAAGAACTATCGTCTGCGTTGATTGACACATCGCTGCAATCTGCGTAGGGAAGGCTGTTGAAACTATCCGCACTGTGGCGAGTTAAATACGGAAGACTACTGAGAGAAGCGAGCTGAACGTGGCTACTAGAAGGAGACGGACGTGGACAAACAGAAACCAAACTCACAGTTCTCCGCACGGTAGTGTCCCCGGCTCTTGAGCCGGTCCCCGTGCCCTTGGGTGGGCGTGCTTAACACGCAGTGCTGTCAGCCGTCTGCACTCGCGTCTGCTTGGTTTCCCGCCTCTTGCGTTCGCAGTCGGCTTCTGCGTGCTTGTATTTCATTGACTTGCTCTCCCAGCAGAATCGACAGCAGTGGTCGAAACGGCACGTTGAGAGGAAACAGTTGTTTTTGTTGAAGCCCCAGCATATCTGCGGTACTGTCTGTGTTGACGTGCCGCCATCACCGGAATCCGCCGGCTTGAGGTTGTCCTTATTTCCGTCGAAAAACATCTCCTTCAAATGCGCCCAGTCCGACCACACGCCTGGGACGCTCATTGCCTCGCTGACCGCGGCAGCATGGAAAGTACGCACGTGAGTCCACTTGTACCTAGCCAATCTGTCGAAGCAATACTGCAACACAGAGAGACGGCCGAGCAACTCCGAACGTGGCAGATTCTCAGAACGCAACAACGCCATACATCCGGACACAAACTCTCCGAGAGACAATTCATCATACTTCTTCGGTTCGGAGCTGTCTAAGTTGTACACGAATGCTTCTGGGGACAGCGGCTTACCTTCGTCTTTCCTCTTCTTTCCGGCTCCCGGTAGCGCGTACTTGGTGTCTACTGCGTTTTCGCGTAGCTGCTGTAAGGTGATATCTCCCTCTCCTAACACCATCTTGTTAGGGGTTTGTAGGGGTTTCCCGGTAATGGTCGCGCGGGCCGCCATAGCTGCTTGTGCTTGCTTGAGTTCGTCCTCCAAGGCGGCGACCTCACTCTCCAACTTTACCTTAGCCAGCCGCTCGAGCAGGGCCTCCTTCTTCTTCTCTAGCTCTGCAGTGGCGCTCTCGTGCGACGGCGGCTCCGTCTCCTCCGGCGAGTCCTTCACGTTGTCCTTCTCTTGGCCATGTGGTGGGGGAGGGTCCTTGACCCGCTCGGAAGGAGGGTCTATCCCCTCACAATGCTTACTCCCTTTACCCTTCGGGTGCAGGATCAACTCCTCGCCGCAACCTGGGCATCGTTTCCGTCTCACCATGGTCGAGTAAAGGGCACAAGGCGTAGATAATAACGGAGAAAATTCACTCAGAAATTCGAACCGTGTTACTGCTAGCACGCTGGCGTGGCTATGGCGTGGATGACGTGTCTACTGATCACGTGAGCTAGGGTTCGAACGGCTAATTAGCATATTTGAGCCTTCGCTCAAATCGTCACTATTACATTTTTCCGCTGAGATATCCTTTTGAGACCAAATCTATGTCTCCTAACTTGAATATAGATGCAGGGCTAGACAGTAGGGAGAAAGTTGAATAAACACACATATCATGTTGGCTGGGTGAACTAGTTGTTAATATGACAAGGATTTAATTATGTATCAATACTAAAATGGAAAGAACTAATTGAAAAACATCTTGAAGGCTTCAAAGGTTGATTCAAATTTGTCAGTTAATGAAGAAGATGATATGAAGGAAACATTTTTGACAGATATTTTGCTGTGCACTTTAGTCAACACAAGTTTGTGTGAAGTATTATATAGATACAACCAGCTAAGCAAGATCAAACACATATTAAGTTTATTACCCATAAAATATGTGTTCTTATATCTATGCACTACTTATCTGCTGTAAATGCAAGAGTGCATCCGTATCATCATCAAATTCTCCATAAAAGTTGATGAACAGTGTATCTAATAGATATAATGGTATCTTAATGACTTTCCATTTAAAGCACCTGCATGAATGCACTCTAGTTCCTATCTGAAAATCATTCTTAAGAGAAAGCTTGGCAAACGGCAATAAACTTTGATAGACTGCCCAATAAAAAATGTTTTGGCATATGATGAGCACATGAGTACTAGATATGATTCTATATACAAAAATCAAAACTATATACTATAGTTAGTGATGGAGATTTGGATGATGTGATGACATGTATTTGTTTTAAAAATATTTAGAGTAACATTGAAAGTACCGCAATACATATAACATAGCTTATGAATCCTACATCCCATTTTCTGTGAGACATATTTCTGTCATAAACCTCAGGGCCAGGATAACATGTGATATGAGTGTTCTAGGTGGGACCAGTCTATATTTTACAGTATTGCACAAGCTTCAAAGTTGTATTGCACCAGCTTCCATCAAATGATTAGCCACAGTCGAAAATTTGAATACCGGATTCGGACATTGGAATTGACATTTTTTGTTCGAGGACACAAGATTTTCTCAACTTCTGGTGCATTTCGCAATTAAATGTGGGTTTTTTTTGGGGGGGGGGGGGCTGGATATGACATAAATGAAAAATATACATGGTATATTCCGTATCACCCTCAGTTTCGAGCCCTTCCAGGGGTATATCAGGCAATATGGAATATACCGTGTTGTATTCTATATGTATATCACAGAATATGGAGGAAACGACAATTCAAGATTTTTTTTTAGTGAGGATGGGTCATATGACTCAACACCCTACTCAGTAGGTAGCTGCTAAGTATAATGGCGTCATGACTGAAGCGTTGTGTAAGTGGATTATTAGCTGCTTGACAATCAGATCACATTTCGACCACCCCAGGCGGTTCAACCTTGTGGCCGCCCTTGAATCCGCTCATGAACCAATTGGCAGAAACAAAATAAAGCCTGTCCCCGTGTGAGCAAAACCAGAGGCCCTGAAAATTGATAATTAGCCATAGCTTTATTATAGAAATCATCATCCAGGGTTTTTCAAGCAGGCAACATATTCATGCAGGAAGAATTTGCACACAACAAAATTTTTAATGAAACCAAAAGTACATGTATATTATCTATAACATCTTTTTACATACATGTAATTACATATCATTCCACCAGGGTACATATACTCCCTCAGTATACTCCCTCAGTATAATGCACTCATGTATATCAAAACTGTGCATACTTTCTTCAAGACCTAAAAGAAAAATAGTGTAACGTTACTCATGTCCATTAGCCACAAAATTAAGTTTGTATGATCTAATTAGGTTGAGGTAGGATGAAACGGCATGAGATTTGGACCTCAAAGGATAACTTTGTTAGAGGTGATCCATTAAAAGATTAATCTAAAGGCCTTACAGGATTTCTGATCCTTATAATCAAGTTTCACCTGTAAGCATAGGTGGGGGAAGTAAGACAATTTGATTACTGGATCCTTAAACTGACTCCTACTTCAGAAAAATCATCCCTTTCTGCAACCAGCTTCCTCATGCACCTGCTTCGTTGCAAGTGTCAAGTCATGTGTGTGTGTGTGTGTGTGTGTGTGTGTGTGTGTGTGTGTGTGTGTGTGTGTGTGTGTGTGTGTGTGTGTGTGTGTGTGTGTGTGTGTGTGTGTGTGTGTGTGTGTGTGTGTGTGTTGCACCTGCTTTTTAGCAAATACCCACAAACACCCACTCTGACGAAGTCCATGCTGCACGCATCTCAACTTTTTTGGTTCGGAACATGTTCAGGTTGTGCTGATTTATTAATCCTGAGTTTCAAGTCAATCCATCGATCCGAAGTTAAATAAAGCGGACTTGACGATTCTTACCTGGCTTTTTACTTTTAGCGAATGTGTGTGTGTGTGTGTGTGTGTGTGTGTGTGTGTGTGTGTGTGTGTGTGTGTGTGTGTGTGTGTGTGTGTCAGACCGGCTTTTTAGCGAATACACACAAATACCCACTCTGAGAAAGTCTGTGCTGCATGAATTTCAATTTTTTTGGTTCGGAACATGTTCAGGTTGTGCTCCCATTTAATCATCAATCCTGAGTTTCACGTCAATCCATCGATCTGAAGTCAAATAAAGCAGACTTGACAATTCTTACCTGGCTTTTTAGCAAATGTGTGTGTGTTTGTGTGGGCATGTGTGTGTGTTTGTGTTCATGTGTGTGTATACAATGTCTATTCTCATAATACCACCATATTTATGAGAATGGATGTGCTCATCTTGCACAAAACTGCAAGTATCGGATTCAACAATTAGTTAAACTCTGTGTCTATAGGTACAGCTTCTCCTGTGGCTGCATCTTAACTGAAGATACAGTCAAGATTTGTAGAAAGCTTAAGCTTGGTACAGTTCCAAGATATTCTATTCTGAAACAAATGCTCCCCTATACTTGTGGGAATGTCTGTGGCAAAAAGATCAAGCGCTGTATATCCAATAGATTTAGCAGGCGGCAATATTTTTTGACACATCTGCACGCATACACTAATAAACAGTCTAAGGGAAAACTGGCTTGAGGGATTCTGATATATGATATTCTAAATACACTGACCTTCAGTGTACACATATATATTAGGCATCGCCATATCGCAACAAGACCAATCTATCACAGTATCAGCAAATGACAACGAAGAGACAGTTATAGATTTCTAGAAAGCTTGGTTTCGCTCCAAGGAGTACAGCTACCAACTCTTCCCTAGTTGTGGGTGATTTTAATCTGCTTGAAAGAACATCCGTGTGATTTAGATTCAGCAAGTAGCACTATCCAAATATCCCTGCATGCAATTGGATTATATCATTATCATGATACAAATATACACCAGAGAGCTAAAGAGCAAACTAGGCTTCCTCTATACTGATGTCTCAAACATATAATTACCTGAACTTAAGACGTTACCGTGGTACAATGTCCCAACAACACTAATCCACAGAAAGGGAACGGTTTTCGAGAAAGTCAAGTTTCTGTTTGAATACTATACAAGTCAAGAAACCCCGAGAAAAATAAAAGATTTCTTGTCTATGCTGAAGCATAATGTTCCCTATAACGAGTAAGTCTGTAAGACATTGCTACCACACCACAATTATATAAGATATGACTACTGTTTGTTTTTTCAAAGGCTGATAGTGATGTTGAAACAAATTTGTAAGCTCCGATCTTGCGGGAGATTTTACCTGCCTAAAAGATCAAACCCGGTGTACGTTCATGTGATTGAGATTCAGCAGGCACCACTTTCCTGACACCTCTGTATACACCAGAGAACCAGGCTTATTCCTTTAGGTGGAAGAGCAATCCTTCCTCCTTCAGTACTAGTCTGCAAGGTAAGCATCTTGGTCACCATGGTATAAGATAAAATTTGTATCAAAAGGCAAACTACATTATGTACTCTTTAACAAGAGAGAATAATGATATTACAATATTAACTTATGAAAAGCGGCCTGCGTGCTGATTTGAGCTTATCATGAATAAACAAAACTTAACTTCAAAATGAATAAAACATGGGAAAAGATTGGCCAAAAAATACATCTACTTGGAAATGAATGTACATGTAGGCGCCCAGTTACTGCATATAAACCTGTATATATTGATGTTCTTATTTAAAGTAGTGCTGGTTCATAAAAGAATTGGCAACAAAATTGTATTAGCCTCATAACAGAAGCCTGTCTGGAAGCTGGCATCTTCCTGCGAGAGGAAGCACTGTTTAGGTTTGATAAGCACAAACCACCCCTTCCTAAATCATTTCCTGTCCATCTTTTTAAGGCCAATAGCAAAACCTATCTTTTGGCAATTTCCAATTATAAAAGGCAGCAAATAATATAAAGTGAGGGAAATATTTACTGTTCTTATCTGGAAAATTATGATAATCTCCCTTTAGCCTTTTCATAAGTCTGAACTTAGTGTCATATCATATTAGTGCTGTATAAAACTTTTCTCTGCCAGTAGCAATTGCTGACTGCTATTGCCATGGGGAGATCCAGGTTCCCATGGTAACCCCTCCTCAGTTTCTATGGCAACTCCTTCCCATGTTCCCATGGTAACCCTCCCCAGATTCCCATGGTAACCCCTCCCCAAGTTTCCATGGTAACCCCTCCCTAAGTTTCCATGGTAACCCCTCCTCATATTCCCAATGTTATGCCAAATGTTTCCATGGTAACCCCTCCCCATATTCTTATGGTAACTCTTCCTCAGGTTCCCATGGTAACCCCTTGTCAGAGTCCCATGGTTATGCCAAAGGTTTCCATGGTAACCCTCCCCAGTTTTCCATGGTTATGCCACAGGTTTCCATGGTAACCCCTCCCCATAGTCTTATGGTAACTCTTCCTCAGGTTCCCATGGTAACCCTTTGTCAGAGTCCCATGTCACTGGCTCCTCACTGGGCTAAATAACTGGTGTAAATTACATGTATGTAACATAAGGTAATTCTTTTCCAGAGTTTGCCAGCCAGAGATCTTTCAGCTTGCTAACTTATAATTAGTAGGTTATTTACCCTATTTGGCCCTAAATTTCCCATTTATTCATCCCAACAGTAAAGCAAATTTTATAGTTGAGCATGACAGTAAAGCTCTAGCTCACTTGGTACTGGTAAAGTCAAATTCGTTTGTCTTTAATATGTTGTATTTCAGAAATGATTTTAGTGCATACTTCTCCAAACCGTACCTACGTACCACCTTGAACCTGAAACATCATTCACCCAACTTCAGCCACTCATACTGAGCCCTGGGAGAATTCTGGCGCAGACATATTCATTTCCTGCTTCAACCAAAGTGTAAAGGCCCTGGGGATGCCCCTTCCCCTCATCCACTTTTACTTTCACCTTAACCCCCTTTCTATTATCCAGTAATCAGTCCCCCCTTCCTGCCATTTGTCACCATAGCACATTCAGTCAGACAGGGTTCCCAAGGTCACCCTAGCAGTAGTAATAGCAGTGTCACAGATTGAAGCAAGGAGGTTAAATACATTTAGTATTTAGGCCACACCATATTAATTTCTTGGTTAACAGGATTTAAAAAAAAATGCTAGATTGGAAAATCAACAGGAAAACAGAATCTCAGAGGAAAGTTTGTACTTTGGTGCACACAGTTTCAGGGAGTGAACAGGGTCAGGTGCACGTTTTCATCCCAGCCTTCTGTTTTCATGATTTTTTTTGGCTAAAAATTAGTAAAATTGTAAAAAAAATCTGTTAACCAAGAAATTAAATTGGTGTGGCCTTAAATAGTATTTGACCTCCTTGATTGAAGTCAGGTCACTTCCCATTTAAAGAGACTGTCTACAAAATTTGAGTTGCATTTTTTTTTCTTAAATCAAATACCTTTTGAGTATCAAAAGAGTCAGTATCAACAATAAAGGATCAAAGATAGTCTATTGTATCAAAAGAAGGGAGTCAACTTTTAAATGACATTTAAGACTGCTAGTGCTGATGTGTTCTGCTTAAAAATAAACAACCCAGATTCCAAATCACTGCACAATTATCTATAAAGAGAAGAACATTTTGACACCTGGGGTGATGAAAATCATCTGCTGAAGGACCACCTGTATTAAAATGTCAACTGGTACATTTTGCATTATTTTGATATTTAAAAAAACACATGAATGAATGAAATCTTAGAGTGTTTCTCTTTTGAACACATGCGTTTTATATCATTCGGTTTCTTATTATCATGGGATGCGCAAATGTCACATTCTACATGTATGCACGCGCTAAATCTTCCTACATGTCCTATTACGAATTCAAAATGATCATTTCCAACATCCTAAGTCCCAAGTCGAGGGATGCGTGGTTAATTTCTATCTTGCCAACTGGCGCCCAGATAATCTACACAGTGTGAATGTAAATGTAATATCCTTTTGGGATATGAGATCGCGATCTTCCGACATGGGGGAAAAGCGCTTTTTGCCTCTGCGGCGCTGAAAGGCGGGCCCCTAGGTGGTTAACAGAACACGTGAGTGATCGGTGGAACGGGATAGGATATAAATAGCACTGATGGTAACGGCTACGTGTCCAGCATCATCCTCATATATCTGTTTCCCCCTGATCGACCTACCTTTAGATGAGATTCTGTGCGCTTTATAACTACGAATTACCATTTTATGATCACGTCAACTGAATTTTAACAAGGTTAAAACTTAAGACATTTTTCGGAAGTGTGACACTGAATCGTTTTTTGTTAAACGTGTGTAGCATCTTCATCCTTACCTTTTTCAGACTGCTCCGCCTCGGTCGAGGCCCCTCCCCCGTAGGACTCCCCGAGCCTGGCGGCGCAAGCTGCGCCCCGCCCTCCCCGGCACTGGCAGCCGCTCCGTTCGGCACATACGGCTCGGGGTCCCCGTCCGCCTTGCCAGCCGCCTCGGTGATCTCGAGCGTCGGAACGGCAGGCCTCGCGGTTGAGTCCGCCATCGCGACAGCTAGCGGTCTAGCTATCCTGGCGAGCGAGGCGCTTCCTAGGCGATCGATGGCATTATGTTCTTGTGTTGATCACTTTCACTTTTCATCAAGGAGCCCAGATGGTTGCGGTCATGACCCGGGTCATGTGAGCAAATACTGCGTATTGATTGGACGATTTAGGTTTATCTTTCTTGGACCTTCCCAATGATAACAACGCGGTATTTTCACATTTAGCGATAAAGTGAAATCATAACTAGTCCAGTAAGAGTAAATTATTAGTAATACAAGAATTTTAACTTTTTTCTGACAGCCATCTTTCTTTATGCTACTCAAATACCTTTTAATAATATTTATTTACCCCTATATTGAAGTGATGGAATAGTCCGAACCAGCATGCTTTGGGCGCGTATTTCAAAATGTTAAAGATGGCGGAAGAGTAAGACAAGGACGGCTGTTACCTTTTGCTGCTCTAAAAATATTTCTAGAGAGTCCACACGATGTCCGAGGACAAGGAAAATGTTGTTCCTGTTACGCCTGGAATCTTCAACACACTGGAGACCAAAGTTGAGGTTCCAAAAGCCCCCAGTGTCGACGACTTCGAGATTTTGAAGCCGATTAGTCGCGGCGCGTTTGGAAAAGTCTTCCTGTCCCGAAAAAAGAACAACCAAAAGTTGTATGCCATGAAGGTAGGCAAAATATGATTGACAAGCGTTATGAATCAATGTATGATTGTATATCTTTCGTTTCAAGAAGTCTAGAAATGATTTTTGAAGGTTTTGATGTTCTTTTGTGCACAGGCTTGCCCGGACTTGCCTGACCTGTTTGGTCAAATTTGACCTTTGACACGCGGTTGTGAAAAGAAAACAATAGGAAACTGTCAACACTTTTGATAAACAAAAGACCCTATCAAACAAGTTGGCCGAAGTCAGGGTTCTGGATGCTTCTTAAAATCTTTAATCTCCTTGTTAAAATCCAGTCATGGCTGCCTACAGGGTAAAGTAAACCACATGTCAGAAAATTACCCAATAAAAAATAAAGTAAGAAGTAAGTTCTAACGTTACATAAAGCAGTGGAAGAAAAATTATATGCCTCTCTTGTAGTCTCCACCAAACTAACTACGCTGGCTATAGAGGAATAATTTGCCAGGGGAGTTTGGCTACCGTAGGGTAACTCTCTACCAAAGCCAATTATTTACCCTATTTTTGCTGAATGCTATTCATACCCCCAGCTGCATACACCTGTATGTAGGAAGGCCTGGTGGAGGCTTTAGCTACCTCTCTTTCACGCCTTTTGTTTTTTAGCATTCTTATTAGGAATCAAAATACTTAACAAAAAAATCAGACACAAATGATTGAAAAACACTGTACTAACTAGTACATGTAGTATGATGTACACTTTTTTACATTTTTTTGGACAGACAGGATGTTTTTCCATCAGCAAAGTTCTGTCCCGGGACAGAGACAGCTCTGAGGAAGACTTAGTAAGAGTTAGGGTTAGCAGTCTTGTGACTCAACTAGGGGTGCACGTGGATACCGGTTGGCTGGACCTGACTCGGACCTGTATAGCATCCAAGAACCGAGTCCAATAAACCTGAAAGCCGAAAACCTGAGTCCAAAAAGACTGAACAAAGTACAAATATATTTGTCTATTTTGTTTGATAAAAAGTGTTTTACTTTTAGTCTCCCCTTTGACAAAAAAGGCATTTAAAATAAGTGCAACATTCAAATATCAAATACTGGTTTGTCTTGAAAGTCTTCTAACCAAGAAACTTTTCTAGTCATGCATGTCAGTCTTAATTCTCCATGCTTGATATTGGTTTAATAAAACAAAACATCAATTAGACAGGTTCAGGTCTGGACCTGAACCTAAATCTCTGGACCTAAACTTGGACTTGAACCTTATTAAGCCAGACCGGTATCCACCCCTAGACTCAACTGATATGTTGAGTCAGAGTTGACAATGGCCCGACACGCCTGACATCCAAACCCACAAGCTCATGATCCAGAAGCAGAATTGCCAATAGTCTGTCTACAGTATCATGTATGTTATAACCTATTATTTAATGAGTGAAATGTGTACTGTACTTTGTTTCGAATATTATCATATTGCTTTGTTAAACTAAATGTCTGTATCCATCCTGTAGGTTGTGCGAAAGGCTGACATGGTGCAGAAGAACATGGTTAATCAGACCATTGCAGAGAGAGATGCCCTGGCTCTGGTCAAAAGTCCTTTCATCGTTCATCTCTACTACTCCCTGCAGTCCAAACAAAACATCTACCTGGTAAGGGTATCCTTATACTTTGGTATATTGTATTATTGTTTATTTAAGAGTTATTTCTGTGGGTATATGTGCATGCTGACAGCAACATTGCACAGACTTATAACCTGCATGTATGATGTTCCATATAACTTTACTATAAAATATCGTAAAGTATAAACTTTGTGACCCTACTACAGTCCAAACAAAATATCTGATATGGGGTGTCCTTAACTTTGAAATATTGTACTGAGTATGGATGTTTATGACCTAGTTATCTCTGTGGGTAACTGCTACCGACAATGTTGCCTGAACTAGCTTATGTACATATGTGATGCTCACAATAACTAAATAAATAAAGTAAATGTTTTAAGTCAAGTCGGTACCGGACCTGACTCAGGGGATGGCCACTTTGACAGATAAAATTACTATGAAATTACAGTGGCAGTGCTCTAAAGCCACTCTAAAGCACAGAAAACACATTTGCATGGCTGGAGTCAAATTTTCAACTGTGTTTTCATAAAAATAATACCTAGCACAATCAAATATTATGTTTTTACCAGTTCAAACATATGCTTTTGTCCTTATTGAAAATCTAGCATTTTCCGAACAAGTAGTTTAGGTACAGGTTCAGGTCCGGACCTGTACTAGTACCTAAACCTGTGTACCTAAACCTGTATCTAAAATTTGTTTAAGTACACCGCTCTAGTCAGAGCCTTTACTTTGTCCCAATGGGCTCTATGGATTAGCAATTTCCTGGCATGTCAATCAATTTTCATACTGTCCCAGTGTCTGGTAGGACAAAAAAGCATCAGTGACACTGTAACACAGTAATATGTGTCTGTAATTACCAGGAAAACAGGGGGTCCTCTGTGCAGCCAGCTGAAAAAGAGGGCGTCCAATTTCCTTGTTATTTTAGTATCATGCGTCCAAGTGACGCATGAACGCATGCCTAGCTAGAAGCCTGGGAGTCATGGATAAAGAGTACAAAAGAAGAGTGATAATTATAGAAATGAAATAAACCATGTGACACCCACCCCCACCCCAGGTGATGGAATACCTGATTGGAGGGGATGTGAAGTCCCTGTTACACATCTACGGGTACTTTGATGAGGACATGGCCATCATGTACACAGCAGAAGTCATCCTGGCACTGAAGTATCTACACAGTCATGGCATCATTCACAGGTGAGGATGGACAGAAAGTCACTAATCACATATTACCTTGAAAAGGTTTAACTAGCTGCTGCCGCACCATGTGCCTGCAAAGCTGGTGTGTTACGCTGAAAGGCGGTTATACCGGCTATATACTGTAATTCTTGTTTCTTTCACTGTGTAACTTTATGTTCGCTGTTTTCACGGTCACCTCTGTACAGTGAACTTATCAATTCACGCTGAAAAAAAGCTGTTGTTATTATTTATGATTCCTTCACTCATCCGTTCTGTAAATCACTTGCCACCACCGTACCGTGAAGTTTAAGTTCAGTGAAAATGTCTTTTTTTCCTTCCACCGTGAAATTTTGCTACTGTGAAGATAAAGTGAATTACAGTAGTCTATTATAGATCGATACATCTATATCTATACGGTTAGACTGCTACAGGTCGCTCAGTGTAATGTATAGATACAGAAGGGTTTTGTCTGAGAATCACTTAGAGTCAGACACCTGAGTGATTATGAGGAGCATATGGTACACGTAGGTCGGACAATACAATTGCATAATTTTCCCTGGCATCCTGGATCTTACAAAACATTAGTATGTGGATTCTATCAAGCTTATGACAAGAAGTGGAATTGTGGTACTTAGTAGAAAGTTGTACTCCATAATTATTTTGCACTCTTTGATCGATGGAGAAAGGTCCTATAATATCTGATATAGTGCATGTACTAGCATTTTGCCTCTTCGTAATTAGTTCATATATTGAAATCATGACATTTTTCTTCTCCCTTAGGGACATCAAACCTGACAACATGCTCATCACCAACAATGGCCACATAAAGCTGACAGACTTTGGGCTCTCCAAATCCAACCTGAATAGAGGTACATTTACAGTAATTGTGGTGACAGGTCTTAAAATACTTCCAATACTAAAATACTTCAATGAAATGTAATGCTTTTTTATATATTATACATGTAGCTGATACTATAATGTGTGTGCATTATGGTCTTAGTCATTTGAGTACATCGTAATACCCTTATAGGACCATAGAACTGTATACGTAAGTATAAATCCTAAGCTAGCATTTTGCCTTGTTAATCAGATTTGTGCTATACAGATAAGATTTGTAGCCTTGCAGATGGAAACTTGACAGTCCCTAGTTTGAGAAGAGCCACACCTTGAGCATGTTCAATAATCCACCACACTTACTGTGAACTGCAGCCAAAGAAAGTAGAGACCTACACAGGCACTGTGTGTGATGTCTTTTGCCAGCCACTTCCTCCCACGCATAGAAAATGTTTTATGTGCGACATTTTGAATATTATTTTCAGATAGATGTGTTCTTTATTTTTTAACAGAAATCAACATGGCCGATGTGATAGGCACTCCGTCACAGGCAAAGACATCGAGTAACGACTACAACCGCACGCCAGGGCAACTGTTGTCACTCACAATGGCCTTGTCGTTTGTAAGTCTTTATGTTACATATATAGCTTTTATCTCTGCTAACTCTGCTATGTAATTGTTATTTCTGGCTTTTCCTTCATAGTATATTCACAAGTTTGTAATATATGCTACTCCAATGAAATGTTGAAAACAACCTAACTGTTTAGCCCAAAGTATCTTCTTAATGTTACAATAATAACCAGGTGGTTAGTCTGTTCAATGCACTTACACTGTCATGCAATAATGGACTTTCTTTTTTTTTGTAGAGTGCACAGAAATCAGGAACTCCTGTAGCGAAACACAAGCAGTTACGTCACTGTATGATGAACAGCCCCATGAGTTCTGTTAACTCAAGCCCATTCAGTCTCAACCAATCAGCAAGCTCCAGGTATTCCAACCAATCGGCTAGTGGCTCTTCCTTTTATGGAAGTGTCTGTAGTGTGCTGAAGAGTCTTGTGACCAGTGGCCCTCCTCTGAGGCCAAGGCTGCTAGATTCTAGTTTCGTAGAGCCCTCGCCTGTGAAGTGCCTCACCCCAACTCTCCGAGAAGCAAGTAGTTGTCCTGATTCTTCGACAAGTGAAATAAATTTCTTCGGAAAAGGCCCTCCATCCAAGAACTCAGTCTCCTCCATGTTTTTTGGCAAAGACGGAAGTCGGTCCTCTGCCGGTAGTGGTGCAAAGCTTTCTGGGAGATCCATCCCATGGTGCAATTCAGACCGAGGTGACTTCGCTAAACGAGAATCCACGTCTGGGCTGGAGCAGAATTTTCTGGCAGTGAAATCGAAGACAACAGCTAATTCATCGAAAAAAGTTGGGGAAAGGATTGGCTCCACTGGTTCTGACAACGTTTTTACGACTTCAGACGTGAACATGGCCAAACTGAGGACCCCCAGCCCAGCAGTGCATCCTAATAAAGACATCATGCATCTGGAAACCCCCAGGAGAGACACGCCAGCAAAGAACATCTCCCCGAAGGCCATTCTGAACCTGACCTCCCTGACCAGCTCCTGGCCCAACTGTTGCAGTCCGCAGTGGGAAGAGAGTTTCATGAATCATGCTGCTAGCGCTAACAACACAAAACCAGACATCTGCTCTGCTTCCCTTCCAGATAGTGGCTGTGTTGTCGACACGGACGAAGAGGTCCTCTCTCCCGAAAAAGAGTCGTCGGCACCATTTCAGAACTGTGATGAAAGAAAGGAAACCTGTGAAGTGAATACAAGAGGGTCTCACCCTGATGTCAGAGGTCAGAAGTCAAAGGTGGTAGGTCACGACAGAGTTACTGACATGGAGATTGTCTCTCCAGAAAAAGAGTCAGGGGCACCAGTACATGGCAGTGATAGAAGAAAAGAAGCATTTACACAGATTAAGAGACATTCCTACCCAGATGATGAAGGTGAGGGGTCAAAGATGATAGGCCATGACCCCAGTGCAAGGTGTATGGGGGACACAGTCGGGTCAGGTGGGGTGAAGAGGGCTTTCGAGATGGTTGAAGTGAGCCCAGAGTCAGAAAACGGTGAGCAGAAGACAGATAAACTATGCAAAACTCAGGACACGTTTCCCCTGCGGTCCACCGGCTTGACTCTCGCCTTAGACAGGATCTCTGTGCAGTCTATGCTTGACTCAGCAGCAAACAAGGATGATAAGAGAGGCAACTGCAGAAAAGGCCAGGAAGTGCAAGAAAATTCCAAATCAGAAACAAATTCACAAAATGCATCTGTGACAGAGTGCTATGCTAGTAGAAATCAAGTCAAACAGAAAAATGCACCATTTGAAAGCACAGAAAAGCTGGCGAATGGTCCAACTGGGAATGAGGAAGAGATGGACCAATTCCTGTTGCTAAGCAACCCTCCAAGTCCAATCAACCTGCACCCACCAGCATTCCCGTTAGAACAGCCTCTAAATGCTCCGGCTGAGAACGTTACATCTCCTTTAAAGTCTGCCGACACAAGCTTAGAACACGACATGAGTCTGTTGAGTGTCGAGGATGACGACTCAAGGCCAGGTTCGCGAAACATGAACTATTCCATCGAAAGTCTTGACCACACGAAGGAAGACTCGCGACCAAGCTCACAAAGCTTGAACCATTCTGCCGACAACTTAGACGTCATCTGGGAAGACTGTTCAGAAGTTCCTGTTGCGTCAAATCCACCGCCTCGCCGCCAAAGTACAGGAATGATCAAAGAGACGCCAAAGCGAGAGGTCATGTTCCGAGACTCTTGTGAGATCTACGCACGAAGCGAGCACAGTAACTACTCGTCTGAAGCAGAGTCGTCTGTGTGTAGTATGGAGGGACGTGCAGATCGTATGGGAACATCCACCTCTCCCTTTGGGACCCCAATGAACAGAGGACAAAAGGAATCAAAGGGAACACCTCAGGTATGTTTGCTTATCTTCAAGAAACGCTTTGTATTCATGTACATGTAGGTGCAGTTGAGCAAATTTTACTGGTCAATGATTTACTCAACAATTTTGGTGGTGTTATTATTGAAATACTTATTTTCCGTCACAATGATACATTTTTTACCCTTTGACACTGTAGAACATGGGTTGGATACAGAAAACCCCCCACCAGACCCCTGCAAGAACCCCCTTCAGGACCCCCAAGAGCGTGAGGAGGGGCCCTGTCCCCCAGGATGAGGATGGGAGAGTCCTGGGCACTCCAGACTACCTGGCTCCTGAGCTGCTGCTGGGGAAGAAACATGGTAGGATTAAGTGTCTGTAATAGCTCTCTAACAAATGGGGCGTCGTGTACGTGGCGCAATAGATAGAACATCCGACTCTCAAACAAGGGGAGCCAAGTTCGAACCCGGGCTGCCCCCAGACATGTCTGGACATGCGCCCCCACATTGTGCCCTTGGGAAAGGCACTTAACACGACTTTCCTCACTTCACTCAGGTGTAAATGAGTACCTAGCTTCGGTTAGGGACATCCCTTGGATAGGACATTAAATGGACATCCCGTGTTTGGGGAGAGCCACACCCCGCGCACGTTAAAAAAAACACCACACCTTTCAAAAAAGAGTAGGGGCATGCCCCGGTGTGCGATGGTCCAAACCTAATACAGTCTGGTCTGGGATGACATCTTGAAAATGTGATAGTCACCTGTTATGTCAATCCTTCCACATTTGTGGTTAATCTAGATAAATAGATAACATATTCTCCAAACAGATCTATCAGTGGCTATGAAGACTGTTTCCAACTGGCAAAGGGAGTTTTCATTGCCGCCTTTCTTCAAACCGGCTGGAGGCAGATCTCGTTGGTGATGAAAACTCCCTTTGCCAGTTGGATGCGGTCTCTATAGCCACTGATAGATCTGCTTGGAGATTACTCTAACAACAGGCCCTTATCCTTTACCCTTGAAATTACATTTCATTTAAAAGGTCCTTGAGATTGAATGTCCATTAGTTCTTTCGTCTTGAACCAAGAGAGTGTTTGATATCAGAAGAGACTCAGACTGTGCATGCTCTAATAAAAAACTATGACTTCAAAGTCATGGTAGGATTAAGTAGCTCTTATACACTATTACTTCATTAGTACTTTTGTGCACTTTACTCATCATTTTCTGAGTGCAACAAGTCAGGCACACTGTTAGTGTTACATCATCAGTTGTGTAGATATAAGCCTCTAAACCTGACTTTCATTTCAGGAGCTGGGGTCGACTGGTGGTCGCTGGGAGTGTGTCTGTTCGAGTTCCTAACTGGAATTCCTCCCTTTAATGACCAGACACCAGACCTGGTGTTCCAGAATATCCTCCATAGAGGTGAGTAGAGCCTTGCGGTATAAGTCCGCCGCAACGGTAATGCGGTTCTTTCGCCTGATGACCCAATAGCAGCGTTTTTAGTGCATTTTCACAGGGTTTGCATCATCGGAGATTGTAGAAAAGTTGTCACACGGCTTTTTAATTCTTTTTATAATTTTTCAGAGACAGGAAGTATTATGCTTTTTCAGCATATATGCCGTTATCCCATGAAAACTCATTATTCCATCAAATCCCATTACATTGGAAAGTACAAACAAATCGCTTTTCGCCGAAATCATTAGATTTTCCGTCCTACTTTTCTTGGCGGGATTGTAGCCCATCGGTCTGTGGGTGTCGGCCTACATACTAGATAGTAAATCATACTAAAGGCAGCGTAAATTATTATTCCAGTGTATAAGCATGGTTGAATGGTAAAACAAATGGTTTTGATCTTCTTAGCCACTTCCTTTGGAACTGTAGTTCCTCAGTATGGGCAAAGTAGTGGGCAACCTCAAGCCAATCTTTATACTGTAGTTCTCAGTATGATTACCTTTGGGAAGAGGGCGTTTTGTAGTCACTTGATGTTCGTGACGGTGGGTTCTGTCCACACTTCAATAATTGGCATTTGAATTCTAAGCACAGTGGGACACTAACAGGAAATTCTGTGACAGTTGGCAGAAAGATCTCAGAAAAGTTGCAGAAGTTAGCTTGAGTATTTTCCCCACCGTCGTAGGAAGTACTGTTGGCCAGGATGTTTTATGAATACGAGTGTAATGAAGACAGCTTGTTTTTGTTGTTGTTTGCCGTTTTGGGATGCCCATAGGATGTCAATGTCATTCATGTAATTAGATCAATATGACCTTATAGTTATACAGAGCACAAAACAGTGGAGCAACATGCAGTATTGCTGGTACTGTGACCCACACTTTGCAGAACATATTCTATACAACTCTTATTACAACATGCAATTAAACAGATTCAATCTAAAACACTAAAGTAATTATTACCTAACTTTAACAATAGTAGTTGATTTTTTATTTGATTTAGGGCTAACCCTTTGTAATAGCCTTTGGCTAGTTGGGTAGCCCTGGCTGTACAATAGTAGTTCCTTTGGTATTCGGTATAATTTTTGGCGACGCCTCAGGGGCGAGCCAAATTTTTACTATATTGTGTGCAGATTGCAAGAATTCTAGGAATTGTACAGGAATGTGAAAGTCCATGGGACGATAACTCAAGAATGCCTGGATGTATTGTCTTCATATTTTTTAGGTGGGTAGGTCTGTGGGAGACCTTGTAATGATTGGATTTTGGGCCCCCTAGCAACTTTCTATGGTACTGCAGGGGAACTTTCACTTTTCAAATCTCGTCTTCTGAACATGTTATAGTCATGATTTTTAAGTGGTGGATAGCTCTTTGCTAGGAAAATATGTCCTGTAGATTTGGACCCCCTAGCGGCTTTTTTTGGAACTGCAGGAGCTGATTTTGACTCAAACTTTGAAAGAGAATAACACAAGAAGGGGATGACGGATCATTATAATTTTTGGTGTGTAGATAGCTTAAGTGATTATTTACATAATCATATGCCAATTATGCAAATCAATATCTGATTTGCATGATTAATGAGGACAGTTAATAAATCAGCTGAATTCCATTATAGGACTCTCAAACACATGATATATGTAACTGAGAAAGAGATAGATATCGATAGATATCAATTATGCAAATTGATACGTAATTTGCATAATCAATGACAAAATACTATAAATCCATAGTGGTAAATGATGGGGATTTCATTTTTGCACCATTTAGAAGTTAAGTAAATGTGGCCACTATTAGACACAAATCTTGCATAGAGGGCCTCATTTACATAATTTATGAGGAAATGGTACGATATCTTTTTTTGTGAAAACAAGATTTTCATACATTGGACAACTTGTGTTATTTTGGTAGAGAAGGTGATCGACTGATATGATTTATGCGAGGTCCTTATTTGTATGTGGGCTAAAAACGAAAACGTTAACAGAGACCACCGTCGCCATGGCAACATCTTTTTATGTTGCCAATCTTGTTGTTGTTGTTTGCAGACATCCCCTGGCCTGAAGGTGAGGAGGCTCTGTCAGACCAGGCGAGAGATGCCATCGAGTCTCTCCTGTCTATGGAGGACTACAACAGGCCGGGACCAAGTGGTAAAGAACAGTCATACCTGTCTGATTTCTATGTGAGAAGGGAATGGGAGGGAGGGAGGGAATGGGAGGGAATGGAAGGAAGAGGAGGGAGGGATGGATGGAAGAGGAGGGATGGATGGAAGAGGAGGGAGTGAGGGATAGAAGAGGAGGTAGGGATGGATGGAAGAGGAGGGAAGCAAGGGAAGCAAGAGGGCTGGATGAAAGGATGGAAGAGTAGAGAGGAAGAAGGGAGGAATGGAAGAGTGGAGAGAAGAGGGAGGGATGTAAGGAAGAAAAATAGGAGGGAAGTAAGGAAAGGAAGAGAGAAGTGAGGAAGACAAGGAAGAGGGTGAATGGGTTGAGTATCAGTGTCACATCAAGTGAATGTGAGTAAGATAGGTAACCATAATATTGAGTGAGAGGATAGCAAGGTCTTTATTCACAACCGGGATCTATATACAATCAACAGCCAACATTTTGGTGTCTGGGCTGACTGGTACTACTCCACACTGCAGCTAGGTGTCGCTGCTAACAATGCGGTCCCAAATGTAAAATATATTCATTGTGTCATATACTAGTATGCTGTCCAAATATTAAGTGAGAGAGAGTAAGTGAATATATGCTTTTAGTCATTTGTTACAGAGCCCAAAAATTTCCTGTCCAGTGGAAATTCAAAGTGATGATTTTATGTAAATTTCTTTCTTCCAGAGTTGCGATGTCACCCATTGTTTAAAAGGATAGACTGGGCAAACCTCCATGACAGGCCGGCCCCCTTTGTACCTTGTCCTGACAACGACACCGACACGTCATACTTCGAGGCACGCAACAACGCACAACACTTACAAATGTCCGACATTGACCTTTGATGTCTAAGTCTCCTCTCATAGGGCCTTTGGA
Source organism: Branchiostoma lanceolatum (assembly GCA_035149815.1). Classification (NCBI taxonomy): domain Eukaryota; kingdom Metazoa; phylum Chordata; class Leptocardii; order Amphioxiformes; family Branchiostomatidae; genus Branchiostoma; species Branchiostoma lanceolatum. The sequence goes on along the minus strand of CM068877.1, from coordinate 9,669,232 downwards.
TATAGGTACAGCGCTAGAGAAAAGTTACTGACCAATTAGACATAAAAGATCAACGCTTTCTTGTTGGTTAAGTATTTGCCATTCACATGCAAAGCTGCTAACCAATCAAAAATTATTTACACTGTTTTCGCCTTCCTCATTGGTTGGGAGTTGGCCAATTACATACCTTGTTGAAGTTTGAAAGGGGTGACTATAATCTAGGGAAATGATTGGTGATAACTATTGTCTTGAATTAGGTTCTAAAGAGCAGTGTGCCTGCAAAAAATAGAATATATATAGAATGGCTATAATGCCCGAATTAGGAAATTACCATGAAATTTTACTTTTATTGAAATCTGATACATGTACTGTTTATGTATGAAATTCGAAAAAAAAAAGAGTCATGATATCGTGTATATTGGAGAGAACAGTGTTGTTTATGTACGTATTTGTTGGGAAACCGCAAGCCTTGAAATAACAAACTGCTGCTGTGTTTATATTGTTTGCATGTACTGTAAGGTGAAAAGGAGACACCTAGTGATACGTACTAGTATTGGTATTGCACTATACGTTGACACCATTTCACGGAATTCAATGAGACTTCTACAATCATGAAAAATGTACTTCCAAAGTTTATGGTGGGAAATATGCAAGAATTCAAATTGTTGCAAATACTGACTAAATTAGACTAACTACATGTGCGCAATAGACTGATTTTCTTCATGTATTGGTGAATAAAGTTGTGATAAAAATGATGGTAATTCCAGCTATTTATTTTTTCAACTGTCAAATGGGTATGCTCCAATAGACGCACACAGAACCGAGATACAACTAGATCATGCATATGAGGAAATTTGATCCACGACTCAGTTTTTTTGCTAGCTACCATCACCAGGAAGGTTATGTATCCGGTGCCGTTTGTGGGTGGGTGGTTGTGCATGGACAGCGTAACTCGAGAAGTTGTGAATGGATCTGTGATATAATATGTGGATAGGCATCGGGAGAAAGGGGAACAACTTCGACCATGGACTTATCAGCTTTCTATGGTACTGCAGCAGAGAGGAATGTTGATAGATAAAAGATATACAAGACCTTATTTCCATTATTGATGAAAAACTATTATTATTCCATAATGGTAAATGACGGCAATTTCATACGGCATTTTGAAGTTATGTGAATGTGAACATCGTTGAATATGAATTATGCTAATGAGGACCTACTTAAAATAATTGATAAAATGCTAGAATAGCCTTCTTTATTAAGATAATACTGCCATACCTCGTACAACTTCTGTTATTTGGGTGGCGAAGAGGATCAACTCATGATTTATGTACATGAACACCTTAAAAAATCTATGCAAATAAGAAACACTCATAATACGTCATTCATAAAGGTTAAAATGATTTGTCGAAGGTATGACGTCGTGGAACTCTAGTCACAGTAAACCATCTGGAAAAACATACTACGACTTTCCGTTGTGTTGTTACTTAACTTGGTATCGGATCCCCCCTGTCAAGGTGCTTTGGTTCGTTCCAATCATATTTGATAAGGCATCCCAGCCAGTGCATCGTCTCTTGCCGTCTCTTGCCGTCCGACAGTTACATAATCCGGGTGAGGGTGAACCAGTGCAGGGCAAGTTATTTTGTACACCGTAAACGTTTCCACGGCTTTTTCTGTAACGTTTATACGCAGTTTGGAGTACAGAGATGAGTGTTTTACTGGACGTCGTGACGGCTGCTCGTCACAATGCCGACCTCCCGACATGTCTGCTGGCTACATGCGTGTGTCTGCTGACATATCTGTATCTCCAGCGGCCCAGGAACCTACCGCCCGGACCCAGGGGCTGGCCGCTTGTTGGGAACCTCCCCATCTTAGCTAAGGTGAGCACGACAAACTATTCTCCACCAGCCTCTTTTGTGAGACGAAAAGGCCGAAGTTAAAGCTGAAGCTACGGCACGTCGGCGGCGTCGCTGCGTCCTTAGCTGGATTTGTGTTACTGTTGACTTTATCATGGGAAGATCATGCGAACCGTGCACATACAAATGGCAATAAAACACACAAAGCGTAAAAACATTCGTTGCTTATCGATGAAATTCATTGAAGTTTTGTCAAATCACCTGGTCGCAGCGAGGTCGCCAACGTGCCGCGGGTCCAGTAAGATTTAAAAAAAAACAGGTAAGGGGAGTCAAGGGGCCTAGGAAAAATATTTTGACCTGGGGGGAGGGCCTAGGGGAAAAAATGGCAGGGGGGGGGGGCTGGGAAAAAATTATCCCCTTCAGAACCTATTTGTATAAGTATTTAAATGTCTAAAGATGGGCTTGTGATTTTTTTTTTTCGTAGAATCCGCCAGAGGGGCGCTCGCCCGTCAAATTAGGCCAAATCTCACTTTGGACGGCCTGGACTCTGACACAGGCCAAGTATATGTATATTTAACCTCCTTGCACAGGCCGTCCACTTTGACACATTTTGCCGCGAAGTACTAGTCGGTAAAAAAAAAATTGAGAAATGCGCACGGCCATTTTGTGTTTTCCACTGAAGCTGCGGGCGTGGTGGGAAAGATCCCACGCTGGCACTTCTCGGCGTTGAAGTGGACGCATTAAACGTACCTTCCTCAACAATGATTTGCCTCTGAGTATCAAAATGCTACTGCGTCCTAGCAAAATCAAAACTGGAGGCTAATTAATTACCGTCAACAGTAGTACAGGGATCTTAGAACAGCAGCCTGATAAGAAGGAAACCTACGGAGTTCTCCTTTACGCATTGTTAGCAGTCCATGGCCGGGGGCTGAGCGTGGCACGTCTCAAAAACATCATACTCACGCCGGGCCACTGACACAGTGCGGCACGCCCCCCGTAATTCTCTTAGAACATTTTCCGTGGCAAAAAAACTGCCGCCGGTCCTACGGCCGCGAGCAAGATTCACTTGAACAAGGACCACCAACCAAATATGGCGCTGTTACCCCTCATTGTTCCCTTTTTAATAACAGCAATGCGGATTTTCGCGGTGCTACAGATTCTACAAGCGGTTTATATAGAGTATATCTTGAACTGGGACGAACTCAGCGAAAGGTTCGCGCCAAACATGAAACGCCTGAATGCTGACAGCATCAGAACGTAACAAAGCACACAAAAAAACACATCGCTACTTGAAAAGTTTCCAGAAATCAATGCAAATCACGGAAATCACACCCAAACTTTGAAAAAAAAAGGTGAAATTATGCTCTAAATTAACATTTTAGAGATCAGACACTTCTGCCAATGTAAGTTTTTCATGGACTAAAACTCAGGTAGATGACTTTTGGCCTCTTTCTTATATGAATACCATGTACTGTATGTATTAGATAGCAAGACTTGATTACGATCCTGTGGTCTGAGCTGTTGATTTGATTATATGGATGACATCCGCGTGTGTATCAATTTTCGTCCGTTTCCAAAAAAGAACTTTTCGGCCATACTGTAAATCGTAAAAAGTAGCTGCAAAATGAGAAAACACATGCTGTAAATTGCACACAAAAAAGTACATCGGAAAACGGATACTAATGTCGTAGAATGCGAAAGTAAATTCCAAAGTCAAAGAAATAGTTTTGAAATAACATAAATGTAGAATCTATATTTTGATATACGTGTGTGTTTAGTTTTGTTCAACCTTTCTGACCACGTAGATTTCATAATGAAGGCAACTTTTTTTGTCAAACTTTTTTTATTCGCACGCTCGCACCAGTTTTGGGGTCCCCAGAGGATGTCATCCATATAATCAAATCAACACGGCCTGTTGGTCTATAACATGACACCCTTTTATATCTCATTTTATTTCCAGTCCACCTTTCTTCCCGCCACTTTCATGAGGCTGTCCAAACAGTATGGTGACGTCATGACAATCTGGAGCGGCCGGGTTCCTAACATCATCCTAACTGGGTACGAGACTATCCGAACCACCCTGGTCAAGAGAGCTGAAGATTTCTCCAGTCGCAAACTCTATTCTTTCTCGGCAGCAGTGCGTGGAGATGGGAGGACATCTGACGGTAAGTCCTCCAATGTAGGCCCATTCGTAGATTCGAGTGCGCATGTGCAGTGTCAAAGGTAAAGGCCCCTGAGACTGATGATACCTGAGTCTGGTAAAAGGGTACTTGAGTGCCCTAAATTTCTGTTTACACTGTCCAAAATCGACCCCGATGAGTCGGACTTGGGCTGAATGTGTTCCAAGTGTGTTGGAAACTTGTGTAAACTGGGCCTTTATGTATGTCCTACATTCCACTCTACTTTCAATCGCACCACCGATGTTTTGGTTCACATTTTTAATTTTGCGACGTCACAATCTTCTCCATGTTTTAAACTTCTTCATTGCTCAATTGGTAGTGGCTTCAAAGTTTAGCTCCCGGTTCCAATTAGTTGTTTGGTAACTGGGAGACCCCGGTTCGAATCCTGGGAAGGTATCCTTCGGAAGATGGGGGCCCCGTGTTCGAGGAGGTTAGCCTCTACCAGGCTCCACAGGTCGCTGGAAAAATAGAAAGATTGGCCAAATAGACAGATAGCATACCAGAGGACTAGGTCGGAAACTGTAAGCCATGGCCAGCTTACTTCTCTGGTAGGGTATCTGTCTACATGGCCAATTTCTGCTATATTTCCAGCTACCTATGGAGCCTGGGAGCACGTTACAATAGCATCATTACTGAGATGGGTACCTACTGGCTGTAATGATACAACAAGGTGAACATTATTACTGAAGTCACTTCTCTGTATGACAAGTCACGTGTCTGCTGTAGTAGGTCATGATCAGTTGCTCTGAAGAAGCCTAAGGCCATGTAACAGTCATGTTGATTTGATTATACGGTTGACATCTGCGCGCGCATCAATTTTCGTCCGTTTAAAAAAAAAACGTTTTCGGCATACTGTAAATCATATAAAGCAGCTGAAAAATGAGAAAATATATGTTGTAAGTTGCACACACACACACACAAATGTTACGGAAAATAGATGCTATTAAATGTCGTAGAATGCCAAAGTCGATTCCAAAGTCAAAGATGAAGATGTGAAAGAACCAGATTGAAGAATCTATTATTCAGTAAACCATACTCCGTGTGTTTTAACTTAAAAGTTTTGTTAATTCTTCCTGACCAAGTAGATTTCATAATGAAGGCAACTTTATTTGGCAACCTATTTTCTATTCGCACGCTCGCATCATTTTTGGGGTTCCCGAAGGATGTCATCCATATTATCAAATCAATATGGCCTTAAGATATTTTTGTATTCGAGACAAGATGGATTTTTGTAATTGTCATAAAAAAGAATCTTTCACTTTAAGGTGTCATGTTTGCTGCCTACGGACCACACTGGAAACATCAGCGCAAATTCGCCATGATGACTCTCCGGGACTTCGGCGTCGGCAAGCGGAGTTTGGAGGGCAAGGTCAACGAAGAAGCCAACGCGCTGATTCAGGAAGTTCTGTCCCAAAATGGGCAGCCGTTTGATTTCAAAATCATGATGGAAAACTGTATTGGTAACATCATTTGCTCGATCGCCCTTGGGGACCGATCTGAATACGGCGACCCTGATTTTCTGCGACTGATTCACCTGTTGAACTCCGCGGTTAACGCAAAGCCTACAGTCGGTGACGTTCTACCATTGATACACCCCGGGTTTCGACGCCTCCGATTCAGCGGAGCATCAATGGAAGAAAAGAGTGTAAAAATGTTTCAGGCTCTCCAAGAGTTCTGCGGTGAACAGATAGAGAAGCACAGGCAGACCTTCGACCCAAACGACATCCGGGACTTCATCGACGCCTTTCTCCTCGAGCAGCAGCGGGCTGAGGACGAACAAGCTCGGGAGAACTTCTCCGACAAGCAGCTACAGGAGGTGCGTGAAATTGTATTTGCATAATTGCCATCTCATTATATCAAGCATCACTGGCTTAAGCTATCCATATATCAAAAACAAGTTGTATACAAGTTCTAGCCATCCCTTTGTGTTTTGACCACTAGCTGTAGGGCCCCTGGGGACAGGCCTTCCAGCAGGGGAATATTTGCCCCATTATGTCAACTGACAGGTGTTAGGTGCCACATGTTAGAGAGTCTTATCATGCATCATATATAGCGGATTTGTAAACTTTTCTCATGAATTATGCAAATAAAGGGGCCCAAAACCTAACTGTTTCGAGATTTCATAAAGACCTACTGACAGACCAAATATCCACACAATCCACCCAGGCATTCTCGACGTATCGTCACGGTTCACACATACATACACATACACACACACATGCACACACACATACACACACGTACACACTCGGCAAAACATAACCTTCTTGGCGACGAATGAATAGATTATGGATGCATGACTGCGGAAACATGTTTTTTTCGGCTTTTATAAAGTAAAAAATCTGCAGTGGAAACTGAAGAACGTTTTACGCCCCAGGTGCTGATAGACTTGTTCATGGCAGGAACCGAGACCACCGCCACCACCATTGACTGGGTCCTGCTGTACATGATTGTAAACCCAGAAATCCAGGAAAAGGCAGGTCTCTCATTACTTTAAGTCAAGCATAAATAACGTATCATGAATTGTTCAGATAAATTGTGTATTATTGTTTATTTGCTTTAAAGGCGGTTTTGTAAAGATTATGGTGCATTCGTTATTTAGTGACTGTTAATTTGACTTATGTGCCATACAGTTTGTTTTTCTGTTGTTTTCTGTTTCTTATATAAAAAAACAATAAAAACGTCTATAAAAGACAACATATCATTTGGCTTGAAGTCGTTACTCGAGATCGTGATCATTTTTTTTTGTTCATTTCGGCGCATGCGTAATGCACTCAGACAGGTCTCGTCATACTACTTTTTCTTCGATTTCATCCACCCAACATGGCGGACACGTCACGTGATGTTAAACAACCAATAACAAGTCCAATAACAGCTTATCTGACAACAGGTCCATCAGGAGATAGACTCGGTGCTGGGGCAGAGCCTGCCGTCCTACGCACAGCGGAGCCTGCTGCCCTACACAGCAGCGACCCTAGCGGAAGTCCAGCGAATTAAACCCATCGCACCCCTCAGTATTCCCCACGCAGCATCCAGGGACACCACCCTCAATGGGTACAACATCCCTCAAGAAGCCAGGATTTTTGTAAGATTTAGCAAAATAATGGTTACACTAATATTTCTTCTGTCTATACATTCACAAATCCACCAATTCATCAATTTGTAGATATCAACGCCATTCACCTTTCGAGTGTCTGTTTTTTTTTTGTATATTGATAAAGAATTGAATTGAATGCATTCGTCTTTAGTCTGATGTTCTGTTCGAATCTGTCTCCATCCATGTACGCTTCCTCCATTCCTCCCGTGTATCCATTTCTCTGTGGCTTCATCAATCTACATTTGCATCCATCTATCCGTGTTTATACCCGTCTTTTTTGTCCATCTGTTATTCATTCAATCAGCCATCGGTTCATTCATATAGTCACTCACGTAATGATCCATCCATCCATGTATCTGTTATGTGATGTTTGTTGTTTATTGTTTATTCGCACATATAGAAATATTCAAAGACAAAGATAAACAGGAAAAAACATGCAGGGGGGGGGGGGGCAGAGGCCTTTGTGGCTTTTCGTGGGCCTCCCCTCGAAAGTAGACAATAGGATTTTTAAAATTGCACATAACCGAAACTAAGCAAATTTAACAAAGCAAAATTCAATATTTTACCATAAATCCTGATGAAACAAATGAAAGAAGAATTGCAAAATAAATTTTGGGTTGCAAACACAATAAGTGTGATAACGCTATATAATAAGTGTGATTACATGATCAATGTTAAACAGAGTTTACAATTTAATGTGTTACCTGTGTTACAGATCAACCTGTGGTCCGTACACATGGACCCTCAGTTGTTCCCGGAGCCAAACCAGTTCCAACCGGAACGTTTCCTGGATCATGACGGGAACTTCGTCAAACACGAGGCGCTCATCCCGTTTGGCATCGGTGAGTCAGCGCTAGAAATGTGTCTGGAAATGGCAGCCAGTGCTGAATTGCTGCAGGGTTTACAATCACATAATACGCATGGGCAACAGATACATTAGGAACCGTCGCAAGGGTCAGGGCGGCTGCCATTCGGCTTCCCCGAAGTCAGGTACCCATTCACACCTGGGTGGAGTGAGGAAAATCTTGCAAAGTGCCTTTCCCAAGGGCACAACATCGGGTCATAGCAGTGGTTTCAAACCCGGGGCCTCTCGGTTCTGGGCGAATCACCCTGGAAATCACCCTACCGATTGCGCCACACGACGCCACACGAAATCTTAGTGAATATTAACACTTTGGTATGGACTATGGTAACGTAACATAACCAATTAACGTCCGATTTATTCAAAACGTATTTATCTTAAAACCGCGCGGACAGAGCCAAATTTTAAACCCATATGCAGAAATATCAGCTCTTCTAAAAAGCAAATGCATGGTCTGTAAGTTTTTAACGCCGTGCGAGCATGTATTTATACTGAGATATATGACGAAGAATTCTGCTAGGGTAACCCATTATCGTCCACTTCATCTTTTCCCTTCTAGCGCTATGCTTGAAGAACATAGACCAGAAAAAAATGCACAGTAACTGTCCAAAGTAGTCTACAGACAAATGATAGTAAAATCACTATGTCTGTCCCGCCACTTGCTTGACGCGATGGAAGAAAACAGCGTTTATCTGTGAATTTCCCCGACATGCGCGGCACGTGGCGTTTACGTGGTAAACGCATGGCAATCATGCTTTGCCGTGCAAAAATTAGCCTCCGGTGCGGGGTTCGCTAGGTTGTATCAAACCTTCCTAAATCTGGTAAGAGTTTAAAACCTCGAATCACCATGGACAGTCTGAATATCAAAGAAAGGTTTAACGTCAGATACTAGCTATCGTGCAATTAAGTTCCAAAAACATGATGAAGAACGCGGTGTCGAATTACATATGAAATACGTTATGCGTGACGCTTCCGTGCAACTTGTTGTTACTGGTTCAGGGACTTTATTCTGTTATGTCGCTGGACGTAAACCTTTTTAATTGTTTTGTATAATAGAGAGAGATGGCTAAGGATCATACTTATGACGTTCTTTATTGCTCATGAGAACAGGCTTTGGCATAATACACCGCGACATGTGGACATGAGCCAAACCGGACGTAAATAGGTTCTGCACGTAAATAGGTGATGTTACGTTACATGTAAAAAAAAAACGGAAAAAAACTTGGTCGTTTGATCCCAAAATTCTGCATAACGTTACTATCATCTTTGGTGCATTTCTCTTCAAAACAAGCCCGAGAGAATTGAACGAGTAACAAAAGTGAATCTTTGAGTCGCCCAGATTTGTCCAAGGGTATTGTGACATTACATTCTGTTTATACCATCCTTATTTTATCTATTAATCCTTTTTTCTTCTCCAGGCCACAGGGTATGTCTTGGTGAACAGCTGGCCAAGATGGAGCTCTTCATGTTGTTCGTCTCCCTGATGCAGCGTTTCACCTTCCACCTGCCAGAGGGCGCACCTGAGCCTTCCATGGTGGGACGCTTTGAGCCGGCTACTTTTGTCCATTCGCCTTTCCCCTTTGAATTGTGCGCCATTCCACGCGAATAGCTTCAACAGAAATGTTTATGAAATTCAGGCAGTATAAGAGTAAGCCGAGGGTTCGAAAGACTTTTTACGATCAGGTTGCACTGAGCCAAAAGCTAGGTTGCCCATCATTGTTCCAGGTTTCCCCAGCTGCAGTTCCAATGCCCTAATTTCTGCGTATCGCTGTGAAGGGGCATCCTCGTTAACCAGGACCCTTCCGCTCCACGTTACATCGCTCGCAGAAAGGGCCTTTCTGCGAGCGATGTAACGTGGAGCGGAAGGGTCCTGGTGAACGAGGATGTGAAGGGGAGACTAAACAGTTACAATAAATGCCAGTAATGCATGTAGCCCTATGGGGAAGTGAAGAAAACAAGGTGTCATTATTTCAGGAATCAAAACATCAGACTACAAAAACTTACCCTCAAATGCTAAACCAGTTATGTCAACTGTCATCAGATGCATTCCTGACAAATTCTATACGGCTAGTTTGTAGATAAACCCCTTCCAATCAGAGCCCTTGGATAGGTCCTACAGGCTTCAAACACCCAGTTGAAGACCATTCCACTATATCATGGGGGTGCCAAAACCCACTGGTAGAGACAGACCATTTACTAAGTATTTTAACTAATTCAGCAAATACAGAGTCTATTCTACCACAGCCACTGCTATACTGCCCAGATTTCACACAAAGATCCCACCGAAAAAGGATTTTGAATGGTTTAAACCCTTGTTTTTACTAGGCGCTAACTGTTGCGTCTCCTACCTAAAAGAAACAGCTATATCTAATGAGCTCGAGGACATGTTACACGTAAACTGTACCTAAACAACCTGGTATCCATCCTATGCAATATTCGGTTATATACAGTGTAATCGCTTCCCCCCGCATATAGACATGCTGATTCTATTATTTGGATGACATCCACGCGCCCATCAATTTGCGTCCTAATCTAACACACAAAAAAGTTTTCGGCCATACTGTAAATCGTACAAAGCAGCCGCAAAATAAACAAAAGGAACTGGCTACTGACAGGACGATCCTGTCAGCAGTGAAAAATCTGCACTGCTGACAATGCAATTATTTCTACTGCTGACAGGATCGTCCTGTCAGCAGTGCATTTTTTTCTACTGCTGACAGGATCGTCCTGTCAGCAATGCAGATTTTTCCACTGCTGACAGTCAGCAGTGCATTTTTTTCTACTGCTGACAGGATGATCCTGTCAGCAGTGCAATTTTTTCTACTGCTGACAGGATGATCCTGCCAATAGCCTTAGGCCAAAAAAATATATGCTGTAAATTGCAAAACGTATACTTATGTCGTGGAAGTCAATTTCAAAGTCAAAGAAGAAGATGTGAAAGAACAAAAATGAATTTCGGTATACCATACTCTTCTGTATATTTGGTTTTGTTAATCCTTCCTGACCACGTAAAGAATTGATGTGTTATATGATACAATTTATATTACTCTTAAGTACCGAACTTATGTACCAATGCCTGGTAAAAGATGTATTGTAATTAAGCATATGCTAGACCTCTGTAGTGCTGTAATCGTAATTGGCACGCTAAGGATATTCATAATCTATTTAAAATTGAATTAGTCCTTAGAGGTTGCCATTGATGATTTTCGACCATAATACCATTCTGTCATTTAGTCTAAATACAACAGTCATTCCATTATATGAGATACCAAGATATACATTGTGCAAATCAAACATTACTTGTATATTTAACCAATATGGAAACACTTAATATTCCCTTTATCTTGATTGGCTAGAGCTTCATATTCACTGTACAAGCTATGTAGGTATGGAATGTTGTAAGGTACTTAGGCATCAAAAGTATTAATGATGACAATGACAATGATGACAATGATCTTCATTTGCACGTTCCTGCCCACATGGGCTAGATACAGTATAGTAGTTTCAATATCACATGAAACGTATTCAGTGTAGAGAATCCTTACATGAAGCGTTCTTAAACAGTCAGATAAACAAAACAACTAAATCTATGCTATATTATATCTATCGATTACACAATAATCAAACTTATAATGTTATGCTATCTTTAAATTTATTGTTTACATGTCTCTTTCCTCCTCTTAAAACAAGTATGTACGAATTCTCAGAGTTTTTGTTGTATAATGTTTTCAGAGGATGTTATTCTATATACGAATAGTTCAAGTTTACTAATTATTCAAATCGTGTATCTAAATTCAGGGCATCAATAAAATAATCACGTATGTCCCTGTATAACGTTCACTCTAATACAAAATGAACTTCATTTTCTTCTTGTAATTAATAGAGGAACTAAATTTGGTACAGTTGTAAAGTCGTGAAACTCTAGTTTTCACCTGAAACTGTTTTAGTGATCATAACCATTGCACAAAATGAAATGATGGAACATTGTTGTCCATCCTGTGATATTACAAATGGATGTAAACCTATATGCATACATTGCACTACCCCCTTTCTTTACATCATTGTGGTACATCCCACATCGTAAAGGATAAACTACAGGCCAGAATGACCATCATGTTTAGATAATTCGATCAATTATGTTTAATTTTTATTTGTTTTTTCAGTCTTTATTGCATATTCCTGCCCAGATTGGCTAAATGCACAGATGACCACATGTGGTCTATAAGAAGCATAATGCAAAACATGAATTGATAAAATGCTCCATTCTAACATGGCTAAACTAATGTTGATCACCTAGTAGTTTCTTCTCTCTTTTTGAAACATTTGGAAACATTACGTACTTTTTCCATTATATGTTCGTTGTTACCTGACATCAGGTATATGAAAGTGTCCTGCTTTGACATTTTTGTACATTTCATGTCTGATTCTATTGTCTTAAACAACGATTGGCGCTCATATTCATATACATGTAACGTTGGGTAACCTAAATTCGGGATTTTTCCGATAATGGTTGACTGAAATCAATCTAGCAGAACAATAAACCATCCTTTTTTTCTATTATTCTGTCAGTATCATGTACTATCTTTGCACTAACCATATATATGGTAGATTTTGTCTCTAGTCGTGCTGACACCATAATATTTCAACTTGAAACTACCGTCCGCCGCACGCACAATTACGGTGCTGTCGGACAGGGGGGCACATTAATTCGGGAGAGAAGATTCGTCTTGAATATCTTACCGCTAATCACATTTTATACAGCAGCTATTCGTTCCATCCTTGGCTTGAGGAGAGTGCTATGGATATAGACGTGTCCAAGTAAAAAAAATACACGAAAAAACGGCCGTACCGCAAACATCAGGCATCCGGGAACAACCCGTGTGTTGAGTCGGTAGAACGTCACTCAAAGTTCACCCCCACCGTGATGGAAATTTGTACATTATTCATCGGGGCGTTAGCTGGATGCAGTAGAAATAGTTATACTACTATGTCAATGTGTTTCTGCTTGTGCTAAGAGCAAACTTTGAGGAAAATATCGCCATCAGTCCACTATCACACACAACATTTAGACAAAAAAGTGTTCCTCGCAAACGTTTGTCGTCTGCCGAATAGCAGGATTCTGGGTAACGAATATGGCGGCGGGAAAATTCACCGTAGTGCCGTAGCTATTGGTTGTAGCAACAAAGAGGCGTTTTGATGATTAATCACACTTAGAGTCCAGTTGTAGGTTAGCAAAAGAGATTCTAATAAGTTGTATTGTAAATAATTGTGTTGAGCAGGAAGCGGATGTGACATTTGTCTTATAAACCAGCCGACAACGATGTTGTGTGATTCTCCCACGAAGCCCTCAGACTGTGACAATAAGGGACGGAGAGTTTTTGACGTAGCCAACTTCTAATGCATGGTTATCGAAGCTTTTCAGACAGTGTTCTGAATACGTTAGTCTGTCAAGTTTGCATTTCTAGCGGTATTACTGATGTTGCATCTAGCAAATATCCCTAAATACCCCGTTTTCGAAAAATCCCGACTTTAAGTACCCCACGAATTTATGTTACCCAACGTTATATTCAATCAAGAAACGTGTACGCATGGGCAAACCTTCGGCCGGCGTACAGCTGTATACTCTTACCGGTTTAACTGCTTATTTTGCCGTTAATTTTTCAGCAGTATAAAAGATTATTATTTTATTTCAAGCTTATAGAATATAACACAATTTCCAACCTAACGCTATATCATAATTGATAAAAAGAGTTATTGAATGGATGCCTTACAAAGCTATAATTTTGCCATTACCAATGATTACTGTATGGTTATCTGCAGGCTTCACCACGGCGATTTTTCAACTTTTCTGGGCCAGATTCTTTGGCTGGGGGGACCGTTACAGTCTCCCAAGGTGAAGCAGATACGGGGCCCCAGCAGATACAGCCCCCCAGCAAAAGAATCTGGCCGCGATAAGTTGAAAAATCGCTATGGAGAAGCCTACAACGGAGGCTATAACTGAGAGGTCATTCGGCTTTCAGAGCAGACAATGGTACAAGTCAAGGGTCAATGACCTCAAGGTACTACATCCGTGCTATTTGATCAACGTAGCTCCCACACAGTAGCTTCAGTAGCTCATAAGGAATGTAATAATTTCCGGACTAGTAAACAACATGATAGAGTAGAATCAGATCTGTATAGAATGTCCCTCTTGTTTGATAACACGAATCATATTGCAAGAATCATGAGTTCGAAAAAATTAACGTTTCATTTTGTTGGTTACGCTCTATATGATAGACTAATAAATAAACAGTTGCACCAACACGAAAATTATGCAGGAGGCGGTAAACCATACACATGTACACTACAGACAAAACAGATAGAGAGACAGTAAGTAGACAGATATTATAGATAAAGGGACTGATATACGTTTTTGATTAAAAAGGTGATAGCTTTGTTCGTATCTACGTCGCCTCTTTGTGCGTCAGTATAACGTGATAGCAGAAATATACGTCACAGGGAGATACCATAGAGTCATCTACCGTCATATCATACAGTGGAAACCAGATTTGAAATATGTTGATTTTGGATAGTAGAAAGATATATCTGTAGTTGCACCGTCCAGTAACGTTGGCTATCGGTAAACGTGTGGCCTGTTACACGACCTTACACATGTATTGTATTGTCATAGTTTACCTCAACATTTCTTTCCCTGTGTCTGCTTTTTACAGCTTATGCAGACAGATGATCTTACGTTATAAAGATTTCCCCTCCTTGCCTCATTGTGTTGTTTGTTAGCCCAATGATACCAGCATGCAGTTGCATACATGATAGAAGGGCCATTCACCCTAGATGACGTCAAGGGTTCAACGTCCTTATGGTCAGAAGAGTATATTTTTGACCTTCATTGTACGGGCGTACCCACACACGAAAAGGGGGACTTGGGTCTTCTTATATTTCAGAATTAGCTGTTAATTTCATATTCGTACAATATTGGCATACCATGAGTAGACCATATTAAAGTAGTGTGAATTAGTCATTTTTCGTTATAAAATATTGACTTTGCGTTGAATGCTCATTTTGGGAATTATTACATCGCACCTCTCAAGGGGCCTTGGTACGTTCCAACTGTATCCATTGCGGAGTCCCAGCACAGGGCAGACACCTACTGTTTTGTATATCGTAACGTTTTCACGGCTTTTTCTGTAACGTTTATACGCAGTTTGGAGTACAGAGATGAGTGTTTTGCTGGACGTCGTGACGGCTGCTCGTCACTATGCCGACCTCCCGACATGTCTGGTGGCTACATGTGTGTGTCTGCTGACATATCTGTATCTCCAGCGGCCCAGAAACCTACCGCCCGGACCCAGGGGCTGGCCGATTGTTGGAAACCTCCCCATGTTAGCTATGGTGAGCACGATCGAGTGATGCCACGGTCCCAATTACGCCGGTGCCCGTAGGGGTTGTAGTCCCGGCCGAGCCCCGAAGCCAGAAAACTGTCCCGAGTATATCTCCATGAAAATGGAGATACTGTTTTTGGCATGTCTGTGTGTGTTTCCGGATGTTTGTAGTCAGCATAAGTCAAGAAAGATATTTGGTATGTTGGTCGGTGTTGGGAAGACGAAGGTCAAGCTCGATTTTGGGCCCCTTGGTATGTGACGTTGGTACTGCAGCACAACTTCCATTTTTTGTATCTTATGACCTGAACGTGCTATTGTCTTTATTTTTTGGTGGCAAATAGCTTGTGATATAAGAAAGAACTGCTGTAGGTATAGCCGCCCTAGCGGCTTGCTCTGGAACCGTAGGGGCGTTTTTGTTAAAATCTTCCAAGGAGAATAACTTAACAAAGGGACAACGGATTTCCATGATATTCAGTATGCAGGTAGCTTAGACAGAGATATACACAATGAAGTGCAAATTATGTAAATTGGGACTTAATTTGCATAGCTAATGAGTAAAATCTATATTTACAGTGTTTTCCATTATAGGACTCATGCATGTTGTGACAGCTTACACCTGTTAGTTCCCAAACTGGGGCAAATAGTCCCCAGGGGCCCGACAGCTAGTGGTAAAACCAAAAAGGAATATACTTCCAAACCTATATACTTGTTTTTGATATGTGGATAGCTTGAGTGATGCTTGATATAATGAAATGGTAATAATGCAAATCAGAATGTAGTTTTGCATAATCAATGGAGAAATTTTATAAACCCACTCCATTCAATGGTAAGACTTTTCAAAAATTCAACATACATAACTGAGAAATAGATGAACATTGATAGATAAAAGTTATGCAAATGAAGACCTAATTTGCATAATCAATGAGAAAATACTGTAATTTCATATTGGTAGATAACTGGAATTTTCTACTTGTGGCATTTGGAAGTCAATATGTGAAGGTGAACATGGTTTAATATAAATTATGTGAATGATGGCCTGATTTGCATAATATATATATCATGGAGACATGAGTTCTCCGAACTCTTGTTCTTTGATGTGTTCAGACTCAGAGGATGAACTATTTTGATAGGAAATGTTCCGACAGAGTCCGACTGGATTAGTATATTATGTACTAGACGCTCTTTTTTTCCATTTTGATGTTCTGTTATGCCCCCATTCCACTTGGACGGCGCTCTCACCGCGCTCTCACGGCGACCTCATTTTGGCCAGATCGCGGAGGGAGCGCGGCAAGAGCGCCATGCGCGCCGTCACTTCGGCGATGGTTTTGAACATGCTCAAAACCTTCGTCGTGAGAGCGCCGAGGATGGCGATGAAAAAACGAGCGCCGTGGGAGCGCCGAGAGAGCGCGCAGCGAGTGCGCTGAGCGCCATGAGAGCGCCCAACGTGGGATCAAAGGGCCGCAGCGAGCGCTCAAGGATCGCAGTGACCGCTCTACGAGGATTGAATGGTCTCATCTGTAGTTCACAGAAAGTTTATTATTGAACTGGTAAATCTTGAATTTCTGGGAATTTCTTGGTCAACTCATACTTTTTGTTCATAGGTAATAGAAATGGACAAATAACTACAATTAAGTACATGCTTTCATTCAGATAAAATTCCCTCCAAGTTTTATTGTCAGTGTAGTTCAAAAAGTATTTCAAAATTCTGTGATTTACGTTCCTATTATAACGTAGCATGATAAAAGATATTTATTGCAAACAGGTTACATGACAAACAACACAGAAAACATATTTGAACACAAGTTGAACATATATCAGGGCTCGAAATAGTGGGTGCATGTGCACCCAGTGCACCCAAAATTGGAGCTGTGCACCTAATTTTTGACTGTGGGTGCACTGGTGCACCTATATATTTTTGTAGCCTATAGGGTTAAGGTACTATTGTACACCAGTATACAAAATATTCTTGAAATGTAAGTACATAAAAAACAGCATGATAACTTTTTGCTGTACTTTATTTAATGTATTATTTGTTTGAAATTCTGAAGTTAGCTATAGAATTACAGATTGTTCTTAAGTTCTTAAGAAAGGCAGCAGCGTTAAACTTTGTAATTATTTTCTGAAGAACATTCAACTTTAATTATCTGGTGCACCCAAAATTCTTTCTGTGCACCCAATCTTTTGAGTTGGGTGCACCAGTGCACCTATTCCCAAATATGAATTTCGAGCCCTGTATATATAACTTAAGACACACGCAGAGCAACCGTGCAGCGACCAAAATTGAATTTGCTTCCCCCTTGATTTCATAATTCAAATATGATGCAAATGGTAAATGTATGATTTCAAAGACAACATAGCACACAAATTTCTTTTAAACATTCGTTCTTTAGCTCTTGAATTCGTTGACTGATCTGTGAAGTCTTTGGTCGCTCATCAAGGGTTGCTGACATTTGAGATTTTTCGCGCAGAGAGCGCGCAAGGGTCGCCGTAAAGATTCCACTTGAGCACGTTTTCCAGGAGTTCGGCGCTCTCACGGCGCTCGGGCCAATTTTACGTCGCCGTGAGAGCGCGGCGAGAGCGCCGTCCAAGTGGAATGGGGGTATAATCAAAATGTAACAGAATGCTTTCTGATATCTGACATGGATGCATAGCAGTAACCGAACGGTTATTTGCCTTCAAATGACGTGAATGGCAATGGTCCAAATTCCTAAGGACAAGTTGGAAACTGTGGAGCACTAATCATACATGTATCAATCAATCAACCAACCAACCAACCAATCAATCAATAAATAGATACATTTTTCAACGCCTAAGGGGTGGAATAGATAATGGGAAATTGTGATCGAGTTGAAAATATGGAAGTTTCAACACCATTCGTGAAATTCCTCCATTATTCCCTCGGGAATTGATCTTGGGTTACAAATTACTAACTCAGCCAAACTGTCATTTTGTGTACGCGTTTACACATTGTACTTACAAATACATGTGTGTGATTTTTTTTCGATTGAAGGTCCATTTTTGACGGTAATCGACATAATAAACAAAGGTAATCGCTATTTCCGTACATAAAGGTAAAGCTCTTACCAACAAGCTCGCGATCAGTCCTCCGATCCTTCTCCATTTGAAATTAGGACCCATCGACCATCCCTCAACAGAGACGGGGGTGATACCGGCTGCCGGGCACCTTTGATCCGTTGCTGACGTCACACTTACGTTCAGGTCACATGACATAGGCTTCGGGTCATTTCAACTTGAGAAGGATCATAGGATCTATTGAAAGCTTGTTGGTAAGCGCTTACTTTAAGTACGAAAATAACATGTAAAATGTTTTATTAATTTTTTTTTCTCATTTTATTTTCAGTCTGCCTTTACTCCCGCCACTTTAACGGAGCTGTCCAAACAGTATGGTGACGTCATGACCATCTGGACCGGACGGGTTCCTGCCATCGTCCTAACTGGGTACGAGACTATCCGGACCGCCCTGGTCAAGAGAGCTGAAGATTTCTCCAGTCGCAAAATACCACCATTTGTGGCAGATATACGCGGGGATGGAACTACAAAAGATACAGCTAAAGGTAACTTAACGTCCCATATTGAAGACATCTTATATGTGTACTACTAGTGTTGTAGTGCTGTACAACACTCCATCTATATTATCATTAGCATATACTAGTACATGCACCACAAAAAACATGACGATTTAGATGGCCGATGTTTTGTTTCACATTTTTTTATAATTTTGTGACGCATTATAATATATTATTTACAATCTTAGCCACGTTGAGACTACTACATTGCTGGCAACACTTTTATGTATGACAAGTCACGTGTCTGCTGCAGTGGGTCAGCTGTCCTGAAGAAGAAAAAGGACAAGTCAGTGACACAGCATTTTTCATTGGAAACAATGTCAATTTGAAAATTGCATTGTTTATTTGAAGGTGTCCTGATGGCAGCCTACGGACCACACTGGAAACATCAGCGCAAATTCGCCATGATGACTCTCCGGGACTTCGGCGTAGGCAAGCGGAGTTTAGAAGGCAAGGTCAACGAAGAAGCCAACGCGCTGGTTCAGGAAGTTCTGTCCCAAAATGGGCAGCCGTTCGATTTAAAAATCACGATGCAAAATGCTGTTTCTAACATCATTTGCTCAATTGTCTTTGGGGACCGATTTGAATACGGCGACCCTGATTTTCTGCGACTGATTCGACTGTTAAACACCACAGTCGAAGCAAAAGCTACAATTGTTGATCGGCTTGCAATCATACTCCCCGCGTTTCGGCACTTCCGATTGACATCAAAGGGAGAAAAGGTGGTGAAAATGTTTCAGACTCTCCAAGATTTCTGCGGTGAACAGATAGAGAAGCACAGGCAGACCTTTGACCCAAACGACATCCGGGACTTCATCGACGCCTTTCTCCTCGAGCAGCAGCGGGCTGAGGACAAACAAGCTCGGGAGAACTTCACAGACAAGCAGCTACAGGAGGTGCGTGAATGAATGATTGAACCCTCATGAATGTTTCTCGTTGATTATGCAATTATGATCATTTGCATAAATTAGATCTGTTGATCGTCTTCTCTACAAATAACAAATATGTTCAAAGTTTGACAGTCTTATCTTAGCAAACAAGGCTGCTGTAGTATTTCTTCATGAATTATGTAAATCAGACCCTGGCTTGCATGATTTATGTCTAATAATGTCCACCTTAGCTTTCAAATGTCGTAAGAATGAAATTCCGATCATTTACCAATACGGAATGATAGTATTTTCTCATTAATTTTTTCAATTGATGTCTATTGGAATTTCTCCCAATTACATAATTATGTCACAGATACTTTGAAGCTCAAAAACTTTGAAGTTCCACTGCAGTACCGAAAGATCTTGACCTTCGTATTCCTATCCCCTACACACCTACCAGTTATCATGAGGATTCATCCACAGCCTCTCGAGTTATGATGTCCACATACAAACACACATAATACAAGTTCCGCTGCAGTACCATTCTCAATCTTGACCTTCGTCTCACCGGCACCTACCCACCTACCAAACACCATGAACATCCATCCACAGCCTCATCAAACACACATGTATCCACAGCAACTGCACCATGGCAAACCCGAAAACATAACCTTCTGACGAAGGTAATAATATGCAGAAGAAACTGGAAAGAACGTTTTACATCCCCAGGTGCTGATAGACTTGTTCATGGCCGGTACCGAGACCACCGCCACCACCATCCGCTGGGCCCTGCTGTATATGATGGTCAACCCAGACATTCAGGGAAAGGCAGGTTTCTGATAACTTGTAACGTTACATGACCTATTCACGTGCAGAACCTATTTACGTCCGGTTTGGCTCATGTCCACATGTCGCGGTGTATTATGCCAAAGCCTGTTCTCATGAGCAATAAAGAACGTCATAAATATGATCTCTCTCTATTATACAAAACAATTAAAAAGGTTTACGTCCAGCGAAACGAATAAACTCCAGAACCAGTAACAACAAGTTGCACGGAAGCGTCACGCATAACGGATTTCATATGTACTTCGACACCGCGTACTTCATCATGTTTTTCTAACTTGCACGATAGCTAGTATCTTTTAAAAGGAGCTGACGTTAAACCTTTCTTTGATATTCAGACTACCCATGGCGTTTCGAGGTTTGAAACTCTTGCCAGTTTTAGGAAGGTTCGATACAACCTAGCGACCCCCGCACCGGAGGTTAATTTTTGCACGGCAAAACATAATGGCCATGCGTTTACCACGTGAACGCCACGTGCCGCGCATGTCGGGGAAATTTACAGATAAACGTTGTTTTCTTCCATCGCGTCAAGCAAGTGGCGGGCAGACATAGTGATTTTACTATCATTTGTCTGTAGACTGCTTTGGACAGTTACTGTGCATTTTTTTCTGGTCTATGCTCTTCAAGCATAGCGCTAGAAGGGAAAAGACCGAGGTGGACGATAATGGGTTACCCTAGCACAATTCTTCATCATATACCTCAGTATAAATACATGCTCGCACGTACGGCGTTAAATAGGCGGAGAAAAACTTACAGACCACATGCATTTTGTTTTTATAAGAGCTGATATTTCTGCCCATTGGTTTAAAATTTGGCTCTGTCCGCGCGGTTTTGAGATAAATACGTTTTCAATAAATCGGACGTTAATTGGTCATGTTACGTTAGAAACATTAAATCGTTAAAGCACATTTTGGAATTGTAAGAAGTCAAACAGTTCATGTTGTTAGAGTACAAGAGCTAAATGTTGTCTCGCATGCAGTGGTTGCAGGACAGGACCCAAGTCCCGGAAATTTCCACGCGTAGACCTCATTTCCTGTTGAGGGTGGGATTGCCTGTCTAACTCCCCGTTCCAAGTAGGGTTCACGGTCTAGGACTGACCCCGCTGATCCCATTCGAACCACCGTTTACGAATCCACCCTGTTGCTTTAGTATCTTCATGCCTTCAGATATGCAGAGGAAAAGTGCAGGCAATAAGAAGAAAAGAAATCAACTGTTCAAAATATTCTTCACATAGCAATTTCACCCAGCAAAATGGCGGACGGTAGTACGTAACGTTGATGAAGGTTAGACATCCAGGTAGTAAGATACGCCAAAAATAGTTACTCAAGCAACTGGATAGAATTTTGAAACAGTCAGACGTTTCAGACAGCATCCGCTGTCTTTCGTCAGTGACTAGGGCTACGTCAAGACATCCTAAATTGTCTTAACATCATTAACATATCTATTCAGAGTTTTGGTATAAATCCTGGTTTTCCAGTCCTATCTTTAGTCACTGACGAAAGACAGTGGATGCTGTCTGAAACGCATGACTATCTCAAAATTTTATCCAGGTGCTTGAATAACTATTTTTGGCGCTAGAACGTAACGTCCAACACATAATAAAAGCTTATCTGGCAACAGGTTCATCAGGAGATAGACTCGGTGCTGGGGCAGAGCATGCCGTCCTATGCACAGCAGAACCTCCTGCCCTACACAACAGCGACCCTAGCGGAAGTCCAGCGAATTAAACCCATCGGGCCCCTCAGTGTTCCGCACGCAACATCTAGGGACACTACCCTCAATGGCTACAACATCCCTCAAGGAACCAGGATTTTGGTATGAAAAATTATTTATGTTTTTGATTTCTTCTATCTAAAGATTGATCCGTCTATCAACCCAGCTATTAGTATCCGTATTCGTCTTTTATCTATTCAATATATCTATCTACATCTGCATCTAACTACTAATGTCTATGTACCCCTTTATCTGTCTGCCCTTGCCCTCTATTCCTCCCTCTGTCTCCCTTTATCTGTGGATTCATCATCCGTCCATCTGCATTTTGCACCTGTCTAGCCATGTCTATTCCTGTCTCTTTTCTCGCAGTTTTTCTGTCCCTAATTCATTCGTGCATTCATTCATTCATTCACTCACTCACTCACTCATCGAGATATCGTTCAATTCATATAGTCGAACAGTTATTCACTATTCATCCACATCCATCCATATGTATATACCTGTGTTACAGGTCAACCTGTGGTCCGTGCACATGGACCCTCAACTGTTCCCGGAGCCGAACCAGTTCCAACCGGAACGTTTCCTGGATCCAGACGGAACCTTCGTCAAACACGAGGCGCTCATCCCGTTTGGCATCGGTGAGCCAACGCGGGAATTTTGTGTCTATCTACCATTACTTTAAGACCATACAACATCCGTGGAATGGACAGTATCCATGTGCGCATTTATACTGTTTCAAGAAAAAACAAAAGTAAATGTTGAGGAACAGGAAGTTTCCAAAGCAGCTGCAGACTTCGTGGCTTGCATTTTTTTCGGCAGTTTTCTGATCGGTACCAGTTTTCTGATTGCCTGACTAAATCACGCTAAAAGTAAAACAGCACATTATAAGTCTGTTATGGATGCCTCATTTTTTGCCTTCGGATATTTCGGAGAAGGGTGTTAAAAAGTGAACACTGTGACAGCAAACTTTTCTGGGTCATTTAACCCCAAATAATGCATACATAAGTATCTTTGGTGCCGCGATGTTCAATGATTGTCCCTTTGGTAGGTACAGAACAGGGAAGAAAAACGAAAAAAGTCGTTTGTTGAGCTTGTGACGACATATATAGGATGGAAACATCACATTTCTAGATCTGTTTACCATTATTGTTTACCCTGCTTTCTCCAGGCCACCGGGTATGTCTTGGTGAACAGCTGGCCAAGATGGAGCTTTTCATGTTGTTCGTCTCCCTGATGCAGCGTTTCACCTTCCATCTGCCAGAGGGCGCACCTAAGCCTTCCATGGTGGGAAGTTATGCCGGTGGTACCGTCATCAATGTGCCTTTCCCTTTTGAACTGTGCGCCATTCCACGTGGATAGCTTGCACAGAAATGTCAATGAAATACAGATAGGACGAGAAAAACAGTTACAAATCTTGAATAGGAAAACTCATGATTTTCAAAACAGATTCGCTGCATACCCATAACTTTTGAGCAATCATAACTTTGAGAAGCACAAATGGAATTGATCTGTTTTTGATACATTTTTTATTGCTCTCACGTATCGAAGCTATATACCAATGTATATTTGAATATGTATTGCAATCCAATAAATGATAGTTATCTGCAACGCTGCCATGATAGTGTCGAGTGCGGCCGTTGTCAATTTCACTTTGCAAAATGGCTGTTCATATTTTTTTCAATCCAAATAGGTCATTAATTATTTAACCAGAGATGTGAAGTCGGGGACTTCTAGTTTCACCTTAATCCGTTTTATTAACAATTTCACTGATCTAAATAATGGGACATTGTTGTACAACCAGTGGAATTACAAATATATGAAAATCCATACAATTGTATTGCACTATCCCCTTTGTTGCCCATTGCCCATCACCCATCCTAAAGAAGAAAGTGATTCCTAACTTTTGCTACATGTGTTGTGTTACGAGAAACATAATGTATAAAGCCATGAGCTACATTATACACCAACTAACCAACATTCAATCAAACCGTGTGCGACTAAGCAAACCGAGTGTGACTAATTGTTAAAAACGTAAATATGGTAACAGGCACAAGGAAAGATAGCTCCATCGGTAATTGCCATTTTCTATAATCACGCTAGGTGGCGTTTACACGGTTTACTCATCACCAATATACACTGACTTCTCCACACCATCCTTCATGTCATCCATGTACTCAAAATGTACAGAATAGAAAGTAGATTTGTAGTTCTTCGAGCCCCTTATGTATTCTAGGTAACCGGGGGCTCCTGGAATAATTACATTATCTGCAAAAACAACAGACCCCTTCTTCAACAGCTTCTCTTCCTCGATAAGTTTGATGTCCCGGATGTAGAGGTACTTCCAATGGTCGAGGAAAACCAGATCCAGCTTCGTGACGTCATACTTGTCTTTGAGCTCCCGGATGACGTCACAACTGTCCACGTTGATGACTTCGATCTGTTTAAACAGAATTTAGTGACCGTGAATTCCAAGAAACAAACTTTAATGACCAACTGTTAATCTGATCAATGCGAACGGTTCACCGTTTAAAGCTAGAAAGACTTATGCTTTTGTACTGAATGTATTGTGTTATCCAGGGCCCCACTGCAAAGCAGTGTAGTGCACTGAGTTGGGCCATCCTGGCTAAATAAAACAGAAACAAACAAACAAACAGAACAGGCTGGCTGACATAATGTATACGTACATGTGCTATCATTGTTAGCAAAACTGCAAAAATAAGACAACAATAAAAGAAGGCTTATAAAATGTCATCACTTTCTTGAGAGTAATGAACTCATCTTCCCACAGCGGAGATGATTTTGAATATTCAGCGTTGACAATTTTTACCTTATTAGTTTCCAGGTTTACAGATTCTTATAACGCGACGTGGTTCAATTTGGGCTTCATTTTGTCTATATTCAGTACTTAATCATTTCTGTTTTCTTTAGCCAGGTACACCAGCTCAGTGAAATCGTTTTATAGTGGTATCCTGAACTACATATGAATAATCATTATAAACATAATGGCAATGCTAGTGGGAACATATAGATAAATGCACAACTGAACAAAATTTGACAGTCTCAAGGTATGTTGTGGCGAAAGTGCATTTAAGTGCACTTTGTCTAGGCTGATTCGATAAAAAAATATGTCCAGAAAGTCTTGCTGTGTGCCCAGAGAGAATAAAGTATCAACAAGGTACCTTGTCCTGTAGACCAGCCAGCTTCACAACTTCCCTAGCAACGGCGGCATAATCCGGGTTGACTTCGACGGTGATGAGGCGAGCGGGAGGAGACAGCTGCCGGGCGATGCGAACCGCCGAGTAGCCGCAGTACGTCCCCAGTTCCAGACATGTAGTCGGCCGCAGCTCCCGCACTATTTCATCCAGGATGTCGCCTTTCTCCTCCGCCGCGTTCATGGCCCATTCCTGCGTTCTGCAGAACTCGTCAAACGTCTCCAGAACGCTGTCAGGGTCTCCCTCCCGCGCATGCTCCTGTATTGTAAGGTCAACAATAGCATGTTCAGAACACGAGATTTTTAAACCGGAAGTTCCGCTGCAGTACCATAGAAAGTCGCTAGGGGCCCCACAATCTAGTCATTTCGAGGTCGCACAAAGACCTATCCACCTACCAAATATGATCGGAGAAATTTATGTGGACCCATTTCTATACTTCTTGCAAACTGCACACAATACTATATCATTAGCCTCTCCTCTAAGGTGTCGCCAAAAACATTTACCCAGTTGGTGACAAAATGGTAGACACTTACTCTACAAGCAGAGCTAGGGTTTCGGCTGGTTTTTAACGTGTTTTTAGTTGCGTCGCAAACCCACGACACAACAAAAACGATGACAAAGTAGAAGGCATGACATAAACGCCTAAAAACACGTTAAAAACCAGCCGAAACCCTAGCTCTGCTTGGAGAGTAGTAGACACTAACAAGGGGTTAGCGCTACGTAGCCTTTATCCGAGTGTGTACCTAAATGCGTTGCTTTTAAAAACTATTATTGAAAGAATTTACTAGATACAACAACGGCGCGGCGGATGTTAGTTTCAAATTGCAATATTTTGTAATCGACAGAGAATGTGACAAGGCATGAAACAGAAAGAAATGATGGTTTACTCTTTTGCCACATTTGTGTCAATTGACTCTTACCGAAAAACGCATCGGATACGAGTTAACTAATGTTAACGTCCGCACAGCTTGATTATAAACCCTTGTATTTGTAAAGAAAATAACTCATCTTACCAACAACTATTTCATACACACTATCTTACTTATTCAAACTATTCATCCATCTGATCCCCTTTGCTGTCATCAATCTCACCTTAAGGTACTTAAGAGCGCGCTGCTCCCTGGTTGTTCCCGTCAGAAAGTTGTAGATGACGGGGGAGATGAAGGCCAGCCATTGGTCCTTCAGCCAGTCCCGTCGAGAGTACGCGAAGGCTGACGTCATCGCACAAGTTCCCGCCACTGCACCAATCAGCGCTTTTGTATTGACGTCCATCTTGATAAGACTGTCGGGCGATAGAGCGATAGACAACTAGAGTTACTTCATCTCATTTAATTGTAGAGTTTTATGTTACCATTTTGACACTCATATAATTCAACGATAGGTTGCTTCCTTGCCTTGCAATTGATGCAAGCATTTCTTTAATAGATTAAGATTTACAATTCTTAATCCGGTCTAAACGTCTTGCTACGGTAATCACCAAAAAGGAAATACCAACGCAACGACAGGAGTGGGCATCAGCCTTGTGGCATGAGAAAACGGCGGGACTTTCTGTAGGCCATGAGATGAGCAAACGTATGATTATGGGCTTATACGTAGTTTACGGCTCCAACCGTGTGTTTTTCCATGCGATAAAACGGCTGTGCGTCGGTAACGTTAAAGACCTTCGATGTCACCGGCCTGCTTTCGCACGTTATTTTAGGTGTATTTTACTCGATTAGCGATGTCGGTGTTCAAAACCGACGTCGGTTTCCGATGCATCGATGTCGGTTTTGGAAACATCGGTGCATCGGAACATCGATGCATCGGAACATCGATGCATCGGAAACCGACGTCGGGGATTAGCATCGAGGATTAGCATCGAGGATTAACACCTAAAACCCTATCGAGGATTAAATCCAGTTCACACCTCTGTCACACCTAGGTAAGGAGGTGTATTTGGATGTGTATTTGGATCAACTAGATAGGCACATTACCTTACGCTTGGACAATCACCAATGGTGTATTCAATACTTTTTCAGAGAAAACACTATAGAAGTGCTGGCATATATGATATATGAATACCTTTACACATTTATCCTTACATTTCACTCCTACTTCTTTAGGAAAGATTGCCCTCCAAGCAGAGAATGGGCCTTGACTTGTTTTGGACCTCTTTCAGGCGTTTTGCCCAGGCTTCCTTTTTTGGCAGAGTTTCTTTTGTGCGCCACCCCAAATGCCAAATAGAAACTTGGCCTGGCCAAAACGCATAAAGGACGTCAAAAACAAGCCCTGCCTCTGCTTGAAGAGCATGCATGGATGTGTATTGACCACTTGATCTGTTTTGCCCTCCAATACACAACTGCTTTAATATATATCTTTGGAGACCCCATATCAATCTCCTCACTTGTTTGCAGTATCAGGCTACTGTGCACAGTGGTGTGTGTGTCTTGTTTCCTTACATTTTGGACAAGTATATATCAAAAAATATCAAAACAATCCATCCAGGCATTCTTGAGTTATGCTGGTCCATTACAGACAGACAAACACACAAACCCACAAACGCTACCCTCTGCATAACCTTCTCGGCGAAGGTAATGAATGCGACAGGCAAGCACTGTTTTAAAACCACATAAATCCACATTGCCCGCTACGTTAAGATGTTATAACCTACCAGATCCTCCTAGGTTCCACAACTTTTCTTTGATATGTATCAGCAAGCTCTATCCAGAAATGTAAGTGATTAAGTTTTGCTACTTCAACTTATCGACTAGAAACCCTCGGTGTATCTGAATTTGAATCTAGGTGCAACCGCGCATTCAAATTCAGATACACACAGCAAATATATGATCAATGTGCAAAAAGTAGCACTGCTACTTTTTGCACATCGATTATATATTCGCCAAGAAGTCTGCTTTACAGTATTGATGCGCTGTAGCCATGAATGTTCGTCTACAACTGCTTGTAAAAAAACTGCGTCAGCTTGAAGAAGATGGAATCTCCTATCAGATGTAAGGACGAGCTGATTCCCTTCTCTGCGCCTGTTTTGATACTATTTTCTATCATTACAATTGCAAATGCAGTACTAGAGAATCAAAAGTTGCAAAATCAGGATGAGCCCGATCCTTAGCAGTATCCATCTGTGCCAGACTCGGAATCTGTCCTTGATCACACCGTACGGCTCATATCTCACTCCATTGCCAAAGAGGTTATCTATAAGTTCCTTACTCTTATGTTCATTTAGAGATATCTAATGAGGTTTGTGTATCAAAGATGACTACAGGTTCCGGTCTGTGCTAGTTCGCAGAGGAAAAGGATATTGAACACTTCTCCTCGTGTTATGTTAGAATCTGCAGATATTTGCAATAAACAGTAATTCGTCTTCTCCGCACAAATAAAAAACATGAATATCTACAAAACTAGAGCCTGTACATACGATACTGCACCATGGTCGTCTTGTCCCATATAGATGCAAAAAATGGTTTTATGCGGCAAAAAATGGTGAAAAACTGACATTTTAAGCTCAAAATAGCACTTTAGAATCTCTTTAGAACCCGTTTGGAACTTAAGAATCCCTTTAGAACCCGTTTGGAACTTTAGAATCCCTTTAGAACCCGTTTGGAACTTTAGAATCACGTTCATTCCACGGCCGCAGGTCAATGACCGTAGCGAACAGGCCGCTTAGTGGAACACCGAACACTGCCTTCGAAATGGGGTCAACGACCTCCGCTTTGGAACGCGCGACCGGGCAGAATGACATACATGTATGTGTTTAGGTTGCTTTGCGCTCGGATATACCAAAGACCAAAACGACAATTCGAGACAGCTTCCTTAACTCATTTCTAAACGCTCCGAGGCATGATTCCCAACGCTCCTAGGCATAATTCCAACCGCTCCGAGGCATGATTCCAACCGCTCCGAGGCATTTCCTTACGCGCTGCGACAGTTTCCTTACGCGCTGCAACAGCGTTTCCTTGCGCGCTGCGACAGAGTTTCCTTACGCGCTGCGACAGTTTCCTTACGCGCTGCGACTGAAATTTCCTTGCGCGCTGCGACACAGTTTCCTTACGCGCTGCGACACAGCGAAGACCCTTGCCCCCCACGCTCATACAGTGGACGATCCCAGGTGGGTCAGGGGTCACTACACCATCGTGTTGTGAATGTGAAGAGCCAGTCAGATCGTGTCGATGATGAAAACTTTTTCAGTGCTTCGTTCTGACTCTCACCATCTCTAAAAACACTTGCTGCAAACTAAAAGGAAGCCATGATTGCCATTAATAACAATTGACGGACAATGGGCGTTAAATATTCCTTCTCTTTCCCCTTGCGTGCCAGTAGATCGGCGTGAAATGGCGCTTTGGGAAAGACCAACTTTACTATATATATAGTGGGCATTGACCTCGCTAGAAATCTGCCTGTCGTTGAGAGCCCCCCCCCCCCCCAACACACACACACACACGCTTTCACCACAAAACAATGTTGTGTAATATGCACATTTAAACATAGTAAGAGGAAAAGAACTACAGCATATCAGAATTAAGTACCTGTAGTCCAACGTACCATCTGAACGTAACCAACTTTTAAAGTTCGTAGAGAGGTACTATATATGCCCCCTCCGATTCCAAGTGCAACGCCTACTCACTACTCACAGCAAATGAACTATATCTGTAACCAAGGCGGTTGAATAGAGACCTCGTTATCGCAGTAATATTCTCAAAGCAGAGGTTTCGGTCGAGTAGATTATGAGTGTCCGGGATTTTTAACGTTAAGGGAGAGAAACGTTACAAATCCCGGACACTCCTAACGTTACTTACTAGACCGAAACCTCTGCTTGGAGTTGGAGAATTATAAGTGTAACACACGGCGATTTAACGTTAGATGTCGAAAGGTCACGCGTCATCGTAATTTCACCGTTCAAATAAACTTGAAGCACCCTAATAAGTTTACTTATTTCTTGCCCCATGTGACAAGATCATACTCATGGTTATGGTTGTATATGAATGGGTTAGGGTAGGGCTGATAGGATCGTGGACACCATATCAATAGTGGCCAAATAATTCTTATTGACAAAAACGCACGGTCGATAATGCAAAAGTCTTGTTCACGGGGACATCCTGTCTATAGCCCCGGCCATGAATAAAATGGAATGTTATGGAAATGCTATCATGTCCAAACGGGATTAGTCAATACGTATACCTCTAGAGGAGCAATCTGTTACTAGTAGTCTGTTGTCCATGTATGACCTTTCATCACTAGCTCATGCGATATGCTGAAAGGACTAAAAACCGTGACCAACTTGACCTTCTGTCATGGTAGGATTATCCTGCGAGACAGGTCAGTTTATTTCAGGTCGAGAATCTGAAATAACAGAGAAACAAAATCCATACACAATGTATAAAAGAAGAGCTAGCAAGTAGGAGAAGGATACCCCCTTACTGATCTCGTCAAGTACACCGTCTACTCATATGATATATCTATATAAATAGTCTGTACTACTGACAGTGTCAAGTTTGGGGTCTCTTGAACTTTAATATCATAATTTAAAAACAGAGCCAAGCCGGTTCCGTCCGTATTACTGTCACGGTTGTAGCAACAGTAAATACCTATGACACACGGCGACGTCGAACGGTCACGTAACACCATGGTAGCGTACCATTAAACGCGTCATCGTAATGTTACCTTTATGAAAAAATACCCTGATACTTTTAGGGAAGGACGCAGTTCACATTCACAACACCAATGGTGTAGTGAACCATGGCCCACCTGGGATCGTCCACTGTATGAGCGTGGGGGGCAAGGGTCCTCGCTGTGTCGCAGCGCGTAAGGAAACTGTGTCGCAGCGCGCAAGGAAATTTCAGTCGCAGCGCGTAAGGAAACTGTCGCAGCGCGTAAGGAAACTCTGTCGCAGCGCGCAAGGAAACGCTGTTGCAGCGCGCAAGGAAACGCTGTTGCAGCGCGTAAGGAAACTGTCGCAGCGCGTAAGGAAATGCCTCGGAGCGGTTGGAATCATGCCTCGGAGCGGTTGGAATTATGCCTCGGAGCGTTTGGAATCATGCCTCGGAGCGGTTAGAAATGAGTTGAGGAAGCTGTCTCGAATTGTCGTTTTGGTCTTTGATATACCAAGGAGGGTAAATACCTTGGATATACCAAGGACATTACGACGTTGCTACTTAGATGTTTTGTTGATTTTTATGTTTACCTTCACAGAAGTAAACATATTCTTAACTATCCCCATCGTCGGTATGAGTTTAACACTGCACTTTGGTTGTCCCTTGACTATATTTAAACCTCCTTGTTTTCGTCCAGCGTGCTGAATACGAAGTTTATGCATAGAGCGCTAGCTGTCGTCTGTGTGAAACACGGATTGATGTATAGTTATTCGATTTTTGCATTACCAAGAAAATTTGAACATAAGCAACGGCTACGTTCGATGCAAGGTCACAGATTAGTGGTGGCTATTACATAAAAACACATACAACAAACGTCATGCAAAATTGATTTTTGCCCTGAGACTTATAGGGGAATTGCATGCAAAATACACACACACAGACAAAACGTGGGACTTGAGAACTTTATTTCGCGATTAAACTGACTGAACAAACAAGATATGCCGCAGCGTAGAATGCCCTCCCCCTTGTAACGTTACCTTATGTCATGGTCATTCCGTTCACCATGAGATACTACATGTACAGCGGTGGGCAACGTCAGTCCCGCTACACAAGTGGAGGTCGGACAGCGCCGTCAGGGTAAATGTACACACAAGGAGGTTCTCCGTATAACCTCCTTTATACAGGTCGGATAAATGTTTGATAAGGTCCGTGGTCGGCTTGCACATGATAAGTCGGCGCGACGTAAATGTTGCAAGTAATCTTTTGAAGTTCGCATGTTGATTACGATTGACACGCTTTTGATGTGCGTGGGGGTGGGAATCATCGCAAAGCAACGTAAATGTAGATTTTTTTCATTGCTTGTTTTTAAAACGATCCTGCGGTTCAAAACATGTCTGGATCTTTTTTTGCCCTGGATTGACTTAAATAACATGAAAGATTGTCTGCGTACTTTTAGGATTACATGTACATGCGGTATTGTGCAGACTGCAGAGGTCAGTATGATTGGCAACTGCGGGACGTTTTCGATATTAATTTGTCAATTTTTGCGATCATGATAACCAGCGATAAATAGCGATTTGTGTGAAATAAAGTCTTTGCCGTCTTTGCCGGCTTCAAGAAGTTGGACTAAAACATCCCTAGTTGGACCATTGATGTAGCAACCCGTCGTCAATGTCAACATGCATTTGATTGAAAAGCAACACGTGGCGTATTAAAACGGCCGCTAAGGTGCCGCGCGCCTACATCGCGCATGGCATCGGTAAAAAATTACGCACGGCAAAAATTTCATCAGCAGAGTAGAATTGAAGTTTTTTTTCACGAGTGTAATCCTTCTCTTTACCTAAAGTCTTCTCAAGATTGCATTACATATGACTTAAAATCCTTTGCTTTTGAATTGCAGACGTCACAAAAATACGAAATGCACATACTCATACTTTTCCTACGTACCCAAGAACTACGAATGATTTCCTACTCTCGGTCTTTACACGGGAAATGACAAATGGAATGTACGCACTCGTTTTTCGGCGTGCACAACGTTAGGGCCCTGTCACACTTGTGCGTATATTCATTGAAGTGAGTTGCGCATCAACATCTTTTTTGTGTGTTTTTGTTTAAGTAAAGTTTGAGGGGAAGAAGTTGTTTTTCACTTTGACCTACCGTTGTACAGCCTAGTTATCGAACCAAAGAAATTACTTCTTCGGCTGCAAACTTAACCTAAACCAAACATGTTGATACGCCACTACTGCGGACTTAATTTACGTAAAAGTATGACCGGGGCTTCAACTCGCTATTTATCGCTACGCCTCCGTGTCTTCGACGAACATTACCCAAGTTCACCTGTTTGTGCAACTATAGGCCATTCTTTGGAGAGGGCGCCGGAGAAGAAACATGGTGTAGAGTTGCGTTGAAAGATAGTAAGAAGAAGGCTTATGTATATAATTGAATGAACACCTCTGTTGTCCGTGGAACGTTTGACAACAACTTAACATTGAAAGACGTGTGCACCGTGCTATTGAATAAATATCTCATCCCCTTGCAGATGGATTTCAACATGAGATTTCGGGATGGATGCAAACAACTTATGCTAGGGTCACATTTCCAACCAGGGGCCCGGCCGAGCAGCTTGCGGGAACGAAAACTATGGTATAAAAGACAACAAAACACAAAAAAAAACTTTTAAGAATTATTCCTTATCATACGTTATGTACATGTGTATATTCTTGATATGCAGCTTTTATTCTTTGTTTTCTCAAACAGCCCGTTCGGGCCCCGGCTTGGAAATGTGACCCTGGCATTAGCACGGACACTGTAACCACCGACAATTTCATGTAGCCGATCGCGAATTACGGACACTAGTGCAGACTTTGCTGATTAGATATGCAAAGAAGTTTCTATATCATTTCCTATTTTTAGATTACATATGTTTTAAATATCAAAGTTGTTGCAGAAATGCCTCATCAATTATGCAAATAGTGTTCAAACTCAAAATGTGTGTTTCTGATAATATTCACCTTTATTTTAACGTTACATGTGTCACTAGCATAGATATTCTGTCACTTGTCACCAATGTATTACAATATTCAAATTGTCATGTTTTGCGTCAATCATAACAGTAAATGTTGCTCTTTGTATGTTTTATAATCACTGTAATAAAACGAAAAACACTGTCATGATAGGTGTCACCCCCCCCCCCCCGACACCAGATAATGGTATGACCCAGGATGGTAGTACCAAAGACCAAAACGACAATGCTACACAGCTTCCCCAACTCAATTCTTACCGGTCCGAGGCATGATTCCAACCGGTCCGAGGCATGATTCCAACCGGTCCGAGGCATTTCCAACCGGTCCGCGATACATTTCCTTACGTGCCGCGGTAGAATTCTAACCGCTCTGCGATACATTTCCTTACGTGCTGCGGTAGAATTCCAACCACTCCGCGCCAGTGAGAATTTCCTGCCCTACGCGCTGCTCTGCGTTCCTCGACAGAATTTCCTGCCCTACGCGCTGCCCTGCGTTCCTCGACAGAATTTCCTGCCCTACGCGCTGCCCTGCGTTCCTCGACAGAATTCCTTTCGCGCTACCGTACCACGGCACAGCCCCGTCCCCCACGCTCATACAGTGGACGATCCCAGGTGGGTCAAGGGTCACTCGTGTTGTGAATGTGAACAGGCAGTCAGGTCGTGTCGATGTTGAAAACTTTTTCAGTGCTTCGTTCTGACTATCACCGTCTCTAAAAATACGTGCGTACAAACTAAAAGGAAGCCCTGATTGTCAATATCAACTACAATCGACGGACAATGGGCGTTAGATATTCCTTTTTGCCCCTCCCGTGTCAGTAGATCGACTGAAAGGACGATATAGTGGGCGTTGACCCCTCTAGAAATCTGCTTGTCGTTGACTCAACAATGCTACCAGCACACACACACACGTTCTCCCCAAAACAATGTTGTGTAATATGCACATTAGATATTGGCCATAAAATTCATTGACAGAAACATACGGTCGATAGTACAAAAGATATTCTTGTTCAGTCACGGGAAAATCCTGTTATAGCCCCAGCCATGAATGAAATCGAATGTTATAGAAATGCTATCTGTTACTAGTAGTCAGTGTTGTCCATGTATGAACTTTCATCAAATAACTCGATCATGCGATATGCTGAAAGGACTAAAAAAACCGTGGCCAACTTGAACTTTTGCCACCGTAGGATTGTCCTGCGAGACAGGTCCGTTTATTTCAGGTTAAGAATCTGAAATAACACAGAAACAAAATGCAAGCTATAGTATAACGTTATATAAAAGGAGAGCTAGCTGAGGAAGAGAAGGATGCCCCCGTACCGATCCCGTCAAGTACACCGCCAACTCATATGATATATATACTATAGTCTGTAGCACTGACAGTGTCAGGTTTGAGGTCTCTTGAACTTTAATATAATAATTTAAACAGAGCCAAGCCGGTTTTATTGCTGTCACGGTTGTTGCAACAACAGCAAATATGCATTGTCGTTTTGGTCTTTGGTAAGGATGACCCAGGACCCAGGGGGCACAGAGGGCTTGGGCTGGGAGAGGTCTGGGATCAGTTACAAAAGGAAGTTGACCAGAGATGGGCCCGAGAAGGGTGTTTGTGCTATGAGTTGAATAAATGTAGTCTACAGACATCCTTGCGTATCTCCTGATGTTGGAATGAACCTTCGATTCACGTTAGAATCGTAATAAACACCACCCAGCACCAGGCCTCACCCAAAGAAGCAAACTGCGTAACAAATCCAACTGTTCCCACGATACTTCAGAATACACTCGTGATGGCCACGGGATCTGACACGTAGAACAATATCTAATATAAATGGGAGGGCGATTCTCCTTACAACCAGACAAGATACGGTTCTTCCAAGATAGTTAAGATTAAAGAGTGCTACTCTTAGCCATCCCCGACTAATGGGATCCATCACTGCCATATGCATACAGAAGTCGGGCAATCCGCTTGCTTCCTATCCAGAAACATCGGTCCCTATACTGAGATATAGATAGAGCAACAGGTGAACTGACCGATCGTTTGTACCACTTCACTTGTAAGGATTGCTGATAGAAATACAGACTTCTCATAGTAATTCCTGGACATTTCAAATTGACATTCTTTAAGCAATATATCAGCTATTCAAAACCATGGAAAATATTGAAATGCGGTAGAAAAGTGCATCGAGAGGCATAAAGTCAATAACCTAACTGGGCCTGGCAACATTAAGTAGGCATTACGAATAAAGAACCTTAGATAAAACTTAAACAACAGCATAAAAAGTGGACGATGCTACGCTAAGTCCTTACCTGAGAGTTCAGTTGTGGAGTCTTTCTTCCTCGGAACACAAAGGGCAAAAGAGACCGTCCGATATGCGCAAGAAGAGTTATTCCATCTGCGCATGCGTAGGTTGGTGAGAATGACTTAGGAGCGGGCCATTGTGATATAGGGGTGGTTGGGCGTTACTGTGTGTTTTGGAGTGCGCTTTGGCACAGAAGATATGTTTAGTCACTACGAATTCAGAACGTTAGGTAAAACTTCATTAATAGTGCACGATGCCATGCCTCCATAAAAGTGTATCATCTCCTCACGAATGCTTTCTAATTCATGAAATTCATGTACAACGAAAAATACCATCCGACACAGGCCCCGCCCAAAGAAACAAACTGCGCAACGAATCCAACTGTTCCCACGATACTTTAAACTACACTCATGATCGCCGCGGGATCTGACAAGTAGATATTTTTTAAGTTGATTGCCAAACCCGAGAGAAAATAACTCTATTCCAATGAAGAATGTCACGTGTACAAACCCGACTACTTAAGTTTCATCGCTTTTACCCTTTATCACAATTCAAATATCAATCTTCCTTATTAATTCTGCAAAGCATGCAACCATTTCGTTGGTCTTCATTATGGTCACTTACAGGTTGCAAATTATTTCTTGACTTATCCCGTGTCACGGACTTGTCCTGTGCGACGCCTCAACTAAATAAAACACTTTGTCCTTCCTGGTATAAAGGTAAAGATAGACCATGTGAAGGTAAACATTTTACATTTGCTCGGAAATGCTGTCCCTCTTTAGGTATTCTCTTCATTTTTCTTTTTTTAGCGTGTAAAGTGCCTTTCATAAGGGCACGGCGTCAACGTTACGGGACAAATCAGGAACTGCGGATTCGAACTCAGACTGGCTTGGCAGACGCCTTACTGATTTCTTAGT
Organism: Branchiostoma lanceolatum; assembly: GCA_035149815.1. Classification (NCBI taxonomy): domain Eukaryota; kingdom Metazoa; phylum Chordata; class Leptocardii; order Amphioxiformes; family Branchiostomatidae; genus Branchiostoma; species Branchiostoma lanceolatum. Next base: position 9,631,837 of record CM068877.1, on the reverse strand, counting down.
GATATTATCATGGCAGAAGTAAAGAGTGCTAATTTGGTACTTTCTTTACAGTGAGGTAAGATCAACCCAGACACCTTCGCTATGGCAATAATTTTTAATTGCCACACTTATTTCCATTTAGGGCGAAAGTATCCAACAAGTATGCATGTAGTTCAGCAATGTACAAATTAAACGCACCGGCTCTGGCATTTTCAACATCTTCATCTTCATATTCGTGTTGTATTTGCACAGGTATAAAAACACAAGTATATCTATAAACTGAACAAAGAAGTACAATGTTTACTACTACACATTCTTACATCAACCTCCTTCCATCAACCTTTCAAAGCTCTAATCTGTTATAACAGAGTGGCATACAGGAAGTCTTTTGAATGTCATCATTCAGCATTGTATAAGATTGAAAATTCTATGTCCCTTGCCAGCTGTCGACAAAAAACTAGGGTCGGCAGGCTTTCGTAGTAAGAGTAACCGAGAACGCAACATTTTTCTTGTGCCCTATTGGGCAATTCCATGCGAAGAAAATTTGCATAGCTTATGGCTGTGTTTTGCTAAGTTGCTCGATGGGTAATTAGTCGACTGGATAGAATGCAATGAAAATGGTAGGGAGAGAGTTAATCTAAAAATAGGAAATGATATAGAAACTTCTTTGCATATCTAATCAGCAAAGTCTGCACTAGTGTCCGTAATTCGCGATCGGCTACATGAAATTGTCGGTGGTTACAGTGTCCGTGCTAATGCCAGGGTCACATTTCCAAGCCGGGGCCCGAACGGGCTGTTTGAGAAAACAAAGAATAAAAGCTGCATATCAAGAATATACACATGTACATAACGTATGATAAGGAATAATTCTTAAAAGTTTTTTTTTGTGTTTTGTTGTCTTTTATACCATAGTTTTCGTTCCCGCAAGCTGCTCGGCCGGGCCCCTGGTTGGAAATGTGACCCTAGCATAAGTTGTTTGCATCCATCCCGAAATCTCATGTTGAAATCCATCTGCAAGGGGATGAGATATTTATTCAATAGCACGGTGCACACGTCTTTCAATGTTAAGTTGTTGTCAAACGTTCCACGGACAACAGAGGTGTTCATTCAATTATATACATAAGCCTTCTTCTTACTATCTTTCAACGCAACTCTACACCATGTTTCTTCTCCGGCGCCCTCTCCAAAGAATGGCCTATAGTTGCACAAACAGGTGAACTTGGGTAATGTTCGTCGAAGACACGGAGGCGTAGCGATAAATAGCGAGTTGAAGCCCCGGTCATACTTTTACGTAAATTAAGTCCGCAGTAGTGGCGTATCAACATGTTTGGTTTAGGTTAAGTTTGCAGCCGAAGAAGTAATTTCTTTGGTTCGATAACTAGGCTGTACAACGGTAGGTCAAAGTGAAAAACAACTTCTTCCCCTCAAACTTTACTTAAACAAAAACACACAAAAAAGATGTTGATGCGCAACTCACTTCAATGAATATACGCACAAGTGTGACAGGGCCCTAACGTTGTGCACGCCGAAAAACGAGTGCGTACATTCCATTTGTCATTTCCCGTGTAAAGACCGAGAGTAGGAAATCATTCGTAGTTCTTGGGTACGTAGGAAAAGTATGAGTATGTGCATTTCGTATTTTTGTGACGTCTGCAATTCAAAAGCAAAGGATTTTAAGTCATATGTAATGCAATCTTGAGAAGACTTTAGGTAAAGAGAAGGATTACACTCGTGAAAAAAAACTTCAATTCTACTCTGCTGATGAAATTTTTGCCGTGCGTAATTTTTTACCGATGCCATGCGCGATGTAGGCGCGCGGCACCTTAGCGGCCGTTTTAATACGCCACGTGTTGCTTTTCAATCAAATGCATGTTGACATTGACGACGGGTTGCTACATCAATGGTCCAACTAGGGATGTTTTAGTCCAACTTCTTGAAGCCGGCAAAGACGGCAAAGACTTTATTTCACACAAATCGCTATTTATCGCTGGTTATCATGATCGCAAAAATTGACAAATTAATATCGAAAACGTCCCGCAGTTGCCAATCATACTGACCTCTGCAGTCTGCACAATACCGCATGTACATGTAATCCTAAAAGTACGCAGACAATCTTTCATGTTATTTAAGTCAATCCAGGGCAAAAAAAGATCCAGACATGTTTTGAACCGCAGGATCGTTTTAAAAACAAGCAATGAAAAAAATCTACATTTACGTTGCTTTGCGATGATTCCCACCCCCACGCACATCAAAAGCGTGTCAATCGTAATCAACATGCGAACTTCAAAAGATTACTTGCAACATTTACGTCGCGCCGACTTATCATGTGCAAGCCGACCACGGACCTTATCAAACATTTATCCGACCTGTATAAAGGAGGTTATACGGAGAACCTCCTTGTGTGTACATTTACCCTGACGGCGCTGTCCGACCTCCACTTGTGTAGCGGGACTGACGTTGCCCACCGCTGTACATGTAGTATCTCATGGTGAACGGAATGACCATGACATAAGGTAACGTTACAAGGGGGAGGGCATTCTACGCTGCGGCATATCTTGTTTGTTCAGTCAGTTTAATCGCGAAATAAAGTTCTCAAGTCCCACGTTTTGTCTGTGTGTGTGTATTTTGCATGCAATTCCCCTATAAGTCTCAGGGCAAAAATCAATTTTGCATGACGTTTGTTGTATGTGTTTTTATGTAATAGCCACCACTAATCTGTGACCTTGCATCGAACGTAGCCGTTGCTTATGTTCAAATTTTCTTGGTAATGCAAAAATCGAATAACTATACATCAATCCGTGTTTCACACAGACGACAGCTAGCGCTCTATGCATAAACTTCGTATTCAGCACGCTGGACGAAAACAAGGAGGTTTAAATATAGTCAAGGGACAACCAAAGTGCAGTGTTAAACTCATACCGACGATGGGGATAGTTAAGAATATGTTTACTTCTGTGAAGGTAAACATAAAAATCAACAAAACATCTAAGTAGCAACGTCGTAATGTCCTTGGTATATCCAAGGTATTTACCCTCCTTGGTATATCAAAGACCAAAACGACAATTCGAGACAGCTTCCTCAACTCATTTCTAACCGCTCCGAGGCATGATTCCAAACGCTCCGAGGCATAATTCCAACCGCTCCGAGGCATGATTCCAACCGCTCCGAGGCATTTCCTTACGCGCTGCGACAGTTTCCTTACGCGCTGCAACAGCGTTTCCTTGCGCGCTGCAACAGCGTTTCCTTGCGCGCTGCGACAGAGTTTCCTTACGCGCTGCGACAGTTTCCTTACGCGCTGCGACTGAAATTTCCTTGCGCGCTGCGACACAGTTTCCTTACGCGCTGCGACACAGCGAGGACCCTTGCCCCCCACGCTCATACAGTGGACGATCCCAGGTGGGCCATGGTTCACTACACCATTGGTGTTGTGAATGTGAACTGCGTCCTTCCCTAAAAGTATCAGGGTATTTTTTCATAAAGGTAACATTACGATGACGCGTTTAATGGTACGCTACCATGGTGTTACGTGACCGTTCGACGTCGCCGTGTGTCATAGGTATTTACTGTTGCTACAACCGTGACAGTAATACGGACGGAACCGGCTTGGCTCTGTTTTTAAATTATGATATTAAAGTTCAAGAGACCCCAAACTTGACACTGTCAGTAGTACAGACTATTTATATAGATATATCATATGAGTAGACGGTGTACTTGACGAGATCAGTAAGGGGGTATCCTTCTCCTACTTGCTAGCTCTTCTTTTATACATTGTGTATGGATTTTGTTTCTCTGTTATTTCAGATTCTCGACCTGAAATAAACTGACCTGTCTCGCAGGATAATCCTACCATGACAGAAGGTCAAGTTGGTCACGGTTTTTAGTCCTTTCAGCATATCGCATGAGCTAGTGATGAAAGGTCATACATGGACAACAGACTACTAGTAACAGATTGCTCCTCTAGAGGTATACGTATTGACTAATCCCGTTTGGACATGATAGCATTTCCATAACATTCCATTTTATTCATGGCCGGGGCTATAGACAGGATGTCCCCGTGAACAAGACTTTTGCATTATCGACCGTGCGTTTTTGTCAATAAGAATTATTTGGCCACTATTGATATGGTGTCCACGATCCTATCAGCCCTACCCTAACCCATTCATATACAACCATAACCATGAGTATGATCTTGTCACATGGGGCAAGAAATAAGTAAACTTATTAGGGTGCTTCAAGTTTATTTGAACGGTGAAATTACGATGACGCGTGACCTTTCGACATCTAACGTTAAATCGCCGTGTGTTACACTTATAATTCTCCAACTCCAAGCAGAGGTTTCGGTCTAGTAAGTAACGTTAGGAGTGTCCGGGATTTGTAACGTTTCTCTCCCTTAACGTTAAAAATCCCGGACACTCATAATCTACTCGACCGAAACCTCTGCTTTGAGAATATTACTGCGATAACGAGGTCTCTATTCAACCGCCTTGGTTACAGATATAGTTCATTTGCTGTGAGTAGTGAGTAGGCGTTGCACTTGGAATCGGAGGGGGCATATATAGTACCTCTCTACGAACTTTAAAAGTTGGTTACGTTCAGATGGTACGTTGGACTACAGGTACTTAATTCTGATATGCTGTAGTTCTTTTCCTCTTACTATGTTTAAATGTGCATATTACACAACATTGTTTTGTGGTGAAAGCGTGTGTGTGTGTGTGTTGGGGGGGGGGGGGGCTCTCAACGACAGGCAGATTTCTAGCGAGGTCAATGCCCACTATATATATAGTAAAGTTGGTCTTTCCCAAAGCGCCATTTCACGCCGATCTACTGGCACGCAAGGGGAAAGAGAAGGAATATTTAACGCCCATTGTCCGTCAATTGTTATTAATGGCAATCATGGCTTCCTTTTAGTTTGCAGCAAGTGTTTTTAGAGATGGTGAGAGTCAGAACGAAGCACTGAAAAAGTTTTCATCATCGACACGATCTGACTGGCTCTTCACATTCACAACACGATGGTGTAGTGACCCCTGACCCACCTGGGATCGTCCACTGTATGAGCGTGGGGGGCAAGGGTCTTCGCTGTGTCGCAGCGCGTAAGGAAACTGTGTCGCAGCGCGCAAGGAAATTTCAGTCGCAGCGCGTAAGGAAACTGTCGCAGCGCGTAAGGAAACTCTGTCGCAGCGCGCAAGGAAACGCTGTTGCAGCGCGTAAGGAAACTGTCGCAGCGCGTAAGGAAATGCCTCGGAGCGGTTGGAATCATGCCTCGGAGCGGTTGGAATTATGCCTAGGAGCGTTGGGAATCATGCCTCGGAGCGTTTAGAAATGAGTTAAGGAAGCTGTCTCGAATTGTCGTTTTGGTCTTTGGTATATCCGAGCGCAAAGCAACCTAAACACATACATGTATGTCATTCTGCCCGGTCGCGCGTTCCAAAGCGGAGGTCGTTGACCCCATTTCGAAGGCAGTGTTCGGTGTTCCACTAAGCGGCCTGTTCGCTACGGTCATTGACCTGCGGCCGTGGAATGAACGTGATTCTAAAGTTCCAAACGGGTTCTAAAGGGATTCTAAAGTTCCAAACGGGTTCTAAAGGGATTCTTAAGTTCCAAACGGGTTCTAAAGAGATTCTAAAGTGCTATTTTGAGCTTAAAATGTCAGTTTTTCACCATTTTTTGCCGCATAAAACCATTTTTTGCATCTATATGGGACAAGACGACCATGGTGCAGTATCGTATGTACAGGCTCTAGTTTTGTAGATATTCATGTTTTTTATTTGTGCGGAGAAGACGAATTACTGTTTATTGCAAATATCTGCAGATTCTAACATAACACGAGGAGAAGTGTTCAATATCCTTTTCCTCTGCGAACTAGCACAGACCGGAACCTGTAGTCATCTTTGATACACAAACCTCATTAGATATCTCTAAATGAACATAAGAGTAAGGAACTTATAGATAACCTCTTTGGCAATGGAGTGAGATATGAGCCGTACGGTGTGATCAAGGACAGATTCCGAGTCTGGCACAGATGGATACTGCTAAGGATCGGGCTCATCCTGATTTTGCAACTTTTGATTCTCTAGTACTGCATTTGCAATTGTAATGATAGAAAATAGTATCAAAACAGGCGCAGAGAAGGGAATCAGCTCGTCCTTACATCTGATAGGAGATTCCATCTTCTTCAAGCTGACGCAGTTTTTTTACAAGCAGTTGTAGACGAACATTCATGGCTACAGCGCATCAATACTGTAAAGCAGACTTCTTGGCGAATATATAATCGATGTGCAAAAAGTAGCAGTGCTACTTTTTGCACATTGATCATATATTTGCTGTGTGTATCTGAATTTGAATGCGCGGTTGCACCTAGATTCAAATTCAGATACACCGAGGGTTTCTAGTCGATAAGTTGAAGTAGCAAAACTTAATCACTTACATTTCTGGATAGAGCTTGCTGATACATATCAAAGAAAAGTTGTGGAACCTAGGAGGATCTGGTAGGTTATAACATCTTAACGTAGCGGGCAATGTGGATTTATGTGGTTTTAAAACAGTGCTTGCCTGTCGCATTCATTACCTTCGCCGAGAAGGTTATGCAGAGGGTAGCGTTTGTGGGTTTGTGTGTTTGTCTGTCTGTAATGGACCAGCATAACTCAAGAATGCCTGGATGGATTGTTTTGATATTTTTTGATATATACTTGTCCAAAATGTAAGGAAACAAGACACACACACCACTGTGCACAGTAGCCTGATACTGCAAACAAGTGAGGAGATTGATATGGGGTCTCCAAAGATATATATTAAAGCAGTTGTGTATTGGAGGGCAAAACAGATCAAGTGGTCAATACACATCCATGCATGCTCTTCAAGCAGAGGCAGGGCTTGTTTTTGACGTCCTTTATGCGTTTTGGCCAGGCCAAGTTTCTATTTGGCATTTGGGGTGGCGCACAAAAGAAACTCTGCCAAAAAAGGAAGCCTGGGCAAAACGCCTGAAAGAGGTCCAAAACAAGTCAAGGCCCATTCTCTGCTTGGAGGGCAATCTTTCCTAAAGAAGTAGGAGTGAAATGTAAGGATAAATGTGTAAAGGTATTCATATATCATATATGCCAGCACTTCTATAGTGTTTTCTCTGAAAAAGTATTGAATACACCATTGGTGATTGTCCAAGCGTAAGGTAATGTGCCTATCTAGTTGATCCAAATACACATCCAAATACACCTCCTTACCTAGGTGTGACAGAGGTGTGAACTGGATTTAATCCTCGATAGGGTTTTAGGTGTTAATCCTCGATGCTAATCCTCGATGCTAATCCCCGACGTCGGTTTCCGATGCATCGATGTTCCGATGCATCGATGTTCCGATGCACCGATGTTTCCAAAACCGACATCGATGCATCGGAAACCGACGTCGGTTTTGAACACCGACATCGCTAATCGAGTAAAATACACCTAAAATAACGTGCGAAAGCAGGCCGGTGACATCGAAGGTCTTTAACGTTACCGACGCACAGCCGTTTTATCGCATGGAAAAACACACGGTTGGAGCCGTAAACTACGTATAAGCCTGATTATGTAACTAGTCATTCTTACATAGAGAAGGAAACCGGGTCCATATACAGTGTATGGATATCCAAGTTACTCAAGCAACTTGATGAAATTTGGAAATGGTCAGACGTTTCAGACAGCATGCGTCTGCTGTCTTTCGTCAGTGACTACAAACTGGAGTTACCAGGTTTTAAACCAAAAGTCTGGTTCACCTCTGACTCTGAGCGAATCCTGCTTAACTAAAAATGTCAGAAAACGGTAACTAGAAGAAGAAAAAACAGAGAGGGAGCCTGAAACGGAGGCTATCATCTACCGTTCTAAGAAAACTTGCCAACGCATCGTCTGAACAATATCTACGAGTCTATGCTGGGTCGGAGAGAATCCAACAACATCAGATAAAGAAAGTAAGGCAAAAACAGACACAGGGAGAAGGTTGCAAACTTACCTCTTCGTAAATTTGTCGACTTGTGATTCGCTTTTTCGCCGCACCGATGCGTACGTACGTCCTTTTGCCGCAAGCGTCGATCAGCAACTGAGTGTCGTAGTTGTCTAGCCTCGTAGCTATGGAGTTTGAAGAGGACAAAGACAGTACGTCACGGGATTAGCACACATGTAGTCTGTGCGACGCAGACACCGTTGTCCGTGGCTTCAAAGGGGCGAAGTTGGGCGTGCCGCTACAAGCCGCTAGGGGGCCCAAAATCTGATCATTTCGAGGTATCATCAAATACAAAGACGCTCCATCTTGTGAACAGACACGGCCCTCACAAATTCACAGCAAGTCACGAAAATGTCTCCGTTTTACGGAGGTAAATTTACAGAGCTTCCGTGCTTGGTTAAGGCACAAAAAGTAGTGAAATGGAAAATTGCCCTCAGGACACAAATTTGGCGATTCACAAATTATAGCATGTCAGCTAGAGCGGACGATTTAAAGTTTTTTTTCAATGTAGACATCAAACAAATTTACATTAATTACACAATCATGAAATATGCGCAGATGACTACACAAGTTCAAGTTTCTCGATAACGTGTCTAGAAGGTGAGTGAATAGAACTAGGTAGTGCAGAATTAGGGTTAGAATTGGTGATACTACTAACCCTAAATCTGCACACCCTCGATTCGGAACAGGCAAGGCGTCATTGGCATGGCACTGAAGATGTCCCACGTTATATACAGACTCTGAGGTATATCTGCTAATGCGGTAAGACCTAAGAAAAACAAAACTAGGTACCGGTGTTTTCGGTTACCCGACCGGCCTTAGCAAAAACCTGCATGTAGCTGCCGGTGTTCAGGAATTATCGGTCCCCCCGGGAAAATCGGTCCCCCTCCTGCCATTGGTCCATGTTTGAGACTGGTGGGCGTGGCCTAAAAGTACGAAGGCCCACAACAACATAGGCTGTAACATAACAATTCTACACTATCGACATTGTCGACAAATAATGTCCCCTCATAGGAAAGTTGAAACAATCTTCCTCTGGTCTACTTCGGACCCTAATTTTCAACTTAAAGACGAATCTATGAAAATTGATATAAACGTTTCAAAGGGTTTTGGCCATTGTGGGATTTCATCTGAAGGGGACACATTTTCCCGGGATAGCCGGGATTTTCGGTCCCCTCATTTGAAAGTCGACAACGTCTCTTCTGATGTATTTGGAAACCTCTATTTCAACTTGAAGACGCTTCTCTGAAGACCTAACACAACTATAAACGTTTCAGATGCAGAAAGTCTCGGTATTTGGCCATTGAGGGGATTTCAGGTAAAGGGGACACATTTTCCCGGGCTGGGGTTAAGCCGGGATTTTCGGTCCCCAAGTAGGAAAGTCAACAACGTCTCTTCTGAACAGATGCACTTGGAAACCTGTTTTTTTTAAACTTGAAGGAGCTTCTCTGAAGACCTGACACAACTATAAACATTTCAAAAGCAAAACGTCTCAGCATTTGGCTTTTGAGGAGATTTCAGGTAAAGGGGACACATGTCCCCTTCCCCTGAAATTCCCTCAATGGTCAAATACTGAGACTTTTTTGCTTTTGAAACGTTTATAGTTGTGTTAAGTCTACAGAGAAGCGCCTTCAAGTTGACAAACAATTTCCAAGTCCAAAATAAGAAGCGTTGTTGACTTTTTGATGAGGGGACCGAAAATCGTGACTAGTTCTACTCCGGGAAAATGTGTCCCCCTCCCCTTGAAATCCCCTCAATGGCCAAATCCTGAGACTTTTTTTAACTTTTGAAACGTTTATAGTTGTGTTAAGTCTTCAGAGAAGCGCCTTCAAGTTGACAAACAATTTCCAAGTACATCAGAAGAAACTGTTTTTTCACTTTCCTATGAGGGGACCGAAAATCCCGGCTACCCCGGGAAAATGTGTCCCCCTCCCCCTTAAATGACAAATCTTGGAATTTTTGCTTTGAAACCTTTATAGTTGTGTTAAGTCTTCAGAGAAGCGTCTTTAAGTATAAAAACAGGTTTCCAAATGTATCATAAGAGGCGTTGCTGACTTTCCTATGAGGGGACCGAAAATCCCGGCTACCCCGGGAAAATGTGTCCCCCTCCCCCTTAATTGACAAATATTGAGACTTTTGCTTTTGAAACGTTTATAGTTTATTTCCCCTGAAATCCCCTCAATGGCCAAGTTCTGAAACTTTTTGCTTTGAAACCTTTATAGTTGTTCAGAGAAGCGTCTTTGAGTATAAAAACAGGATTCCAAATGGATCAGGAGAAGCGTTGTTGACTTTTCTATGAGGGGACCGAAAATCCCGGGTACCCCGGGAAAATGTGTCCCCTTCCCTTGAAGTCCCCTCAATGGCCAAATCCTAAGACATTTTGCTTTTGAAACGTTTATAGTTGTGTAAAGTCTTCGGGGAAGCGTCTTCAAGTTGAAAAACAATTTCCATGTCCATCATAAGAAGCGTTGTTGACTTTCCTATGAGGGGACCGAAAATCCCGGCTAGATCTACCCCGGGAAAATGTGTCCCCTTCCCCTAAAATCCCTCAATGGCCAAATCCTGAGATTTTTTGCTTTTGAAACGTTTAAGTTGTGCTAAGTCGTCAGAGAAGCGTCCCTTAAGTTGACAAACAATTTCCAAGTCCATCATAAGAAGCGTTGTTGACTTTTCTATGAGGGGACCGAAAATCCCGGCTAGATCTACCCCGGGAAAATGTGTCCCCTTACCCTGAAATCCCCTCAATGGCCAAGTTCTGAAACTTTTCGCTTTGAAACCTTTATAGTTGTGTTAAATCTTCAGATAAGCGCCTTCAAGTTGACAAAGAAGCTTCCAAGTTCATCAGAAGAAGCGTTGTTGACTTTTCTATGAGGGGACCGAAAATCCCGCCTAGATCTACCCCGGGAAAATGAGTCCCCTTCCCCTGAATTCCCTCAATGGACAAATGCAGAGACTGTTGCCCTTGAAACGTTTACATTTTTGTGTTAAGAGCATCAACTCAAGTTAAAGTAATTTGAAAATAAAGTATTTTTCCAAATGCATCACTACTAGGAGAAGAGTTGTTGACTTTCCTATGAGGGGACCGGAAATCCTGGCTACCCCGGGAAAATGTGTCCCTACAATGGCCAAAAACTGATACTTTTTGTTGATGAAACGTTCATATTTGTGTTTGTGGACAATGTCCGTCCCACCTTCTTACAATTCATACATTTGGCAGTAAGTATTCAATTCAAAGACAGTGTTTGCGGATGATATCTATGCTTTGGCCCTGTGGGCCTTCGTACTTTTTAGGCCACGCCCACCATGGATTGGGGACCGATTTTCCTGGGGGACCGATAATTCCTGAACACCGGCCGTACGGGCGTTGCCTTTTTTGGGAGGTCTGCTGCTAGCAAGGAAGATAAGATTTTCGATCTGACATTTGAGTGATGAAAATTCACAACAGAAATTACCTTGCAAATTTCCTCACATACTTCCTGTATTTCAGGCTCAGGTATTTAAGGTTTTGTAGTAATGTGAAAATGTGTATTAGACATTTTACAATTCATATACTTGTGCTTAAACAATGTATATCTGTATAATTATATGATGTTGAAAATACCAGTGTCCCGATGTGTTCCAATATTCCATTGTTACACTGCATGTAACGTGCACCCGTTAACGTTATGTAGGATCCCTTCGGCCGAAATCTGAAAAGAGAGCGAGAATATCTACCTGCCTAACGTTACCCTATTTTTCCAGGGCATCAACCGGACAGACAAAATTTTTCTTATCCTACGACTAACTGTAGTTGTCTTGCATTTCCTGGCAAACCCTAAAAGACCTACCTTTTACTTGGATGAGTTGGGGGTGTCAATCGCCGAGACAAACTTTGCTTTTTGTTACCTGAGGGCTGTCATTAGTCTGTACTGTTCGACCCGTGCGACCGCCATGTTACATGACCCACACTATTGTGTTCTAATAATCCATTGACCTTTCCGCATTAGGGTCATGGAAACAGCTGAGCTTTACCCATGGGTTGATTGAGAGGGTTAGCGGTGTCCTATTTATACATGTGCCTGTTTTAGACCACTGGAATTTCAAAGCCCCCCCCCCCTTCCTTTTTTGACCAACCTTTGCTAAGCTGACCTTAAATCTTTCTGTCAACAAGGAACCGGTCACTGACTAATTTAAAAATCGATTATAGTTCACAAAGGCTGGTTTATGATTTGTTTTACTCTGCAGATGAGTGAGGATTGAAAAACAAAACAAAAAAAAAACTGCTTTTCTCCCAGCGGACAACAGACTAGCATAAGCAGAAGAACCTCTGACATACCTTTATTCGTTGCTTTTAAATTTTGGTGACAGATAGGACCTCGGTCATTTCTCCCCACCTAATTAGGCACACCAGGTGTCTTCTCTTCACCTTCAAGACGTCTCAACTCCTTGGCGTTCCTTTAAGGAGTTTGCACACCCGCTGAGAAAAGCGTTAGACAGAGACTGTAACACAGAAGAACGAGCGATCAGGTTTTCGAGGCGTTTTGTCCGGCTGAACAGAGGACATGTAAGAGATAGCGGCGAAATAGAGGTGCTGTTACAGTAAGAGCGAACATAAAACAACAGAGATGTCACAACATATACGGGTGGTTGTTCTTGGGCGTATCGGGTAACCCCGAGATGTATACATATACCGCAAAGACCAACAAACACACAACAAAACGTTTACACAATGAATTCATACATTCGAAATTTTCAAACTCAAGCCCGAAGCCTATTTGCAAGGAAACACACAATTATACAACAAGTTTAAAAGATTTTAAGAAAATGAAAAAAATGCATTGTCTATAGCTATTTGATGTTTCTACATACTTTATTTCTGAATTAGTATAAATGTAGTTTTTGTAAAGGCTTCCTTTTGTAAAGGAAAAGTCAACAAGGCGCAACTCAAAGGAGTACTGGAAGCATCTATACATAGACATCGACGCTCCAAGCAGAAATGTTCACTCGTTCTCATTTAATTGTACAAATCTCGGGGAGATTGTGGTAACTGTTTCGTGAAAGCCTATTTCTGTCAGGCTAACAATGGAGCGGATATCTACAAATGAAACATTACCTTGCGCCCCCTGGGTGTCCTTACATTAACCAAACAAGGGGTTGACCTAGGAGCTTTTAACCATTCATCTTGTGTATTGTATGTTTGTTCTAAGTGCAATAAAGATGATTGTAACTCTCTTCTAAACGGCACACATTCAGCGAGAAGAAATTGTACCGTATTCGTCGAGGCTGAATAAAGGCAAAAAGAAACAAAAGGCTGCGGTTTGGGATTTTGACATTCAATCCAGTTGCCCGGAATATTCAACAAGGCGTAACACAAAGGAGTACTGTAAACATCTATAAATAGACATCGACGCTCCAAGCAGAAGTGTTCACTCGTTCTCATTTAAATGTACAGTACAAATTGCTGTGGCCAGCCTTTACGATTCAATATGAGCCAAATTACGGGCACCATCGATGCTTTCTTCATTTTCCAACAACACCTTTATGTTTTACAAAAAAATGCACCACAACATTACTTATGAGTTTTGACTTAGAAGAAGTTATAGCAATGGGTGGCCTACAAAAGCCCTAAAAAAACAGCTGTCGCACGAGGAGACATGCAAAATATAAAAAGCCGCCGAGAACGTAACAATTCAGTTCAGAGAATGACCGGTTAACCGGTGAATCCAGCTACCGAAGCCCTCCGACAAATCAAGTCAGATCGCTCCTGTCACTGTTCTTGTATGCTGTGCAAGGCGGTTTATGCCTGTCGCCCAATTCTGTAACTTCCGTTACCGTTTGAAGTAAGACGTTCCTGACATTAAGATGTGTCACATATAAGGTGCCAAACTGTCGTTTCTATGAGCTTTCAATACGAAGTCGTCATAGAAACGACAGCTTTGGCACCTTATATGTCAGGAACGTCTTATTTCAAGCGGTAACAGAATCTAAACTAGAATGGCAACATTTTCGGGAAAATGCAGGATATTCCCCTCCCATTACCATGAAGTCTCTGCATAAATTATGCAAAGGAGGTCGGCATTAGCATAATTTATATACAGGTGTGTTCACCTCTCCTAAAGGTACCTACATCTGAAATATGACAATCGTAGCCTTTACGGTGAGGGATATGCATAAATTATGCAAACGAGGCCCTCATTAGCATAATTTATGGCCAGGTTTTATGACCCTTCCTAATGGTACCTACATCTCAAATATGACATCCGTAGCTTTCATGGTAAGGGAAATACAAGTTTATGCCTAAATTATGCAAATGAGGTCCACATTAGCATAATTTATGGCCAGGTGTAGTCGCCTTTCCTAAAGGTACCTACAACTCAAATATGACATCCATAGCTTTTACGGTAAGGAAAATTCAAGTTTATGGATAATTATGCAAATGAGGTCCTCATTAGCATAATTTATGGCCAGGTTTCCTGACCTTTCCTAAAGGTACCTACATCTCATATATGACATCCGTAGCTTTTACAGTTAGGAATATACAAGTTTATGCATTAATTATGCAAATGAGGTCCGCATTAGCATAATTTTTGGCCAGGTGTGTTCACCTTTCCTAAAGGTACCTACATGTCAAATATGACATCTGCAGCTTTTACGGTAAGGGAAATACAAGTTTATGCATAAATTATGCAAATTAGGTCCTCATTAGCATAATTTATGTCCAGGTGCATTCACCTTTCCTAAAGGCACCTACATCTTAAAGATGACATCCGCAGCTTTTACGGTAAGGGAAATATAAGTTTATGCATAAATTATGCAAATGAGGTCCACATTAGCATAAGTCATGGCCAGGTGTGTTCACCTTTCCTGAAGGTACCTACATCTCAAATATGACATCTGCAGCTTTTACGGTAACGGAAGTACACGTTTCTGCATAAATTATGCAAATGAGGTCCTCATTACCATAATTTATGTCCAGGTGCATTCACCTTTCCTAAAGGTACCTACATTTCAAAGATGACATCCACAGCTTTTATGGTAAGGGAAATACAAGTTTATGCATAGATTATGCAAATAAGGTACTCATTAGCATAATTTATTGTCAGGTGTATTCACCTTTCCTACAGGTACCTACATCTCAAATATAACATCCGTACATTGTAACATAAGGTACATATAACTTTCTGCAATACCATTAGTAGAGCTACCACCGCGCATCTACTTGGTTTTTGGCAGAAGAAGAAGAAGAAGAAGAAAGAAGAAGAAGAAGAAGAAGAAGAAGAAGAAGAACAGGCAAGCAAAAACAATATATCCCCCTTCCCACTGGAAGGGGAATATAATGAGAACGAGCGGTTTCGGCTTGCTTAGCATATGTAAGGAAGCGGTGATGTTAGCGCTCCTTCTTCGGATCTTGCTGGCGGGGTGACGAAGATTACGGGACCGTGACGGAAGACAAGACACAACGTAACACGCAGCCAAAGAAAACACGTCTTCACACTTTGAATCCTTGAAAACAACTGTCTTTATTCAAGTACTGTAGGCGCGTTAGAACGTTCGTCGTACGTCAACGTTAAACGTGCGCGTTCGGAGAACGCTCTAACGCGCATGGCCGTAATGGAAACAAACAAACAAAAACGTTCCATGACAACACTTACGTCACATTCCTACACATATACCAGGGGAGGTACATGTAAGCAAAAACCTCACCCAATACAACCCACAGCACAGACCTTACAATGTCGTCACGGGAGACTCCGGTACCTGGGCCACATTCTCCGCATGGACCCCTCCAGACTGGTCAGGCGCACCCTGAAAGCCTACGTGTGCGGAGGAGACAACCCGACTTAAAGCTCTCTACTGATGTACTGTGAACATTTAAATTTTGAACACTTAGCTAGACAAGCAGGGAATAGGCGGATGTGGAGTGCTAGAATCAATAGGATAAAGGGACTCCAATATTATTGTTTATAGGCATGTAGCCTAAGACCATACGTACACTGTAGGTAAGAGGCCATGGCCACACACATCAGCAAATAATCAAGTTTACAATACATGATTCATAAACCACACTATCCGGGACTGCCCATTATTACACATGACATGAATATGAACTTCAAGTCTTTATCACGTAACACAAACAAATCCTGGGGTTTCCATATTTATTAGGCAATAGACTCTATAATTTGTATAAAGCATGAATAATGATGTTCCAGAACAGAACAGAAGTTCAATATACTGATTTATGATATAATTAAGGGTTAATGACCCGCCCCGAGGTTTATATGGTGTCATAACGCCTGGTCAGGTGCTATAACCATCGAATAAAACCACCGAGTGAGCGAAGCGAACGAGGTGGTTTTATGAGGTGGTTATAGCACCTGACCAGGCGTTATGACACCATATAAACCGAGGAACAGGCGGGTCATTAACGTTATTATCACATAGCCTATCCAAACTGACCCATATATTTTTAATTTTCGCCGGGTAAAACCCCTCACATAGCCTATCCAAACTGACCCATATATTCTTAATTTTCGCCGGGTAAAACCCCTCACATAGCCTATCCAAACTGACCCATATAATTAAGAGAGACAAATCCCTGTATGATACATAGATTCTTTATTTAGTACTATACATGTAAAATCAATCCAATGTACATACGATCTTTATATAATCCAATGTAAACAAGCAGTAACTTGTCTTATTGTTCTGGACACGTAGACTTTATACTAGTATCGGGCGGTATAATTGTAAATTTCTGTTCAATTTTCACAATTCCTGACGCCCGATTTTTAAACGCTTAGTTGGCTGTGGTAAGAACAATCAAGCATGTTTACATCCCCTTTCATGATTTGCTTGTAGTTTCCCGGGATAATTTTTGCTCAAGCCGGAAAATAATCCCACAGAAGCGTACACGTATCTTGCTGAGATCCTTGTAGGTAGAAACTTGTAAGAATTTTGGCGATTTTGACCGTAATTTTTTCGATGCCAACACATCGGTTTACGTGACATGGGTCATGGGGAGGGGGGCGTGTTTAGTGCGTGTCACGTTTGTTTTGAACACGGCGACATCAATTTGCCGGCAATAGTTTTAATTTTCGCCGGGTAAAACCCCTCAGAAACGTGAACATACCTTCCTGGGGTCCCCCTGGGTAGAAACTGAGGAGGAGTTCGGCGGCTTCATGGGCGATTTTTTCACTGCCAAGATTAGCTTGGGGAAATACGTTAGCCTGGAATCCAAACCTATTTTCGCTCCCGAGTCTCCTCTCCGCAAATTTGCGCCAGTTTCTCGCCCCTGAACTCCTTCCGCATGTTCCTGGGCGTCTTCCCCAGCTTCCCATGACCCGAAAACTGACTCTAAGTCGGCGTCTGACAGTTCTTTGACGAAAAACTGTGGTACTCAGCTCCGTCGAATTCGAGCGGGTTCCAATGTCGTCTGATCTGGGCCGGTTCCACTTTGACGGTGGGGGTGTGATAAATATTGTTTGTAGTCCTTCCGTTTGAATTTCACTTGAATTGAATTTGTTTTCCTTTTTTCATGTATTGTCCATGTATGCTAAGGAAATGTTTGGGAATTTTAAGTCATTAAAGATATTCTTAACAAGGTTAAGAAAAAGATTCATCAAAAAGATACCCCCTCTACAAAATGCAACGGTTGTGTTCTGACATGACGTCAATAAGTGGTGTGTTATGGCGTGATAACAGACCACTTATTGTGGGCAATGGAGGCTTCTGATTGGTCGACGCCATCTACCTATGTGATAATACTTATAATTATATACTTATAATTGTCGTAATGATTATTTGACTTTTCCTCCCATAGCTGTATATAACGGGGGGCGCCCGAACATCGCACGCGCCCTAACATCGCACGGATATTTTACTGATCTTATTTTGCATAAGTACGCCGTGTTTGTTTCCAATGACTAAGCTGATAAGGAAGGTAAATAACCCAAGTTCATGCACATAATTGTAATTTACATTCAAAACATATGTGTACATATTCATTTCTTGTTTTGTCGAAAAGTAGTATTTTGACAGTAATGATGGTAGCGCTAAGTAGAGGGTCACTGCGTAGCAAGACGGCCCGGCACCTAAATATACGACCTGTGCCAAGCAGATACATAAGTCACACAGCTATCATACACATAAGAAAAATAACTTCATAAAACACTAAACATTTGGGTCTTTTAGTGTTTGTTGAGAAGAAAACCGAGCAAAGAAAAACAACGTAAACATTGCTGTCGTCTGACGACGTTGTTTTCCCGCCATTCTTTGGGGCCGCGATGGTGGCGGAACGATTCAACGCACAGTTTTGTTACGCTCTAACATGTGATTGGTACCGTCTATGAAAAGGAAACTGAATACAGAGATGGCGAAGATATTTCCCAATAAGTAGACGGAGTATTGTTGATGTAAGCGGTGTCGTTTTTTCGTAATGATTTCGTAAGTCGGGCCGCATTCAATATGTACGTCGGGCCGCGTAGTAGCCTATTTCCCGTGGAAACATGAGCTGGGATGCGCTAGATATAGCCCTTCTCACATGACGTGAGAAGTGCACACAGTCAAAATTTTCCGGTCAAAAGAAAGCTAGAATATAGCAGACTTCAAGCCTTATTTACATTTCCCTAACTTCATCACCAACTTCCGAAGAGAGCAAAATTACCAAAGCGTAATAAGTTAGGCACACTATCTGGCGTAGCATTAAATCAGAAGGTACATTCGTGAAAACGTCTCACAGCGTCTTCCGCATGTAACGCGGAGCATGAAGGGCCCATGAACAGTATAAATATATTTCTTGTCCAAGTATGGTCTTTAGATGAATGTGTTCAAAATTCAGTCATTAAAACATGACCATTCTCTGGCAACCAGCAATGGAGCGCCGTGAGTTCCAGCGCGTAAAAAAACGTCCGATGGTTGGGCACCCCCCGTTATAGATGGCTCTCTCTGTCAATGGCATTGTCGACGGGAAAGTATTCAATTTGTTAAAATCATTTTCACCCAGTTATATCATTGAAAAAGGATACGATTTCAACTGATAATAACTTGAACTTCTGTACCTGTATGCACATGTATGTAGCCGGTATAGCCGTCATTCAGCCTAACTCATACAGTTTGTTTTTAAAGCAGATCAATCGGAAACAATGATACATTACGGGGGTACTGTTTTGCGTGGGAAGATGGTAACGGTATTGCTCTGGTAGCTGGTGACCACCAACTGCCCACCCGGTCCAACAGCGACTCCCCACGGGTCTTTTATATCAACAACGGTTCGGAAATATTCTCCTAGGTTTGTGAACATGTCTACCCGCCCATTAGCGTTATCTGCTATGATTATGTGACCCATGTTGCTCTTACAGATACCCGCGGGGCGAATCAGTTGACCTTTAAGATGTCTTATGATGACAGGAAATTTGAATAAGAATTGTCCAGCCTTATTGTACACATAAACACCAGGGCTCGACATATAGTTCGTTAGAAAAATATTTCCTTCGTTGTCTAGTGTTATGTATGAGATGACGAGTCGTCCGACTTTAACAGTCTGATAGATCGTTCCGTCTGGTCGGAAGATCGAGAGGTCATAATCTTTTACCAAGATTTTGTTGTTGAGCTTGTCCACGGCAATGCTAGGGTACGAGGACAGAGACTTTATGTTGAAGTTACTAACTGGCACACCGTCCTTACGGTACCGTACTACAAATCCGTCTTCACGGGAGAAAGATTTCGGTTTTCCCACAACCCACAGAAAACCTTCTCCGTCAATGGTCACATCGCAAGGAGCCATTCTTTGTCCGTCATCTTTACCCGGCACAATCGTTTGGAAAAGGCGGAGATAGGTCCCATCCATGTCATAGACTTGAACTCGTCCGTTTCGCTTATCACCCACAAAAATCTCACTGTCAACAGACACAGCCACTCCGCGGATTTGCCAAAATTTTCCCGGTTCTCGTCCCATTCCACCAAGAACAATTTTCACGTCATTGGCTTCTGTAAATAAAACGGTTACAGTGTCACATTACATGGAACCAATTCACGTTTCATGGTGGTCGTATAGCTGTTGCCATCATTTACTTAAGTCCTACTACTTTGGAGATACTGATCATGTCGTTATACTCCAGTTAGGATTGAACAACAAGGTCTCCATAGTTTTTTTTTTACATCATAATATGTTTTAGCAGTATATGTACCCCCTCCTTCAATAACACAGTGGAACGCTATAAATATATCGCTGTGAGGACAACACGATTGAAAAAAGAAATACGTTAAATTGTTTCGGAATTAACATTATCCTTCCTCTTCCCCACCAACTTGTGTATTGAATAAAGTTACCCTGTGAGCTGTAGGAGGTTGATGGTAGTGTGGCGCCCGATGAGTTGTAGGAGGTTGATGGCACGGTACCGGTGGCACCTTCTGAGCTGTAGGAGGTTGATGGTAGTGTGGCGCCCTGTGAGCTGTAGGGGGTTGATGGTAGCGTGGCACCCTGTGAGCTGTAGGAGGTTGATGGCATGGTGGAACAGGGTGAGCTGTAGGATATCGATGGCACGGTGGCACCTTCTGAGTTGTAGGGCGTTGGTGGAAGTGTTGTACCGTGTGAGTTGTGATAGGTTGGTGGTATTTTGGCACCCCCTGAGCTCTTGAAGGTTGCTGCATGTGAGCTGTAGGAGGTTGTAGTATGTGCTGTGTTCCTCAAAGGACCACCGGATGAATTTATCTGTGATTGAAAAGTAAATGATACATTTCAGCTTCCTAGTGTTCTTGCGGTATGATTTTCTACCAGTGGTGCTGGTCACCGTCAGTAGTCATCGCGAAGCCATCTTTCCAGAGGGCTGAGAGTTCATGATAGAAGCGTCATTGACAAAACAGTGACTTTCGTACAGTCAACTACATAATAGAAAAAGAATCTTAACATTCGTTTTACTAATTTAAAACGATTTAGCTAGCTTAACATACGTCAATCTTTAATATCTTGATACAATAAGGTGGGAATAATCGTAGGTTTTATTACAATGTATATTTTCTCATAATAAAGCCGTATTTATGCATTTGGCTGTTTTTGCATTGTGAGAGTTATCAAACCTAAAGATATATTCGAATCTGCCTGTGGCACGATTCTAGTCTTTTGCAATCTGTAGTATCTAAACAAAGACATGTGAATAACTTGTCACGTGAGATTTGATATCCAGGGCATTCCATGGCCATGACAAAATGAAATTGATGAGAATGCTATGAGCATTGCATTGAACGTTACTGACGTGATGGCCTTACAAAATGTTACTGTCAGTTGCTGTTTTTCTGTATTGTTGTGTACCTAACGTTAGCTAGACGCCTAGAGAACATTAGTGACTGACCGAATGTTCTTCCGCTTCTTCCTCAGGCGTGGAGGTGAGATACATGATGACTGTAACTACTGCCAAACACAAAGATGCTACAGCAACGGTGGTGACGACAGCCCAGAACAGCCTCTCACGGCGAGAAGACTTCTTACAGCCTCTGCATGTAGGGTCATCACTGGTGTTTTCCTCATCGACACCATCTGCAAAAAAAAGGAAGAAATATTTCATATATTATTATGATATTTACTTCAGGAAATGCATAACTACCAAATAGTCATTAAGAATGGCCCTGATAAGCACCTAGTGGTATGGTAGATAAATATATCAAATCAAAATTTCGGTCAAAGTACGTACTTTATAACATAGAGTTATAGAAATATGCTATAAGTATAAGAAGATGCGGTGCTTATCATTTTGCTTAATTGAGTAAAACACATTACAGAGTTTGCTTAATTGAGTAAAACATTACAGACTTTGATGACTATGTAATTTTATGAACATGTCATGTATATGAAAGCACATTCCATCCATGAAGAATTGGCAGAAATTGCAATGACTTAAGAACCGGATGGTCTTTAGAATCCACTGCATAACCATTGTCATTCCAATGTATAATATTGCTAGAATTGAAATAAAGATATGTACCTTTTTCTTCATCTTCTTGTAAGGCACCTGGACTCACATAGGATGGATTGTCTGCCACATTTGGGGGAAATGTGCCGTCTGCGCCTGCGTATTGCTGCCCACCATGGTTCCTTTGGCTACCCGTCTGACGTAGGTTGTCGACGTCATCTCTGTCGGTGTTGTCGTACACGTGGCTGTCGTCGTCATCTCTGTCGGTGTTGTCGTACACGTGGCTGTCGACGTCATCTCTGTCGGTGTTGTTGTACACGTGGCTGTCGTCGTCATCTCTGTCGGTGTTGTCATACACGTGGCTGTCGTCGTCATCTCTGTCGGTGTTGTTGTACACGTGGCTATCGACGTCATCTCTGTCGGTGTTGTCATACACGTGGCTGTCGTCGTCATCTCTGTCGGTGTTGTTGTACACGTGGCTATCGACGTCATCTCTGTCGGTGTTGTCGTACACGTGGCTGTCGTCGTCATCTC
Source organism: Branchiostoma lanceolatum (assembly GCA_035149815.1). Lineage (NCBI taxonomy): Eukaryota > Metazoa > Chordata > Leptocardii > Amphioxiformes > Branchiostomatidae > Branchiostoma > Branchiostoma lanceolatum. The sequence goes on along the minus strand of CM068877.1, from coordinate 9,609,473 downwards.
TGTCGGTGTTGTTGTACACGTGGCTATCGACGTCATCTCTGTCGGTGTTGTCGTACACGTGGCTGTCAGGATTGTTCATGCAATTGTCTCCAACATAGCTTTTAACTATGTCTTCTCCATCTTCTGTGTGAACTGCCCTCAGGTCAATGCCAAAAGACAGCAGAAAAAAAGACCCAACAATTTCTTGAAACTGAACATTAATGCTTTGATTAATATGATTTAAAAAATAAATCATTCACACAGATTGTGTTGCATCAGTGATAAACATTGACGGGAAAACAACCAGTATTCAAATCAAATGTGGTATCCCCCAAGGTTGAGCCTTGTGTGTCCAGTTGGTTCTTATTCTCTTTATAACACACATACTAACAAAAACATCAAAGCTGTCACGGTAGACCTAGGGGAGATTAATTAAACTGTGCCAAGTTGCAGAATTCTAGAATATCCTTTAGCACACTGAAGTAGCCACTTGGCACCCAATTCTCTTTTGGTTACAGAGTTAGGTAAACTGAGGGAGAAGGTTATATATTCTTATCCACTGAGGAATCGCTGTATGGAACACTTAGACGTCTTAACTCATTTTCAAATGTTGCTGTGCCCTATTCAAACAAGGCTTCAGAGACCTCACACCTCCATAAAATGTTTTGATCATGCAAATGACTTTCACATTTAGATAATCTATGTATGGTTATGTGCACCTCACTTACACATGTCACAATGTTGACATTCCTATTTTGCCGCTTATCTGAATACTAACACTTTCGCATTTATTATGCAAATCATGATTTATTTGCATAATTGGTACCCGTGTATGTTCTACCTGCCATAACTTACATGGCCTGGGTGCCAGACCACCGCGCTCCTGGAGCTAATCCCTCGGCTGGGGAAGCAACTCGCGCCGCCGCCACAGATAGCACACGGTCCACTAATTATCTCCAGCGCGATAGAAACCAGAGTTCGGCTGCCAAGCGCTTCCGGGTGCCAACTCTATCCCTACTACTAGGTCTTCCCCGCCCAAAAGGGCTTATCATCGCATCGCGCGAAAGGTCTGGTATCCAGGCTATAACTTACATACGTTACATGTAGAAGAGTCCTATAATGGAAAACACTTGAAATATAGCATTTCCTCTTTAATTATGCAAATCAAGTCCTATTTACTTCTCATTGTGCACATCTCTGCCTGAACTACGTGTATACCGGATATCATGGAAATCCGTCGTTCCTTCGTTCACAAAAAATGCCCCTGCAGTCCCAAAGAAAGTTGATAGAGGACCCAAAGCTACACCACTTCTTCTTTACGACAACACCTATCTGCCACCAAAAGATCAAGACCACAGCATGTCCATTGCTAAAGATACAAAAACCAACAAAAGTCTTGCTGCAGTACCAAAATCGATCGACCTTGACCTTAGTGTTTACACCGCCTACCCACATACCGAATATCATTGCTATCCATCCAGTGGTTCCTATTAGAGATATTGCGCCAGACACGCACGCATACAGACAAACAGGTCAACAACCATTACCTCTATTTTTTTCATGGAGGAAATATAACCTTCTTGGCAAAGGTTATAAGAATAGAGCAATATTACCTACCCTTATGGTCGCTCTTCATAGAAAATCAATGATAAAAGAGAATGATAAAACCTAACTTATATCAAAACATTAACGTTATATCCCTCAAACATTTATCACTCTACACTTATGGAATGAAAACACACACCGGTCGCGGCGTCGTAATCCCCACAGCTGGTCTCCTGGGCGTCTGTTTCTTGTCCATACAGATTTGGGCGTGCTTCAGAAATCTGTAGAGTCGGTTCAGAGACACTTGTCTTCCTGTCAAAGTTTTCTGCTCCGTAGAGATTAGAACTTACTTCATCATGACTCAGGTGACTTGGTTCAACGGTGTCGCTGGTCGAAGGATCAGTGGCGTCACGACTGGTAACAGAACGGTGATTATAGTCTTCCATTGCACTCACCTACTGCCCTGAGTTACCAAGCGACCGAAACAACGTTCATGAAACGGCGTCGTCACCGCAACTCAAAACGTCCAATGTCTGAACACACTGTCAATGACGAGAAGAAAAAAAGATGTGATAGAATACTCGATTAGCTCGAAAGTAACCGTTCTACCAATGTGTGCTTGCAGCGCTAGCCTACACTGTCATCCTGAAACAGCAGTAAACAGGCTAGACTTTAAAATGCAGGCAAGCACAGTTGTTTACGACTTCCCTCTACTAGACTGATCAGCCACACCTTTATTCATCCGTTTGAATTTCTTCAAGACTTATTTGTTTACTATGGACATAGCAAAAGAAGCCCTACGTCTTTTGTGATCTTATAATCATCTTCTGATCTTTAATATGATTATAGGCATGCCACATGTTGTTTTTATCGCTTTGATCTAAGAACGGGGACGTAGACATCATGATAAATCGAATATACCAGAACTTTTTACTTGTTTCATCTCATGATGGCATGGCACAACTTGTAACGGAGTATTGTGATGTGTTGATTTCGCTCTTGGATCAAATAATAACGGCATCGGCATTCGGTCGATGATAATCTCAATCTGTAGCTTGTAACTTGTTTAGATCTGAATTTCGATGAACAAGCAGGTGCTTAATATCGGCCGCACTTATATACACGATTTGTCGTACCTGCCAATACACAATTATAGAACTTTATCCGATCCATGAAAAATTATACATAACATTGTAACGGCCGTTATCTATATAATTCTACCCTCTTATACTTCGTCATCTCTCTTTCAGTGATTGTTTAATCCATATTTTTATGTGCACTGATATCACTGGTTGAAAACAATCTTATTCAATATATATATATGCCTTTTTAATAAAACATCGTCAACCAATCTGATGAACAGTCGGTACGCACATTGTGGTCGGTACGAGTGGGTTTGCGAGAAAAACAACAACTTTGAAGTCAGTATTTGATCATACAATGCATATGCTTCGTATGTAGACTAATATTTGACGGTTTTTATTGATGCCCGTGTTATTTACAACTTTTTGACCACGATTGCAGGGGTATGTATAAAAATGCTTGTATTTACTGTTATCTTTTGCGAAACTTTGCGAGTGTTTTATACGTAAAAACGTTTTTTGAAAATATTGAGAATGATTTTCATTTTGTGATGAATTGCCCGACTTGTAGTAAAGAGAGAGACTGCGCTTTTACAAACTATTACTACTAAGACAAACTTCACCCTATCTGGTACACAGCGATATTTTCTATGTCCGACTCCTATATCCACCTACATAGGTCAATTTCTCCATAAATCATTCCAAAAGCGAGACAGAATTACCCATACATGACTATATATTGCAATAAATACACTGGTTTCGATAATATTTTGTACTTAGAATTGTAGGATAGATTGGCCTCATACTATTGTTGATTTAATGGCATACATTGTAGTATTGTACCACGTACGATTGTTGAGCAATAAAGTTCATTCATTCATTCATTAGAAACTTAGAAACTACATCACCGTTTGGTCAGAAAATAGACCCCTCCCCCCACTAATGACCAGGTTGCCATGAAACACTCAAATTGATTGACAACTGTGGTGGGTTCAAGGAGGTTACGAGTTACTGGCCAGCCTCCCGACATCTGCTTGAAGAATAACAAAGGCGCCCCTGGGAGTTGTTCCCCTAAATGCGGTAGTCTTTTCATCATCATCATCAAAATGGCTGCGCCCACGGCGAAACGAAGCATGGAAGTCAAATTTGTCGGAGACGAAGACGTTCTTCAGCATGTGGTGGACAAAAGACCAACATTAAGTGAGCACGTGTTGCTGTTTTTGTCAAAGATCATACTTTTGTTACGACGATACTTTATTTTCGAGCCTGACAAGTCTTGTAGCGGTCCGACACAGTATAGTGGGGAGGGGGGCGGGATAGATGTAATATTTACGTATTTGCGCGGGTAGTTTTGAATCTGTCTTTACTGTTTTATACTAGTAATTTTGGGTGTGACATTCAGCGTGTTACGTGATGGTAGCACATACATGTTGATATGTAGAATTATTTTTTATAGCAGCCTACCCTGTGATCTAAACTTCAAAAGTATTATCGAAAATATTCTTGCCTCTTCTAAGTAATCGATCTGTCAAACATTTTGCTTTTCCCTTCTCTACTAGTTCAGAGAAGGTTAATCTTTAGGTTGTATTTTGGAAAGCATGCGTGATGTTTGAATGACATAATGGTTAAACCTGATAAAGTTGTATTTATTTTATCATTTTCCTATATCATGAATATTTATATAACTAAGATGTGTGGTAATTTATCTCTTCCAGTTGAGGCCGCTCATCCATTTACTGAACTGTTATAATACTAGTGTAACAGGGAATATCATGCAACAGTGATAGCACCACACCAACTGCTCAGCCTAGGGGGTCGCAACCTTTTAGCCTAGTGGTTAGTGCGTGTGAGATTGTGATTCGGCACCCACGGACGGCGTAGGTTCGAGTCCCGGGGCCGGCAGTTCATGTTACTCCTTTCCTTGTTTCACTAGTAAGCGCTTTCACACTTCGCGGCAAACGGAATTGGGTAACATGTAATCTAAAGGTGAAGGCCCCTGGCTTCAGTTCTTGTACAAATTTCATAAAATTTCATAAAATTTGTGTGTATGCTAAGGCACCCCAAATCTCCTTGGTTCAGTCATGTGTCTGCTGGTACATGTAGCTATAGGTTTCCTAGACACTACAAATCGCATCGCTCAGAGCTTGACATAGCCCTTTAAGTACTGTAGTACATGTATAATAGTGTAACTGTAAAAAAAAATATACATGTACTGAAGAAAGCTGACGCCAAATTAATATATAATATAGCCATTCTTGCAGTTGTACATTACGAGCTGTCCATTTTTATGCACAATTTTTTTTTGCATACAGGATCGAATTCTCAGACTGCGAAAAGCTCTTCAGCCCAGAGGAAGGCTGGGGTCCTACATCTGACCAATCAGGACCAGGATAGCTCTGATGAAGAGGAAGATGGAGAGGAAGAGTCCATTCAGCACCCAACAGGTGGGGGGATCTACATTATTACCTCAGTGAAAATTGCGGTATTGTTTTAGGTTTGTTAATGTCTTGGTGTGTGTGTGCAAGTTTGTTCCCACTGGCCTGGGTCCAAAGTTGGCCCGGCTGGCAGAAAATGGTGCACCTGGAGACTTGTAGGATTGGACTGCTTGTTTGGCATGGGTCCAAAGTTGATCCAGGTCCATTGAGGCAAGAAATGAAAATTGCATACACAGAATCTAGCGAGAAATGCACAATGAATAAAACAAATTCACAAAACAGATATTTCAACACCTAGGGAGGCATGAGATCTTTGGTGTCTTGTTTTAATTTGTCCCTTCTGTTATCACTGATATGAATAGAATTGATGGTTTACAGTAATTCATTAATCCTTCCTCCTTTAGATTGAAAACAAATTGATGAAGGAACTTCCCAGGACCACAGAGTTTTTAAGACAAATTGAAATTTAGGCCTCTAAAGAATACACTAATTATAATCAGCTGTTAGTTATTGATCCTTATAATCAATTGTTCTACAGCACTGGTTGACCAGAAAGGTGTGGCTGGCAGTGAAGTCTACTCTTTCAAGACTCCCAAACGGACGGGCCAGATGACCAGATTAGGTAATTCTGTATTATACACATTATTTTGTTCTTCAGCTCTGTCAAATGTAAGTAAAGATATCTATCTCAGCTTGTTGCATTCCTCGAAAACCGATGAAATGGCCTAGTGGGTAGAGTGTTCGCCTTGCATACAGTAGGTCGTGAGTTCGATCCCTGGCCGGGTCATACCAGAGACTCTAAAAATGGTACATACTGCTTTCTCTGCTTAGCACTCAGCATTTGGGAAAGAGTACTAGTATGGCACTAGTAGTTAAACACACACCACTACCAGTACGAGTAGACTAGCCCCCTGCTGTAGTGACTTGCACAAAGTTGTGTGGCCCAGGGCTGCCAAAACGGAGATGGACGCTGCTTTATGCACCGAACTTGAATTTTAACTTGTTGCATTCCTTATAAATATTATAGGTATATATGGCGGCCTTGAAACATGACCTTTGACATGGAACACCTGTTCCACCATACCTTCCACCTTGTTGGAGAAACATAATGAATAAATTGATTGGTAGTATTCTAGGCAGGGTAGGATGTTGATGACTGTTGTTAAAACGAATATCCTTGTCATTTCAGCTGAAGACTCTGTGAAGAATCAGACACCCAAACCAACAAGTGGTAAAACACCTGTCAGGAGATCTGCCAGAAAACCTGCAAAAAAGACAAAAGGTAACAGCACGGTTTTTACATTCCATCATATCTTCCTTTCAAGTTACACATGTCAATCCAGTCACAATAGAGTCTACCTGGTGAATTGGCACATTTGCATTGTTATAGTGGCACTGATGCGAAAATAGTAGAGTTTTTACCTTGTGTTATCCCTTGTTAACTCAAAATGTATGCAATGTACTTTTCATTTTTGCTTGCCATAGAAAGTGTCAATGTTGGCCTCTTCGAATCAAATCAAATCAAAGCAAACTTTCTTGTGATATTATTGTAATGATACTATCAAATATTTATGGCCAGGTGCAACATTTCATCAAATGAGAAATGGTCTAAAATCTACACTTAAGTACTACGTACTCTGTATATGAGACTCAATGCTACCCTACATGATAAACTTTAAGACAAGCAGTACATTTATACTATAGTGATTTCTAATGGACTGCCTGATACACAAAGGTGACTTCATCTTATCAAAGACAAAGATAGATCTTTTCTTCCACACCAGCGTTGCACAGAGCCAGTAGTTCAGATGAAAGTGAGAGTGATGAGAGTGGAGAAAGTGACAGCAGTGCGGGGGAGGAGCCAGAGCCTGTCAGGCCAAAGAAACAACAGGCACCATCCACTGGTACCAGGAGGAGGAGGGGAGGGGGGCAGGAGGAAGTCCTGGTGAGTGCACATAAATAAGAAGGGTGAAAATCCCACATTTTAACATGATGTATCTACTCTCATCTCCCGAATAAACGTACCGGTACGTTTATTTTTTCAGCCTCAAAATTCACCCAGTACGTTCTTATTTTGGATGGTATGTTTTTTTTAAATGGGGGCTTTGCTAATTAGGGATTCCCCTTAAATTGAAAGTTCCACTTGTCAATCCAACAGTCTTATCAAAGTGAAAAAGCTTTGATGTTGGCCTACTTACTCCCCACAGCCGGAGATGGTCGAGCAGTACTTCCACGCCCACGGCGGCGCCAAGGCTGGACCGACATCCGACCGGACCCTGTCCAAGCTTCAGATCCCGCGCATGGACCAGGCCAGACTGCAGTCTGCCCTGCAGCATGCCCCTGCAGCCCACATCCAGCACATGCAGCATCTGTACCAGGAGCATAGGAGCCACTTCCACAAGTGGATGCTGCAGCTAAGGTATGCATGCGATTAAGAGTCTTAGGCCCAGAGTTCTAGCCAGCGCCCGTCATTTGATGGAATTTTGTCACTCATGATGGACAAAAATTTTGCCCGACCCGTCATTTTTGACAGACAAAAATCGGTGTGTAAAGATATAGAAAGAGCTTTTCACCAAAAGAGTTTTCATCAAGGTAAGCTTAATCTACCAACCAGCAAAATTTGCTCCTCAAAATGCAGGAAATATCGTTTCAGAGGGTTAAGATTTCAAAAGTTTCGAACCCCCCTAGGATTGTCTGCGGCAAAATGCATCGCGCCGACGGCGCTGGACGGGATGTTCCGTCAAACAAAATTGACGGGTAAAAATCTCAGGCTGGCTTAGACACCATATTTGGTAAGTAAAGGTAGTCCCATAGCCTTTTTGAGGCTGTATGGGGATTGGATTGTTATACACTGTCTAGGACGCAGTATTGGAAGGCGGATCACATCCCTCTCCTTCCACAGCCTTTTACCTCCCCAACCAAAGTAAGGTACCCATTTTTACACCTGGGTGGAGTGAGGAATGTTAAGTTCCTTTCCCAAGGAATCAAACCAGTAACTTAGCCTAGCCACTTGGCCATTTGACACCATAAGACACCAATTTTGATTTTCTGGCTAATCACATAAGAAAACAGCTACGAACATGAACTAGAAAAAAACAAATACAACTCTGTTCTCTATAAACAAAATCATGGAACTGGTTCAAATATTTAAAGCTTTATCATACTGTAAATCACTTTTATAGCAGCAAGAAAATATAGCGGCTGAGGGGAAATGGAGTAGGTCACGGCACTTAATTTTAACGGTTGGAACAAACATTACTGTCTCTAAATGTCTAATATAAGTGATGAAATTTTAGCGATGTTACAGTTAACAAATCAAAAATTACAGTATCACTTTTTAAATATATGTGGACCCTGATGATATTGATGTCTAATGATTCAACTTTATGTACCTACACAGTAATGGCTTCAACTTGCTGCTGTACGGACTTGGGTCCAAGAGAGTGCTGATTGACCAGTTCAGATCTACCGCACTCAGGGATACAGTGCAGATGGTGGTGAATGGGTACTTCCCAAGTATAACTGTTAAACATGTGAGTACACAATTACATGACTTGTGGTACAGTTAAGAAGTAGCAAATTCTTCTAAAAACACCTTTATCAACAATGTGGTTTAGAAAAAGAAAAAAAAAACTGAAAGCACTGTGAAAAGTTGTTGCACTCTGTGAAGGGCTATACTGTTATGATGATTATTTGTTACTCGTTACAATGATGTGAACTTGTTTGTTTTCCACAGATTTTGAATTCCATAACAGAAGAAGTACTTGAGCACACTGGGAGCTTTAGAAGTGTTCAGGACCAGCTGACCTTTATCAAGGACGCGTTTGAAGAAACTGGAGGTAGGGTTCAGGCCTGGAAATTCAAAAGAAAGGCCACACCAGTTTGATTTCTTTTAAGTTCTGTTAATGTACATGCAGTGTACATTTGTATCTGCTCATCTACCATATTATAAAGTGTAGGGCTACATACCAAAACATATAAGGCCTGGTATACATTGTAGGTAACGGAACTGAGGTGTACTGGTTCAGATCCGGATCTGTACCTGAACAAAATAACACATGGTCTTCAATGATGACTGAGAAATATGAATATCAAACAGTTAACAGTCTGAGAGTGTTTATTTAGACGCCAGGTATTTTATGCAGAAGCTTTTGAGAGGAATCCAAATCAAAGGGGGAAATCAAATTCCTGCTGATTTCAACCCTAGCTTGTACATGTTTTCTCCTTTTTCCAGTGCTAAATCTTCACCTTTTGTAGGAATTACACATTTTTAGTAAGAAAATTAGTGTATTCTTGTGTGCAACTGCAAGTCTATTCAGGTACAATTCCAGGTCATTGATGTTCTGTTATTTTGAACCTGTACCTAAATGCTACACCCAGTATGGGTATGCAACCCTTAAGTTAGGGGTACCGCAGGATTCGAAACTTCCCTAGCGAGGAAGTGAAATCGCTAAAATGCATCAACTTTGAAGCGTTCAAACATGCTTTTTCAAAATTAATATGCTTTTAATTTTGGTATCAGTAGTTGGAGAAAGGTCTGAACTTACTTTCTGCGAAAGATTTATCAAAATACATCCAATAATAAGCAAGCAATATCCCATCGGGTGACGCGGGTTTTCGCGGCGGCGGCACATGTCCCCGAATCCGGCCCAGAAGTTTCAAGTGGCCCGCTGTTGGAAAATAGGGATTTCGGGGGTCCCATGAAACCGCACAAGAAAAAGCTAGCCACCAATTTAAGTACAGTGACTTAATTCAGTATAATTATAACATTAATTTTTATCCCTGCACAGAGGAGTTATTCCTGTTCATCCACAATATTGACGGCCCCATGCTGCGGTCGGAGAAGGTACAGGCCGTACTGTGTCAGCTGGCTCAAGTGGGCGGGGTCCGTATCATAGCAACCATCGACCACATCAATGCACCATTAAGTAAGTAGTACGCAAAGTGCAATGCAAATAGCTTATGAGAGGTATGGATGGGGCATATTTGCATAATAAAGGAGTAATTTCATATTTCCTACTCTCAATATCTCCATTTTTTTCATAGATCTTCCCTCGTAAAGAAATATGTGTCATGCAGTTGTATGGCCCATATGATATTAAGGACTTTGTATGTGAAAACCACAATGAACACCTTTCTCACCTTTCCAATAGGTTATAGCCTGTAATTTATTTTTACAATAAAAATAGATCGTGCAAAAAGATAGCATATGTTGTGTCTAGACAATGTTTTAAATGTTACAGCATTTTCTAATGCCAATAGACCCCTTTCCAAATACCGCGGCCATTTTGAATCTAGCGCGAGAGCGCGTGGTTCGAGCTCGGGAAAGCGCGGGAAAAGTACACACCCGGTAAGTCCAAGCCAGCGGTAATGGCGTCCTCAATAGAAAGCAGCGTTGAGTCATCTTCGGCGGCGAGATGTTCTCCTCCTCGGTGAAATCCATCGATATATTTGCATGGCACAAGTAGATGATATTGTTGTGGACACTTGGACTCGATATCGGCCAGTAAAATTGTGAATTTCTGCTACTTTTCCACAGTTCCAACCGGGATGTTGAACGCGCGCTACAGTGATAGAATGCTAATATGTTTACACCGCGTGCTTGTAGTTTCCCTAGTAATGTTAGCTTAAGTCGAGAAAAATCCCACAAAACATACACTTTTCGGGCTGGGATCCTTATAGCTACGTTTAGGTATGAATATAACTCTTGAGCCTTTTGGCTGTCGTGACAATGCCAACATCATCTTGAAATTGCGTTAGTTGCGGTATTTGGAAAGGGGTCTATTCCTGCGAAAATCACCAACTGTATGGCTTTTTCACCAAATGTTGACTTTCTGTATTTGTTCAGTATGGGACCAGAACAAGGCGAGTCGGTTCAACTGGCTGTGGTTCGACGTGACCTCATACGAACCCTACGTGGAGGAGACGTCCTATGAGAACTCTCTCATGGTGCAACAGTCGGGCGTCCTCGCACTCAGCTCTCTCGTACATGTACTCAGGAGTCTCACACCTAACGCAAGGTGAAATACTCTTTGACTTTATTTACAACTCTGTTTCATTCTTCCTTTGTTAATGGAAGGGAAATATCCAGCATAATTTTGAAAATGTTGCTTATCTAGTTGGATCCACAATTAGCTTGACATTTCTGTGGGCTATTCTTCCTGTGGTTCTTTACATGTAATACTTTAATACAAAATCACATAACACTGTCATAACAAACAGGGTATCCACATACATGTATGTTCTGTTGTGGGTTTTTTTTGGGAAGACAAGAATTTTAAAAAAGGCTTAGAGTCTTTAGCTGAGTGAGCAGATTAGCAATTTGTATTGAAAATGATATTATATGTTTACATTTGTCCTCAGTGCTCTGCTTTCTGAGATAAATGTTATTAGAAATGATACTGACACTCAGCTTTGTCCTCTATATTGCAGCCTAATAGCAGTAACAATGGTCATTCGATTAAAGCTTTTAAAAATACCATATTGGCTAAGATTATCTCAAAATGCAGGATATTTGTTTTCTCACAACTACAATTTTTGATAGCTAATATTACTTACACGAACCCTCAACATTCCCCAGGGCTTTAATCACATGTTCAGCTTGTAATGACATTACTGACTCTTGTATATGACTTTTCTCTTTGTTCCAGAGGAGTTTTTCACCTGTTGGCTCAGTACCAGCTGGAACATAAAGATGACTCCAGTTACATAGGTTTGTACTGAGTATTGTTTACCTCACTGAGATACATGTACATACACAGCAGAAAAGGGCAGCAATTTCTCCCGTATAAAAAGTGTTCAAGATCTAAGAGAGGCTTAAAATAATGATAATAAATGGTTTATTGGTCCGAAATTGTCCATGCAATGGCAGCCAATGCTGAATTGCTGCAGGGTTTACAATCACATAATACACAATAATACACACGATGCAAATTTGCTCCACACTTGCACTTTATGTAACTGTCGCAAGGGTCTGGCGGCTGCCATTCAGCGCCAGCAGGTGACCTCAGTACGACCTTCCCCAACCAAAGTCAGGTAGGGAGGCTTAAGGGATGCCTTAAAAGATGGTGTTCTTTGCTAGCTTTTGCTTAAAATACTAGATACTCTGGATATATTTCAATGTGAAATGTTATGTAATTGTCAAGAACAATGACCTCAGGTGAAAATGAGTACCTAGCTTCAGTTGGAGACATCCTCTCGGATGGGACATAAAGTCGTAGGTCTACTGAGGAGAGCCACACCTCGAGCACTTTAAAGAATGCATGACACTTGTATTTATCGACAAGAGTAGGGGTCCTTCCCAGTGTGAGTGGATCAAACCTTACAATCCTGTCTTAAGCAGCTTGTACCTTAACTGTACAAAACTGGTGTGTTAAGGCTAAAGGTATATTACTGGTTATGTGAAACAAACAAAGAAGTTGTGTACATGTATATGCATGATCCTATCCATGGTACTGAAAACATGGCTCATGATACAATGCAGTGGTTTGAATACAATATTTGGAATATGGCAATGTTCAAATACCATTTGAACTGGTTTCCTTAATCATTAGATTCTGGATGTATTCTGTAGGTATGTCCTTCCATGACCTGTACCAACGTTGTCGAGAGAAGTTCCTCGTGCACTCCCACCTGACACTGCGAGCTCAGCTGACAGAGTTTAAGGACCACAAGCTCATAAGGACCAAAAAGGTATTAAACATTGATGATTTGTGGTTATTACATGTACCTCCATGAATATAATAATAATAATGGTTTTTGTTGGTCAGAAATTTCCCACAATGGCAGTCTTTCTAGCGCTGAATTGATGCAGGGTATTACAGGTTTCACACAATACACAACATATATAATATCTTATCCACACTTGCACTTTGTGGTCTGGGTGGCTGCAATTCGGCGCCACCAGGTGACCTCAATACGACTTTCCCCAACCGAAGTTACTCCCATTTACACCTAGGTGGAGTGAGGAAAGTCGTGTTAAGTGCCTTTCCCAAGGGCACAAGATCGGTGACATGACAGGATTTGAACTCGGGACCTATTGGTTCTGAGTCGAATGCTCTGCCGTTGCGCCACACGACCCAACGAATAATGGAGGTATAGTTTTCGGTGTTTCTGCGTGTTGATTTTGTAGTCTGCATAAATCAAGAACCACTACATGGATTACAATGATATTTGGTATGTGGGTAGGTTTTTGTTAGACGAAAGTCAAGGTTGATTGTGGTCCACATGGTATATGACCTTGTTATGATAATTGTTTATCTCTCATCATTTTGTGTGCATGTGCACATTTTTATTGGATGGTATCCCTGTGCACACACTCTGGCTGCACAATCTTTCAATATGATATTATGAGACAGTATAATTCACTACTGTGTAATATTGATGTTATTAACGAGAACATTATTGTTTCTAATTGTCCTCAGGGTTCGGATGGAGTGGAGAACTTATTAATTCCCCTTGACGGAGCCATGTTAGCTGAATATATGGAGAATCCTATGTCATAGTCAAGAAAGGAATGGAAAAATTAATACACTGTTGATAGAATTTATTTTCTAGAAATACATGAAATTAATAATACTTAGAGCATGTTGCTGTAAAATATGAAATGCAGTACAACTAACAGCAAAACGATATATTTATATGTACATTTGTATTCCATGAAATGTTTGCATTATTTTTGTTACGTTACAATATCAAGTGAGGTTATGAAAGAACATTAAATTTTGTTGACTGAAGAAGCAAACCTAATAGTGTAGGCTCCATTTTTTCTCTAGCCCTTTAAATTAACTTAACAATATACAATAGAAGAGATTTGATGTATATTCGTTGCAGCATTTACATCGTACAACCCTAAATACACTGCAACACCAACCTCTACCCATTTACAGCATGATGATAAATAATCTAATATTCAAACTCCCATCTCTTGATCATCTACTAGAATACCATAGAGCATTTCCTGCACAGCTTTTCTTGGACCTTCCTCCATTTCTTGAGATAACCTCTTGAATGTCTCCCTGGCCAGCTGTTGTTGTTCTGGTTGTTCATACGCCATCAGTTCCCCATAGAGGTATACACCCATTGCTTGGTCCTCACACAGGAACTGTTGTAGGTCTTTGTACCCAGGGCTGTAGCTAGAAACAACAAATAGAAAATAATAATCAAAGTTGTTAAGTTCTTCTTAGCTTCAGGAAGAAAAAGTTCTGTATTTATCCTGATAGGAAGTAGGAGGAAAAATAATGAAGTCAACACTTGAGTATTATTAAAAGCCTTACATGACATAGAGAATATGATTTGTGAGCGTTCTGTTTCATACATTCTCATTATGATATCATATATGAGGTAAACTAATCGATAGCTGTCCAGCTTTTGTAAACCACCGTAAGTTGCAATCCATGAGGGGGTCCTAAAACATCTCCCCAAATCCCTAAAATATCTCCCCAAATCCTTGAACGATGAAAGTTTCAGATCACCATGTAAAAAAGAACTTACCCATGTTTGATAACCAGTTCACACCATCGATGCCGGACATCTGCGTTACACCTTGACAAACTGTAGCGTTCCTCCAACTGCTGTAGTGTTGCACCTGCCACGGAGTTCATCTCAAGCAGTTCTTCCAGGAGGAGTACAAGCTGATCTTGTAAGAGCCCTTTCCCAGGTTCCTCAGCTCTTGAATCATGTGCACTTACTCCCTCTTCATTTATGAGTGAGGTTACAGGCAGGTCAGTTCTATGCAGTACATCTGATTGGCTATTAGACAACTGTTCAGAACACTCAAAGTTACTTGATTTATTTGGTATATCATCTCCTATTGCCTGACACTTATTTTTGGGTGGAGAAAAGTCAGGATCTGTCAAACACTTACTGACATCATAACTTCTCTTGCCATCATGGACTACTGCATTTTTGCCATCCATGCTTTCTTCTTTGTCACAAACCCCATCTAAAGTCTGACTCTGTTTTTGTCTTTCCTTTCTTCTCACATGTACAGCATTGCCTGTTGGGTTTCTACTTCTTTTTGTCATCTTTCTTGCTTCTCTTTCACTCTGTCTGTTTTGCCTGTCCACATCTTTCCAGTGCTTTAGTGTTTCCTTAACTTGTTGGACAAGTTTATTGCTAGCGTTGACAGGGTTCTTCTGCAGTTGTTTCGGTAGTCCAGGACAGTCCAGCCACTCTTGGTAGATTCTCTCCACTGTCAGACTCTGAGAGCTAAGACTTGGGAAGGTCTTAAAGACAAGGTTGAAGAAATCCTGGGAGAATATGAGGTTCATTCCATGCCTGGGGAACTCTTGAACAAAACTCTTCAGCAGAGAATGGAATTTTTCAGCCCCAACTTTCTTGGCAAAATACCTGTGAGAAGTGAATAAAAAAAGAGTCTAGTACTGAATGTAATGTTAAGTAAATTCATATCATGAATCAATAATTTCTTCTAACATTAGACAACTGAGAACATCCTAAATTATTATACATGTACAATAATCAAATTTTGGATCCTTGTTAATATTGTGTTCCTAGTTGTACCTCAAACCATGGTGAGAGGGGGAAAAACAGACGATAAACCGGAGTGTGAGTGAGTGATTCGTACTATAAATAAAATTAATGTACATGTATATTGATCAATAGGAGAAAATTGATGACCCAACCCCTAGTTGTGAACAAAAACTCTTAAAACGTCTTAGATTGTACAGGCCGTGCTGCTTTTATAAATTGACTATTGTAGATACTGTATCCTAAAGATAACACTTTTTAATACCTGCATACGCATTTACAATCAATGTTGAAAACTAAATGATGACAGAAAATAATTGTTCTGATGAATAGTACCAACCTACCTGAGGAGAAAGTATCCCTTGAGGTAGTGTACTTGTGTGAAGAGTTTGTCTGTGTTGAGTGCGTTGGTGACGTACACAGTCCCCTCCCCCTGGTGGAACCCCTGTCCCGATGCACTGGGCCGTAATGTTTGTAGTTCCTCCTGTTGTACACATGGTAAAATTATACTAACACTTCATCATCATGTCGAGCGGCTTGCCCGGACTAAGGCTACTCTGTCCGTCCAGATGACTAGGTCTCCAGCCCTCACCCCTACGTCCCCAGCAAGTTACACTTCAAAATAACATTAAAATATACATATAGAATACAACACGGGCTATTCCGTATTGCCCGAAGGCCGGAGGGCGATGCGACCTGCGGGAGGGCCAGAACCGAGGGTGATGCAGAATACACCATGTTGTATTTTGTTTATGTCATACCCACCCGAAAAAACACACATTTACAATGCGAAATGCACCTGAAGTTGAGAGAGTGTTTTGTCCTCGAACAAAGAAATTGTAACAACATCGATTCCAACCTCCGAATCCGGTATTCAAATTTTTTTGAATAAAAATGCGCAACTGGCGCACTCGAAATACATTCTAAATATTCTATGGAAGCCCGTGTGATACAACTTAGAACCCCGTGTGATACGGAGGATTATCACTTGGTCAGGAACATCCATATCGAATGTTTTCGCGGCCCAGGTATGACATAAATGTATGTATCATCTGATTCGATACAAATAATATGGGCTGTTTTTGTCTGTAGGAAATGTAAAATGTTAAATTTAACAATACACAGGACCAACCAAGTCACAAATCCAAATCTATTATAGCTGATGAATATCTTCGTCCTCCTACAGATAAGGTTCTTGCCCTACTACTAATCAATAGGTGACATATGATACATATCACAAATTCATTCTTTATCTTATAGTTGTAAGAATTGATTTACAACGTACATTGCCAACAACACATCCAACCCTTAGTTATTTTATCTAGAGCACCAACCCTTATACATGTACATGTAGTACCTCTGTGTTTTCCAGTTCAGCTGACAGTAACCGGTATCGGATGCTGGCACGAAGGTCGGAGTACTCTTGACTCTCTCTCTCTGTCCACTACACAAACAGGGAGATATACAATAAGACAGACTAAAGTAACTTTTTTTGCAAGCTGTGTAAAAGTAGAAATTATTAGAAATTCAGTAATGGGACTTTCCAGTCATTTTCTGTGATTTTGAACATTGGCCTTTCCTTTGTGCTGAAATACCTTCAGATGATTCACCCTACATTTGCCCACACATTTATGACTCAGACTCTCCAGTTATTTTCTGTTATTTTGCCCCTTGGCCTTTCCTTAGTGCTGAAGTACCTTCATATGATTCACCCTACATTTGTCCACACATGTATGACTCAGACTCTCCAGTTTTTTACTCTGATTTTGCCCATTGGCCTTTCCTTGGTGCTGAAGTACCTTCATATGATTCACCCTACATTTGTCCACACATGTATGACTCAGACTCTCCAGTTATTTACTGTGATTTTGCCCATTTGTCTTTCCTTGGTGCTGAAGTACCTTCAGATGATTCACCCTACATTTGTCCACACATGTATGACTCAAACTCTCCAGTTATTTACTCTGATTTTGCCCATTGGTCTTTCCTTGGTGCTGAAGTACCTTCATATGATTCACCCTACATTTGTCCACACATGTTTGACTCAAACTCTCCAGTTATTTACTGTGACTTTACCCATTGGTCTTTCCTTAGTGCTGAAACACCTTCAGATGATTCACCATATGTTTGTCAACACTCAAACAATTTACAAACTCCAAAGTATTGTTTTCACTTCTATTCTGATGTTCAAATTTCACATTTGGTCCCTGTGAATATATAAGAAGTTTTATTGCAAATTCATGCCCGTGGGCTAATTGAAAATACATGGTAAAAACATAGAGAAAAACATACATGCGTCATACGTCAGTTAACTGTGTCTGACTTTGTTGTAACAATAGGCTACTGGTACTAAATATAATTGTTGGCTATATCTAAACTAGTTGGGTTTGACTTCTTTTTTGGAAGCAGTGGAAGACGAAAAGTCCCATTTTATCTAGTATTTGTGGGTTCTGTGATTTCAAGAGAAAGGAAGCTTTTTGTTCATCCGTGAATGTGTAAAAGTAGGGGTATTTCGTGGTAACTTGTTTAAATAATTCGGTTCTTTCGTCACTGTTAAATAGACACTTGGAAATAAAATGTGTTTCGTCTTCCATATTAATGAATTTACAGTATCCAAATGGTGATTACAAACATCACCAGTTAAGCACCATAAAATAGCAGGCTACTTTTGCAGCGTACAGTTATACTTACCCCCATAGCCTTTGCATGGATACAGTCCTCCAGGTATGTTGCAAAACCCTCGCTGATCCATTCTTCAGTCCAGTCCCGCGAGCCAATCAGCAGGCCGAACCAGGAGTGGGCAATCTCGTGCGCCAGACGCAGGCACATGCTGCCGTCTCCCGCTAGCAGGGACTGCGACACCATCATCAGATGGGGACTGAAAAAAAAGGAAATTTGAATGGCAAGTTTAAGTTCTTGCGTGGATAAAACTTAAGTCATGACAGGGATTTAGTAGAACCATGATGGTACAAGTCTTCAATTCAATTCTTCAATTCTTTATTCAAAATATCATATCACAACTTACAGACAAAATAACATGCCTGAATGGCAATGACATTTACATGGCCTCTGTTGGTCAGACACTATATATACAATAAAATAGAAAACACCTATATACAAAATACAATATATCAAATATATCAATATATACATCCGGAATCAAGTATCTGGAATCATATGCAATCAAAAAGCTAGACCTGAACAGAGGTATTGCTTACACATACTAGTACACACTAAAAGAAAATCTTTAACTAAAATGTTAGAAACAAGATAAATTAAAAGGCACTATCATGAATAAAGGGGAAAAAGATTCTTCAAAGACAACTACGAAAACAAAAGATTAGTGCCCAAAATTGGTGCGCATCATCAAGACCTAAATAAGTACCGACATGCCAAATTTAAAAAAAATCCATCAAAAGGATCTTGAGTTATAGGTTAGAACATACAGCTGACACGGATAAAAACAATACCCCTATTGCATTGGAAGTCACTTACCTCCTTCGCAGAGCTAACAACTGTTCACACAAAAAGCTCACCTGGCCAACCCCAGACTTGCAAAGCATCTTGGGACCATCAGTACATCCAGTCTGGGGAGAGGGTGAGGTCCCAGCACGTCGTAGGCAGCAGACAGATACTTCTCTATCAACGGGAGGAACTCTCTTCCTGCCTGCTGTACATGTATGGCGGGCGCAAACACTCTGTGGGGAATAACGCTGACATGGTCAAGTTTACAACATGAACTTTGCTGGTGACTGTATTCTTCCTGCTCAAAGACTTGTTCAGGGATTTGACTTGCATGGTCTTTGCCAGAACATACAGTATGGTCAACATATTGTTCTGATGATTCTGTAGTCACTTGCATGGAAGGCAAAGTTGGTGGGTTGATATATCTATCTACATGCTGTGTACCGGTAGTGTCATCTGCATCAAACTGTCTTTGTGGGACAACCTTGCAACAGTTCAGGACAACCTTGTCAGGTTGAGGATGAGACACTATTTCTTGTGCATTTTCTGACTGAATGGAAGGTTGCAGATGATTCTGTTCTTGTGTTGTACTCTCCTCTGATGAAGCCTGGAGCCAGTAGCCGACAGCAAGAGCCAGGGTGGAACACGGCATCGGCATGGTGACAAAGAAATAGTGGTGGTCCCTTGAAGCTATGTCTGAACAAACTTGACCTTCTGTGTCAGCTTGTTGCTTAGCAACATCACATTGCTTAGCAACCGATGCCACACCTTTCTGCATTTGCTCACTGAAAGATGTCAATTCATTTGCAGCAGGCAGATCAGTGGAAACAAATTCTGTTTGCTTGACAACTGGTATTCCTGTATCCGGTTGCTTGGTGACAGCATCTGGTTGCCAAGCAACAGCTTCTGGTTGCCACCGCGCCCCAGGCTCCTCCCCACTCATGAGGACTGTGGCGCCATGCGGGGCGTGGATGACGGCCTGCCAGGTTGCCATGGTGAGGAAGTCGTGACACGGGAACAGGGAGCGGTTGTTGATACACGAACCTTGGGTGAAAACACAAGGCCTGTCAAGAAAAAAACATTCCAAAATTTATTGTTTTCTAGAAGAAACACATGTGCACCTTGCATTGTACTTTCTCACATTAAATAATTATACTTTCATTGCTTACCATTTTCATTAATGAAGAATTCAAAATAAAAATAACCTTCATACCTAACTAAATTATTTAATAACTTACTGTGGATTGAAGATTTACGACAGGGCATAGGAGTACAAAAAATGTACTAGGTACTTATGATTAACAATTTGAAAGTGTTCTTAAAGATAGACTGACATTGTAACTGACTTCTTAGATGGTGCAACAACATCACCTCCCCTATGCAACAACCTAACCATAATATTTCTATCCATTCTAACACCAAACTCACACAAGAAGCTCAACCTACCTCCCATCCTGGTCTGTAACCCATGTGAGGGACCCTCCCTCGGAGGTGGTTCTGTACTTGATGCGCACCACCCTGGGGAAGCTCTGCCTGTCCCTGACCCCCTCCCTCCAGATACGCACACACCAGGGGTCCACTCGGTGGTGCAGTGGTCTTCCCGACGGACAGTTGTGGATTCCCATGAAAGTAGTCAACACCTCTTTGGCCTCTTTCTTGCTGGCAGTAGGACTGAGTTCAGGAACACACCAATCTCCTCTGGAATCCTCTTGAAAGGTTTCAAAATCTTTATTAGCTTGTTCATCCCTTGCCACTTCGTGACAATTGCTGCCCGATTCAAATTTTGAAGTCCGTTGCAAAACAAATTCTGAATCATAATCATGATCATTGTGGAAGTCCTCTGTAGCAATTGTGTTTTCTCCAGGTGTAGCAGTCAATGTGGTT
This sequence comes from Branchiostoma lanceolatum, assembly GCA_035149815.1. Classification (NCBI taxonomy): domain Eukaryota; kingdom Metazoa; phylum Chordata; class Leptocardii; order Amphioxiformes; family Branchiostomatidae; genus Branchiostoma; species Branchiostoma lanceolatum. Next base: position 9,588,595 of record CM068877.1, on the reverse strand, counting down.
GTTCTGCAATTTCCGGCACTACTCTGTGCACTGTTGTAGCAGTAGGTATGGTCAGCATGTATTTCTGCCTTCTCTAAACTCTCATCATTATGTAAGGTTGCTTTACTCTCTTGTACCGAATTTTGTTTCGAGTCTGTCATAAGTCTTGAAAATATTTCAAAAGTGTCCTGTCTACGATTGTTGGAATTGTAGCCTTCTTTCAGTTCCAAAACATCATCTTTATACTTAGCCGCTGAGTAGCTTTTGTTTGACAACTTTGAAATAGTATTCCTTTCAATTCTCCCAGTTTTCTTTTTCATCTCATTTTGAGTCATGCAGACCTCTTCAACCTGCAAAATGTCAATATCACAGCAGTCAAGAATCAACTGAAAATCACGGTGAGTTTCGCTATCTGCTTGACAGCTGCAATCCTTACCTGCTCTATATCTAGGATCAAGATTATTATATGTTCCAGATGCAACATCATTACCATCTCTTTCAGAATCATTAGTAGCATAGCTACATTTTTCAAGGTTTGAACTTGGATGGTCAACAGAACTAGTACCAACTTCTTCTGTCCTTGCATCATCAGGTTTTGTGTCTAAAACTTTCTTGCTTTTTGTGCTGGTGTCTGTCTCTGGGTTAGAGCTGGAGGTGAAAAAACTGTTACCATCAGATACAGGACTGTTTCTTTCAGGAGCTCTAGAATCATTGTTGTTGCTTTCTCGATGGCTTCGCTTCTTTTTCTGTTCTTGTGAACTTGAACCTTCATCTTTCCTGATGACAAAATCTGTCCCACATATCTGTTTATAGGAAGGTTTGAGAAATAGTGTGATGATCCCATTGATGACCTTTTGATCCATGTCAACATCAAGGTCAAGTATGAAGTGGTGGGCCGTGACCTCATGGCTGTTGCCCATCAGGGGAAGGTCGTTACCAAGCTCTCGCATCCTTCTTCACGATCTGGACTTCTGTTAAGAAGAAGGGAATAAGACTTTAAACACAAGTCATGCTGGATAGCATTTCTTCATCAACCATGATTTTAAGTAGCATTCTTCTTTAGCTGTCTAACTCAATTTCTTTTCTATTACAAGTATGAAATTTGTTTACGTTGGAAGAAAACATGTTCAAATTTTAGACATTTGGTTCAATGTGTTATTCAATGTAAGAAATTTTAAACTCCTGCTGAGAAAAATGGCTTAAAAGTGCATTTAAAGGGGGAAATTTCAAAATGAATTCATCTTGATTTAGTGGATGTTTCGGCTCCTCTATCAATGACCTAATAAAAATGTCTTGAAGTTCTTAATTTCTTGTCCATCAAGGGGAAACAGAATGGTTGAAATGTTCCTCAATTTATTTCGAGCCAAACCATCAGACAGAGATGCCTGGCGAGCTGCCATCAAGCCACCACATACAATGTACTCGTGCAAGTAGGTCTAACCGTCGCAATACGGCGAGCAACAGAGTCTGACATTTAACTGGAGAGTGAGTGAGTGAGTGAGTGAGTGAGTGAGTGAGTGAGTGAGTGAGTGAGTGAGTGAGTGAGTGAGTGAGTGAGTGAGTGAGTGACTGAGTGAGTGAGTGTCCCAAGCAGCGAAATTCTGGATTAATACTGCAAGAGAGCCATGCTTTCTATTTCCATTTTCCTTCTCATCCCTGCTCAAATTTACCAAGCTTACAGTAAGTGTCCCCCTGATTATGATTGGCATGTAAACATATACCCTACTTATTTACACTCCACGTTTCCTCCGCATTATTGGTTTGATGGGTTAACCATATTGCGTGAGCCCATCAAACCATTGAGATAATTACATCCATGCGTACACACTGTAACCAAACACTACATACTTAAAGCTTTGCTGACATGTCTCACATACTAGCGTCTCATGCTGCGTGCTGGAACTATTTTGAGGCCTATCGGGAGGGGGGCACAACCCATCCATGTGTGATCCTGGGATATCATCTCAGATGACTGTTTAATATGTTTCCAGGCAACTGTACTGACTGTTACAGGTCTGGATCAGGTACAGTACATCATTTCAAGTTCACAGGCACATCATGATCAAGTTCACGGGCGCATCAAATTCACAGTTGAAAGAAAAGGTGCCTGGACTAATGTTCAGTGTTTCAAGTTCCTGGTTGAGAGAAACGTAATGCAAGACAGTTCATGGTATGAAATCAAAAAATGAGACCACCACAAATATTTCATGATTTACAATTACAGTAAAACAAAAACACTATCCATCTTTAATACTGAACAATAACATTTCAATTCAATCCTGATCATTTCTTTACCCATACTTCACATATATTTAGTGATTGGATGTAAGATGATATAGCCTGTTATTATACTCTGGTTCTTTTGTTATTGAGTCCCAGGGCTCGAAATAGTGGGTGCATGTGCACCTGTGGGCAACCAAAATTGGAGCTGTGCACCTGATTTTTTGTGACTGTGGGTACACTGGTGCACCTATATATTTTTGTACTTTATAGGGTAAAGGTTCTCTTGTAAACTAGTATAATACTGAATATCCTTGAAATGTAAGTACATGTATCAGAAAAGGCAATACAGTGTATAACCATTTGTTGTACTTATCAATGTATTGCTTGGTTGACATTTAAGGTTAGCTGGATAGAATTACAGATTGAAGTTCTTAAGAGTGGCAGTAGCGTTAAACTTTTGTTTTGCTAACATTCAACTTTATTTTATGTGGTGCACCAAAAATTCTTTCTGTGCACCTAATTTTTTTTGGTTGGGTGCACCAGTGCAACTACTTCCAAAAAAAGACTTTTTAGTCCTGTTGACTGTTGATAGCACATATTGTCCATATTCACAAACAGTCAGTTTAGTAATCAATGAAGTAGCAAATCAATATTAATCTGGTGTGACATACATAAATGGGAATCTCACTGGGCCACGCCTGGCCTGGCCTGTTTACGAACTTTTCGACAATTTTCCTTTGCGGTCACACTAACATGCGACGCAAGGGTAAAATTCGAGACCTGTACAAACAAAATGGCCGTGCCCGGAATATCACATCCTCAGTTTCAGCCACAAGTTAGAAACAAAAACTTTATTTGAAATTGCAGTGTTGCCACTGAATTCATCATCATCATGGGTACTCCCAGATAACCCTGCGAGGGGCAAAATAGGGGGCGGGGGGGGAGGGGCAATTCGGCGCCAAATGGCAACAAATTGCGGCAGTTGGCAAATGTCTTTTGCAAACAGGTGCGGCCCTGGGACTGAGATACCCACTTTACTGTACAGTATGATAAAACACTTTTCTCTCTGCATAGAGGTTATAATTAGTATTTATCATTATTGGGAGAGACATATTGCTCATAAATTGCGATGACGTTATGATGTCTGCTGGGTCTCTTCATGATTGCTTCTGACAGTCACATGTCAGTTTAATTGTACCTTTCTTTATTTATTCATCAATTTTAGGGTGTTCCATTCAGTTAACTGAGCAAGCAACCTTATGGGATGAAAACACACAATGACATAAAACATGCATGCAAAATATATCAAACACTCTTCTATCAGCTCGAAAGGCCTTGACACAAACCATATCGTTGTTCAAGGTTTTTCCACACAATTTGCAAGTGCAGCCATATTCAAATCAGATTGAATCTTAATTTTACACATGGGAATCATAATTCTTGTCTTGCAACCATTGTATCCTTTGTCCATATCAAAAGATTGCGTGTACATGTGCAGGATATGCTTTGTTCTCAATTTTTCATCAGTAAACATACTTTTGTTTATTATTCACAATATCTGTGATGAAAAATACAAGTTGCTTTCAAGCACTACCCATCATTATCTAAAGTGCCTTACTTATTGACTATCGAGTGTAAAATTACATACGATAATTAACTCATACAAAAATACCAGAGCCCGAACCAGTGAAACAGGGTATTCAAGGCATGCCCCTTAAGGCTTGTTGTTTATGCAGATTCTGTTGTTATTGTCTACGGAGAATGGTTAGCAGAGTACAAGGCGTGCCGGGGTCATCACGCAACACAGCTCTGACTAAGGCTGTCTTAAGGTGCTTCGGACGAGTCGTGCTCTTGCAAAGCTCTTGTGTCAGACTCATCGTGTCTTACTTCAAGGTGTACCTTGCAATTGGTGAGTCTTACAGTCTTTTCTTGATGTCTTAATTCCAATTATAACATAATCTTATAAGAAAAGGTTATGAAGTCCTATAGAACTGAAAAAAAAACCTAGAAATGTTAAAGATTAATTATGACACAGCTATTGTTTGAGGTAAAAACACTATTTACGTATCATAAGATAGTAAACTTTCCACAACTATGTAAAATAACAAAGTAATAAGACTGAAAGGTTTTGAAAAAGAAAATTGATGAAAAGAGTCTGTTTTCCACCCATTTCATCATTCATCACCAAAAAATTGTGCAAAAAAAGATCATTTCTTGGAAGATTAACTTTGTTTACTGAAGTGTTCAGTGTCATTGCACAGTGAATCCTTTGCGGTGCAATAAATATACGCTCCATACATGTGAAAATAAGAAATTTTGATCTTTCCTATAGCTGGCATCTGGCATTTTGTTGTCGTTGTTGCAAAGCGAATAACACCGTGAGGTCAATAATTATAAGGTCCCCGATTCCCTGGCGTCAGTTGACTAAAGTAGTTTCAGCCAAAGGCAATGTCAGACTGACATGATAATTACCTAGTCCAACCACTTGGATCATTGAATACCTGAGGTAATATACGAAGTCGCTGTACTTTTCTCGTGTCAATAAAGATTTCCACGTTATGTAAGTGTTTTCTACTTACTTGCACAAGCCTATAGCTACATGATATTTATGTTACCGGTAGTAATGGATTAAGGTCAACCAAGGACAATTGTACAGGGAGCATGGCTATGCTGGCTTGGACACATTGTACGAATGTAAATCCTGCGTCTACCCATGCATGTTGGTAGTAATTTAGCAACAGGTTCACAGCTATAACATGCAGCAAGGATAACAATCATGTAATTTAAATCTGAAGTGAAACAGTTGGAGAAACTGTAACAGTTATCCATTCGTAAACATTTGGTTCATGCAGACATGAACTTTCAGGTCATGGAAAAAGCATGGCTATAGCTACAGGCTTATATATTATATATTCAACAATATCCAAATCTTACTTCAAGTGTCTACCTTAACTCCCACGATTTCCAATTCCAGTCAACAGTCCAACTTACAGAAAAAATCCATGTTTACTTGACAAGTGTCTATATAAACACAATGTCATTGAATGTATTAAATGCATGAACAGTCTAACCTAACCCCAAGGTCATTTTGTTTTTCTGAAAAGTCCTTGATCTTTACATAGATCTATGCAATACTGGTATCAGCATCTGATTCCAGATACACCTGAAAACTTGAGACAAAATTGTCATTCTTTGACTCTCAAACTGCCCTTTTTTCTTTTTACAATTTACTCAAGAGTTGGTAATTTCTGGTAGTGAAATTAGCAGGAAAATTTCATTATTCCACCATAAATCAGGTTTCATGTCGTTTAAGGGGTTTAGAAAGAATATAAAATGATGGTACTTAAATGTGTCCTTTCCTTTTGCTAATGAATCTATATAGCAGACGGTCCCCCCTTGAGCCCTTCCCCTCAATAGCAGTGGTGGTGTATACTAGTACTAGTAACATTATGGAAAAGTCATTCAATGAAATCACTTTATTGTGTTGGTAACAAGTTTCTTTTTTTCTTGCTTTTTTTTCTTCCAAATCTTTTGTTTTCTTTCTGCAAATTCCAGTTGGGTATTTCTAGCTCTGACATACATGTATTTCATCATTCTTTCAGACACAATGTCCAGCATGCTGACAAGAGTGTTGGTCCTCCTGCTATTCACCCTTGAGGATTTGAAGACAACGGAAGCTTCCTGCAACTGTTCGGCTTCGACTTGCCGCTGCGAAGGGCTGAGCCTTTCCAGGATACCGCAGGACCTACCGACAACTATAACCTCCCTGCATGTGGAATATAATAACATAACAGCACTGCGTATGGAAGATTTCACAAGATACAGAAACTTGTCCAGTCTATACCTACCCGATAACCGTTTGTTTGTAATCAGGAGTCGCGCGTTCTACCACCTGACAAACCTAACGTCCATGGACCTTCGCTGGAACAAGTTGACCTGTCTGAACGCTGACACATTTGTGGGGCTTGGTGGTCTACAGGCACTGAATCTGGACTACAACGAAATCAAAGATATCGAAGAAGGAACTTTCGATGAATCTCCTAGACTCGTTCACTTGCTTCTGGGGTCAAACAGGCTATCATCGATCTCCCCTGGCAGTTTTACTGGTTTAAACCAGCTCCAACTGTTAGATCTCTTTTCCAACCAGATAACATACATCCAACCAGGTACTTTCTCAAACCTTCCCCGGCTAAAACACCTGTATCTGTATCAAAACGGAATAACTCACATACACCCCGACACATTCACAAATCTGTCACAGCTTCAGCTTTTGTCCCTGTTCTCGAACAAGATAACAGAGATTCAGTTCGGTACGTTCACAAATCTACCGCAGCTTCAAGAGTTAGATCTGGACTTCAACCACATCACTAACATTCACCCCGGTGCATTTTCAAACCTGTCACAGCTTGAGTACTTGGGACTGGGGCACAACCAGATGGAAATACTGCCCTTAACAATCTGTCATGACCTACACGTATCGTCCGTCCCAACTTTGATTCTTAACAACAACCCCTGGCAGTGTGACTGCAGAATAATCTCCTTAAGTCTGCAAAAAGGTATGTGTGGGTCTTGCTCAACAGAAATCATTAACCAGATTACTTGTACGAAGCCCGACAAATTTCGTGGCCAGAAACTTAAAGATATTAATGTAACAGACCTCAACTGTACAGAGCTCGGGCATTCAAATTCTGCCACTGGCCAGCAACATCATCCCTACATGTTCCACCTGTTGCTGTCGGTGCTGTTGCTGAAAAGCTACTCATTTGTGTCTTAAAACTAGAAGTTCGGTGTAAAAAAATCAACAGGACTAGTTAATATACATAATGTTATACTGGTCTGGTAATGTACTTGATTGACCAAACTTCAGAAATGTTGCCAGTATATATGTATCAAAATTCAAATATAACTAGAAAGGCAACGTCTGCATGAGCAAATGTAACATGTATCGCCCATTTCCCTCCCCATGCAACAAGCGACTGTGGCATCGAGGCTAACGTTTGTTGTATGTCTGCAATGTTGGTATTTGAATAAATAATTGAATTGAAGACCAGTCAGAAATGGATCTCCCCTAATTTGAAACCCTATGTATGGATGGGCTCTTCCAGGCACCCATATTCATAGTGGATCATTAAAAAACACCTCCACCAAAAAAAACTGGACTTTTTTGATAATCAACCAAGACCAAAATCGAATTTTTAAAAATGGCCCCCTCATAAAAGAATGGACTCTTCCAGCGGTGTATGGACAAACAGGTATCATGCAAATTTCAGAATGTAAACAAGTCAAATCTTGCTGAAAATCTAGATTTCTTCTGCGGAAGAATTTCCGCAATCCGAGAGTCCAGACAATTTTTCATTACGCAGCGAACAGTTCTTCAAACCAACTCAGGGTTTGCCAAGTTCAACTACTCATATTTTTTTCTGCAATGTCAAGGTCGGTATTTGGAGAATGGCCTCTTAAAAGTTGCACTCTTTTATTATACTCCAAATACTGACCTTGACATTGCAGAAAAGATATGAGTAGTAAGTTGCAGTTTGGCAGGTTGAAAAGGTCTAGTACATGCTGCTTGTAATCTATGATTAAAAGATGCATATGCCGCGCAAGAAAACAGAAGAGATTTCAAGCCTTTGTATCCAGCATAGGGATGGTCAAGCTGACATCATTACAACATTGTACAGTTCTCTATATTGTAATTAAATGTATCTATGTGCAATATACCCATTTCATGGTTAATGCGGTGATACACTGTTACGCTACATGTACATCCTACTAGTACTACATTGTACATGTAAGTCACTTCAATCTATTAATCAAAATTAATGGTGAATCTGCCACTTCTCTCTTTTGCCTAAGGCTCGCCATACAAGGTACACGGCATGATCAATGGCCTACTGTCTCCTTTGGTTTTGAAGGCAAAGGATGAACGTAATTACCTTTATCAGAATGTGCCTTTGGCGTTTCAATGTCTGACTGCTGGATGCAACGATTACAATACGGAGTACAGGACAATACATGTATTTCTAGCATTTGTTGTCTATTCTTAAGCACTACAGTCATGTAATCTTGGTCATATTTAATATTGTTAGTCATAGACAAATTAATAAAAGGCATGTGCAGCATTGTAAGTTTTATACATTGTGTATGTTTTAGGGTAGAGGTTGCACTCTGGTAAACTTGCCTATTCTGCCAGTAGAGGACCTGGTCGGAGTCTCTGTCAACACATGTAACGGCCAATTCTGCTGGGAGAGATTCCGATCTGAAGCTGTAAATTCAAAGATAATTTCCTTAAAGACAGTCAGAACTTTTCAACATCGATTCATGTCACTTTAAATCAATGCATTGACTTGAAGTTTCAATGGATTTACACAATGTCATGAAAGATACTGTAACACATTCCTTAAGCATCCTGATCAGAATCTCTTTTGACAGAGAGATTCTGAGACAACTCGGCCCCTGGGACAACTTGGCCCCTAGCCATTCTGGAGAACTCGGCACCAATTACTCCGTGCAAGTGTATTTGGGGCTCGAAGAATAACAATTCTACCGATCTAACAGCCTGATAAGTGGAATAAGAATTTTAAGAAACAAAACACAGTCCATAAATAAGCATTTTTGTATTTCTGTAAGTCTCAAACATTACAAGACCGCCCGGACGCCATTTTGTTTGTTATTTTCGACGCTCTTTCACAAAGTCGCCATGCTTATGTTCTGTTATGAAAGTGCTTAATAATATATAACTTATTACCGATGAAAGTAAATGTATAGCAGTTCATTAAGTTTGGTTGGACATAGATTTTAACAGTTTGTAGGTTTTCAAAATGCGTCGAGACAACCGAGATGATAAAACTTCATTATTGATATCTAAACTATCAAAGCGTTACGGTGAAGTGACCTGTGGAGTTTCACAATTTCCTATTTTTTTAGACAACATGTTTGGCAGTTAGATCTCTAAACATGTTTTATTCCTCACATAGATCTTAAAAACTTTCTTTTCTGTTTGATGATCTATGTCAGTTTTGGGCCTCCGTGCCGAGTTGTCCTGAGCTAGGGGCCAAGTTGTCCAGAATGGCTAGGGGCCGAGATGTCCTGATACCGACAGAGACTCAGAGTCCGATCGGGATCTCAGTGATTCTGCCATATCAGCATCTTTACCCTGACACATGCACTAAGGATTTATGAATACTTGGAAATATCCACCCACCAGCAAGATTGTAGATGGGGGGTAAATTGCAACCCACAAGTTGCAACATTACAGGGTTAAGAATTTTAGGCAAAATATCAAATCTGATTCAGTATAAAACTATAACTTATAAGAGCATGCTAAAGCTCATGACTATTGTACATAATTTTGTTGTCTTGATTCAAGAGTTTATAATTACAACCTGCAGTAAATGTACATGGTGATATTAAGACTTACTATATGCTACATGTATATGTCTATATTTATGTTGTACATAGAGGGTAATATATCATGTATATATCTACAATGTACAAAATGCATATTCTTTCTATTGTACAGCCTGAATCACATTTCTCAATAAACAACTGCATACTAACTAATTCTATTATGAAACCTGACTGTATGTCTAGACTAAGGGTTTTCAATGTACACACAGTATGTACATCATGTGATGATAGTCAACTTTCCAGGTAAATAATTTAAATGTTTGTTTGTTGACAGTTGAGTAAATAATCATGTTCAAAATAATTTCTAAAAAAAACGTGACAATTTGGAATATCAATACAACAACATCTGTACACACAGTATCTCATCAGCTATATACAGTTTCCTTTTGTCCTGTTGCTGAAATTTTTTGTCCGTGAACCAACGAAATAATTTGGTGTGGCCAAGGGTGTTCTATCTAGACTTCACCCTTTCACCACAGTTCCAAGTTGCAATTCACCCAGAATGTGTCATGATCATGTGTAAAGAAATTTAATACCACAAATTTACTTTGATATAATTTGTTTATATATTCAAGAAATTTGGTAATCTAACAGTAAAAAAAGTCTATAATTCCACACACACACACACACACATATTCACACAAACTTGTGTTTGAGGAGAGCCACACTGGTACCTCAAGCGCTTAAAAGAACCCACAACACTTATCCAAAAGAGTACTTCCCAGTGTGAGTGGATCACTATACTAGTATATGAATCTGTCTGGATATGCAGCTAGCTTGTAGTACTCTTCAGTACAAACCTAGGCCTGGTGTGTTACGCCTTGAGGCATTTACCTGGCATATATGCAATACAAACAAACAAACTTCACACAACTATGAGCTAGACTTGCCTTATCAGTTGTAAGGTAACTTATTATACCGGGCTGCAAACAAACTGTAACATGGACTTTGATTGGGGGTGGGACTGCCATGTACATGTAGGTAATAGATTTAAAGTTAAACTGACAAAAATCATGGCTGCCATGTCGCAAAGTCTGGGGGAGCAAATCCATGAAGAGTTGTCCTGCAGCATCTGCCTGGAGCTGTTCACCAGGCCCAAGGTGCTGCCCTGTCAGCACACCTTCTGTCAGGACTGCCTTAAGGACCACGTCGAGGTCAGAACACCTCTGGAGTGTCCCAACTGCCGGCAGCCTTTCAGTCTACCATCTGGAGGTGTCACCGCATTGCCTGGCAACCACCTTGTTGCAAGTCTGTGTGAAAGAATTATCAAGCAGAGCTTTTCAGACAATCAGCAGAAATTCAAAGAGGCCAAAACCTCAGATCAGTGCAATTTTCACCCTGGTGAACAGCTATCTCTGTACTGTGAGGAATGCAATGTGTCATTGTGTGTGACATGTTTAGACGAGGCTCACAGGGGTCATGGTACAATGTCCCTGAAGAGGGCCTCGCAGGAAAGGCGGTCCTCGGTTCAGACGCTGGTAGGGGAGGGGAGAGACGTCGTAGAGACGTACTGCAGCCTTCTACGAGATCTCAGGGACAAGGAAAAGTTCCTGGCGGAGCAAAAGAAGCTGACAGAGAGTAGCATCACTGTGGCTTTCGACGAAACAGTACAGACTCTAACGGAGAATAAGAATGGCCTGCTGTCTAAAGTTGAAGAAAGATACACACTCAACTTAGAGACCATACAGAGCCAAAGAGATGACATTTTGTCCAAAGTTGCGGAAATGTCTGCGGCATGTGATCATGCGGAGCAAACCATGCAGCAAAGGGGGAGGACGTCCTTTGATCAGGAGATCGGTCTAAACCGATTGGTGGGAAAGTACAAGGGTACAGCGGACCAAGGCCCTAAGGAAGCCAAGGTTGCTGTCTTTCAGTGTGTAGAGGTGATGGTACCACCACTGGGGTTTGTGACTGTTCAGTCTATCTCTCTCCCCGAAAGCCAGAGGTCAGAGGCCATGGGTCATGATCAGGGTCAGCCTAAGATCATGAAGTTTGGTGGAAAGGGTTCAGACCAGGGGAAATTTGACAGGCCACACGGCATAGCAGTGTCCAACAATAGCCTCGTGTACGTATCAGACTATGGAAACGAAAGGATTCAATGCTTCAACCTGCAGGGAACATTTCTCCATCAGTTCCCAACAGTTGTGTCGGAGCAGGGCATTTTCAAATCTCTCGTGTCAGCTAAACATAGAATGAAACCAGAAGATGTGTCCATGGACAGAGATGGAAACCTGTGGGTGGTGGGTTCAGACAGGGCTGCTGAGTATGCCGTAAGGTACACCCCCAAGGGTAAGCTGCTGACCAAGATTGACCTAAAGCGCACAGGACGACAGAGAAAGATTTCCGTTGACACAATACGGAACAACATCATCGTAACAGAAACATCAGGCTCCCCATCACCACAAGGTGTACTTTGTGTGTACAGGCCAGATGGAACACTTGAGAGAACAGTGGGTGGTTTAACAAAGATGGAACAGCCAGAATATGTAGCTGTGAACAAGGGAGGGCACATCTTTGTGTCCCACTTCATGGACTCCTGCGTGTACGTGTATCGTGAGGACGGGCACTTGCTGTCCGTTTTCGGGGGGGAGGGAAGTGGGGAGGGCAAGATGGAGTACCCAGGGGGCATCTGTACTGACAGCTCTGGTAACATCATTGTGGCAGACAAAGGGAACAAGACTGTAACGGTGTTCGATAAGTCAGGGAACTTCCTAAGGTACATCACAAGTGTCGTGGGTCGTCCTGTGGCCGTTGCCATGGCACCAAAGGGACAGTTGCTGGTGACGGATGACATCTACAATACAGTCACCATTCTCCAGTCTTACTGATTCCTTTCAAAAGAAGAGTAACATTGACAGCAACTTGAGCAAGGAAAGAAGAGGATTGAAATTCAATGACTTTTAGTTTTAAATAGCACTAAGAAGTACATGTACAAGTTACTGGTAACTTATAATATAAGATGCCTTTAGTATCAGACTTTTCAACCTAGGAATGATGTGTTCAAAAATTCGTATTTTCCAAAAACGATCATAGAGTGGAACTCGTTGCAATCAAGTACCATGGAAGCATCCTCATTAGATGTAGCTTTAAACAATGCATGCAGTTAGATATGCGAAGGTTAGACGTGACAGGTCGTCGGCGTAATATAACCAGCTGCTGCTGTGCTGCATGCCTGCGAAGCTGGTGTGTTACACTGAATGGCGGTTATAATACATACCGGCTATATAGATACAGATACAGCTACAGACAGATAAAACAAGGAATTGATTAAAGTCTTGATCAAATACAATTGCATATGTCATGGATTGATTTGTTGCATAAAGACATGAAAGAGCTGAAGCTTTAATTTACTTGTACGTGTGGTGAAAGGCAATTTCAGAAATAATAATGAGTGGTCATCAGAGAAACAAGAAGTAAACATATTTCCTAGTCTGACTATAAAGCACTTAATGATTAGTACTTGTACCATTAGACATGAAAGATGAAAGGTATATACAAAATGTATTAAATAGCTATTCCGTGAGAACTTGGAACATTGTCTGCTGCCAGGTAGGAATGTTATTTTCTTATGAGAAAGATCAGGAAGCAAGTAAAACAGTTGAATCATATTCATCTAAATAATTTCCTTCAATCTCTCACAGCAAGTTTAAAAATGGACTGTAAAAAAGTTTAGCATGGCTACTGATAGGAGTATCCTGTCAATAGAGAAAATAAGTCTTATTGACAGGAAGCACAAAAATATTTTTGAATGGTATAGTGCCAAAAACATATGACATATGAGTGGTCATGACATGAACATCCTGTCAATAGAGCATCTTTTCTTGATAAGAACATCCTGTCAATAGTGCAAAAATCTATATTATTGACAGGAAAATCCTGTCACTCCTGTTACTCAGGCAAACCTGCCCAGGGGCGCACCCGGGAAGCCACCAACTTAAATACCAAACCATCTCCGCCCGTACAGACACATGCAGATTTTATTTCTTCCACACACAATACCTGAGTGGAACACCCTGCCTGGCCCGGTCGTGTTATCTCCCATAGTTGAGACTTTCTGGGCCAGGCTGGGGGCCTGCCCGCCTTATTTGGGGCCTCCCTCCCCCTACATTGCCATTGACGGGTTCATTTGGGGGTATATATAACTAAGTTGAAGTTGAAAAGTTGAAGTCACTAGTGTCCAAAAATCTTAGTGACATGAACATTCTGTCAATACAATAGTGCATTCTTTTGCTGACAGAAAAATCCTGTCAATAGTGCAAAAAATATTATTGACAGGAACAGCCTCGGCTGAAATTAATACCCTCCTGGATATGCTGTAGCCTGTATACGTAGGCCTGTCTACAATTTTGATCGGCCCAAGGAGGTTCTATCCTTGATCGGCCCAAATGTTGATGGACATGCATGCATGCATGCTGTATTAATCTATTAAACGCTAGTAAATGACAATATCATAACGTTTAGCATACTCACCTTTTCCTTGTGATGATCACAAGTATGTTAACAAGATGGTTACGGCAAATATGACAAATGAAATGCATAAAATCAAACATTTCCTGCTGATCTGCACTCTGTCCCAAGCAAAGGAAGACGTATTTTGAACATTAGCTAACCTTTCACCTGGGAATAATTCACTTTTTCTAAAGGGTATTCTTATTTTGCTTTGTTTTTCTTAAATATATTACGTCCAGTTATGTTTTTAATTTTGTATTTATTTTAAAGGCATAAATATTTATTGATATCGTAATTTTAAGCCATTGTAGTATTTTTTTTTTGATCAGAATTACACTGTTTTTAAATCTCATCGAGTAGCCCTTAGCCTGAGTAGAATCGCCCACAACTTCTGGAAGGCAACATGGCGCCCAAAGGAAAGAAAAAAGTGGACGTCCGAGAATTGATGCGAAAACAGAAGGCCGAGAGAGCCTCTAGTGGACCCAAACGGATAGAATCGCCGCTAGCAAGGTACGAAGATTCTGTCGACGCTATAGATATGCTTTTGCATGAAGAAATAAGCGCTATGCAATGCCACTGAATGATCTTTGGAGGGGGGGGAGGGGGGTGGCGGGCAAAGTGACAGCAACTACGTTTACTAGTCGCGAACGTAAAATCATCATTTATCTTTTATTTTATAACTCTTTACTTAAGTAGCTAATAAGCATACCTATACATTTTGATATGTATTTAGTTTTTTTAGAACATAAGTGCGAAATTCAGTCATTATTGATAAATATTAAAAGTAAAACACCTGCCCATGTTATGAACTCTGTCCATAATTTTGACAGGCTATAGGCTTATTCAACTTCAACTTATTAAACCCCCAGATAACCCCGCGAGGGGCAAAGTAGGGGGGGGAGGAGGTCCCAGGCTAAGGCGGGCAGGCCTCCAGCCTGGCGCGGAAAGACTCAACGGTGGGAGCCGTAACAACCGCGCCAGGCAGGGCGTTCCACTCGGGTATGGTGCGAGGGAAAAAAGAATATTTAAATGAGTCTGTTCGGGCGTAAAGTGGTTGGAATTTGAACGTGTGGCTTCCCCGGGTGCGCCCCTGAGCTGGTTTCAGTAGACTATCTGTATTAATATTGATGTGGTTATTAACTAGCTTATAGAAAAAGGTGAGACGGGCGTTCCTCCTCCTTTCAGAGAGAAGGGTCCACTGCAGGTCATTGAGCATTTGTGTCACGCTGCTAGTCTGCCGGTAGTCATTCAGAGTCACTCGGGCGGCCCTGCGCTGGACGGCCTCCACCGCCTGTATCCCTTTGGTGGTGTACGGGTCCCAGACGGTGGCACTATATTCCAAGTGGGGCCGCACCAGCGCTTTGTAACAAGTGGCCTTGACCCTAGATGGACAATGGGTCAAATTACGCCGAATGACCCCTAGTACCCTGCCGGCTTTGCTAGTGGCGTAGTTGATATGGGTGTCCCACCGCAGATCGTCGGACAGTTGTACTCCAAGATAGGGGTGGGACTTGACACCGGTGAGGGCTTCTCCACTTAGGGAGTACTGAGTTAGGATGGGGTGCTTTTTACGGGTGATATGGAGGATGTGGCATTTAGAGGGATTGAACGACATAAGCCAACGATTTTGCCAATCTGTTAGTGCATCAAGATCAGACTGTAGACCTTGTGCGTCAGAAGGCGTGCTGATAGTTCGATAAATCAAGCAATCGTCGGCAAATAATCGAACGTGTGAATCTACGGAGCTGGGGAGGTCGTTAATGTACAGTAGAAAGAGCAAAGGGCCTAACACTGTACCCTGAGGGACTCCAGAGGTGACCCTGACAGCTTTAGATGTTCCGCCGTCAAAGACAACCCTCTGGGTTCTCTCTGTTAGGAAGGCCCTAAACCAAGACTGAAGAAGGTCAGAAATGCCGTAGTGCTCGAGCTTGCTTAGCAGCCGCTCGTGGGGCACGGTGTCGAATGCCTTGCTAAAGTCAAGCACCGCAACATCGACCTGTTTGTTATGGTCAAGATTGTTGGCCAAGTCTTGGAGGGTGAGTACCAGCTGGCTCTCACAGGACAGACCCTTCCTGAAACCGTGCTGCGCCGGGGACAGAACGCCATGAGTGTCAAGATGTTTCATCATGTGGCTGTGCACGATGTGTTCAAGCACTTTGCCACAGACCGATGTCAGAGACACCGGCCTGTAGTTGGAAGGCATTGTTCTGTCACCCTTTTTGAAGATTGGAGCGATGTTAGCTGTTCTCCAATCCTCAGGTACGTCTCCCGTAGATATTGATTGGGAGAATATTGTCTGTAGTATTGGCGCAATTTGCTCGGCAACAGTTTTCAGGAGGCGAGGTGGTATTCCGTCTGGTCCTGTGGACTTGCTGGGATTAAGACTAGAGAGCTGTTTGGCTACCCCCTCCACTGAGATGTTAAGGGAGGGGATAGTTGGAACTACGGATTCGCCAAGGGTAGGAACGGTAGATTTATCCTCCCTGGTAAACACTGACTCAAACTGGGCTCCCAGTGCATCAGCCTTTTCCTGGGGGTCAGATGTTAGCACCCCCTGGTGTCTTATGGCCGATGCACCAGTAGAGTCCTGTCTGAGAGATTTGACATAGCTCCAAAAGGCCTTGGGATTATCCTCGATGTTTGTCTCAAGGTAGTTGGAAACATAATCCCTATGGGCCTTCCTAACTCTCTGCTTAACTCCCTTCCTACACCTCTTGAACTTTGCCCAGGCTTCATGGGAGTTGGATCTCCTAGCCTTGGAGAAAAGTTCAGACCGCTTACGAAATGCTTTGCGAATCTGGGGTGTTATCCAAGGTTTGCTAGATTGTGGCCTCACTCGTTTCCTGGGAACATGCTTATTGGCAGCACCACTAACGGCTGCCTTAAACAGCTCCCAGTTTTCTGAGGCAGTATTATGCTGTGCTTGGTCTGCGAACTCACGACTGTATGTTACCATATCCTGCTGGAGTGCATCGATGTTGGCTTTCCTCCACAGGTATATGAGTCGGTCTTTCGTGTTTGATGTTTGGGGCTTTACTTGAACGTCAATCAGCGGGATGTCATGATCGCTGAGACCTGGCAAGATTTTGACTCTCTCCACTAAGGTGGAATTTGTGGTGAGAAACAGATCCAGGGTGTTCGAAGTTTGCCCCACAGTGTGAGTTGGTTCGCAGACCATTTGTTCCAGACCGCAGTCATTGGCAAGGCTGATGTACTTGCTCGTGAGACTGGATGGGTTAGGAGCGATGGTATTTGCTACGGGGTTCCAGGTCGCATCTGGCAAGTTGAAGTCCCCTGCTAGCCAGATGTGGGCATTGTTGTTATTAGCCCGCATTTGCAGCACTGATCTTTCTAGTGCTGCAAAGTCATCCTGACCAGCAGTGGGGGGGCGATAGTAGGCCCCGATGTAAATGGACTTACTGTTAGCCAGCTGGACCTGGACCCACGTCAACTCGCAGGGACATTCCGGTTCAGGGTGGTGGGTTGCAATGATGTTGTTCTTAACAGCAACAAGCACACCCCCTCCCCGGCCAGCTCTGTCTCTCCTGAACACATTGAACGTGTCCGGAAAGACTTCACTGCTGCCCACTGACGAGTCCAACCATGTCTCAGTGCCAACAACAATGTCTGGTTGCACAGCTTCGCAGAAAGCATGCAGTTCAGGTACCTTGCCACGGATGGATCGGAAATTGATGACACAGGTCCTGACTGGTTTGGTGTGTGTGCGGTCACGAGGTGGTTGGGTAACATTGTGACTAATAGGCGAAGAGGTAGCGATAGGGGAGCCTATAGATCTTGCTGGACTGGAACAGGTGCTGGTGTCGAAAGAGGAAAAACAATTAGAAGTTTCAAAGACTGTAGTGTTGAAAAGACTGGAGCTGAAGTTGGGTAGGCCGCAGGAGCAGCAAATCCAGGACACGTTAGGGTTGTTGATGGCATTGTAGACCGGTGCTGACATACCCATGCAATCAGTATGATACCATACATCGCATGAGTCACAGCAGATGGCTTGCCGGCCACTGACCGTTTCCCACCTGACGGCTTGATGGCATACGCCGCAGGGGTACTTCGGTGCCCTAGGTCCCGGATTCAACTCCACATCTCCAGACAGAAGTATTATGAGAGCTATACAGAAAAGGGTGAGTTTAGGTCTGCGATGAGGTGCCAGTTTAACCTTAGAGTTTATAAAGATAGAGACAAGTGCAAGCTTATAGGGGTGGATGGCATGTCTGATGTCCAGCAAGGTAGTTAATGGAAATGGACTGTTAAAGATTTGGTTAGGGCTGTGAGGGATGCCTTCATGCCTTGGAGTGAAGGGGGAGGGATGGTGTTCCGGACTAACAAGTAAGACAATGAGGTGAATAGTTAGCAAAATGGCGCCCAGAATTAATGGTACACATGTGGCATGCATGCTACTCGACCTGCAGTGTTTCTCTCCTACTCGGGAAGGAGGAGCGCCACGCTGCCGGGGGGGAATTACATGGTAAATATAAATGAGTACAATGAGAAAAGATATACTATAAAGAATGTAAAATAGGAACGGTCTCACCGGTAGAGATGGTAAACAGCGTCAGACACGATCCAAGTGTGGGGAGGGGGGCACGGTACTAGTAGACTAAGCTAAAAAGGGGTAAAAATACACAACCCAAGGGCGACCAGGGGCCTTAAAAAGTTACTACTGTATATGTGGGTATGTGTTAAAGTGGATAACTGTGATATGAAATATGGATGGATGAAAAAGAACTAAAAAAAAGCCTAAAGAAGTGGAGCTCCAGGGAAGCCCGACCGCCCGCCCGGGGATACCTTCACCTTATAATAATCTTATCCTTCTTCTATCTTAGGTATAACAGCCTCGGACAGCTGTTATGTGTTGTCTGTAAGGTGCAGGTGAAAAATGAGCTGGTCTGGCCAGCACACGTCGCTGGCAAGAAACACAAAGAGGTTGGTGTAATAATTATAAGCATGTTCACAGATCCAACTGAGCATGCGTCAATGTTGAAGGCACTCGAGACATAATTGCAGAATAAATCTTGATATTTTGATGAAGTTTAGACATCTAGGTGATAAGATAAGATATGCCAAATGACAGTTACTCATCAAGCAATTTAATCCAGTTGCTTGAATAACTGTCATTTGACGTATATCCTAACAAATGATTGTTATGCAAACTGATGAATGGAGGCCATATCTGGACATAGTATAAAGCATGGTCGAGACAAGAACTGTTAACAGGTCAGGAGCCTTCACCTTTGACCTGTGCATGCGCAGTTTGATCTGTGAACACACTTATTTTCTTGTGAGGGAATCTGTCCTTTTCTTCCAAACTAAACCATTCACTGCAACCTCATGAATGAAACCTCAACAACATGAATGTTCTCTTCTTTGTTCAGAATGTAGAGCTACTGAAGAATAAAGGGGACAATGGCACATCAGTCGGTCCGAGGCCTGCTACACCTCCCAGAAACCTCGCCGGAGTCAAACGGAAAGTTGAGGAGACCAGGGAGACAACTATCGGCCAGGAGAAGAAACAGAAAGTCACCAACAATGTACCAATTAAGGGGATCCTCAAGAATGCAAAACCAGTTACACCTGGGTTAGTGTTATCCTGTCTTGATTTCTTTTTCTTAGCTAGTGTGTTAGTGTCTTTCTTAGTGTCTTTTTCTAGTCAAGTAAGTCAGTGTTATCATATTGAAAAGAATTTCATAGCAAAAAGGGCTATTTTGACCAAACATTGTAAAATACCAAGTTTGTACATTTTGTATTACTAAATTGATATCAGTTGATTGATAATTGTAAGCAACAGGCCAAGCTAGGTTATAAGGTTTTGCAACAAGTATTTAACAACAATACTACAACTTGAAGACTAATCTGTCGTACAAACATACAACTAGGGAACTAGAGAATTATATAGAACATCATCGACAAGAACTGTCGTACCAATCACTATTGGTCTTTGTTTCTGACCTGTTCCTTTCTACCTTCAGGTTGCCCTCCAACTTTTTTGATGGGACCAGTAAATCTTCCACTTCTGCAGCGCCCAGTAAACCTCTGGTAGACTTCTCTGACGACGATGATGATGATACTGAAGAGGAAGAAGATAATGGTGCAACAGCAGGACTACCTTCTGGTTGGTAAATTATTGATGTTATTAGGCTAGATTTTGATAGGACATATAGATGTATAATATTATTCTAATAAGTATATGCTAATGGCAGCAAAACTTATTCAGCCTTGAAGTGAACTTGTAACTGTACGTATTCATTGCTCTTCATATATATTTTTGTGTCACTGATGTACCACCTAAAGATGTTAACAGTTACGTTAATAGTTAATTTTGGAACCGGATGATTTTGTAAAATTCTCCAGTTGCTTGAGTAACCATTATCTTAGGTCTTAGACAATCTGGATGTCTAACCTTCATTAACGATGTACTACATGTACCTGCTTTCTCAATTTTTCCTCAGATTTTTTTGACAGCAGTTCTAAAGCATCAGCCAGCAGCACAGCAGCTAAACCAGATGCTGGCTCATCAGAGGCCACAAAGTAATTGTTCTATTCATTAAGTCCCATTAAAGCATATGTTAGGAAATTCCAACTTAATTGCTCAGGTGTCTAAAGTTTTTAAAAACATTTGCTATCTGTATGATATTTGTTTTTATGTAGGTTACTGGTACTAGTATCTATGGCTTTAACAATACCTTTTATGTCATGTATAGATAGAAAAATGTCAATATGGACATATATCCTATCATGCATGTATATAATAACATTCAGATCTCAACTTCATGTTTTGGTCTATATGTATACATTTAATCTTTACAAGGAAAAAATTTGTCAAGCCAACTTGATTTCATCCATGCTTTATCTTCATCTTGCTTGAAGTTGAGGGTGGCTTTGTAAAAACTCATCTTGAATTCAACTTCTTGATTATTTACATTACAAATGAATGATTGATACATGTAGGTCCGACACAGCAGAAGGAATACCTGAGGGCTTCTTTGATGACCCAGTCACGGATGCCAAAGTCCGAAACGTGCCACTTCCCAGTGAGAATGAGGAGGAAGAATGGCAGAGGTTCCAGAAAGCTATCGCACTGGAGGCATCGGTAAGATCCAACTCTTGAGATTTTGACAATTGAATTCTGGTACAGTTGTGTACTATTTATGGGTGGATAAAGCATGGATGAAAACGGTTATTTTATTACTCTAGATGACCCTGTAACTGTATAGCCTGTATCTGTATCAGAGTAATGGTGCCTTATGCCAACGGTTGTGGGTTCAATTCCCAGTCTACACCTTTTCAGCGCACATGATGGATGTATACTAGTATGAAAGTAAAGATAAAGCTAGACAGCAATCTTCCCTTGTGATGAAAACGATTATTTTATTATTCTAAATGACCCTGCAACTACATGTAGTTCTCAGTGTTAGAGTAATGGTGCCTTATGCCAAAGGTTGTGGGTTCAATTCTCAGCCCTGCACCTTTTCAGCTCACATGATGGATGTGTACAAGTATTCCCTCTTTTTTACTTGATCATCCGGTTTTATGGTACATTTTTATCCCCCAGGCATCTCAGGCAATGATAGAGGTGGAGGATGAAGAGGTCCAGGCTGATAGAGAGATCACCGAGATAGATGATCAGATGTAAGTAACAGTTACAGTCAAACCTGGGTTTAGCAACCACCCAAGCTTACAGGACTCAGGAAAATGGTTGCTGAGGACAGGCGGTTGCTGAGGACAGGCTGGGGCTAACCGTAAAAATGGAGGGGACTGTTTTAATGTAGCTTGTGACTGGAAGTGGTTGCCTGTACCAGGATTGACTGTACAATCTTGTCTAATCTTGGAAAAGGACATGACTTTGAATCACTGAACAATTAGTTTGCATCCACCCATACATACACCCATAACTTTTGAACCAACAAACCAACCAATGCCATGGAACACATAGCTCCTTTGGCTGAGGTTGAAACCAATGTAAGAGGTATCTTTAGGCCAAGTCAAGAGATTTTTGCATTAGGACATTAAGCCGGAAGTTCTATATTCAAGGAGAGCCACACATTGAGCATGTTAAAAACCCACCTTACTTGTGGATATCAAAAACAAGTTAGAGTCCATCACAATGTGAGTGGATCAAACCTATTAGCCTAGTCTTATGCAGCTTGTACAAGCAAAGTACAAAAACTTGTGTGCTGCACCTTGGGACCGTTTACAAGTTCTTCAAAACTAAGAAAGAAACACATGTCTATGTAACACAAACAATGCTGTCCATTGCAATAATGGGCCCCTCCCTGGTTGAAGTTGGTGTTACATGTATAAACACGATTTAATCATGCTAATGTTTTCTGTGTCACAGTCACCGGTTACAGAAGGTGGAGTCCATGGCGGACCGTCTAGAGAAGGCAGAACAACAGAGGATGTGCAGGAAGTCGGAGTCAGAGGAGATGGAACAGGACAGTAACAGTGAGGCCGAGGAAGCCGAGTTTGAAGAGTACTTAGACTGGAGATCTAAAGGCACCTGGAAATAACAGCACACAGATATCAAACACTTCCTATTTTGTTACAGAAAGTATGGTCTTTATTCTCACAAATGTATGTTTCTCCTTATGTATTCTCTCTTTCAAACAAATAAGTTCTCACATGCAGAATGTTGTTCCTGAAGTATCATGATGTGAAAACATTTGTAATAGATAAGATTTGTAATGCACATAATGTTCATAATCAATGAATTTGATCATTGAAAAGGAAATGAACGGCATATATACCTACAGACCACAATAAGAAAGACAGTTACTGTATATATTACATGGTCAAAGTGACAGTGAATGTGTTTCTGGCATTGAATAAACATCCACTACATGTAACGGTTATATCGTGAGCCTTTTGTTTCAAGATAAACAGACTTAACTAAAGACTGTGTTTCAGTCTAATTGTCGAAGACTGAACTAGAATGATATTCATATGATTCAGACTTTGATAGCTAGAAGTTTAAGATGTCTTCCTTCATTCCATTGTTGAATCATCTGATACTGAGTACTATAATAATAAATTGTAATAATGTCTGTGTTGTTACTGCAGTATTTTATTTACATGGTACATGTATGAAAATTCACGTTACTACAGGTCATTTTGTAGAAAACAGTTGAATTTTTACACGCTTTTCAACAAGAAACAAAGGCTATCGGAGATAGTAGACTTCACCCCTTGACAGTAAGCGCCCTATGGCACAAACAAATAAACACAGACACACCCACACAGACAGACAATCAGACGAGCCAACAATAATGATATATATAGTTATCTCGGGGTGAAAGAAAGAGGTCAGATGTTAAGAGGTTTGAAATTAGCACAGAATGTGCCCAAGGCGCTTGACAACATGCGGGTAACTGGTTTTTCAACTCAGTGTCTGCTATACCTGTGGTAAGTTGGGCATACTTGAGCCAAGTTGGCGTGAGTAATTTGTATAAACAGCTAGTGTTCTGTGTAGTATGGAGTTCACTAGAGGTCTTGTAAAAGGCAGAAGTTGCGTGCATACAGCGGTGGATGTAGCTGTCCTTCTTTTACGTGAGTACTAACGTTACTTGTTTTTCTTTTAATTCTCTGTAACGCAGAGTGGTTTAGTGCCTTCCCCATTGTAAATGGCCTAGTTTGGCATGTGGTTCAGCATGCAAATATCAAAAGACGTGGATATTAGTAGCTTGATTTTTTTAACATCAGGAATGTAATACATAGTCGAATGTATTCATATCTCTTTGTCAATAACATGCAGTGTACGTTAAGTGCTAACCAAAGCTGGAGTGAAAGTTTGACAAGCGCTAGGTTACAGTTAAATTGCCCTAAAGCTATGAATCTCGGTATATCAAATGGCCGAAAACAACTAGTTGGACAAAATGGCCGAAAACAACTAGTTGTCTAAGGGTCTAGTCACATTCGCGACGTACATGTACGATTGGCGTACGATAGCTAATTGACCGATCCAGTTCGAACACCATAAGCCCCGTTCCCTGTTCTATTTCGAATAGTCCGTCAAAAACAGCCCTTGACGGACAAAAACGGCCGCGCGCGCATGGCTGTCGAATATACAGACTGTCTTCTGTTGAGCTCTTTTGGCTCTGAAACCCTTTCAGAGCGGACCAAATAAAAATGGTATGCCTTCTTTGTGGACGGATGTATCCACCGAGTAGGGTTGTTTGAGGAGGGGGTAAATGTAGTTAATGTGAGGACATTATGTTTTCGGTCAATGCGGAAGCAGGTTGCGTCGCATAGCATTACCTTGTTGGTGACCATCAGTGCCCGATTTTTGACAAGCAGCCGATGCACGTGTAAAACAGGGTACGTATATCTGTGATAGGGTTCCCACTGTGTTGACTGCATGAATTGCAGCTGCATGTCCTTTAGTAATAACTATCAAAATGCAATTCTTTTACTTACCGTGTCGCATTCATATTAATCAGTTTCATACACAAGTAGAGAAGAGGCGGAACTCTGTACTAGCGGACTTTGTAGTAGTTGGCAAGTAGTTTCAAGCTCCCTCCTCATGAGTGCCCGAGCTATTTTCTTTTTCATTTCGTTTTTTTCCTGAGCTTACATGCAGCCAATACAGTGAAAATCCTGTGACAGATGTACATACCCTGCTTACACGTGCCATTTCTGTCCAGCTAGCGCTGTTCTTGACGGAGGTATTCCAAATAGAATAGGGGGTTCTATATATTCGATATGGTGTTCGACTGGATTGGTCCATTGGGGGCATTCTTGGGGCAGTTTTGGATGTGTGATATACACAATTAAGCTGTCCTGTGATGGGAAAGGTTGCCATGTATCCCCCTTAATGGTCAGCTCTGCCATAGCCTCACTAAAAATCGTACGAAAGTTTCCACGACTATAGAGTTTCATTCGTTTCTGTCAGAAAGATGACATTGAAATAATTTGAAGAAATTTTTATATTGGGCAGCATACTCGTGTAAGTGACCTTCTAGGCTATGTTATTCCGAGTTCGAAGGATATAAGTTAAAGAAGTGAAATTTGTTTTTATATCTTGGAAATATTGATGTGAGACAGGGTCACATAGTTCACAATATGATAGCCTTTTTTTACGTGTTAAAGGCACCCAGAGCGTTTTATGAGGCTTGAAAACTAGAAAAATTCTAGTTGTTGTAATCTTTATGAAATTGGCATTTAATTTCACATTTGCGTGCGGATTTCTTATTAAAAGTGCTCAAAAGCGGCCCAAAAATAATCTACATGGTGATCTTTTAGTTTCACGCGCCTAGTGTAAATAGACCGATACCATATCCCCGCCCACCTCCGTCAAAACGTAGAAATGCAATATTAAAACATAAAAATACAAATATTTGACGAACATGCAGTCACTCTCTCATTGGTCGAACCGCTAATTGTGATGGACAGTCAGGATCAGTCTATTAGGGTAGGCTTTTCTATCAGTTCTCACCACACAACGACATCGTATCTTTGCTACTATGCGTAGGAATGACTAGAAATTGGAGTTTTTATTCAAATTTCAAGACTCATAAAATGCTCTGGATGCCTTTAAGTTCACACATTTTCCAGTGGCAGGGAGCACACTGTCCCAAGACAAACAATATTTATTTGTGAAATAATCCTAGTAGTAATAAGAAATATAATGATTTCTGTGGAAATTGTTTTTATCTACCATAGTTGCTCTACCACTTGTACTGGTGAAAACACACGTTCTGGAGCCAGCTGATCGCCTGTTCTACTGTGATGACGTCACACTCTCGTTCCCAGCCAAGAAGGAGCGGTTCCCGACCTGGCTCGTGTTCGTCCTCAGTCTGGCTATCCCCATAGTCATGGTGAGTCACTCAAAATTTTCCTCAAGCTTTTCTAACAGTCAACGTGTTTCAGTAAGGAGAGGGCATTGTCATCATTACGTCACTTCTAAGAATTTATTATTTGATTATTTTGTTGGGTAAAATTTTCATTTTTCGGTGTAGAAGGTTAAAAATCATAAATTTCCAGTCCTTTGAAAAATTAGTATCTACCTTTGAAAAGACAGAAATTCGTATTGCATCTCGGAGGGGGAAGCTGGAGAAGCATCGGGGTAAGTGGGGAACCTTATGTTTAATTAAATTTTATGTAAATAGAATGGTAATTACATGATATGATAATAAAGATGTATGAAAATTATAAATCTGATACTTATTGTAAAAAAAAATTAAAAAGAATAGATAAAAAGAATTATTTTCCATTCATGGTAGAGAAAGCTTTGGAAAGACAGATGAGAAGAGAACTTGAGACTGAATAGACGAGAAAGAACGAAGGAAGAAAAGAAAGCAAAACACAAATCTTTTAACAGTCGACTCTTTTCCAGTAAGGAGAGGGCATTTTCATCATTTGAATAGAGGCAAACGACGCAACCCCAGAATAAAATGGCTGTACATGTATATATACAATCAAGGAGGTTATAGGGAACCATCGCACAGTCATATCACAGTTTGCCTGTTTACAATGTATAGTTTTGTTGTTGTTGTTGTTTTCAAATCTACACAGCATGATAACAATGAACTAAGCATACTTCATTTAGATTTCACAGCTTTGTTTCCACATGTTTTATGAAATAGCTTTAAAATCTATAAATACAACGGTACAATTAAGTTAGCGTACTTCAATTACGTATAGATTTCACAGTCTGTTCCCACATGGTTTATGAAATCGTTGTCATGAATTCGAACACAGTTATGATACCTCTCCTCCTAGATTATGATCGTCGAGATGGAAGCCATCAAACGCGTGCTTCTCAAAGCCGCAGCGGATGCGAAGGATATTGACGAAATTATCGAGCTGTCACGTGACCGTGTGTCCGACCTTCTTCACGACCGCCTGACCCGGATTCTACTGGCGTTCAAGTTCGGATTCCTGTTGACGGACGCCACGCACTGGCTCACGGCGCTAACCGTGGGGGAGTTCCAGCCAAGCTTCCTCGGTTATTGTAGACCGAACGTCACTGGCCACGCATGTGCAGCGGGTTTGGTTTCTGTCAGCGCATGCTCAAATGACGAGATACAAGTCAACGACCACAGGTCTGTTGCGTTTTAGATGATTTTCATTCTTAGCTTAGGGGGTTGGAAAATGTAGAGACCAATTGTTGGATTTTATCAGACATGTTCTATCGTCTTAGCTATATGTAGGAAAAAACGACGGACATTTGTGTGGTGTTCTTTTTATTTACGGATCCTTTTTTTCTTCTTCAGACTTTCTTACTGGTCAGAAAACGCAGCCATCTCCGTATACAGTATGGCGTTCCTTATAGTAAGTGTATCTATTTAGTAATCATTTGCATTGTAGAACTTTTTAATGTTGATTGACTGATGATTGATGAATGGACGGTTTATTGAGCACTCAAACTGACAATGGTATGTCAGACTTCACAAAGATATTGATCAATCAAGTGGGTAAAATCTAGTAACATTTTAAACCATCTAAAGTTAAAAGAGCAGCGTGTTTAAAAACGGGAGTGCAAAACAAGGATTTAACACTAGGCATTCAAGATATAGGGAGTGTATAAGTACATACTGTTTTGCTGGTATATGTAATATAATCATGATAGACAAGAGCTAGCGAGTTTTAGTATTTTGACTAGCAAACGTGTTTGTATTACTTCTAAGAATCATTAGTCATTCGTGATAAACAAAGGAAGGTCAAATGGAAAGGGAAGACATATTTGCTGAATGGCGAGTAAGGAAGGAAGAAAAGAAAAGAAAAACATAAAATAATGGAAAACAGGAGAAAAGCACATTAAGCCTTCACGTATGGCCTCTGTCAGTCAATATTGATCATGGTAAAATCCTAATTCACAACAGCCCTACAGCACCAGCTATGGATAAACAGTCCTGTATGAAAACAAGACCATAGCACGTCCAGGTCAAAAGATACAAAAACGGAAGTTCTGCTGCAGTACCAAAGTCACATACCAGGGGGGCCAAAATCGACCTTGAATTTCGGTTCCCAACATCTGCCCACAAACCAAATATCATAGTAATCCATCAAGAGGTTCTTGAGTTATGCTGACTATAGTAGTCCGGAAACACACACAGACATACAAACACACAGACACACCCAAAACTATATCTCCATTTTTCATGGAGATAATGACAAACTCTGCCACATAGGTCACATCTGTGCGTAAGCTGACTTATCGATCAGTTCTACTGCAAAGTTCTTTTCTGTGGATCCACTTTCTGTTAAGCCTTTAACATTACTTTATTTCTAGATCTACCTCCAGGTGCGCTGGCCGTGGGGGAACCCGTCGTTAGTCCGGCCGCTGGTCCAGCTGCACGCGATCATCCTGGCTCAGGTCATCTCTCTGTCTCAAGTAGCCGACAACGAGCACGTCTTCGGCGAGATTCTGGCGGGCTGGGTCTTCGGTGGGACCATCACACTTCTCATGGCAAGTTGAAAATTATTTCCTTAGACGAGGGGGGATATAGACTCAGTCACGTTTGGGACCGCATTTTTCTTGCCGCAACACCGCCATGCGGCAAGGACTAGTAGTGTTCATTACACCCTGATGAAAGCAGCTTAAATTCAATATTTCTGAGCAAATTGAATATTTTATCAGACGAGGGGGGATATAGATTCAGTTACGTTTGGGACCGCATTTTTCTTGCTGCAACGCCGCCATGCGGCAAGGAATAGTAATGTTCATTACACCCTGAGGAAAGCAACAGAAATCAGCCGAAATATGTTAGTGAGAAAACTGGCTGGGTTTGAGTAAAAAGAAGTCTACCTTCAATTTTCGTTCTTGCTGTTGTTGTCCGTTTTATCAACAAGCTTGATATAAAGTAAACATGGCCTAACGTTAAAGCCTAAAAGCCACACGACGAGTTTGCTACATATTAACTTGAAAACCTGTGAATAAAACTACACGCTCTTGCGCTTTTCCGTAAGCGAATGTCATCTGTAACTTTTTTCTCTTTCAGGTTATTTTTGTGTCTGGTTTGCTAGATGTCAAGTTCAACCCAGACACACCGACCGAGGTGTCCAAACTAAGGAGAGGGGAGGTGCATGGACTGAGCTCGGACTGGGACTGAGGTTACTGACTGTACATGGACTGGGACTGAGGTTACTGACTGAACATGGACTGGGACTGAGGTTACTGACTGTACATGGACTGGGACTGAGGTTACTGACTGTACATGGACTGAGGTTACTGACTGTACATGGACTGGGACTGAGGTTACTGACTGAACATGGACAGGGACTGAGGTTACTGACTGTACATGGACTGAGGTTACTGACTACATGGACTGGGACGGAGGTTACTGACTGTACATGGTCTGGGACTGAGGTTACTGACTGTACATTGACAAACAACTTTACGCACAGTTAGATTGTCCATATATTGTATTGACATATATCCCTGTACATTTAGATGAAGAATGTACAATGTACGTATGTAAATTGAGGTAAAGATTAAAAATTGTGTAATCGTTAATTTTTCTGATTGATTGATTGTTTGTTCGTTTGTTTGTTTGTTTATTTGTGTCAAGCGTTGTTCCCTTGGAAACAGCGGTTTAAGTCCAGGATGACTCCATGTATTATTATTTCTTCTCGTGTCATTTGTCTTTATCAAATTGGCTATAAAAACACTAATAAGAAAAATACTTAGATGGTATACAAATGATATGACATACTATAGGCCTCACACCCACACGCATACACCCATGCACACATATGTACACACGCACACACTCACACACACACACACACACACACACACACACACACACACACACACACACACACACACACACACACACATACACACACAAACACACACACTGTAACACACACATACACAAAAAGTGTTACAGTAAATGACTGTTAGTCATATTTCGCCTATCATTTATCATTACTATGCGGAATGATAGTGGCAGTGTCCGTGCCACAATGACCAACACAAGTGACCACCAGAAAGTTCGGCCCCGCCGCCACGGCGCACAAGTCCTGCATGTCCGTGATGACGTGTCGGAGAAACTTGCCCTCGCTGTCGAACACACTCACCCGCCAGTTCCCCCTGTCCACCACGATGACGTCACCCTGCCGGTCCAAGCAGATACCGTGCGGAGAGTCCAACTGCCCATCCCCGCTACCGAAACTTCCAAACTTCTTGTACTTCTTTGTAACTTCGCGGCCTTCCATGAAAACGTGGATGCAGTGCAGCCAACTGTCGGTGACGTACAGGTCTCCTTTCTGGTTCACCGCGACGCCGGTCGGTTTTCTGGTATTTCTGGGCCCCACGACTTTCACTGGGGTGCCGTCGGGGGTGTACACTGTCACACAACTCTCGCTGTATCCTTTCCTTTCAACCATCCTTGTGCGCTGATCTGTAACAACAACCTCTATCGCATTTGTGAAGTTTTCAAGTCCATCATTCTCTTCTTCGGACTTCTCGCCGCCCTTCCTCTTCTTTTTCTTCTTAGAGCCCTCTGACGTAGCTTGTACGCGTACATGCTTGATATCAGCCCTCACAGCAATCCCGCTGGTGACCCCGGTAAGGGGAAGGTCAATCTTCGTGAGAAAACGACCTGCGTTCGAAAACTGTGCGAGCAGATTTTGACGGATATATGCCTTCTTCTTCACTTCAAACATGGTCCCAACAACCCACAAGTTTCCGTCCTTGTCTACAGAAACGTCGTGAGGTCGGAAGGGTCGACGTTTCGCCACAGTGTTGAAAGCACGGACGACTTTACCTCGGGTGTCGCACACGGCGATTCGCTCGTTCAAACTATCGGCGACGAAGATTTCCGAAGTTTCTGACACCGCGACTCCGGTGGGGCTGAGAAACTGGTTCTTTCGTGATCCTCTGCCTCCAAACTTTACCTTCTTTACTTCCTTCTCTCCGCCCTCTTCCTTCTTTTTATCGTCTTTAGTTGTCTTTTCCCACGACATGTTGACGTTGCAAACTAACACCTAAGTATGTAATTACGGTTATCAAGGTTGCACAAATGCTAACAAAACCGGCCAAACCAGGAGAGAGCCTTTACCTTTGAGGTCAGAACCTGGCACAGCGACACAACATCTAAATCTAGCTATTTTTGTAGTTATATGTCTTAACTTGATATAAAATACCATAAAATTGGATTAATAATGGGCAAAAGTAAAACTAAAGTTGACGAAAAGACCTTTGAAATGTACTATGGAATGTGTTGGTGTAACAATGTGTCATGTTTGATTAAATGGCGCTATTGTTGAATAGACCACGCCTCCCTTCACACTTGCATTAAGACTGCTGCTGTAGAAAATTGTGAAGTAACCTGAATAACCTTTGGCATGTCAGGTCTGGGTCAACAGAGCCCAGAGGCAGTTACGTAAATTATACTCATCCCAAACAAAAAAAACAATCGGGCCACATGATGCGCTCAGCGAGGGAAGTGATTTTCAAGGCCGATAAGGGCGACAAGATTATATGGATCATACATATGGAGAAGCATGTTTTGTTTAGAACGTTAACAGGGGTGCAAAAGAATACATACGAATTTTACGGAATATATACGATCCATTACTAGAAACATACGATCCGTACGGAATACATACGATCCATTACGCAGAAACATACGATCCGTACGAAATACATACGATCCATTACGCGGAATACATATATACGATCCTTATTAATTTGCTGGCCATCGCGCTAGCACCGAAGCTAGCTTTGTCTGGTCCTCCTTGTTGGTCTAAGCCTACGTCAGTCTTAATTTAGTGCAGCTTGAGATTTTTAGAGTTTAGCCGGGTGGGATACGCCATTATTAAGCTCTAAAAGCCAAGATATCGTACGAAGAACAGGTTATCCCGAGTCAGCCATCTTGAATTTGCCGCCGGTGTCACGTGATCCAGGCACATTTCTCCAAATTAGTAAGGATCGTACGTATTCCGTAAGGATCGTATGTATTTCGTAAGGATCGTATGTATTCCGCGTAATGGATCGTATGTATTCGCTACGGATCGCATGTTTCTGCGTAATGGATGGTATGTATTCCGTACGGATCGTATGTTTCTAGTAATGGATCGTATGTATTCCGTAAAATTCGTATGTATTCCGTAAAATTCGTATGTATTCTTTGGCACCCCTGGTTAACGTTACCACTATTTTGTCCTACCTGCATGTGACTAGCTACCATGCGGTGAATAACCACGGTATTTCTGCGATAGTGCGGTCTCTTCAAATTGATTTAGACTAGATCATGTATGTAAACAAGGTGCCATAGATAATAATATCACAAACATGGCAAGTTTTCCATAACTTTCACCTTAGACCTAACGACTTTGACCTTCAAGATCTATATAAAATGCGCAGATGATAATCATCAACATATTTCTGCATGCGATCGTGCGGTCTCTTCAAATTGATTTCGACTAGAATATGTATGTAAACAAGGTGTCATAAATGATGAGAAAACAAACATGGCATGTTTTCTATAGCTTTCACCTTCGAACTAATGACCTTCAACATCTATAGCATGTGCAGACGTATTCACCGGCCTAGCCGGTTTTTCCACCGCCTTTACAACCCTCTTGTGAAGTACGGACGATCAGCTGTGGATCAGCTGGAAGTCAACATGGCGGAAAAGAAAGGGCCTATCGACAAAAAGAATACAACGGAAAAAGAGGAGACCGTAGAGATGGTGAGGTTTGGCGGCAGAGGATCAAGAAAGACCGAGTTCCGTCGTCCAACCGGGGTCGCCGTTTCTCAAGCTTCGGAAATCTTCATCGCCGATTGCTCAAACGAGCGTATCGTAGTGTGTAACACTCGTGGGAAGGTCATTCGGATGTTTGCCACGGCTGTGAAGGGCATCTTTACGGCGAAGCCCTTCCGGCCCCACGACGTCACCATAGACAAGGACGGGCACCTGTGGGTTGTTGGTACTATCATCGTCAACGAGAAGAAGCTTCTTTCTGATAATCTTCTCGCGCAGTTCTCAACTGAAGGGCGGTTCCTTACAAAAATTGACCTTCCCCTTACGGGTGTGACGAGTGGTGTTGCTGTCAGGCCAGCTATATTCACGCCAGACCCGCCATCAGTGCCGGCTAGTTATAAGAAGGAAAGCAGTACGTCGAAAGAAACAGCAAATGACTTGCGCGTTGTTTACCCTGCGAATCCGCTAGAGGTCGTTTTCACCGACCAGCGTTCAAGGATGGTTGAAAGGACAGGATACAGCGAAAGTTGTGTGAATGTCGTCCTCCCCGACGGCACCCCAGTGAAAGTTGTGGGGCCCAGAAAGACCAGAAAACCGACAGGCGTCGCGGTGAACCAGAAAGGAGACCTGTACGTCACCGACAGTTGGCTGCATTGCGTCCACGTTTTCATGGAAGGCCGCGAAGTTACAAAGAAGTACAAGAAGTTTGGAAGTTTCGGTAGCGGGAATGGGCAGTTGGACTCTCCGCACGGTATCTGCTTGGACCGACAGGGTGACGTCATCGTGGTGGACAGGGGGAACTGGCGGGTGAGTGTGTTCGACAGCGAGGGCAAGTTTCTCCGACACGTCATCACGGAGATGACCGATCCGTACGCTGTGGCGATCGGGCCGAACTTTCTGGTGGTCACTTGTGTTGGTCATTGTGGCACGGACACCGCCACTATCGTTCCATACAGCCACTAGCTACACAACGGACATCTTAACATACAGATGCTAGAGTCTTGCTGCTAATGTATTATCTGATAGACAGTCTGACGTTTATCAAATTTCCTCCTTACGTTTCAGGAAAAAGACGACATTATCATCACCCTACAGAATATTTAATAAAACTGCATTAGGTAAAAACTAGCGTTTTCAATTATAGAGCAATTTGGATGCATGCTTTTAACTTTATTCGTGGCAAATTTGTCATTCTGTCACCATTTATGGGGACTAGAACTCTCTTTACAGCAGTAAGAACGACCATGGTACAGTATCTGAACTTTTATTGTTTAACCCGTGTTTCATGTAAACTTACAAGTCATTGTCACAACACATTGATTTTTCCAATCTTCACTTTCCGCAAAATAATATATAATTGGAATAAATCAATAATTCAGCCGGTCGCATAAAATAAGTATAAAACCAAATCTCTTCTTCTTCTTGGTTTACCCATCGTCACGATGTATAGCCGCCCCCCCCCCTCCCCCCATGAAAAAAACTAAATCTACGGAACTGAATTAACCATGAGTAGAGCCAACAACACACAGATGACAGCTGAGGCAAAGTTTGTCACCGTCGAGACAGCCGCGCCCCCTGTCGGACCTGTAGGAACTGTAGATGAAACGTTTACATGTTATTCATTTCACTTCATTTCGTTTCATGCAGAGCAATTAAAGTACTAGATTAAACTACAGCCTCTAGTAATTTTATTAGGATTTAAAGAAACGTTTTCAATTTAAACAGTGTATTTCAAAAGTATGTAGTCCATGCCAATACCTAGACCCAGATCTAGACTCTACCAGAATCCATAGGTTGCTGGAATGATAGTAGAAATTGGCCAAATACACTGAATAATATACAAGAGGAGTAACACGGCCATAGGAGTTCAGTCTGCAACCTAGACGGGCTAACACCTCTGGTATATTGTTCAATCTATTTGGCTAATTCTTTAAAAGATTTCCGGCAACCTATGGAGTCTGGAAGAGACTGGTGTTGACCTAAAGACAAATTTTCCTTACCGATGGAGCAGTTTTGTTCGTCAGACTTGTCAGCGCAGTCGTTGACACCATCGCAGCGGTCCCCCGGCCGGACACACCGGGAACCGTCCTTACAGGTGAGACCGTCAGTCGCCTCACAGTCGTCTGGGTTAACAAGAGGACTTATTAAAGTCAACATTTTCAACTTAATCAGTGATAGATATTGATAGTGGGGAATACTATATTTACCTTGAACTCCTACATTCCTCATTCCAACGGCTATCTATTAACAACAGTAGTTCAAAATGGCGTCATAATACTCACAGCGAGGAGTCCAGCTTTCGTCCCATCCGAGTGTCTCTCCCTGGTTCTGTTGTTCCAGCCATGTGATGAGTGGTTGGAAGTAGTCCACGATCGCCTGAGCTGACATGTCCCTTTGTCCGGTCGTCACCTCCATGGCGTCCGGCCACTCCTGACTGGACCCCATCTGGAGCATTCGGCTGTCAGATTACAGGAAGTTTAGACCAATCATTTAGGTGACGATTTGCAAACTTTAAAGGCAACCAAAGCAATATTAGGGCCCAAAAAAAATGGAAATTCTGAAATCTTTATGGTAGTGACATTCACCGACACTGTTTAGCATAATTGGATAATAACTTCATACTTTGAGCATTTTAAAACCGTGCCGTACGATGATTCCCTAAGTTTCGCGAGCCTACAAAAACCCCGGCGATGATTTTCAGTGAGTTCTCACATCACAACGACGTCGTATTTTTGCATCATGGACGTCGCTATACATTGTGATAGTGTTGTTTGAACTAATCTTGTATAGTAATGACGAAATAAACTGACTTTAAAAATCCGATTTTCCGGCCTTAAAATCGCTTGGGTTTCATTTAAGCAACTTTGCGCTACTTCCTACAAGTTTCCTGAAATGTGACAGGACAGTTTATTTCTTACATTTTGGTAGGCCTCGATCACATTCGTCCTGAAATAGCCTTAATAGGTCGGTCTTGGAATAGTCGTGGATGTTTCGTACAAAATTCAGATGTTTTTTTGCCGTCGATCCTACTTGGTAATCGTTTATCTCATAACCTCAATAAAAGTACTTTTTCGAAGAATTTGACCGTACCAATACAACCAATATGACGCAAAAATGTCAACTAAAATACTTTTTCGACGAATTTGAGTGTGCCTTTACAACCAATATGGTGCAAATATATCAACTAAAATTTGAAACATAACAATGGAATCTTGTCATGTATCAATGTATCAAATATTCAATTACGTCCTGTGAATAAGCCGTCAGAGAAAATATTGTCGAAGAAGAAACAAGATAGGTTATGAAAAGCTATTGCCATTGCGGCGATTGAATGTTTATTGTAAAGCTTCTATATCACTGGACTTGAGGCACATTCTACATGGTCGCAGAACACAGTATTATATATATTTCGCCTATGGGGATGTACATGTATACTGTTCGGCGCGTTCCTGAAGCGCCGCCAAAAAGGAAATTGAAGACAGACTCACGCCAGTTTCTCTCCTGCCGCCGCCTTTTGAGCCTCTGAGCCTGCAGAGATGTCACACTTGTGCAGCGGGCCGGTGTGTCCTGAAGTTTCACACAGGGCCTTGTGGAAATGGAACTGAAGCACATAGCTAACGAAGTACCTTTGCAGGGCGAAATACAAGATAGAATTGGTAAACTATAAATGCCGACATTTTGTCACATTCCTTTATACTTCAATGGTTAATATTTCCACACTATGCTCTATAGTGGTTATTGGAATTAAAAGGCGGCGAAATGCTGCATATAAGTAGATGTTCAATAACATATAGCTCAATACATAAAGTCCTTTCTCACTACGACTATTGGAATAAATGGCAGAGACCTCATGTAAGGATGGTTGGCGGGTATGTGGTACTTGCAACCAGGGTCAAAGTCTTTGTCGTTGTTCCTGGGAACGGGAGGAACGATGCCCTGGTAACGAGTCCTGTTGGAGTAATACAAAGAAGAGTACAGAGAAGACGCTCAAAATAGTTTTCCATTGTTTCAAGATTTCAATATCAAAGATGGTTTTACTTTTACTTTTACAATTACAACTTATCCTACTCTATAACTTAAGTCTTCAAAGACTAAAATTGTATATTCAAGGAGGAGAGCAAAGGCTAAAATTGTATATTTAAATGGGACAGCTTCTGTGTTACGCCGAAGGGCGGTTATACCAGCTATACAGATACAGACAGATGGTATGGATTGAATATGTAACCTTAGTTTCCACAACTACTGCTTGGACATGAGTTAGGTTTGACCTACTTCTTTTAGACTGTGTGATTCTGACCTGAGTTTCCACCACTCCTGGTTGGACGTGATTTAGGTTTGTCATAGTTCTGTTTGACTGTTTGATTCTGATTTGTTTCCACCACTATTGTTCACCGCTTCTAGTTACACGTGAGTTAGATATGTCCCAGTTCTAAAAAACTGTATGATTCTGACCTGAGTTTCCACCACTCCTGGTTGTACGTTGCCGGGGTGATGGAGCCGTTGAAGACCCCCCATCTCCACTGGTCCATCAGGTAACCAAAGGGCAGGAAGGAGACCTTGTCCAGGGCCATACTCATCAGGAAGTTGATGTCAGCCTCTGGATGAAGAGGGGTAGAAATATAGTGGCTCGCAAAGCTATTCTTATATCTCTTGATGAATTCCATGCAAAGAACAACAACCTACCGTTGTCGTCGTCCACCATGTCCAATAGGCCGATGGTCTGTAAGTGTGTAGGAGTGGACACGGACAGAGCCAGCAGATCTCCCACCGCTTCATGGAAACCCGGGTTTCCTCCACGTCGGAAGGGAACTGGCTGGTGCTTGTACTGTAGGTAGTACTCGATGTGACCCATCTCGTGGTGGATGGTGACCAGGTCTTGCATACTGACGTTGCTGCACATCTTAATTCTACTCAGAAGGAAGAAAACATTACCAAGTACTTCGGTAGGCATTTTGCTATGTTTTTTTTTCTAAGTACGAAACGCCATTGAAAACAATGACCTTTCCATTGCTTATTACCTTCGTGAAAACGGAGGTATTGTATTCACTTGATGTGTTTGCTTGGTGTGCGTCCGCAGTGGAATATATCAGAGTGACATATTGTAATGCGGAATTGGTGTAATGAGATACTGGGAGAATTGAAAGCATGGTTTGGCGTTTAATTTTTTTGCTTGCTTGTTTTTACTTGTTTGTTTGTTTGTTTGTTTCTAATATAACTAACCTACCTGACGTCATGAGCGTTGTAGAAGTCCCATGCGGACGCGTGACAGACCACATCTCTGTCTGCTGGTTTGACGAACATGGAGTTGTCCCAGAAGTTCTGCGGCATCTCAATCAATCCCATCTCTTTGAAGAAGTCGTCTGATATTCGGAACATCCGATCAACTGTCCATCCCTTACATGTTAAAAGACAGGAAATAATGTAGGGTGTCTTATACTAGAACTTTATTTGCACGACAACTGTACACGGTGTAATGTATGGCAACAACTATCAAATATATGAGGCATTGAATTTTGAAATGTACTATGAGATCTTCAAAGGTACACTCTACAACAGCTTAAAGTATTGAACCAAAAACGGTATACTTTCAAAGAAAGTTGACTATTGTGGTTGTGGCATAAGATTACAATGGTCTCTAGCATCACATGGCTACATGAAAAAGAGGAACCCAACAGAAATAGGTCATAGTTATGGTAAGAAGAAAATGGCGCTTACATCTGACAGCATCTTGGATGTGACGTCGATGCTTGTCTTGCCAGGGTAGGGCTCCACGAGGTCGTAGATGTTGCT
Source organism: Branchiostoma lanceolatum (assembly GCA_035149815.1). NCBI lineage: Eukaryota > Metazoa > Chordata > Leptocardii > Amphioxiformes > Branchiostomatidae > Branchiostoma > Branchiostoma lanceolatum. The sequence continues at coordinate 9,550,079 of CM068877.1, read as the reverse complement.
CCAGGATTGAGACCACATGTTACCTGTATTTAACAAACAAACCGTTGATGGTAGTGTCTTCTTTTACTTAAAATAGTTAAATGTATGGTTTGAGACTGAAACCATCATCATTTATACGTACATTGAAAGCACATTTGGAAGTCAGGTAGTATTATAGCAGACATGACCATAGTCATGACTATCACTATATTTCTGGCCTATCACACATATCTAGTAGATGCATACCAAAAAACAAGCAAACAAACAAACAAATACGAAACAGACCCAATGGTTTCAAGCTAACAAGTAAAGTTAGGCAGTAGATTCTTAATTTAATCTAATTAAAAGCAGCATGCAATGCTTGAAAGACTGATTGAATTGCAATTGTACTGATGTTGCATCGTATTTACCCAACAGATGTGCAGGGATGGGTCCAGTGGCACTGATCTTGTCCTGTCCGTATTGTTCCCTCAGCTTCTTCCTGACGTAAGCGTGCAGGTTGTTGTACAGAGGCTTGAGCTGGTTGTACAGGTTCTCAAGCTGCTCCTGGAAATCAGCTGTCTCATACCAAGATCGCCAGTAGGCACCGGTGTCCTCCCAATTTGGAACTGTGTGGACAAATTCTACTCTAAGCAAGATCCCTGTATTTAGGAACCAAGTTAACGAAACATTGCCAAAAGAAAATCTACCACAAGGTACAGAAATGTGGTATGTACATGTATTGTTTTTAGTTGAAATGCAATGGGATTTCGATATGTTTCTATTCTGTTACCTCCTTGATGGACGGCCTGGTTACTGAGTTCCACGAAGCGTGGGTATTTGTCCTTCAGCTTCCTGCCCACCGCGTCCCGCCAGCCTTCCCAGCAGAACCGCAACCGGTCGTAGTCACGCTCCGAGGCCAGGCAGTCGCTCAAGTCTGTCATGTAAAAAAATCATTGTTTCAATCTTTCTCATTCGAACAGATATGAAGGACTATATTAAGGTATTTTGATACTTTTCAAACCTTTCTGGTACAATACATAATGGAAGCTAATTATACACTTCACCGTAAGTAATAAGTTCGTCAGTCTCTATCAGGACATTAACGCGACATGCTACATCATATTGTTGCACTCGAAAAATCATATGTTGTATCGTTAGCTTTAACTTTACCCCTTTCTTGCACAAAATAGTTTCCTTACAATTACGTCCTTTTCCTGAATATGCATGACCATTACCAATGCTTGCTTTTTCCTCATCTTCCGATTTTTAAGAAAAATTTTCATGACATTCATTTCTTTTGTCCGTCCCACTTTAAACTTCCCTCGATTTATCCTTCCTCCATTATCTTATGTTAATTTTAACTTTCTCTTCTATCCATTCTCCTTTCCTCACCTTGGTTAAGTGACAAACATGATATCGGATTGTGATACTCGCACACCTTCCCAGTGGAGTAAATAAGACGCATCTCGGCAAGAAGGTTGTTATACTGAAGAAGAAAAAAACAGGTTTAGAGATTCAACAGATAACTGTCTAATGCTACGGTCCCGATTGCACCGGTGCCCGTCGGGGGTGTAGTCCCGACCGGGCCCCGAAGCCACAGATGTGTCCCAGTGGACTGCCTGGTACATGGTACGGGGAAGGGGAGGGTCACCTCCCGGTGTTCACGCGATTAACTCACGGCGTCTATTTGTTACCGGCTCCCGCGTTGATTTTAAGTCCGGGCTGAAATGACTCGGGGTCCCGGCCTGGCCCCAAAATAGCCCGGCAGCCGCAGGGTGCCCCACGGGGCAACGTAGAGGTCCCACCCGAAAGTGACAAAAATAGCCCGTGAACTACCCGACGGGCCTCTTTTTCCAATTGGGACCTAAGTACGTTACAAAAATGTTATATTGTATCATAAAGAGTGTATACATCTTTTGAAAATGATAAGCACTACTGACCTCCCTGGCCTCCCTAGCCTGGTCGATATGGTTAACAGCGGTTCCAAGAAGTGTGATTTTTCTGAAGAGTCTCTTCAGTGTCGTGTTGTTGAAGTTTTGCCAGTCAAAGTTAGAAGCAATCTGCGCCGCTTGCTTATCAAAGTGTGCCTCAATGAAGTTGGCTTCATCCTATTAAAACACATCGTACTAATACTCACTAAAAGATGGTTACACAAAGTTGAAAGTCATCAGTTTACTACCATTTTTCCATGTAAAACTTTCTGACTAGATGACATGTAAGGATATTGCAAATTTATATTTTGTTATACGTATCCTATAGCATAGTTACGACGAAAAAGTGGTTTGCATTCTGCTTTTCTTCCGATCAGTGATGGTCGTCTGCTGTTTACGTCACCACTATACATTTTTTCTCAAGGACCCCTGGTACGTAAATGACTTTGTTTACGCAGTATGTTTGCTAGATAGGTTCAAGGATTCTTACTGATCTACAGTACGTCACAGAGGTTTGAAAAAGCCTTGGGAATGCGATAGCCTGCGTGTCATCCCAGTTAGTTCCAGGGCCAATAGTCTAAGGGCTCATGAGACTATGGGAGCCCGTAACTAGGATGACACTCAGGATAGGAAGACGAAAGAGGACATGGGTGAATTCTAAAAGGGCCTTTTGGGAAGGATGCAATTTATGCTTCTTCGTTACAAGAGACAGTCGGAAAATGAAAAGCACATGTTCATGTGATCCCCGCTTCCGATAAGTGCATGTCAACAGAGGGGGGGGGGCACATAAGTGATATCATAAGTAGGTCATGTTTGTAAAACATATCTTATTTAATTATCTTACTGAGCAGTTTTGAGAGAGATATGATGACAATGTACTTTTGTAAATTCAGCTGATAGACGTCATCACCCGATCATTCTTTTTCCTGAACTCCTTGTCTCAAAACTACTTCCAATAAAACAATCCTGAGTGATCGAGAGCGGACAACTCACCGGTGTCGTTAAAAGAAAAAAGTTTTTTAAAAAAGCTGTGGACTCGCATCGCCTTTGGTCTACGAATTTTCTTTGACGCTTAACTGTTGATTTGATTTTCTTGTGGCAAAGTACGCTTCTTCCTAGTTGTATCGCGGATTCACAATTGTACAGAGTGATGAAAACCGTAACGATTAAAGGAAAACATGTCACGTCAGTCCAGAACCGTGAGAAGAGTAAACAGTAAAAAAACAAAGCTTTAGTCTAAATTATGAGTTATGACGGAAATCTCCTACCTGTTTCAGGCTGTTCTCCCGTGTAAGGTTGGTGTTGTAGTTCCACCTGGCCACCATACTGTCATAGTAAACCTGCTCAGCTCTGCCGTTGTAGTCCCAAATGAAAGCCCAGCCATGATCTTCGCTACCGATGAGTTGAAGACGGACAGTCCGGATCGCCAGCGCTGAAAATACCAGGTAAAGTATTTCTTTCTGAGCTGCCATCCTTTCTGAATTAACTTCTCCTGTTTATGACTGAAGAAGCGAACAGACGACTGAAGAAGAGTCCGTCCGGAAAGCGTTGCTTGCGCTCCGTACAACCAAATACGTCTGCCGTAAGAGATTCAATATCTGAGGATCCGTTCAACCTGGAAAAACTTTGTCAGCTAGCGAAAGTACGTTATCACTGTCAAAGTTCAAAGTTGATACGGACGTACTGTCCCTACTCGAGGGTATCCTTGTGCCAGTTCTGTGGACAACATGGTTCATGTATATGCTAGAGCATCTACGGGCCATCTCTTTCGCCGGGCACCCTTGGATGTCCCTGTCCTCGCCAAGTCCAGATGTGGAGAATAACATCTATTGTAGCCGCCAATGTCAAATCATCTCAGGGTCTTCTTAGATAAATATCTCATCAAGGCAGTGCGACGGTGTCTTCTTATGTATTTAAAAGTTGTTGAATCTATGATATGATAATGTGTTTCCTCCAAGTTAGAACACTAGATCCGATTAAGGTAAGGAATCTTGGAAATCGAAAGGTCAAGAAAGGTTAGATTGGACATCTGTGAACAGTATATATAATTATGTCACAGTGGGGAGATGTTGCACGACGCACCCCCCCCCCCCCTCCTCCAACCTTCTTTGGCTCTTGTCGTCTCCTCCAACCACAAACCGACCATTAAAATACATGAATACATTTCATCAACACAACAGAGACATTTGTGATAAGGTCGCCTACAACTACAAACACATAAAAGTGGTGTGTCCAGATGTAGGTCAATGTCGTCGGCAAGGTCAATGTCGTCGATAAGGTCAATGTTGTCGGTAAGACCTGTAAGTGTCCTGTGCAACACATGTTTCAACTGGAGACGTTATAGACATTGAGGTCTATCTATCTATCTATTTATCTATCTATTTATCTATCTATCTATCTATCTATCTATCTCCTTTGTGACCTGGATTTCATCCCGGTCCCAAATGTTCTATTTGTTGAACATATATGCATTACAAGCAACAGATATAACCACTGTATCCGCTCTCGTCGCGCGCTCGATGCTTCCCAAATCACCACTGATGGTGACCTTTACCCTTGTCCTGCTTGATTTCCAGAACACAAATATACCCCCACTTTGAAACAAAGGGTACTAGTTTAATATTGCTCATTTCTAGCTACTTCGCTTTACAACAACCGCGCGGGTACAACGTATGCATTCTAGAAATACCCTTAGCCCGACATATATAGAACAAGCATGGGCAACCCGACAATTGTCGGGCTCAGCAGGACTAGGAATATAAACGTGTGTGAGAAGAGAGAAGTGCACAAAGAAGTATCGGGCAGCTTCGTTCAAGGGCACTATGCTAGTTATGCCGAGAATATCTCATTGACTAGAGAGCTCGAATCATTTTCATTCGGCAGTTGATATCATGATATGGTGCCTTCCATTTGCGTTACGTCCATGTCTCGTTAGATAACGCCTCCTAGCAGTAAATGGTTAAAGTGCAAAAGATCCCACAATTATCACGTTTATTATCTCCATGAAAAATGGAGATATTGTTTTGGGTGTGTCTGTGTGTGTGTTTGTCTGTCTGTTTGTCTGTTTGTGTTTCCGCACTACTGTAGGCAGCATAACTCAGGAACCTCTCGATGGATTACGATGATATTTGGTATGTGGGCAGGTGTTGTGAAGCCGAAGTTAAAGGTCGATTTTGGGCCCCCTGGTATGTGACCTTGGTACTGCAGCAGAACTTCAATTTTTGTATCTTTTGACCTGGACGTGCTGTGGTCTTGATTTTTTGGCGGCAGATAGCTTGTGGTGTAATGAAGACGTGGTGTGGGTTTGGGTCCCCTAGCAGCTTGCTCTGGAACTGCAGGGGCGTTATCGTGAAAATACTCTAAGGAGAATAACTGAACAAAGGAACGATGGATTTCCATGATATTTAGTATACAGGTAGCTTAGACAGAGATGTACACAATGAAGTTCAAATTATGTTAATTAGGACTTAATTTGCATAGCTAATGAGGAAATCTATATTTGCAGTGTTTTCCATTATCAGACTCAAATACATGTAACGTATGTAGTTTATGGAAAGTGGATCATCATCAGCAGATACCAATTATGCAAATAAATTCCTTATTTGCATAATTAATGCAAAATACCATATCTCATCTAATTGGAAAATTATAGGACTGTCAATATGATACATAGTATGCAGGTAGCTTAGACAGAGATATACATAAAGCAGTGCAAGTTATGCTAATTGTGACTTAATTTGCATAGCTAATGAGGGAAATCCATATTTGCAGTGTTTTCCATTATCAGACTCAAATACATGTAACATATGTAGTTTATGGAAAGTGGAGCATCAACAGATACCAATTATACAAATGAATTCCTAATTTGCATAATTAATGCAAAAACACCACTATGAATCTAATTGGAAAATTATAGGAGTCAATATTGCAACATGTGTAGGTTAGATAAAGGTGTTAATAACCAAGCATATGTTATGCAAATGTGTAAGTCATTTGCATGAATAGAATTGTTCATGGAGATATGAGGTCGTGGAACTCTTGTTTTGTTAGCTTCATAGGCTGGTCTTTTCACGGGTCCGATGATTTCGCCATGATTACAGGTTTGCGTAGCAAAAACCTTTGTTGGATCCGTTGGCATGTGTGGTGGCCGCCATCTTGAATTGTGACGTCACAGTCACGGTGTTTGTTGGGGTCGCTAGCGTTCTCTCTTTTTTTAACAAATCGGCACACAACTATCACACATTCAACTCAAATAGAAAGAAAAATTCAATTCATATCTATAAAAAGACCCCGTAATCGCTAAACTAACATAGCAAACCTGAAGTATATGTAGCACAAGTACTTAACTCTAGTTTGATTGTGCATTCTGGTAGTCCATATAATAAACATTCGTGTTTAAAATTGAGGTGTTCGGATCAAATACAAAAAGTAGTAGTAACGAGTCTCTAGCTCTACACGGTGCTATTCGCATGGTGTACTAAATCTAGCTAAATCCGCATTCTCTGTAGAGACATATGCTGTTCGCCACACCCCTACCGAAGGATGCTGACCTTACGTTAATCAAAGGTATGCTGACCTTACTTTGACCCCACTCACGTTATTTGCAGTTGGCTATTGCCAGTACAAAACCCTTTGCTAAACAACATCCTTGGAATTAAAGATAGACTATACATACCTGGGTTGGTCAACAAACTGGCCAAACAACAACACAAAGAAAAGGTCGATGCCAGGCCAGTGCGGAGCGTGTGTTCCCTTAAGAAAGCAGGTGAAAATTTGTGGTAGTAGTCATAGTGCACCTGAGAGCCTTTGTACTGTATATGTAGGTTTGAGCATATGGACTTCGCTGCAGTTAGAACTTCGAGCTTAATGAATGACGATCATGAGTCAGGTAACATTCTAGCTACAATTCTCACTCTTGACTTGGTTTAAAGTATGACGTTTAACGTGGCTTGGATTCCTACCGGTGTACATTATAGGCTATGGGAGCGGTTACGGGCTCCAATCAGATACGGTCCCCCTAGCAGCTACGGTCCCCCAAACAGATACGGTCCCGATAAGTTGAAAATCATGGCGCGAATCAGCGCTCACGCCCCCCCCCCAAAAAAAAATAAAAAATAAAAAATAAACCCGGCCCTGCCCGGGAAGCCTGCAAAGGAGGCTAGCCTCCACCAGGCCTTCCTACGGGGGTATGGATCGTAGAATTCGGCAAAAAAAAGAGGAATAATTGGCAAGTAGAGTCAGTCTATGCTAAGCGCCTGTAAATGTTACCCTATGGTGGCCAAACTCCCCTGGCAAATTTTCTCCCTAGGCCCTATAGCTGGCGTTGTTACTAATGTTAGTCTAGTAAAGACTATATAACGTTACATTGCACGAGATCTGATAATCTTTAAAAATCGTACAAACTGTCAATTCGACACCCGTATACAAAGTAGATGTCCACAAAGTAAAGCCTTCATTTCCATTCAAAAGCGGTTTACCGTAATTCAAGGCACGTAAAACAGTCTACTCTAGAGACTAAGTGATAACGGAATACTCCCCGATAGGAAACAGCTATATCCTCGGATAAACAAAAACTTGACTGGCAGAGATATAACGTTAACGTTCCATGTACAGTAGCTTTGGAGACTACTGTGGAAGCATTCATAAAATTATACCGTATACTATACTTTGTTAAAATCAAGTCATCATCATAGCTTGTCGCAATGTATCTCAATCCAGTTCAGTGCAACTTCGTTCGCTTCCCGCAGGTCCGAGTCTGTGCAGGTAGATGAGAGTCTGCAACTAGTACTGTTCATCAGGTGTTGCAGGGTTTAGGGGTTCTCACCGCAGCCCCAGGCTACACTGTTGGCCTTCCCCCACAGTAGCAGGTTGTCACCTGTCCTGGCCACCTTTGCCTTTGCCCGGTTCAAGGCAACCCAAGTAAAAATCAAGTAAAATTATATAACGTTAGATGTCTTCTCAAATCCAGTAACGTTACATTACGTTAGGGTATACTGTAAATGCAGAAACGTTCGCGGGGATTTAATTTCGCGGTAGGGAGAAAATGGAGTGTTCGCCCTGGTTTTGAGTTCGCGGAAAAGAGTTCACCGCCAAAACCGCGATTATATAAAACCACCGCGAACATTTCTGCATTTAGAGTAACTGATTTTTTTCTCGGTGTTCAAACTCTGTGTAATTAATCAATCCGTGGTACAAGTAAGAAAAGGAACGTTAACAATCAAAAACGTTGACCAATGATCCACGCAGACGCTAATAAATAAATAGCCAATCGCCAGTCACCATGCCTTTCAGTGGACCGTCATTTTCTTTCATCCACTCCCCGTTTGGAAAACTTAATGGTATGCTCCAACCAAACCGAACACCGCCCCCTGAACGGTTGGTAATTTAGACAATATGGCAGGGAGAGCGGGACTTTTCTGTCTACTGTTAGTGGTGCTGTCAGCTCAGAATGTCGCTCCTCAGGGCATCACAGACGAGCAACAGGCATGGGACTTCATTTGGGACTACAACGACAAAGCTGAGAGTGTTTCTTACAGAAGTGTAGTGGCCGCGTGGAACTACAACACCGACCTCACACAGGAGAATAGCCAGAAGCAGGTAAGACCGCGGTGTCCCCACCCACAGTTTACTGTTTGATTTGTTGCCTGTTTTATGCCACAGGGATCCAATGTGTTTGGCACCAGTTGAGAGGCGATTTTTGGAATACCATAAGTTGGTCTCACACTCCAACTTCGATGGATCTAACTGTGTAAGAACAGAATTTAGCCTTACTGTGCGTGCAACATTTAACAAGTTACCTCAATTCCCCGTCTAACTCTAACTCCCCTTACCAAACCCCCTCAAACCCGGCCCTTTTGTTTTAAGTTAAAAGCAATCTAAACATCAAAATAAAGTCGATAAAGAGGAAAACGTAGATGAATACTTCCGCCAAAGTTTCCTGTGAAGCTTCCGACTCCGATACGCCATTATAGGTATCAAGACCACCAAAATCTCAAGTACATGCAGATCCAACAGCTTTAAGCGTGCTTAGATAAACAAGTTATAAGAAGAAGTAGAGGCAAAGACTGCTTTAGATCTATGAAAATGTCGGTTACGTTTATTGGAAACTAATTCTTTTTGATACGTTTCCGAGTTTGAATTTTGAACTAATTAACCGTTGGCGAATATTCTAAATCTGTTGGTTTAAGGTTTTGCGCCTGTATAAACCGTTGGCTGACGGACATGTCATTGTTACTCTAAACTTACACAATCAAAGCTGTACCAACAGTAGATGCCACGTTGGTAAACTATACGTCCGAAGGTTAACACAACCAAAAATTCTTCTCGATTCCACCGAACATTGTCTAAGTTTGTGGGTCGACAAATCGCCGATCTCAGCCCAAAATCATGAAGTGGACTCTTGTTGGGAAATGGCTTTTGGGTCTGAGGATGTTGTAAAGGTGTCGGTTGACAGCGTACTGTTAGCTTTGAATTAGCTCGTCACATGACCATGAAGTTTAGCAAACAACTCAAGTTCTGGCGCCTAATAAATGGCCGTCTCAAGAGGAGCTCACATGATCTCGCTTGCAACTTGAAGTCAGAGGTTACTAGTACACGACACAGGAAATCCCAAGTATCACGTTCAGTCTTGTGAATCCATGATCTGGAATGCTGAAGAATTAAACTTCACAGCAAGCCTTTTTCACACCAATCCCTCGCACGTACGGTAACTGAGAAGTCATGGGGAGAAACCGGATTGGAAACATGACATTTCTAGGACGGCAGCTACCTGGGGGAGGGTGGGTCATAGGTTATGACGTCATGCAGGTACAGCAGATGTAAAAACACACTGTTTACTAAAAGCGTACTCAGTGTGAGAAGAGCATATTGTAAAAAGTCAATAACAGCAACAAAATAATAACTCTTGCGTGTCTTCATAGCCATTGTAGTGAACATTCCGTGTCCTGTTAAATAACAGCCATCACCGGCCTTACACAATGCAATGCAAACGGAGCAGCCCTAAACGTTAATTGTCCTTGGTGACAGGTAGTACCAGATACCTTATCACGCCGTGGGCCCACCCTGAGTACATGTAAGTGTTAGTTCAGCAAATACGTGGCAAAACACTGATCTGTCGATTGTGTCTTGCTTTGAGTGCATTATAAAAGTCGACTATCAATGTTAAGTAGTAAATATATTATATATAACATAATGTAAATACATGTGTATACTATATCATCTTTATTTATGGATTGCTGTTGAAGTTTAATTTCGTGATGAGACGGGCCGGAATCCGCCGGATCTAGTTTCTTGAAAATCATTTAGTTAGTTAACTTTTACCTTGTAGTCACGCTGTTTTGTTTTGCGACATTTTTTGAATGTCTATCATGTAACATTATCGTCCTCTGTTTTAGTGTTTATTATGATTATCTGATACCATGAGAAAACTACAGCGAAACAACCCGCCAGTTACACTGTTATCGGGGGATGTGAAATGAAATGTTCGAAACAGAACCCCCTGTCTTCGAAAAGCGGCAACGCCCGTTTTGTGTAAATATCCCCTTTTGTTTGTAGCCATAAAGTGCACATGTGGTAGAAGCGTTGTTGGTGGACATAGATAGAAATCATAGATAAGAAAGTTCTTTGAACGCAATCAAATGTTTACTCAAGACCGACGTCTTGGTTGACCGTCTATCACCTTTTTCAGGGCAATTCTGACTGGTTTTATTACGCTGCTAACAGATGCAGTCCCAAAAATAGATAGGCACTACTTGCATGTGGTGCCTTTACAATGCGGCCCAAACATACATATATACATTAACATCTACATCTACACATATACATATTATGTATACGTTTGGGACCGTATTATCAATCCTTGTACATGTATACATAATATGTATATGTGTAGATGTAGATGTTAATGTATATATGTATGTAAATACCTCACGTTTTGTAAACACCGTAGGTAGTACTGTATTACCTGTATATGCATATGCATATGTGTAAATGCTTTACGTTTGGTACCGTATCTGTTAGCAGCGACGTAACGTTACACCTACTTGTAGTGCGTAACAGAACCAGCCCTGAGGAAGAGAGTAGACAGTCGCTGAAACGTCCATATTGAATAAAATATTGTTATCCAGTGATTTACCAACTCAACGAAACTGTTCACGGATGATAGAAATCCTTCAAAATTACCTAATTCGTGCAAGTGCATGGTTGAGGCAATGTTTTGTAACAACTGTGCAATGCCCTGGTTAAAAGAGGATGTTGTTGGCTGTGAGTGTTGCTGTCGTTCTCAACGCTCCCTCCATAAGCTTGTATTTTTGCTTTAAAGTCGTGGTATGGTGTGTTTGTCGTTCATATAGCGATAGCGTAATTTTCAAACTGATCAATCTTTTCAACACTGCTTTGTCGATTGTCGTTAAGTCACGATGTTTGTGAGTGTGTTGTACCATTTGACGTCAGAAGTGATCCCAGAATTCCATTATGGATATGGTTACAGAGCCGCATACACTAATGAGTTTGTCTTTCAAGTACGCGTCAAGAACGTAACATTCATATCTGTAACCTTCAACACCACAACGGCACATTTTCGCGTTGCCGAACAACAGGGAACAACGTGGTAGCCTAATTGCTTAATTATGTACAAGTCATTTTTTCTTTAAATACAGGAGCGCGGATACGATAAGAGTTCAGAGACCTCCTACCTCCGTGAGATGTTAGGGACCACTTAGAGCTTTTGTAGTTCATTGTTTCATTGATAATGCAAATAGGGTTGTAAGTCCTTTTAACACGTTTTTTTTTACATAACGGTCTTTTCTGCCAAATTTATATGCATTGTATGTGTGAAAGTCGTAGCCATTGGCATAATTCCATGTCAACACCTCATCATAAATTTGCAAATGACTTTTACATTTATGTAATCTATGCCTGGCGATGTACACAACTTTAACCTTACGCATGTCACCAGTAATGAGATTCGTATCACTTACCACTAAGTGTGACCTTTTCGCATTAATTATGCAAATAAGAGCCAGATAGTCATATGGCAAAATGTAACATTCTGTCAAAACTGTTTCCAGGTTGAAGCCAGCTTAGCAGGAGCCCAGTTCGACAAAGAAGTGGCTCAAAATGCCTCCAGGTTCGATTGGCAGAACTTCAACAATGCAACACTCAAGAGACTCTTCGATAAGATCACCGGCCTTGGAACCGCAGCTCAGACTGACCAGGCAAAGCTGGAGGAGGTCAGTACTGCAGTTTTAAGCAAATCCGGCAGATGTCGTTTGTGTGGTGTGGCAGTCACTATCTTTTCTTTCTATTTAGTGCAATGTGACAAATGAATGTATGTCATCCACACATATCCCTATGAAAAGATACATTGCATAAGATGGTACCACACGTGGTATTTGCTCTTTTCGATCCGATTTAAACGGCAGAATATGTTTTTCAGCTCAACAATATACTCTCTGAGATGGACAACATTTACTCCACTGGGAAGGCATGCGAGTACGACGACTCTTCCAACTGCCTAGCACTGAACCCAGGTAAGTGAGTAAGAATGAGAGAGTGGGTGGGTGAAGTTATTGATAGATACCAGGGAAGAAAAAATACTGACAACATTGACTCATAATGAAAACAATGATATAGGGGTAAATGATGTGCCTTTACGAAGATCAAGGAGGGGGAAACTAAAACTGACAAGGCTCTACGATGTTCAACGAACGCCTGAGTCATCAAAATATTTTCTATACACAGATTTGTACGACTGCCTGGCGTCGGAGCGTGACTACGACCGGCTGCGGTTCTGCTGGGAAGGCTGGCGGGACGCGGTGGGCAGGAAGCTGAAGGACAAATACCCACGCTTCGTGGAACTCAGTAACGATGCTGTCGGTCAAGATGGTAAGAAGCTGATCATAACTTACTTTGCAGATGTGGCAGTAGAGCATTAGGCTGCACATGTAAAAGTGTATGAAAATTTGCAAATGTCTAATAACACTTTGCGAAACGCTATATTTGTATACTACAGCTGTATGCTGCTTTTGGTCCATATGTCACATTGCTACTCTTTGTATCGATACAGCTCAGAACTGGGCAGACACCGGTGCCTACTGGCGATCCTGGTATGAAACAGCGGACTTTCAGGAGCAGCTTGAGAACCTGTACAACCAGCTCAGCCCTCTGTACAACAACCTGCACGCTTACGTCAGGAAGAAGCTGAGGGAACAATACGGACAGGACAAGATCAGTGCCACTGGACCCATCCCTGCACATCTGTTGGGTAAATACAATGTAACGTGTTATGTACAATTCAATCAGTCTGTCAGGCATTGCATGTTGCTTGTAATTATATAACTAAAACTACATCCACTACCTAACTATCTCTGAATGCTAGGACTTCCGAGCCATTGTTGTTGTCCGTGTTGACAGCCTGATTCGTTTGTTCAATACAGGTAACATGTGGTCTCAATCCTGGATCAACATCTACGACCTAGTGGAGCCCTACCCTGGCAAGACCAGCCTTGATGTGACACCAAAGATGCAAGCAGATGTGAGCAGTTCCCTTTCGTCTATATTATATTGTTTTGATGAGTAATTATTTGCCGATAACTCAAGAGCGTCTCTGCTAAATCCCAGAATGTTGTTAGCCTCAATCCTCTCAGGTTTCACAATGCTAAATCGGACTTTGACTATGGGCTGTACCAATGCACTCCAATATATGGGGTAAAGGTGTGGTAAGATGAGGTTGCAGTTCATAATTGGACATGTTTTCAGCTATTCCTTGAACATAGCGACAATCGATACTTTAGAGGTAACTATTCATGCATTGCCATCTCACCAATGAGCAAACACAAGCAGATATATCTGTTTTAAAAGTCATTGCTGATACATATTTTAGGGATGGACAGTTGATCGGATGTTCCGCACATCAGACGACTTCTTTAAAGACATGGGTCAAGTCGAGATGCCGCAGAACTTCTGGGACAACTCCATGTTCGTCAAACCAACAGACAGAGAAGTGGTCTGTCACGCGTCCGCATGGGACTTCTACAACGCCCATGACGTCAGGTAGGTCACGTATGATGATGTATTTTTCGATTGTATAGGTTTATATGTTAAAAATTAATAAACACATGTTGAACCACACAATTAGAAAATCACTACTAGCTCGTTTCTTCTCGAGCTCTGTTGCCGCATTGAAATTTCTAAATCAACGTAATTCATACAAATTACAACACCATACAAAATGCAGTATCTTAAACAGTTTCTGAGTATGTCTAACGTTTCATTTCAACGACCAGTTACCATAGCTAGTTGTCAATAGATTGAAATAACCGTAAATGTGACTAAATTCAGTTTAAATAATATTTCAAATGATATAGAATTGATAACATGTGTCTGAAAAACAGGGTTAAGATGTGTACCAACATAAACATGGACGATTTGGTCACCATCCACCACGAGATGGGTCACATCGAGTACTACCTTCAGTATAAGCACCAGCCGGTTCCCTTCCGACGTGGAGGAAACCCGGGTTTCCATGAAGCGGTGGGAGATCTGCTGGCTCTGTCCGTGTCCACTCCGACACACCTGCAGACCATCGGCCTCTTGGACACTGTGGACGACGACAACGGTAGGTCTTAGAGCAGGTCCTACCTATGTTTTTGTTCTTTGGCATGGAATTCGCCAAGACATATACGAATAGCTTTGCGAGCCACTATCTTTCTAACCCTCTTCATCCAGAGGCTGACATCAACTTCCTGATGAGTATGGCCCTGGACAAGATCTCCTTCCTGCCGTTTGGCTACCTGATGGACCAGTGGAGATGGGGGGTCTTCAACGGCTCCATCACCCCGGCAACGTACAACCAGGAGTGGTGGAAACTCAGGTCAGAATCTCACAGTCTTACAGAACTGGGACATATCTGACTCACGTGTAACTAGAAGTGGTGAACCATAGCGGTGTAAACTCTGGTCAGAATCACACAGTCAAACAAAACTAGTCTAAGGACAAATCTACCTCATGTCCAACTAGGAATAGTGAAACCTTTCCTCCCAGAACTAAGACAAACCTAATTCGCGTCTAACCTAGAGTGGGGAATCACACAGTCTAACAAAACTAGCATCACAATCAGCTCATGGAGGTAAACGGTTTTCCACACTATGCGTATTGTCACATTTAAGACAAACCAGTTTCAACAATATCTCTCTACCGTACACTGAAATATATATTTTTTCCCATACAGGACTCGTTACCAGGGCATCGTGCCACCGATTCCGAGAAACGGTGCCAAAGATTTTGACCCCGGAAGCAAATTCCACATCCCCGGAAACACCCCTTACATCAGGTCTTCCATCTTGATTCTCGTTGCAATTGATTATATGAGCCACGACGTTTTTTGCGGGGGGAGTGTTAGTAGCTGTAAAGATGATTTTTGAGCAGCGTTTGCTTCCTGTAGCAAATTTTGTGTGAATATGTGTCACTTTCAAAAGCACATGGGGGGGGGGGGTCTTGATAAGATACTTGACAAGTCCATGTGGCGTGTTTCGCCATATAGGTACTTCGTGAGCTTCATCGTTCAGTTCCAGTTCCACAAGGCCCTGTGTGATACATCCGGACACACCGGCCCGCTGCACAAGTGTGACATCTCTGCAGGTCCCAACAAGGCGGCCGCTGGGGAGAAATTGGCGTGAGTTGTCATATCATGTTCCTGTAAAACTCAAAATGCACAGTTCTTTATGCACTCCTATACTTTGAGCACCTTTTATCTTCTTTGATTAGCCTTGATGCATTGTTCTCTTACGTTTTACTGACGCAATGGTGTAGATGGTAATAGTGCACCCCCTCTCCCAACAAACACAGCCGAATGCTCCAGATGGGGTCCAGTCAGGAGTGGCCGGACGCCATGGAGGTGATGACCGGACAAAGGGACATGTCGGCTCAGGCGATCGTGGACTACTTCCAACCACTCATCACATGGCTGGAACAACAGAACCAGGGAGAGACACTCGGCTGGGACGAAACCTGGACTCCTCGTTGTGAGTACAATCATATTATAGATCCAACCTGTATGCATTTTCATCATCCGTATGGACTTAAATGTTCATTGCCATGAGTTTTGTACAACGGTCAAAGGAAATACCATTTCTTTTCAGTGATTTTCTAAGACTATATAAATCTAACCGTGAATGTATTACTACTTACGGACATTTGTTTTCGAATATAACTCTTACCTCATTTTCATGCTCGCTCTTCTTTTGGAGTTCAGTACCATAAGTGAAAAATATGGAGTGGAAGGGGTTCTCCTTTGAAAATTGTTCATTCATTGCAAATAACAGGTGTGTTAGAATGGTTAGGCTCCCGATGCATTGTCTACTTGTGATGTAATCTTGGCCTCATTTTTATTTATTGCAACTGCCTGAAGTCACAAAACTGTGAGTTGAACTTCTTCAGCATGCTGTGAAAGAATCTCTGTCTCTTTTCCCAAGATGACTGTGAGGCGACCGACGGCTTCACCTGTGCTGACGGGTCCAAGTGCATCCGGCCGGGGGACCGCTGTGATGGCGTCAACGACTGCGCTGACAACTCAGATGAACAGAACTGTCCAGTCGGTAAGAACAGATTACGATATGTCTATCTTGATTCAGCTAGGATTCATGCCCATTTGCGTGGTTTAAAGTCATCCTCTATGTGTATCATACATTTACCCTGTCATTGTTAAAATCAACTTGGGACAAATTAATGTGCGCGTAGTTAACAATAGATAACTTCGTGTATAATATGATTTCTGTTCCATTTTCTTCAGGAATAATAATATTACAGTACTATGCTGGTGAAATTAATAGTGATATGGTTTATTTACAGCATCAGCACAGAGTGTCACCGTTTCCATGGCGACTACCTTCATTTCAACTGTCGTCTGCATTCTGCTCGCAATGCTGAACTAGAGACGCAATTTTTGCTGGTCAGGGGCTGAGACAAGTATCATCAGTCATCGTTTGTTTCAGAAATATGCAAAATCATAATTTACCTCCATTTACAACAAACAACAAAAATGTTATTTTCATTCTTGTGCTGACTCAGGATTGCTTATTAGAATTCTTGCAGACTTTGAATTAAAGAAAGTAAATTTTGAATAAGATTCTAATTTAATCTTAGACGTACGAAAATGATGTACAATATTCTTGTCAATGGCTCATTTTTCTACATAACGTCGATGATATGATTTGCATGTTGATATCCCGAAAGAAAATACTACTGCTGATATCTATTGTGTGCATGCGTCATGGGGTAATGAAGGTTTGATCTTTGCAGGTCCTGAATCCCGACAATGACATGAGCCGTCTTTAGATTCATTTGATCGTCATTTTATTTTTTATTTTTTGGTTGAATAACAACTTTAAGATCTGTAGTCATCTATTTTGTGGTATATTAGAAACAAGCCCTTAACGCTGGGCGGGCATATTCCTTTACCATTGTAAAGTACACTGATGGAGGGGTTTAATATCTATCAATAAAGCTTAATTGTTTACTAAGCTTAACATTTTAATTTCTGATAGCAGATTTGAATATTCATTTGCCAGATATGATATAATGTATATGTTATATAGCCACCAGTTAACACAATTGCAAATGATGAAATGTATTTTAAGGTGGTAAGTAGGTGTAGGCCAAAGTCAATTGTCACATCGTTTGCCCAGAAAACAGAAGCTATCGCCTGGTACCTGTTTCTTGCTGTTCTCTGATGTAAAGTGGGTGTTGTATTCCCACCTGGCCATCATACAGTCGTTAACGTTTTGTAAAGCTGCCCAGCTCTGGCATAGTAATCCCAAATAAAACTGACCAAACAACTTTTTTTCAGACACTATGTCTTTCAGTGAAATGATAATCGTCCTTGGCTGTTCCGATACATTTCAGCCCCTCCCCGTTGAAAAACTTAATGGTATGCTCCAACCTAACTGGTTCCCCAAGAACACCGCCCCCTGAACAGTTGGTAACTCAGACATGGAGGGGAGAGCGGGAGTTTTATGTCTACTGTTAGTGGCGCTGTCAGCTCAGAGTGTCGCTCCCCAGGGCATCACAGACGAGCAACAAGCCTGGGACTTCATTTGGGACTACAACGTCAAAGTTGAGAAGGTTTATTACAAGGCTGTAGTGGCCGCGTGGAACTATAACACGAACCTCACAAAGGAGAATAGCCAGAAGCAGGTAAGATCGGGACGACTCTATATCCACTGTTCGGCTCGTTCTCAGTTAAATGCGCAAAATAGATTAGCTCATTTTCCTGGCACACCTACCCTAATCTTTAATCGCCAAAAATGGCAGCATTTTCTCTTCGACGCATTGTTATTTATACCAAACAGGCGTAAAATTCGCTGCCAGAAACGTACAGTACACTTCTTGGAAAGGGTCTATAGTTTTTGGCAACATCTTTTAGTAGTAAGAGAAAGTACGCAAAGACATCTAGAAACTGGGCAGCTCCCTTACACTTGGGTGAGGTCAAGTTAATAACGTAGAAAGCACCAAACAACGGTAACATTACGCTAAAACATTTTGTTTGGCGATGTGGGTAACAAATGACAGCAAATACTCCTTTCTTGTACCTTTAGAAAGCCAGAATAGAATGGTAAACCTTCATTAAACGACAGTTTGTATGTGTTATATATGGCCAATCTAAATGCTACAACTGTTGCACTTTGTTACTGATGTTACTGTATTTGACGTACATCAGACATTAACCACCTTACACAGTGCAGAACAGGGACAGAAGTGATCTAATTTTATTTGTCAGATGGCCTGGGTAGCTAGATTCACTAGCCAAAACATTCAAGAGCTGAATTGTTACGATTTTTTATTGAGTGGCGACAGCCACTTTTAAGGGGATGGAATCCCATCCGTGGCTGTAATGTATTCGAAGCAATCAACCAATACTAATGCTGTGGGGCCTGTTTCGTAAACAAAATACAGTAAGTGTTTTGGGCAAATGAAGAAAGCAGTGATGGTGCCCGTAAAAACTGAATTTTTGCACATTTCAACGAGAACAACCCATTTATATAACTGCCTGTTGTACCGAGTCAGTTTGGAAAGTTTATCTATTGACAACAAAGGTAGAATAAAGATGTATCAAATTAATGAGACCTACTTGAGAACGGCCTCTAACTTTATGTTCTGAATGGTAATGTCAGTAGTCGCCGGTTACTAGTTAATTATGAAGGACGGCTGTACAGGTTAAGTCATATGAGGTAAAGCCAGGTGGGATAAGGTCAACATATTAACAAATGCAAAACGTTAACGACTAAATCTAAAAAACAACCTAATAATTACAATGCCAGGGGTTATGAAAATCGTCCCGATTCACTCAAACGTGTTTGAATGTTTCTGTCTCCTGTAAATCGTTTCGGAGCAGCTTCCATTGCTATGAAGACGGGATAGCAAGGCTATAGTGTATATTAAGAATAGAGACGCATTAAACTCTGTATCAAAATCATTTTGAAAAAAATGACATCATATTTACCAAATCAATTTTCCCAGTCCTGTTACAAAAACAACACAAAAACATGTAAATCCGGATCCAAACATAGTTCTGTTATTAATATTGCTAGAATGAATTATCAAGCTAACCAATTAAATAACACACATACAGTGACTATGATACAGTGCGGGAGTTGACTTGACTCATGTAGTGTCTGAGTCGATGTGGAAAGCCTGTCATCCTGCACTATTGACAACAAAGGTGGGAATAATGTGTAGCAAATTTACTGGAGACGTAGGTGAGAACGGCCTCTAACTTTATCTGCTGGATGAAAATGTCAGTAGCCGCCGGTAACGAGTTAACTAGGGAGGACGGTTGTATAGGTTAGGTCATATGAGGTAAAGCCCGGTCAGCGTATTATATCTTAGATAATTTAACATTAGGAAAATTCGCGATTAAATACTGGTTCTCAACGTCAACACTCCGAAGGTGTTGACGTCCGGAGACATGGAAAGGACGACTTTCTTTCGCGGAAGGCTGCCTCGAACTTATGACATGGCATGGCGGCTTCTAACTTTATCTTCTGAATGAAACTGTCAGTAGCCACCGGTAACGAGTTAACAAAGTTTGCAACAGTAGTACAGGTTAGGTCATATGAGGTGAAGGCAAGTGAGATGGAGTCAACAAATGTCTCGATGTCTGCACCGCCTCGACCTCGTAGATGAGTTGAGTTGGGTTGGATTGGGTTGAAAATATCGCTTATCGGTATATCGACTTGAAACTTGGAGCTGGCAAACAGAGAAGCACCTTAAACTTAATTCTGATCATAAATACGAAATTTATGGAGAGAGGACCTGTCCAGAGTGGATGATTACTAAAAAGTCAAACCAGGCGCGTTGTATTATGGAATCGAATTTATGACACGGTTTCGCGCGCATATATTGTGGGCATCTGCATTACGCACTCAAAATCCATTATGAGTCTCATGCCGACCGACAGAAACTAAAAAAACTTGCTACCTCGATGAAGGTTAGACATCCAGGTAATAAGATACGCAAATAAACAGTTACTCAGGCAATCGGATATATTTAGGAAACTTTATCCAGTAGCTCGAGTAACGGATTTTTGACGTAAAAAAGCTTGCTCTTTCATACGCACCAGGTTTTCTGTTCGTTTTGAATTGACAAATTGTTGAAAGATGAGGGGAAATTACACGAAAATGACCTGATTTCGGGTCGTATTGCTGACAGGAAAACCATGAACAGTCAGTTCAAAAATCTACAGGAGTAAAAAATGAGGCTGAAATATTGTAGATGTTTTATCATCAGGAAGATTCACGGATAAATACTCCAGCGACAAGCTTTCTTGTAGGGGATGTTGACGCCCGGAGACATGGAACAGACTACTTTCTTTCGAGGAAGGACTGCCTCGAACTCTTGACATGGCGTGGCGGCTGTCTGAGACATTTTTTTCATCTCTATCATGGCAACATTGCCATCAGTCGTCTATTCTTTACTACCACGAGAAAACTGCAGAAAAACAACCTAATGATTACTATGTCGGAGGGAATGAAAGTCCATCAGTTGCTCAAATGGGCGCATGCGAAACAAAACCTGTCTGTCTCGTGTAATCGTTTCGGAGCAGCCATTACTATGAAGACGAGATATAGTAAGGCTATGGTGTATATCAAGGACAAAGTCGCATTAAACTCTGTATCAAAACACTTATAAAAATGACATTATATTTACCAAAAACAAATCATTTTTTTCTAGTCCTGTCGCTAAAACAACACAGAAACACGAAAATCCGGATCCAGACATAGTTCTGTTAGTAATAGAATGAATTATCAAGCTAACCAATTAGCTAACACACATACAGTGCGGGAGTTGACTTGACTCATGTAGTGTCTGAGTCAATTTGGAAAGCCTGTCATCCTGCACTATTGACAACAAAGGTGGGAATAATATGTATCAAATTTATGAGACGTACCAGAGAACGGCCTCTAACTTTATCTGCTGGATGAAAATGTCAGTAGCCGCCGGTAACGAGTTAACTATGGAGGACGGTTGTACAGGTTAGTTCATATGAGGTAAAGCCCGGTGAGATAAGGTCAACATATTATAATTTAGATAATTTAACATTAGGAAGATTCACGGATAAATACTCCAGCGATAAGCTGTCTTGTAGGGGGTGTTGGCGCCCGGAGACATGGAAAGGGCTACTTTCTTTCGCGGAAGGCTGCCTCGAACTTTTGACATGGCATGGCGTCTTCTAACTTTATCTTCTGAAAGAAAATGTCAGTAGCCACCGGTAACGAGTTAGCAAAGTTTGCAACCGAGAACAGTAGTACAGGTTAGGTCATATGAGGTGAAGGCAAGTGAGATGGAGTCAACAAATGTCTTGATGTCTGCACCGCCTCGACTTCGTAGATGAGTTGGGTTGGGTTGAAAATATCGCTTATCGGTATATCGACTTGAAACTTGGAACTGGTAAACAGAGAAGCACCTTAAACTTAATTCTGATCATAAATACGAGATTTATGGAGAGAGGACCTGTCCAGAGTGGATAATTACTAAAAAGTCAAACCGGGCGCGTTCTATTATGGAATCGAAATTATGACATGGTTTCGCGCGCATATATTGTGGGCATCTGCATTACGCACTCAAAATCCATTATGAGTCTCATATCGACCACCGACAGAAACTATAAAAAACTTGCTACTTCGATGAAGGTTAGACATGCAGGTAATAAGATACGCAAATAAACGTAAACAGTTACTCAAGCAATCGGATATATTTATGAAAATCTATCCAGTAGCTCGAGTAACGGATTTTGGGCGTAAAAAAGCACCAGGTTTTCTGTTCGTTTTAAATTTACAACTTGTTCAAAGACGAGGGGAAATTATACGAAAATGACCTGACAGCGGGCAAAAATCTATAGGAGTAAAAAGTGAGGCTAAAATATTGTAGATAATTTAACAGTAGGAAGATTCGCTGTTAAATACTCCAGCGACAAGCTTTCTTGTAGGGGGTGTTGACGCCCGGAGACATAGAAAGGACTATTTTCTTTCGCGGAAGGCTGCCTCGAAGTTTTGACATGGCGTGGCAGCTGTCTCAGACATTTTCTTCATCTCTATCATGGCAACATTTAGCCTGGGTGCCATCCTATTTCTACCGGGGGCTCCTACACTCGCTACCCTAACAAATGTTTTTTAGGGTAGCGAGTGTAGGAGCCCCCGGTAGAAATAGGATGGCACCCAGGCTAGGCAACATTGCTTCAGTCGTCTATTCTTTACTACCGTGAGAAAACCTACCAATTACAATGCCGAAGGGTATGAAAATCGTCCATTCGCTCAAACGTGGACATGCGAAACAGCATTTTTCTGTCTCCTGTTTTGGAGCAGCTTCCATTGCTATGCATATTAATTTTAAGACGGGATAGCAAGGCTATAATGTTTACCAAGAATAAAGACGCATTAAACTCTGTATCAAATCCTTGAAAAAAGGACAAGTCACTTGTCCAAGTCTTGTTGCAAATTAAAACCACACAAAAATATGAAAAACTTGATCCAGACAAAGTTCTTTTAGTAATCAAATTAATTGACAAACTAACCAATCAAGTAACACACATACAGTACGGGAGTTGACTAGACAGACGTAGTGCCTGTCAGTCAATATGGAAAGCCTGTCATCCTGCAGTATTGACAACATAGGTTAACGAGTGGTGCATGAGAAGGGCTCCTACTTGAAAATGTCAAGAGCCATCAGTAACGAGTCAACTGCCGAGCACAATTGTACAGGATAGGTGACAAAATGTGCATTCAGGTGAGGTTAACAAATGTCAGGGTTCTTGTCTCACCGGTCTCAACATGATAAATGAGTTCAGTAAAAAGATTACTGAAGTGATAACCTGTATTGTTATGCTGGGGTTACGCGCGGATACTCACGTCTAAGCACACTCGGAGATTTGAGTACGCATGTGCAGTATCAAAGCCAATAAAGGTGAAGGCCCCTGGCTCGTCTCGATGTGCATAACAATACCTAGACGGGTTTTGTTTACGTCTCAGGGAATAGCACAGCTAGCGCATGCCTACTCGAATCTCCGAGTGGGCTTATTCATAATCTCAACCGTTACACCCCGACCAATCGATCGCATTGAAACTCATATTCGAATCAGCCTTGACCAGACAAATCGCTTTCTATAAGTTAGGTGTTAGTTTTCAAAAGATGTCAGATTGACAATTTTGCCACTTTGGAAGTGATTGAACGTATCCGCGATTCAACGTTTTTAAAAAATAGTCTCCAGTCTCCACTACTTTTCTTTAAACGTTATGAGATTAAAGAAGGTCACATGAAGTTCGTCCATATATGTTGTCCAATGAAGACCTTTAATGAAGGAATCAGAGTAAAATGGCAAAATGTAACATTGTTTTATCAAAACTATTTTCAAGGTTGCAGCCAACTTAGCAGCAGCCCAGTTCGACAAAGAAGTGGCTCAAAATGCCTCCAGGTTCGACTGGCAAAACTTCAACAATGCCACACTCAAGAGACTGTTCGATGCAATCAGTGGCCTTGGGACCGCAGCTCAGCGTGACCAGGCGAAGCTGAAGGAGGTCAGTATTGCATGCAGCTACTTGCAGATCCGCCAGATGTCGCTCGTGTCAAGGAGGCAGTCGCCATTTTTTGGACAACTTAGTAGATTAGAATATTTCATCATCCACACGTACCCCTATGGACAGATAAATCGCATTACAAAATAGTACATGTCGTAATAAATCGTTCCTTTCAATCAAATTAAAACGGCAAAATATGTTTTAGCTCAACGACGTGCTCTCTGAGATGGACAGCATCTACTCCACTGGGAAAGTATGCGAGTACGACAAACCGTCAAACTGCCTAGCGCTAAACCCAGGTGAGGATTTATGACGAAGTGGGGGGGTAGGTAAAGAATTTGATAAATACCAGGAAAGAAGGAAGACAGAAAACATTGAATAACTAAATAAATGAAAACTGATACAGGGGGAAAATTATGTGCCAAGGAGGTGGAAAGTAAAACTAAAATGAAGACTCTTCAATCCTCAACGCTATACTCATCAAAACTTTTTCTTAACTCAGATTTGTACAGCTGTCTGGCTAACAATCGTACCTACGACAGGCTGCGGTTCTGTTGGGAAGGCTGGCGGGACGCGGTGGGCAGGAAGCTGAAGGACAAATACCCACGCTTCGTGGACCTCAGTAACGATGCTGTCAGTCAAGATGGTGAGATACTTACCAACGTAAACGATGTGGTACTAGTAGCAGGGAGACAAGCAGCACAGGCAGCTAAAAGATGGTAGTCTTTGTAATTGTTCTGGGTTTGATCTGTCTGAAATCTAGTAGCGCTTTGTAGCCCTAAACCCACCTTCTTAAGATAGACTAAGTGTACTTTACATTCAGATGTTTTTAGATGTCGAAATCTTTACGGTACGATACATGTATACTTTATACTACTATCACCCTGTATGTCACATGCAACTCTGTGTATCCAGCTCAGAACTGGACAGACACCGGTGCCTACTGGCGATCTTGGTATGAGATAGATGATTTCCAGGAGCAGCTTGAGAACCTGTACAACCAGCTCAAGCCTCTGTACAACAACCTGCACGCTTACGTCAGGAAGAAGCTGGGGGAACAATATGGACAGGACAAGATCAGTGCCACTGGACCCATCCCTGCACATGTGTTGGGTAATATGATACACTACAAGTACACATTCAACCAGTTTTTCAAGTATTGCATGCCCCTCATAAATAGATAACTAAAATCGACTCCAGAATTTTGTCTGTAAGCTTGAAGCCATCGCGATGTCGGTTTTATTTCTTATGTTTGTCTCTTTCTTTCCTTCTTTCTTTGTTTTTGTCCGTGATTATAAGTTGACTTATCTGTTCAATACAGGTAACATGTGGTCTCAATCCTGGATTAACCTCTACGACCTAGTGGAGCCTTACCCCGGCAAGACCAGCCTTGATGTGACACCAAAGATGAAGGCAGATGTGAGCAGTTACCTTTCATGTATATCTCACTGTTTGAGTGATAAACATAATAAGGATAAGAATAATCCTTTGATGATACCTCCTCAATTAGCTCAGTTTACGTACAAAGCCTGTGTCTATAGCTAGCTCTAACAGTCATTGATGCCCATATCGCTATCAGGGATGGACAGTTGATCGGATGTTCCGCACATCAGACGACTTCTTTAAGGACATGGGTCAAATCGAGATGCCACAAAACTTCTGGGACAACTCCATGTTCGTCAAACCAGAAGACAGAAATGTGGTCTGTCACGCATCCGCATGGGACTTCTACAACGCTCATGACGTCAGGTACGTCATATTTGATGGCATTTATGACATTCATGTGTTGAAACTACAAAATAAGAAAATTACTCCAATATGTGGGGATTGTTTTTCCTTTGACTGCAGAAATAATCTAAAACAGCCTTGATGATATAAATCCTAAGCTAAATCTTAAACGAAGTATCTTAAAAACTTTCGGGATATGTCTTATGCTTCATGTCATTGGCATTTCAGCTCGTTGGTAATGGATTGAAATAGCCAATGTGTGACTACATTCAATTCGGTTCAAAGCATGTTTCAATGGAAATGATAACACATTTTCTGTCTGAATACAGGATCAAGATGTGTACTAACATAAACATGATTGACCTGATCACCATCCACCACGAGATGGGTCACATCGAGTACTACCTGCAGTACAAGCACCAGCCGGTTCCCTTCCGACGTGGAGCAAACCCGGGTTTCCATGAAGCGGTCGGAGATCTGCTGGCTCTGTCCGTGTCAACTCCAACACACTTACAGACCATCGGCCTCTTGGACACGGTGGAAGACGACAACGGTAGGCCTTAGAGCAGCAGTTGGCAAGAAATACTTAAAAAGATCAGAAACAGTTTTGCAAAAGTCACATCCTATTCTGCTTAATCCTCTTAATCCAGAGTCTGACATCAACTTCCTGATGAGCATGGCCCTGGACAAGATCTCCTTCCTGCCGTTCGGCTACCTGATGGACCAGTGGAGATGGGGGGTCTTCAACGGCTCCATCACCCCGGCAACTTACAACCAGGAGTGGTGGAAACTCAGGTCAGAATCACACAGTCTAACAGAACTGGAACATATCTGATTCACGTGTAACTAGGAGTGGTAAACAGTGGTGGAAACTCAGCTCAGAATCAAACAGTCACAGAGTAAGCAGCACTAAAACTCTTCAAGGCTATGCTGTCGCCTGAGCACCCTCTCCATGACCTTGTTCCCCTCCAACGTTCGACTGCTACAGGTAGACAGCTGAGAAACAGAAACACTTACACGCTGCCATTAGCCAGGACTCAGCGACTAAACAAGTCATTCCTGTACTGTGCCATAAGACTCTATAATGAAAATGCCTGATCCACGGCTGGCCCGTTTTGGTTTTGATATGAATGTGTAATTGTAAATGGTATATTTTATATGAAACTGTACTGATTTGAAAATGAACACTTGTAAAAATCGGAACTCAATTCAGGGAGGCGTTAGCTAGTCCCTGCTCTTGTACGATTTGTTTTGAATTGAATTGAATAAACTTGATATTAACACAACTAGGACAAACCTAAATCACGACCAACCAGGAGTGGTAGAAACTAAGGATAGAATCACAAAGTATACCAGAACTAAGACTATTTTATTATGACCAACCCTGGACAGTGAGTGCTTTTCCACACTATGGACATGGACATATCGTATAAATACTACATACAAATGTTTTAACAATATATGATGATGATGATCCACTGTGTTCTGCGGCTCATAGGTCGTGGAAACTCTAACAATATATCCATGGTGAATATTGACCGAAGGAGGCCGTATATTTCATATATATATATCTGTATAGTGTTACTGATATGTGTTTTCCCATACAGGACTCGTTACCAGGGTATCGTGCCACCTATCCCGAGGAACCACGCCAAAGATTTTGACCCCGGAGGGAAATTTCACATCCCTGGAAACACTCCATACATCAGGTCTGCTTCTTGTTGATTGCATTGTATCAAAGTCAGAAACCCATGATATGATTTTATAACAGATATAGTAGGACACATGTAAGAAATATCAAGTCTTCAGGTCGAAAAATTATTACATATTTTATACAATACTGTTTGGCAGCATTGTCTATCTATCGTTTTAGTTCAAAGAAGGGACTAAATATGACTCCTTATGGTGAAAAAGGGATAAGACCCCCGCTATACACATATTCACCAATAAGAGATTCGGATGACTCCTTTGTGAAAAAAGGATTAATACCCCCGCTAGGTATCCCATAATTTCACCAATAAGGGGAAAAGATAACTACTTATGCTGGTGAAAAAAGGGACCCCGCTATCCCATGTCATCAATAAGAGATCCGGATAACTCCTTATGAAACTAGCGGGGGGCTTTTCTCTTATCTCACCCTAAGGAGTTACATGAATCTCTTATTGGTGAAAGTATGGGTTGGTGGGGGTCTTATCCTTTTTTTCTTGCTCCCATCAAAAGGAGTTATCTGAATCTGTAACCGGTTAAAATAAGGACGGTGATCTTTTTTTTCACTATAAGAAGATAACACTCTAACGCCACTATACCCACTATTTGGATTATTCCGTTTTTAATGCTTCTATACTTCTCAGTACTAAAAATTGGTTTGGAGGAGATGACCTCATTAATTTCTAGCTACATAATGCACAAGCTTATTGTTTTGTTTTGGCGTATAGGTACTTCGTGAGCTTTATCCTGCAGTTCCAGTTCCACAAGGCCCTGTGTGATACATCCGGACACACCGGCCCGCTGCACAAGTGTGACATCTCTGCAGGGCCCAACAAGACGGCCGCTGGGGAGAAATTGGCGTGAGTTTCATATGATAACTCTTGCCAACTCAAAGGCCTACATAGATCCATTGTTATAACTCTCTTTTTCCACTCCTCTTTGCGTATACGTACAGTACCCGATCCCTGTCACATCGTTTCCTTTATTCTACTTTGATGTTCGGGTAACGTTTCATAAAAGCAGTTGTGTAGATGGTAATTTGATGTTCGGGTAACGTTTCATAAAAGCAGTTGTGTAGATGGTAATAGATACCCAACACCCACCCACCCCCTCCAACAAACACAGCCAACTGCTCCAGATGGGGTCCAGTCAGGAGTGGCCGGACGCCATGGAGGTGATCACCGGACAAAGGGACATGTCAGCTCAGCCGCTTGTGGACTACTTCCAACCACTCATCGACTGGTTGGAACAACAGAACCAGGGAGAGACTCTCGGATGGGACGAAACCTGGACTCCTCCTTGTGAGTACAACCATGATCAACAATGAAAGCTCTCCACAATTGTTCCATCACCATAGGGTTGTGTGTTTATGCTCACGAGTTTTGTACGGGCTTAGATTGTCAAAGCTGATACATTTGAATGATTTGGCTCTCTTGAGGAATGAATGGCTGTCATAGAATGTAGAATTACCTTTCTTCGCCTCCTTTCATAGTCATTCTTTTTTGGGGACTTCATGACCTTAGGTAAATAATATAGGGGAAAGCAAAGATGCTGCAATCAAAACTGTCCATTTTGTATGGATGGCAGATTTTAGACACAGACATTTGTACGAGCAGAGTTTTTTTATGGGGAATACATTTGCCTCTCTTGATCTCTCTTAAAGGAAAGCTACACACAAAAATTGAAGATCCTTCTATGCTATGCTTGATATATTCCAAAGTCAAATTCTTACTTCAAGTTGTTTCACATAAGTCCGTCAAAGTTCTGGGATTTTTCACAGTTTGCAACTTATGCCGTGCTGACGCCTTCTCGCCTGATAATTGAATTATATGACGTCAGTGTTTCAAATTTTTCACCTGATGATTGAATTTTAGAACACTGACGTCATATAATACAATCATCAGGTGAAAAATTTGAAACACTGACGTCATATAATTCAATTAAGTGTAGCTTTCCTTTAAGAAACGGATGTCTTGGAATATTCTTGCAAATATATAACTCCCACCTCCTTTTCAAAGCTGCCATTCTTTCGGACTAGAGGACAACAGGCTAGGTAGATGATGTAAGGGGAAAACACAGATGCTTTCGCCATGTTCTCCTAAAATTCCTATCAAAATTGTTCATTTCCTGTCAATGGCAGATTTCAGATATAGAATGGCTAGGCACCCATTGTCTGCTTATCGTGCCACTTTTTTTATCATTTTATTGAAAATTAAAGGGATAAAGCCACAGAACTGTAACTTATCAACTTGCTGTTACAGTAAAAGAATGTCTGTTCTTCCACGTAGATGACTGTGCGGCGACCGACGGATTCACCTGTGCTGACGGGTCAAAGTGCATCCGGCCTGGGGACCGCTGTGATGGCGTCAACGACTGCGCTGACAATTCAGATGAACAGAATTGTGGACGTCCAGTCGGTAAGAATATACGTTCTTCCGTTCTGTAACCAATAAATTATTACATTCAGTGACCTATGATGATTATATATAGCCAGCAAGATGTCAATTTAACCTACTTATAACTTTGCCATCAATAAATGTACATAGTTTTGATCTTGATTTTCAGGGTTCACGTGCTTTCCGCAGCATGAAATCCATTTGTTGCTACGTGCACAGTATTCTTCTTTGAAGAAATTCATCAGTCACGTGTAATAACAGTTACAAGAATATTCCTCAAACCACTAGTGACTTAAAAAGAAAGGTTCGAAATACGCACCTCCAAATTTTCGACGTCTACTGTACGTCTTGTTCACGGAGTGACCTAGTCTCGCGAGAACACGAGACTAGGCCGAGACTTGTGAAGAGCGGGGGAGGCAGGAAGATCTTCACAAGTCTCGGCCTAGTCTCGTGTTCTCGCGAGACTAGGTCACTCCGTGAACAAGACGTACAGTAGACGTCGAAAATTTGGAGGTGGGTATTTCGAACCTTTCTTTTCAAGTCACTGTTTGAGGAATATTCTTGTAACAGTATTCTTCAAAATCGAAACGAACATACGCACGTTTTAATTAAGCGCTGGGATAACATAATTCACTTCGTATAGCATACGCTTTTTGTGAAAATTTCTTCAGAAATCAAAACAAAACTGGTAACGTTACCAGTAAAAACGATATCTTTAATCTACAGCATCGGCACAGAGTGTCACCGTCTCCATGGCGACCACCGTCATTTCGACTATCGTCTGCATTCTGCTCGCAGCGCTGAATTAGGGACAAAATCAGTCTTGCCACATACACAAATAAATGCTAGCATCTTCAGTTATCGTTTGTTTTAGGAGAGATATATAAATTAACCTCTACTTCCGTTCCAAACAAACTAGTTTCGAGAAATCTGATTTTTAGATTCATTCTTGTGGTGACTCATGATCACTTGTTCTATAAACGATTTCTCACACTTTAGTTAAATTGGTCAATTTTAGAAGTAAAAATGGTGTAAAATATTCTTGGCAGTTGTTCATTGCTCTACATAGTATTGATAATGTAATTTGCATGTTGATATTTCAGAATAATTTATCAATGCTGGTTTTTATTGTACGCATGTGCTATAGGGTCATGAAGCGTTGACCTTTGTAGGTAATGAGTCCCGACATATGAGAATGACATAATATTTTGGTTCATTTCATTATTTTTTGTGTGTTTATCGGTGTTTATTGTCGTCTTCATTGTCAACCCAAAGACAAATACATAGACAGGCAGACGTTAAGATCTACCATTATCTATATTCATTTTCAAGTTTCATTTTATTTACCAACGTTGTAATATCTACTTCTTTCTCGTATGCGGTACATCTTCAGAGAAGTCTAGTTAAGTTAGACAGATATCAATATAACAGTCAACTGGTGACTGGGCATTTCTATTTTAGATAGTATATTCATCTACCCGGTAAGATGTAAGCTGTACTATCTCCATAACGAATAAATCCTAAAGAAAAACCACCACAATGTATTGTTTTTACTACAGCTATATCACAGTTGAAAAGCCACCAGTTGCTACAATTTCAACACGATAAATAATCTTTTAACTGGCAAGTACGCGTATACAGTAAATAGACTAGTCGATTGTCAGATCATTGCCAAGGAAATAAAAGTTTAGCAGTCTAGCTTATAATGGGAATACCGTACTTGTTTGTTGTTATAGTTCCACCTGACCACCATACTGTCATAGTAAGCCTGCTCAGCTCTGCCGTTTTAATCCCAAATCGATCACAAATGAATCCCAGCCCTTATCTTCTCCACCGATGAGTTGAAGACGAACAGTTCAAGTGCTAAAACCTGCGCCATCTTCTCTGAATTACTTATAATTTTTTATCTATTCATGACGGACAGAAAGTGGGCCTTTTTGTAAATGTTGTGTTCCGTATAACTTCGTCTGTCGTAAGAAATTGAACATCTGAGGGCAAAAAAGATTTGTCACCCAAGGCCGTTTTCATTATCAAAGTTGCAAGTAGATAGCAATCTATCAACCGGATCCCTAAACCGGATGTCCCTACTCATTCCATATTGCATGGGTAGCCTTGTGCCAGTTCTATGCACAGCATGGTTTATACATGTAGTATGGAGCTGATTATGAGGGTCATCCCGTTCCGTGGACACCCTTGGACGTTCCTGTCCTCGCCCATTTCAGATGGAGCCGCCAATGTCAACTTATCTCAGGGTCTTCCATGATGAATATCTCAAGGCTGGGTGGTCAACAAACAATACAAAAGAACAGGTCGACACCTGACCGCTGGCGAAAACTTATTTTCATGTGGTAGTTGCCCATGTAGTCTAGCACCTTTGTACTGAAGGTTTGAGGATATCGATATGGACTTCGCTGAATGCCAACCTACGCACTTATACCCCTATTCCACTAGGACCGTGCTCTCACCGCGCGCTCTCAGCCACCTACCTAAAATCTAACAGAGCGCTCAACGAATTTCACAGATAAAAACGAATATTTTGCGCTTGTTGTCTTTTCAGCCATACTTTTACATTTTGCGTGATATTCCAATTATGAAATCGAGGATTAGACAAATCCGATTTAGGTCGTTGCGAGAGCGCAGCGCGATCGCCGTCTAGAGGAATGGGGGCCTTAACGAATGATGATCATGGGTTACGTGGCATTCTAGCTATTGAGAATAGCAATCTATACGCTTGATTAATAAATGGTTTATTGGTCCGAAATTACCCATGCAATAGCAGCCAATGCTGAATTGCTGCAGGGTTTACAATCACATAATACACAATGATACACATGAAACATATGTGCACACATGCACTTTATGAAACTGTCGCAAGGGTCTGGCGGCTGCCATTCGGCGCCAGCAGGTAACCTCAATACGACCTTCCCCAACCGAAGTCAGGTACCCATTCACACCTGAGTGGAGTGAGGAAATTCGTATAAAGTGCCTTTCCCAAGGGCACAACATCGGGGCATACCGGTAGTTTCGAACCCGGACCTTTCGGTTCTAGGCGAAACGCCCTACCGATTGCGCCATACGATGCCACGTAAGGCGTTTTGACGTTATGACGTTATGGCGTGAATCCATACTATATACGTCGGTATGCATTGCACGAGATCTTGAAAATGTTGGTATTGTGTTATGCACAGTGTTGTCTTCACCTGCTAATATCAGGAATCGTACACGCGCTAGCAATACACAGTATACACAGTAGATGCCTACAAAGCCTTCTTTTGTATTCAAAAGCGTTAGCAGCACACCGTAATTCGAGACACCGTTTAAAAAGTCTAGACTGACGGAATCCTGCACCGGTAGGAAACAGCTATATCCTTGATAAACAAAAACTTGACTGACAGATATACATGTACCAAACATGAAAGACCGACACAGAGTACGGGTTTCCCATCGAAATCACGCAAGCTTGGGCGAACTCCTTCCTCAACCGGACGAATGTCCATAACGTGCAAAGCCGACAGATCACGCACCGATGGGCTTTGACTATTTAGTGTGTATTACGCTGAAAATAGACCACTGACATGGACAACATGGTATGCTTTGTCCAAGCGATGTCTGAAGTTCAAAAGAACTGTTTATTTATATAATTACTGTTCACACACGGAGTATATAATTACAAGGCTATGAGGTAGTCCAGGTGTGTTATGCCTTGTATTCTGACGTGTGAAGGCTTCTTAGGTTTCGTCTCCTTTACATACAGCACTTGTCACTTCAAGTAAGTGTGGAGTGACAAGTCACATCCCTCCTCACTGCTGATAGGACAGCTATTTACACAAATAAACTTTGATTAATCAATCCGTAGTGCGCCAATAATCCATACAGGCGTTGCTCAAATAGCAAATCGACAGACACCGATACATTTCATCCCACCCCCACCCCGCCCCCCGTCGGAAACAATCAATGGTATGTTCCATGCAACCTAGCCAGACAAACCGGTCCGCCAAGTGCAAGAACAGTTGGTAATTCAGACGATATGGAAGGGAGAGTGGTAGTTTTCTGTCTACTGTTAGTGGCGCTGTCAGCTAAGAATGTCGCTCCCCAGGGCATCACAGACGAGCAACAGGCATGGGACTTCATTTGGGACTACAACGCCAAAGCTGAGAAGGTTTATTACCACACTATGACGTGCATGTGGAACTACGAAGTGAACCTCACGGAAGAGAATAGCCAGAAGCTGGTAAGACTGCGATGTGTCCACCCACAGTTTACTGTTTCATTTGTTGCCTGTTTCATTCCACAGGGATCCAGAGTGTTTGGCATCGGCTTAGAGGCGATTCTTGGAATAGCATAAGCTAGCCTCACATTTCCGAGATCCAACAACGTCGGGTCAAAGTTCGTAAAGAAAGAACCTAGCCTTGAGGGTCCTCCCTCAAACCCTTCTATTTAGTTAAACTAATCATCAAAACACAGTTGCGCATCAGAGGAAAACGTTTGAAAAATAATTCTGCCGCGTTTCTATCAACATGGAAAATTGAGGTACAGACTAATGTGCTGTATGCGGGCTTTGGTGTGTGTTTGTTTGTTTGTGTGTGTGTGTTTTAATGAGTCCGACACACATGAGCTGCTTCACAGACGAATCAACGAAGCGGTGAACCATGAGAGTGAAGGTGATCAAATAACCCCTGCCAAACAAACAAGTCGTCACTATGGCGGTAACCTGTTCGATGTTTGTCAAAGAGCGTGTGAGTGCGGTTAGAATAATGACATTGAAAAGTCCCAGTTTAACGTTACCTACCTACGCTTAGCATGTGTTGACTTGGCTGATCAGGTTGACCTCCAGCTATACACCCCGACCAATCGATCGCTTTGAAACTCAGATTCGAATCAGCCATGAACCGACCAATCGCTTTCTAAGTTGCATTAACGACTAAATCTGACAAAACAAACTCGCCAGTGAGATGCTGGAAGGTGTCAACTTTCAAAAGATGTTTTCAGATTGACAATTTTGGCACTTTGAAAGTGATAGAAAGTATCCGCGATTTAACGTTTAAAAAATAGTTTCTAACTACTACGGTTTCGCACAATTAAGGCTCTCATTCAACGTGAGACAGTTAACGTTGATTGTGGACCCGACAGTGTACCTTACCAATAAGCTTATAAGATTTGTCTTAGAGTTTTTAACTGTGAACCGCAGAAGATGACCATAAAATGCACTAATGCACTACCGCATGCCAACGGTTGCATTTATATATACTTCATTGTATATTGTCATTGTCAGAGTCAACAAGACTGGATATTGTGTACATAGTCTGACGTCACCCTAAACTGACACCTGTCGGCTAAAAGGGGTCTCCCTTTCACCGGAATACCCCGGAATATACCGGAATACCTATTTAGGAGGAAAAATTCTACTGGAATACACTATTCTTTGATGAGTAAACATCACAGGTTGTTGTAGCGACTCTAACACCAAACTGGGAAAACTCAACAAGATGGACAGGGCACACAGGGCTAAGCCGTAAATAGTTATGAGAAATTCAGATAATGTTTGAATGACGCTTATCGGATAACTAACCATTCTCTACTTCCCGGACACAACAGTGTCAACTGTGATCCGCTGGCCTTGACCTAAGATCACTCAAGGAGGTTTTATCTAGTCTCTTGAGGGTTGAGAGATTTTATCTAGATAAAACCTCTTTGGATCACCTAAGTGGCTTCAAACAAGTGATTGATAGCTTTACAAACGGCAAGTGTCGTTCTTCGTTTCGCCAAACGCGTTGCAGATGTGCCCTCAGGACCTTGTCTGTGTGTAATGACAGGACAAGGCCCTTGCCTCCGCCCTGCGCGACACTAACTCGACAGTGTCAACAGAGATCTTCCGCATGCACTTCTATCATGTTACTGTCTAGTGACTTTTGTTGTTTGTCCGTGATGATATTCTTGCAGTAATGAGTTTAGTTACTTCCGATGTCGATAAATGGCAGATCTTTGTTGGTGGACGTCTGCCACAATAGAAATGCGTTAAATACTAACGTTAGTAGACGAAAGGTAACTTATAGGTAGTGCTTTAGGGTTATTTTTTCACTTCATCATTTGTCTCAGGCAATTAAGCAGTGTGTGTGTGTGTGTGTGTGTGTGTGTGTGTGTGTGTGTGTGTGTGTGTGTGTGTGTGTGTGTGTGTGTGTGTGTGTGTTTGTGTGCGTACGTGTGTGCGTGTATGTGTTTCCGGACTACTTTTTGTCAGCATAACTCAAGAACCTCTTGATGGATTACAATAATGTTTGGTGTGTGGGCAAGTGTTGGGAAGCCGAAAGTCAAGGTCGATTTAGGGCCCCCTGGTATGTGATCTTGGTACTGCAGCAGAACTTCAATTTTTTGTATCTTTTGACCTGGACGTGCTATGGTCTTGATTTTGATAGCTTGTGATGTAATGAAAAAGTGATGTAGGGTTGGGCTCCCTAGCAGCTTACACTGCAGGGGCGTTATTGCAAACATATTCTAAGGAGAATAACTGAATGAGATGTACATATTGATAATGAAGTGCAAATTATGTTGATTGGGACTTAATTTGCACAATTAATAATGACTATCTATATTTGCAGTGTTTCCCATTATGAGACTCAAATGCATGTAACATTATGTAGTTTATGGCAATTGGAACATTAACAGGTACCAATTATGCAAATGATTTCCTAATCTACATGATTAATGCAAAAGTGCCATAATTCATCTAAGTGGTAAATGATAGGACTGTCAATATTGCGACATGTGTAAGTTTAGTTAAAGGTGTTCATGACCAAGCATAGATTATGTAAATGTGGAAGTCATTTGCATAAACAGAATAGCTCATGGAGATATGAGGTCTCCTAACTCTTGTTACCAAAGAAAAGCTAAGACATAATTCCAGCTGACGGCGTAGCAATTTTGTGTCAACTGAAATGTGTTGAAAGAAACACATGAATATGAATTATAACACGAATTATAATACAGTCAGCTCATACCGCCATGGTAAGGCTGTTATAGGCCAGAGTGATGGTCATATCGCACAAGTGATTCCCTTTTTTCTGTCAAAACTATTTTCAGGTTGAAGCCAGAACTGCAGGAGCCCAGTTCGCAAAAGACGTGGCTCAAAATGCTTCCAGGTTCGATTGGCAGAACTTCAACAATGCAACACTCAAGAGACTCTTCTTTAGTATCAGCAGCCTTGGAACCGCAGCTCAGAGGGACCCGGCGAAGGTGAAGGAGGTCAGTATCGCTTGCCAACTTATTACAGTATTACAGTTATATGCAAATCCGGCAGATGTCGTTCGTGTCAACCTGTCAGTCGCCATCTTGTTATTTGACAACATTGAAAAATGTCTGATAGTTGCCTTCGTCAAGATTGTTATGTTTTCGGGTGCGTCTGTATGTGTGTGTGTGTGTGTGTGTGTGTGTGTGTGTGTGTGTGTGTGTGTGTGTGTGTGTGTGTGTATGTGTGCGCGTGTGTGTTTGTGTGTGTGTGTGTGTGTGTGTGTGTGTGTGTGTGTGTGTGTGTGTGTGTGTGTGTGTGTGTGTGTGTGTGTGTGTGCATGTTTGTGAACAGCATAACTTAAAGAGTTGTAGATGGACCTTTATGATATTTGACATGTTGGCAGAGGTTGGCAAAGGGAAGGACTCCGATTAGATCCCCCCCCAGCTACTTTCGACGATACTGCAGCGGAAGTTCCGGTTTCGATATCTCGTGTTGTGGACCCACTGCGGTTGTGATTTTTTCAGTAATAGCTAGCTCTTGGGGCAGACAGGAAGTGGTAATGTTTTGGCCCCCTATACAGCTAGCGGCTTTCTTTGGAACTGGTCTGGGTCATTTGCAGTGGAAATTAACGTACCCTGGTAGGGGATTATCGTTTTTTGATATTCTTTTACCTCTTTTACCTTAGGTGATGAGTAACATTACATGACAGTAAATCATATTATGCAAATCAGGACCTAATCTACATAATCAGCGAGGAAAAATTTGGCTGTATTCCATGCTACGACTTTTAAACATATGACATACGTCACTGAAAAGGGGGGTGCTATTAGGAGTTATTGATTATGCGAATTAATGAGAAATTGATGTTATTCAATAGTTGTGAATGACCGAAATTTCATACGTTCAAAGTGTGCAGAGTAGGTCCAAGGTGAACATTACTATACATTGATTACGCAAATCAAGGTCTTACTTGCATGTGAAAGTGAAAAAAAATACCACTTCGACCCCCTTGTCAATGTGGTATAGCGCCTACAACCATGGTGGAAGATGTTGGACGGCGGGGTAGGAGGTTCTAGTTTGATTTTTGTCTCATCCAAAATGTATCCCTTTACACATTACCCTATGAAACAATCAAAATATGTTTTGCAGCTCAACAACATACTCGCTGAGATGGCCAACATCTATTCCACTGGGAAGGTATGCGAGTACGACAACCCGTCAAACTGTCTGGAACTAAATCCAGGTAGGGTGTGAAAAGAAGTGCTAGTGAGAGATTGGAGAAGTAAGAGAGTGGTAGAGGTAGTAGGGAAGAACGAAGACTGAAAACATGAATAATTATAACTCACTGGGGAAAAGTGCGATACAGGGGGAAATGCGTCTTAAAGGGTGATTCTGGATGCAAAAACAAAACTGACAAGAACGCTCTTCAATGTTCAACGCTTTACTCATCAAAACTTTTCTATACATAGATTTGTACGACTGTCTGGCTACTAATCGTGACTACGACCGGCTGCGGTTCTGCTGGGAAGGCTGGCGGGACGCGGTGGGCAGGAAGCTGAAGGACAAATACCCACGCTTCGTGGAACTCAGTAACGATGCTGTCAGTCAGGACCGTAAGACGTCAATGAACGTACAACTTAACACATGCATGTGGCAGTAGAGCAATAAGCTGCACATCTTCCAATAAGAGTTAAATGAATACTGAGTCCAAGTCAGGCTCTTAGACTGGCAGCTAAAAGATGTCAGTGCCTGTGACTGTTCTGCCTTCGACCTGTTTCAAATCTAGTAGCGTTCTGTAGTCCCAACACGCCCTCAGATAGTGTACATTGTGTTCGGATGATTGTAATAGTCTAAAAATCCCCTCTCACTGGACCCGCGACACGCTGGCGGCGTCACTGTGGTCGATCGAATTGAAAAAGCACTCAACGAATTTCTTCGACAAAAAACGAATCTTTTTAAGCTTTGTGTGTTTTATTGTCTTTTTGGTCATACTTGGACGTTTTGAATGATATTCCCATTATAAAGTCAAGGGTAACACAAAATCAGTTTGGGACGCAGCGACGCCGCCAGCGTGCCGCGGGTCCAGTGAGAGGGGGCTTAAAGCTTTGCGTAACGCCATTGCACATGCTATTTATGGTCTACACTAGTTTTGCCCTGTATGTCACATGCAACTCTGTGTACACATCCAGCTCAAAACTGGACAGACACCGGTGCCTACTGGCGATCTTGGTATGAGGTAGATGACTTTCAGGAGCAGCTTGAGAACCTGTACAACCAGCTCAAGCCTCTGTACAACGACCTGCACGCTTACGTCAGGAAGAAGCTGAGGGAACAATACGGACAGAACAAGATCAGTGCCACTGGACCCATCCCTGCACATCTATTGGGTAAATACAATGCAACATCAGTACAAATTCTTTCAAGAATTACAAGCTGATTTTATCTAGATGAAATTTTAAAAGTATCCACTCCCTAACTTCACTTGTCACCTTGAAACAGTTTGGTCTATTACGTACTTGTTATTTTGTTTGTTTGTTTGCTTTTGTCCGTGATGACAGGTCGACAGCTTAATTCTTTTGTTCATTACAGGTAACATGTGGTCTCAATCCTGGATCTACCTCTACGACCTATTGGAGCCTTACCCCGGCAAGACCAGCCTTGATGTGACACCAAAGATGAAGGCAGATGTGAGCAGTTCCCTTTCAGTCATTTGAATCAGAAACTCAAAAAAGTCTCTGCTATGCCTTCAAAATTCTGTTTCAATATTAATCCGATCAGTTTACACAACACCAATGCTTTTACTATGGGTTGTATCGATGCACTTCAATTGGGATAAAGAGGTGCTAAAATGAGTTTACAATTCATTAGGGGGCGTATTTTTGGCATTTGCCACAATACTGCAACAATGCATGCCGGCTATCTTTCTTCTTGGACATCTCAGTGCAAACATAAGCCTCTTTTGTTCTAATAGTCATAAATGCCCATATCAGGGATGGACGGTTGATCGGATGTACCGCACATCAGAAGACTTCTTTAAAGACATGGGTCAAATCGAGATGCCGCAGAACTTCTGGGACAACTCCATGTTCGTCAAACCAGCAGACAGAGAAGTGGTCTGTCACGGATCCGCATGGGACTTCTATAACGCTCATGACGTCAGGTAGGTTACGTATGATGACGTTTGTTTCTGGGTTTATAGGTGTACGCGTTAGAACCATAGAATAAGGACATTACTCAAATATATAAGAATTATGTGGCTTGTTTCTTTTCTGTTGCTGCAATGAACACTTTGAATGAACATTATGCAGCACAAACCACTGCTCGTTAGTAAAGTAAATTGCCATACATCTGATTCAGTTGAATCTTAGTTCGGTGGAAATAATAACAAAAATTATGTCTGAACAGGGTGAAGATGTGTACTCTCGTAAAGATGGATGACCTGATCACCGTCCACCACGAGATGGGTCACATCGAGTACTACCTACAGTACAAGCACCAGCCCGTTGAGTTCCGGGGTGGAGCAAACCCGGGTTTCCATGAAGCGGTGGGAGATCTGCTGGCTCTGTCCGTGTCCACTCCAACTCACCTACAGACCATCGGCCTCTTGGACACGGTGGAAGACGACGACGGTTGGTTTGACAGCAGATCAGTTCTACTTCTGTTTTTGTTCTTTGGCAGGAATATTCCATCAGGGAGGAAAAATAGTTTTTGCGAAAATTACTTCCTATCTCTTCAAACAGAGTCTGACATCAACTTCCTGATGAGTATGGCCCTGGACAAGATCTCCTTCCTGCCATTCGGCTACCTGATGGACCAGTGGAGATGGGGGGTCTTCGACGGATCCATCACCCCGGCAACGTACAACCAGGAGTGGTGGAAACTCAGGTCAGAATCACAGTCACACAAAACTGGGAATATCTAACTCACGTGTAACTTCATGTAGAAGTGGTGAACACAGTCACACAGAGCGGAGACATATCTAACTCATGTGTAACTGGAAGTGGTGGAAACTGGTGGAAACTCTAGTCAGAGTCACACAGAACTGGGACATATCTAACTCACGTGTAACTAGAAGTGATGAACAGTGATGGAAACTCAGTTCAGGATCACACGTACGCACACAGTCACACAGAGCTAAAGATAATTCTACCCTTACCAGCTCTTGACGGGAAATGCTTTTCCCCACTATGGCGATTAACATATAAGACAAACAGGACCTACAGATGTTTCAAAAATATCTCTCTGCTGTACACTGATAGTTGTTTTTCCATGTAGGACTCGTTACCAGGGAATCGTGCCACCTATCCCGAGGAACCCAGCCAAAGATTTTGATCCCGGATGCAAATTCCACATCCCTGACAACACCCCTTACATCAGGTCTGCTTCGCGTTTATTATCTGACTCAGGATGTTTCTCAGTGTCTGCCTACTGTGACACCATTCTGCTCATATGGATATCTGATGATATCTGCACTTGATCTACACTTGATGATGTACTAGTAGTCAACATGTACCAGAATAACACATAGAAGAAATATCTTTTGAATTCTGTTAGATGGTTTGGAGAACCCTCCATACAATACTATCGGGGAGATGAAATTAAGACCAAACTTACATCATAACAACAGGCTAACCTGAGAACGCCATGTTCCATATAGGTACTTCGTGAGCTTTGTCCTTCAGTTCCAGTTCCACAAGGCCCTGTGTGAAACTTCGGGACACACCGGCCCGCTGCACAAGTGTGACATCTCTGCAGGGCCCAACAAGGTGGCCGCTGGGGAGAAATTGGCGTGAGTCATTCCAGTCAAAAATTTTCAAAACTCAACGTTCTCTTTGTGCACTCATTTTTGCTTAGAGCAACTTAAGAAGCATTGGATACCTTTTATCTACTTTGATTTACATTCTTGTGACACCTTATTATGTAGATGGTAACAGTCCCCCTCTTCCAACAAACACAGCCGAATGCTCAAGATGGGGTCCAGTCAGCCGCCGCCGGACGCCATGGAGGTGATGACCGGACAAAGGAACATGTCAGCTCAGCCGCTTGTGGACTACTTCCAACCACTCATCGACTGGTTGGAACAACAGAACCAGGGAGAGACACTCGGCTGGGACGAAAGCTGGACTCCTCCTTGTGAGTACAGATCATGATCAAACATCAAAGCTCTTGACCATTGGTACTGGTAAGATGTTCATGCTCTTGAGTTTTGTAATAGGTCTAAGGTGAAAAAATACTGTTTCCTAGATCCTGTCTTCAGAGATGGACATCTTAGAATATAAAAACACAAGTTTTCCAGTATAACTATGGCCTGATTTCCATAGTCGCTCTTTTTCCTATCTTCGAAATGATGCCTTCTCCTGTCAAAATTGTTAATTTCCTGTTAATTACAGATTTTACCAATAAAATGGCCACGCACCCAACTCATTATCTGCCTTGGTATCGATCTATTGCAAAGGCCTAAAAAAAACTGTAACCTTGTTAACTTGGTATGAAAGAATGTCTGTTCTTCCACGTAGATGACTGTGCGGCGACCGACGGCTTCACCTGTGCCGACGGGTCAAAGTGCATCCGGCCGGGGGACCGCTGTGATGGCGTCAACGACTGCGCTGACAATTCAGATGAACAGAATTGTCCAGTTGGTAAGAAGAAACAAGTTCTTCCTTTCTTTAACTAATCAATTAGTTTCATTCACTGGCCTTGGATGATTTCTAGTATCTATAGCCAAAAAAAGATATCAATTTAACCTACTTATAACATATACTTATACATTCACATAGTTTTGATCTTGTTTTTTAGGGTTCACGTTGCTTTCCGCATTGTTCTACATACAATACACCATTCTTCAAAATCAAGACTAACATTGGCACGTTTTAACTAAGATTGTGTGCGCTGGGATAGCAATAATTCAGTTTGTATAGCGTACACTTTTTGTGACAGTTCCTTCAGAATTGAAAACAAATATCAAAGTTATGCATTCATATTATCATAATGGTACCGGTGATAACGATATCTTTAATCTACAGCCTCGGCACAGAGTGTCGCCGTCTCCATGGCGACCACCTTCATCTCAACTTTCGTCTGCATTCTGCTCGCAACGCTGAATTAGAGACATGATCTTTCTTGTCACACACAAAGAAAACTGCTAGTATCTTCAGTTTATTGTTTGTTTTAGGAGATATATATAGATCAACCTCTACTTCCGTTCCAAACAAACTAGTTTCGAGAATACTGCTTAATTTTTCGATTCGTTATTGTGGTGACTCAGGATTACTTGTTCGATTTACGATTTCTTACAGACTTAAGTTGATTTGGTTAATTTTAGAAGTAAAAATGCTGTACAATATTCTTGGCAGTGCTCTACATAGTGTTGATAATGTTATTTTTATGTTGATGATTTATAAATGCTGGTATTTACCGTAGACATGTTTCATGGGGTCATGAAGCGTTGACCTTTGCAGGTCCAGAGTCCTGACGCATGTACATGAGAATGACATAGAAATTTGCCTCATTGCATTATTGTCCTTTGTTTATTGGTGCT
The DNA here is from genome assembly GCA_035149815.1 of Branchiostoma lanceolatum. Classification (NCBI taxonomy): domain Eukaryota; kingdom Metazoa; phylum Chordata; class Leptocardii; order Amphioxiformes; family Branchiostomatidae; genus Branchiostoma; species Branchiostoma lanceolatum. The sequence continues at coordinate 9,506,526 of CM068877.1, read as the reverse complement.
CCTGACCAGTGTTCCACAATAAATCATGAAACGACGTCGACGACGTTAAGATTTGCCATTATACATGCTCATCATCGTCTTAATATATACTTCTTTCTGGTGTACGGTACATCTTTAGAGAAGTCTAGTTAAGATAGACAGGTGGCAATAAAACATTGAATTGGTGACTGTACATGTCTATTTCTTGTGAAAGTTGCAGCTTGAGTTGCAAGTAGATAGTGGTTTACTGTACCTACCTATTCCATATTGTATAGGTAGGTTTGTGCCAATTCCCCTTCTTCCCAACCAACACAGCCGAATGCTCAAGATGGGGTCCAGTCAGCCGTGGCCGGACGCCATGGAGGTGATCACCGGACAAAGGAACATGTCAGCTCAGCCGCTTGTGGACTACTTCCAACCACTCATCGACTGGTTGGAACAACAGAACCAGGGAGAGACGACACTCGGCTGGGACGAAAGCTGGACTCCTCCTTGTGAGTACAAATCGTGATCCAAAATCAAGCTCTCCACATTTTTTGCGAGTTCTTCCCAACCGATTGAATGGTCAGCGACCTTCAATGCATTGTCTCATTGTGGTGTTGGCCTTTTCAAAATTTAACGACAAACGAATTGAAGCTGAATTTCGGCAGCATGCTGTGAAATAATCTCTGTCTCTTTTCCCCAGATGACTGTGCGGCGACCGACGGCTTCACCTGTGCTGACGGGTCCAAGTGCATCCGGCCGGGGGACCGCTGTGATGGCGTCAACGACTGCGCTGACAATACAGATGAACAGAACTGCCCAGTCGGTAAGAACACATTACCATCAAGTCACTATGACAACACATACACTTTTTAGAGTTCACGTACCGGATTAACAATAGCATTCTTAACAATCAAACCCAACGTAGGTGCGTTCATTTGCACGTGAATTACGTTTTTCCCTCGGCCCATAGCGTAAGCTTCTGTGACATTTTACTCAGGAATCTGGTACCGGTAATAACGACACCTTTGATCTACAGCCTCGGCACAGAGTGTCACCGTCTCCATGGCGACCACCTCCATCTCAACTATCGTCTGCGTCCTGCTCGCAACGTTAACGTTGACCTAGAGACGTAATCTTCGCTGGTCTAACGCAATTGCTAGTATCATCATCAACCATTTGTTTTAGGATATTCAAAATCAACCGGGATTTCTTAGAAGAAATTCTCAAAAAGTGCATTGGTCGATTTTAGAAGTAAAAATGATGCGTGATATTCTTGGCAGGTGTTCATTACTCAACATAATGTCTGTAATATCATTGCATGATATCCAAAAACAACATATGCATGCTGATATTTATCGTAGGATGCGTCGTGGGGTCATGAAGGTTTCACCTTTACAGGTCCTGAATCACGCCACAACAGAATGACGTAATTTTTACATCATTTTTTGTTCATTCTTTTTGTTTTGAAGTCTTCATTATCAACCCATCTCAACGACAATTTATACATAGAGGAACGGGCACGATACACCATGCTGGAGTGACAACGTTAAAAATTAGGATCTGCCCTCGTCAGGCTGAGGTTCATCAACGTGTAATGTGGACTTCTTTCTGGTTCATTTATAAGTAAACCTTCTAGATAGATGCCTTACCTAGTGTAAAATAGATAAATGGAATCGATTAGAATGTATCAGCATTACTAGGATTGAACTTTTTATTTTTCATTTTTAATAGCATATTCATTTACCCCGTAAAACATAACCTGTGGTATATGTCTATGTCACGGTTGGCCATGGTTGTGAGTGGTAGGTTGTGAGTCAAGGACGGACGGGAGACGGGAGATTGCGGTGTAAACTCTTTATTCTGGTGAGCTCTCTCTCTCTCTCTGTGACCTGCCCTGTGCGTGGCCTGGGCTAAACTGCCCCGCATGGTCTCTTCTCCCCCATGCCTCGTGGGATACATCTGGGGCTCATTACATGGTCACGATGTCACCTCGTGACACCTACAATAAATGAATCATAAGGAAAAACACCATAATGTGTTATTTCTATTCCCTTTATATCCCCAGATTTCAGTTACTACAATTGCAATTGATAAAAGATCTTTTAAGCTGGTACATGGTAACTAGACGAAATCTCACAAGAGCCATGTTTACACATATAAATCGCAAATATGGCTATGGTGATGTTGATTTTTAAGGCCTGCTAGTTGTGTAGCCAGGACAAATTCCACAAGTAATCGGAAGCAAACACGTGATTATATCTTTAGCCAACATCCTATGTTTTTCAATCAAGACAATTTCAGAATCTAGTTCTCATGGATCAACATACCTTAATACAGTGAGAAGAACGTTCTTGATATTGAGTGATTAAGGACTTAGCAGCAATGCAAAACTTTTGTACTGTGTTGACTTCCATGCGCACTCATTACAAATCTAAAACAACTTCGTATTGTTATTAATGTCATTCCAATCGGTTCGTTTGGAAATGAGTGTAAAAGCACATATACAATACAATATAATAAGTATACAATCTCTTCCATATTGTAACTGTAACGTCATTTATCTTACACTATTTATTGCTTTTGTCAAGACTCCTGATATGCGAAAGATAATCCCTACTAAAATCTAATATCTTTTATTCAAGCATTCTAAAACAGTTTCAGTTTGCCATAGCCCACCGCTGCCCTAATCCCATCCCAACTTTTCATCTTTGTTTTGCTCACGGAGCCATTTTTCAAGCGGTTCGAAGTATTTCAAGATGGCGGACGGGTCGAGCTTTTCCTGTCCAGTGATCGCTTTCATGGCCTCTGGCCAGGGCCTGCTTTCTCCCATACTCAGCATATTTCTGTAAGGAAAATGTAAGAATGATTGATAGTTTTAACAACTTAATAAGTTTGAAAGATGAAAAACAGACATATCGTGTTAAAACAAGGTAAATCTATGAACACTTTTGAAACACCAATTACAAATTTGGAAAGACCGAGTTTGCAGGAATTTTACATCCTCAGCACGCATTCAAACTTCGGTAATTGCAAAGGTCATATCAGAAACAAGATGCCAAAACAGAAAAGGAAACTTGTTCCTTCAACTGACATGTCAACCATGAAGTTATATTGTATAGCAGGTTGAAATGCATGGCTCCCGACATAATGCTTTTGGAATTTGGACATACATTTTAAGACTTTATGAGAGCATTATGTTTTGAGTCATGTGAAGTAAAGTTACACAAAACTGTTAAAAGAATTTTATTTGCGGAAATATATAACGCTATCTGTTAGACTATACTAAAAGATCTAGAAATGAAGAAAAGGCCAATATTTACTTTAACTTCGTGCCGGCTGCTTTGGATTCGTAGATGTCGCACTTGTGTAGAGGACCGTCATGCCCCGCCTCCTTGCAGAGAGCCTGATGGAACTGGAACTGCGCGATGAAGCTGAAAAAGTACCTGTGGAGGGAACAAAAAAGTGATGTATTAGTTGGCTCACAATTGATATAAGTTTATGACATATAGGTCTGCCAATGCGTTCCAAAAACGACAATACAGACTGTATACCGTTTTTCCCGTACGAAAAAAGGTGCGCATATGGAAGGGATGAAAATTTTAACTAGTCACGTGGTGATCACGTGGCCATCACGTGATCTTACCTGATATAGGGGGTTCCGGAAGGGATGTGGTATTTTGCCCCTGGATCGAAATCTTTGTCGGTCCTCTCTACCGGCGGTTTGATGCCCTGGTACTTCATCCTGAGAAAGGCAAAGAAAAACATTATGCATAACGATATAAGGCCATGAAACATCTCAATGTGGACTTATTGAAAACATTTTGTTAAAAAGTAATACTGAAGTACATTGCAGCATTTCATAATGAACTGTGTACTATGCCATTTAGTGGCATAACTGAGGTCAAATAGAAAAGTTCTGATTGACATGCTTCCGTTTTCTCCCTTTTTACTCCATAACTTCTTTTTGCCTTTCTTTCTTCAACCTTCAGGTTTGTAATGCAGTTAGATTGATATATTCGTGGTTGTAAACTGAGCGTTATTTAAAGTTTGTTCCTCACCGTAAATTCCACCACCCGGTGTTGTAGTTGTCCGGTGTGATGTCACCGCTAAACACTCGCCATCTCCATTTGTCAATCATCAATCCGAACGGCAGGAAGGCCACTTTCGCCAGAGCCATCTTCAGAAGCTCGTTAATTTCAAAGTCTGCAAAACCACGTGTAAAGAGCTCAATAGCAGTAAACTAGCATGGTTTGATTAGTATTGCTTGACATTGTAAAACAATTCAAGACCAATGAGACAATTTTCATATGGGACAATTTTCTTGATGATTACTGGTACCTTGATTGTGTCCAACATTTTGCAGCAGCCCGATTTTCTTTAGATGGCCAGGGGTGTTGACAGACAAGGCAATGGTGTCACCCACTGCCTCGTGGAACCCTGGGTTCGCGCCGCCACGATACAGGGTCTTCTGGTTCTGGGAACGAGATTGAACAGTCGTCATGCGTCCGCCATTTTGATTTTATTCTAAGTTCAGGTGAATTCCCTGTAAAATTTTTAATGGTAACTACGTACATAAATGCACGTACTATGGAATACAAATTATTCACAATATAACAATAGATGTGATTGAAATAAACTAAGACACAAGGGCACACTGAGAAAAATGTTTTCTCAACACCTTTTAAATTTATCATACATGTATATAGGCACTGGAAGCACCTCGGCTTGAGAGAAACAGGTGATCAACCGTAATTTCAAGGATTTCTGAAGTTCTATCGTACGTACGTAAATGTTTGATATTCAGATTTGTGTAATATATATAATAATTCTTTGACAGGACGAGAATTTCATGTAAAGGTGAAACTGGAGTTACCTCATATGTTAGGAAATATTCAATATGTCCCATTTCATGATGAATCACATACAGGTCTTCTTGATTTACTTTCGTGCACATTTTGATTCTGAAACACACAAGGGGGAGCTTGTAAAATGTGTTTTTCAATTAGTTTATCACTTAGCCAAAGCAGAGTTTTGCACTACCGGGACCTGAAATTTGAAAACATATGGCGTCAGGATATCAAGCAGCTTTTGCCGATGTTTTTGTTTTGTTTTATCACAAGAAAAAGAAAGGAGAATGTCCCCGCTCGTACATTGATCTGGATGATTTCATAGATCATTTAGTTTTGCAGCCCAGTCAAATCAGTTTTGTAACATTTTGCGATGTTTGATGGGCGTAATATCGTGTAGTGTTTGTCTAATCAAGGAGGTTTTACACGCTTTTACAAATGTGTATTACAGTGCTTTTCTGCAGTTTGCTGCCGATAAGTAGACTTACGGGGGATCCTTTTTTTTTCTGTGACAGGTCGTGTGCTTGTGTGTGTGTGGGTGGGTGGGTGGTTGGGGGTGGCTGGGGCTGGTGGGTGTACCGTAGTTAACCAATGGTCGATACGCTTTGACCAACTCCACACAAGAAGTGCCATGGCCAACCCCGCACCGGGCCTTTTTTCTCTCTGTTTCTCCCAAGCCTAGCCTGCTTCTGGAACTGTGCACGTGTATGTGATATGAGTGTACCTCGTATGTCAGATAATATTCGACGTGTCCCATCTCGTGGTGTATCGTCTGTAGGTCCTCCTGGTTCACCTTCGTGCACATCTTTATTCTGCAAGACACAAAGGGTCAACACTGTCACGAGTTTTTTTGAGAAAGAGTAGTCCGTCTGGAAAGTCCCATTCAAAAATAAAACCGAAGCAAAACCAATATCGCATCAAAAATCGCATTCGCTGGACTAAGAGTTTTGGACGACCGAGCCGGTTGAACGTCCAACCCTCCTCACCTGACGTCAGTGTCTCCGGGCAGGTGATAGAAATCCCAGGCTGAGCCGTGGCAGACAACTTCCCTGTCATCCGGCCGAGTTAGCATACTCTTGTCCCAAAATGTCTGTAACATAGATTTATGACGTTAGATATGGAATGTGTTGTTTTTTTTACCTGACGTCGCTGTCGTGATAGAAGTCCTCAGCGGAGGCGTGGCAGACGACCTCTCTGTCTGCAGGTCTGACGAGCATGCTTTTGTCCCAGAACACCTGGATAGGACGTCATTGGACAGTTCGGTTGCCAAGGCTGAGCTCAAATCTAGCTAAGCCCCCCCCCCCCCCCCTCCCCGTCGAGTTTGACTTAAAATGGGATATTATAGTATGGAAGGTGTGCAACTTCGCCGCCAAGCCGATGATTGCAACAAAGGTCTTAAAGGTCTAAGGTAAAGGTGTGCAAACATTAAGAGTTGCTTTTATGCACCTACATAATCATGTTACATGTAACTCTCGCGGGCCTGAATTGTGTTATCTATCCCGATAACTTCCTAATGTCAGATAGTATTTTGGATTTACTTGTTTGCATTGCTACTTGGCCAAATCGAGAAAAGTTATTGGTTTAAAGTGATCTTCTGTGATTTATCAACTGTTCATCTTACATACCTGAGGCATAGGACGTAAACCTATGGACTTGAAAAACTCCTCGGCTGTTTTGAACATGCGAAGTGCGTCATATCCTTGTTCTACCATGGTGTCACTGACGTCGATTTCCGGTTGATCCGGAAATGGCACGACGATGTCATAAATGTTGTTCCACTGCTGAGCCCACATGTTTCCTGAAAAAATATCAAAGAAACAAACATCGTATTAGATTCAAAATTATTTTCATGGTAGTTGTCGTAAAATGTATGACACTGAATGTAAAAACGGTGGCTGGGTAGAGGGGAGAGATGGTCAGAATTTAGAGGACGAAAAGAAGAATTTCATAATTGATCATAAGCCAACACAATTTGAATCCTCCTTGGTGTTACCTTTGATTTTTGAAGCCACGTGTCGTCGTGGTCACGTGTCCAAAACAATGGGTCACCCGTTATGAAGAACGCCATAAATTCGAAAAAACGTTAAGATGTATTTTTTCTTCAATTCTATCAAAAATCTGGACTTCAACTACAACATGTGATCGGTAGAAATTGAATAATGGGTTTTTATTCAAAGAACATTTGGCAGTCCGAGAGCTGAATTACATGCTATATACGTCTAGATAACCCTTGTATAAGAAACATGATCTGTTCATACATCTACACGTGTACAAAGAAGCGAGAAGAAGTTGACTTTACTAGATTAGCTTAGCTTATCACTTTCTTCTACCATGTATGTTTACACAATGTACTGTACATATTTCACTGTATATGTCACTTAGATGTTAGTTAGGTTTGACCTATATCTAGCCCCTCGGGGCACGAACATACAATAAAAAGGTCTTCATTCATTAATCACAAAACAGTTGATTAAACAATAAACATCGTACCGAACAGATGCGCGGGTATGTGCCCCGTTGTTGACACCTTGTCTGCTCCATACTTCTCGGACAGTTTCCTCCTGACGTAGGCGTGCAGCTGTGTGTACAGAGGTTTCACCTGCTCCCAAACCGCGTCCACCATCTCCTCCAGTTTGCCGTCAGGCATCTCGTACGCGCCCCGCCACAGGACGCCCTTGTCGGTGAAACCTGAAATACGAAAAATGGACTATGAAAATGGAAAATGAACTATGACAAATGAACTATGAAGTATGAAAATTAAAAATAAATTATGAACTATGAACTATGAAAAATCAAAAATGAACTATGAACTATGAAAATGAAATACGAAAAATAAAAAATGAACCATGAAATATGAAATACCATGATAACGATTCAGTTTGTATAATCATTAAATCAAGGGCGTGTCCTGCAAAAGGCTAATATACAGTATGATTTACTCTAATATGTGCCTAGAATGTGATGCTGCCAAGTAATAGTTACAAGGTAAAAGAGACTGATTTTTACATTGTCGTTCTATAGCATTAGCTAAAGATACGTGTAAACTTTGTCCGAGGTGTAAGAAGAGAAAATGTAATAATACATACGTGAACAATTTGGGAAATTTATATTTCACTTATCAACCTAAGTATTCTGTTTAATCTAATCTTTTCTATTTGATTTAGAATTTTGACGTTACTAAAACGTTCACTATGTACATACTAGTTGTTTGCAAACAACAACATTAAAACTGAATAACGTCGATCGAACGTACCATTTTCTTGTGCTCCTTCGTTCAATAGCGCCACCCACTGTGTGTACTTGTCTTTCATTGGTGGACCAACAGCATCTCGCCAGCTTAGCCACGCCCACGTCAGCCTGTCGTAGTCACGTGATTTCGCGATGATTCCTTCCAAATCAGGGTCCAGTTTCAGGCATGTGCCGTCTGCTTGACACACGGTGCCTGTGCTGTAAATCTTCTCAAGCTCTGTCCCTATCTCCGCCAATTGCCTGTTCATATAGATAAAACAATTTTTGTTAGAATATGTTGATGAAGGTTAGATATCCAGGTAATAAGATACGCCAAAAGACAGTTACTCAAGCAACTAGAAAAAAATTTGAAACAGCCAAACGTTTCAGACAGCATCCGCTGTCTTTTGTCAGTGACTAAAGGGAAAAACGGGAGAACCATGTTTCCTTGACATTTGGAGACAAACTTAAAGAGAAAGGGACGGGAAAATATTATCAGTTAGGATATCTCACTTTTTATAAGATACTTCCAATTCTAAGTAGATTTCTTGTGGAAAGATACTTTTCTGATATATAACGATAGGCAAATATTACTGAATAAGTTAGATAACGTACCGTTGTTTATCCTCGTCGCTGAGACTTCCTGACGTGGTAATCATTTTCAACTGGCGCTTGACGTCATCAGAGAACCCGGATGTGTCGAACCTGCAATGAGACGAGACATTGTCGTTATACAAATTATGACATTTTTGTTGGTATTTTCAATTATTTTCTTACTCTCCCACATATCCGGATGCTCTTACTTACTTCTTTGCCTCCTCCATCTTCTTCAGAGACCACTTCGTAACTTCCAATGTCACTTCCACAACTTTGGCCGCGTTCTCGTCAGTGATGTTAGTTGCCTGTGCCCAGTTAGCTTCCGCCTGAAAATGTGAAAAAAAATCAATCCACAAAAGAGCAACAACGCAAAGTTTGACTTCCATAATTTTGTTAAAACCTGAGAACGTGAAAATGTTTTGAGAGGCGATTGTTAAAAGAAAATTGCACAGAGGAGTCATAGGTACACATACAGTAGGACACCCCCTCCCCTTCCAAGAACAGAATGCGTTCAAGTCTGCAATAACAATGGTTGACCACACCATCTCGCACCCTTTTCGTACTCCTAGACACTCCCTTCTTACTGTTCTCAACTATTATCAGCTCTCTGTTTGTTTTTTAGTTACTTTCAAACTCTATACTTTAATATACTATAGTACATTATATTACATTATACATGAGCGCTACATTTTCCATTATATATGAAATCTTGTATAACACGAGTTGATTGCGGGGAGGGCTAACGTACACAGTGATATTTCACTATCACATAATGGAAGATGTCTTGCCTAGATTTACTAGTAGCTACATGTTATGAAGATAAGCGATCCGTATACATACATTTCGCACGTTGCGCTGTCGCAGCACCTCGTTATATTTCTCCAACCACTTTATAGCCTCTTCCTCGTCTGGTGTACTTTTCAGCTCTGGAAGAATAGTCAAAGAGTTATTCACAAACTAGACTCTAAACTAGCTTGTTCCCAAAATCATTTTCTTAAGCTGCCAGGTTTTTTAGGCAATTGCGCAAGTAAAAATAATAAAAAAATGTATTTTTCTGTATCCCTGTTTAAACCGGGACTGGCAGCTTAATATGCAGGAGGTATTGTTGATCAAAGAGGAATGACTGTACACGATTATATATTGGTGTTTTTTTCGCCGACCATTATATTTTCAGCATTAATCATGTCACTATACAAGTTGATCAATTCTTCCTGTTCCGCTATTGGGCCAATACTTTAAAACAAATTTAATCAAGATCGGCTCAAAAATAAATCCAGGAACCTTTTTTCCAGTTATCTTGTTCATGAATAAATAAAAAGTCAACGAATTCTCGTAGAAATATAATCAACTTATGGGACGTGATTCTATTGCTTTTTTTTAAATGTATCTATTGTTTATCTTATTGAAATTGCATCAAAGCAATACAAAGGTCTCCCAGGCAGCTATACTGATGGTGTGTGCCATCTAACAAAGATTCGTACATCCACATATAAAATAACGCCATACATAAAACATTCATGTTACCTTTCAGGCTGTTGATGAGCCCCTCCCATTCCTCCATGTTCCTTTGCGCCAAAGACTTCTTTTTTTCCACACAACATCGTTTGAGTTCGTTCTGACAGCATAGGTCTTCAATCTCAGTTTCTACGTCCTGCTGCAGTTCCTTCAACTCCTGCTGTTGCGCTGCGAATGGGAGACATGTCACGTCACTTACTAGTACGGATTTGATCAAGGTTGTCAAGTTGACATTCGATCTATGCTAGGTTGTCAAGTTGACATTCGATCTATGCTAGGTTGTCAAGTTCACATTTGATCAAACCAATAATAATAAACCAATCTATGATAGGCTATCACAGAAATCTAGACAGCTGGCTATATGGAAATGAAACGATTCAGCCTCCCCCACATCTGTTTGGAGATTGGGTTCATGCCAAAAAATAAGGTAAAGGGTACAAAACTTAGAACATAAAGAGGGATTACTGAAAATTGGAGCAAATCAATCGCCCATTATGAATCTTCCATTTGAAAATCTCATGTACATGAACACTAATAGCAGCTCTTTAATTAACACAGAATACAGGGCATTTAAGATTATTTAAGGGAGTTTTTTGTGGAGACAACCAGTAAGTCAAAACGAGGCTATGCGACGCGGGTGGTGGGTGGTTGACCCAGAACTGTGACGACTAGTATTATGGCGCTCCTGACATCGGTATGCATTGTTAACCATGACGGGAGACTGAGATCTGGGTACGGCCCGGGTCGCCCAGAACAGTGGAGTGAATAGTGGCGCTCCCTGAATCGGTATGTGATTCTAAAACAGGCGAAGTCACCTGATTACGGGCAACAGGGAAGAGGGAATAGTTACTTTCCTTGACGTTTTGGCATGCAGATAACCAATAAATGACACTAGAATACTGTACTTTCAAATCATTAAGTGTGTTTGATAAAAGGAAAGCCGCTGGCCAGAATAGAAACTTGACGTTATGGCGTCACCGAATGTCTCTACATATGGCTAGCCTCCAGTGTGCAGGCTGTATAGGCCGTGCTTTAGTGTGTGTTTAGGGGGTGGGTTACAGTGCGCTCCTGAAGAAAGAAAATTACGAGCCAAGAAAATGCCGACCGAAGAGCCTGTTATCAAGGAGGCTAACATATGACTATAAGCTAGTTCGGAGTTGTTACTACGCATGTGCAGTGTCAAAGGTGAAGGCCCCCGAGACGTGAACAAAGACAGTCGGGGCGTTGTTATGCAAATCTAGACAATTGTTATGCAAATCTAGACAATGTCCAGACGAGCACTGTATACGAGCCGGGGGCCTTCACCATTGACACTGCACATGCGTAGTAGCAACTCCGAACTACTAGTAGCTTACTAGTATTCTCCAAGCAGAGGCTTCGATCTCCTGAGAGGAGAGGGACGTTAGAAATCCCGGACAAAACTACGTACCCCTCTCGATTGAAGCCTCTGCTTGGAGAATAACATATGACCACCTTTGTACCATTGTGACGTTTGGGTTGGTATCCATGGTTATTTGTCAACCTCTGTAACAGCCAAGTAGTGCGAGACGACGACACAAAAACAGGTGCCATACAGAAGCAGTGGTGTGTCAACACGGGGATCACGATTCACGTGGTGCAAAACCTCAAGTCTCTTTACCGACACACTTCAGTACATGTGCACACTCTGAGTTCTCTGAGAATCACGCAAACATTATAATAAACGTCTACACTTGTGGGGAAATGAACTTCATATCGAAAAGCAAAGCAACTATTTCATTCAAAGAATTCCTTGCGTGACAAGTAGAAGTATTACATACGATGGCGATTATGTAATCTACAATAAATATTTGCAATTTGTGTGAAGGGAAAATCATCCCGGTGACATGACGATCTCCAGACACTGACTAAAATCTAGCCAGATCACAGGTAGCGTCTAGGTATGATCAGAACATAGACCAAATTAAGTACACGTATACGAGTCAAATTGCTAACTGAGCATGACTTTAAGAACCTATATGAATTTAATTATAATGTCATTGTTACTTACCAACAAATACCTGCCATTGATTGTATACATGTTACTAGCCTCGATAGTCATTGTATTCTTGTACCCGATTTTAAACCAATAATTTAATTACGCTCGTAATACGATCAATCATTTTGGAAATACCTCCAGGTAACGTTACCCAATCACTGCACTTTCGCTCGCGTTGTGTACAGACAACTAGTGGGGCCTGTTCAGTATCATATCATCGGTTTGACAAACAAGGATCCGACACGGGTCATAGAATTTTATCTAATTATGTGTAGACAAGTTCTCTTCACTTTTCAGTCTTATCGTAACTTTGTGAATACGGTTATAGAATGTAACGATACGTTCAAAGGCCGAAAATAGGAGCGACCTGAGAAAAATGGCCGAAAGGTGTCCATTGACTACAAAGGGTGTGCATAAGTACTCACCTGCCGAGAGTTGGTCAGGAAGCGGCCAGGTGTATCCACTACACGACAGAAAAACGGCGCCGAAACACAGCCAGATTTTCCCTGCATTCCACATCTTGACGTCTCCTGACGCCCTCACCTCCCGTATTGCACAAAATTCCTTCAGATTAACTGCGTTTCAGGCTATTTTTGCGACATGTTGAGACACTGAACGCCCAAAACTGCGAACACCCACTTCAGGAACTTGTCGGACTGGCTTTCCGTCTTCCTGATTGGAAGGAACCAAGAAAAAGGAGGAGAATTTTGAAAACTTGTGACATAAAAAAGCTCCTCATTTTACTTACATATGTCACAAACCCCCTTTATATCATATAAAAGAGGCGTGAAATCGCAGTGTCAAATTCTTTTCTTGCTATGCAAAAAGCATCATAAAACACCCCTATACATGTCAGAAAGTGGAATGGACGTTACGTTTACCTTATGCCATGCGACCTCTAGCGACTATGCTTCGCATTACAGTTGCGATACTAACCTTTGACCCCACGATGTCGTCATCATGGCGGACGTTTGGAATATGATAATGAGGTGGCACAAAGTCCTCAAGATAACATAAAATCGTTAAATTTTAGCCTTCTTTTAATTCAATTGAGAGTTTTTGTGAATGAAATAAATAGCGTAGTGTATCACTATTACGTTGAAGTGCATTTTAGTTCTTCTAATTATTTCATGTGCTAAGATTATTGATTTTATTTTGCAGTTTTCGTAAACCACAAACAGAATACTTTTACGTTTAACCCCGGGTCCAAAACGACCCAACAGTCACCAGCTTTGCGCAGAGGCGATATCATAGCCGATGAGGTTTATCCGAGGCGTGATTATTGCTAGTTGAAAACTTTTCCCAATACCCCGCCTGGGGGACGTGAAATACCGTCCATCATGGCAATTTTTGTGAGCCCCTACGGGGGCACCAATAACTAATCAAAAGAAGCGTTGCAAGAAGACAACACATAACACATTTTCCTTCATTCCAAATTTTTGGAACCTTCTTTGGAAAGTTTCCGCAATTCGGTGACGGTCATGCAGTGTGTATCAGGAGTATCTATGTAGTTAAATGCAATAACATTAGGAAAGACGAAGGACCATGTGCCATGCAAAATCAAAAATGGTGTTTACATATCATCAGCTTAGCGGCATTACATGAAAAATGGAATGCTACTCCTCGGTCACCTGGCCTGTCGGCCCTTTAATTGTGCATATTAGTACAGCAGGTGCACAGCATTTGCAATTGGTAGGACGACTGGTCAGGTGCATGCCAAGGATATTTTGAACCTGTCTCCTTGTAATAGCTGACAAATGAAAAAAATGTAGACATCGCAAACAAGAAAATTATAAGTTGACGAGGCTTCACGGTAATTCATAAGTAGCCGTAAACAAAATTTTGCAACTAACCACTGCATATTATACAATGATGAGAGAAATGTCCTTTATAATTGTATACAAGATAAGTTCTCTACTTTTAAATATATGTAAACAGCACTGAAAAATTCCTATTTAGTATGAAACTGAACAAACCATGTATTACGAGTTTCATATCCACAATCATCTACAAAGCGAGAAGAAGTCGAACCTGCAAATACTAGTCGAGTATAGATTAGTCCTATTAGACGTAGTAAGATATCACCTTCTATTACGTTATATCATCACCACTATATGTATTCCTTTGCTTATCACCATGACCTGTACTTAGCTTATCTAAGCAAAAATGTACAATAAAGGTCTTTCATTCATTCATTTATCAATTTCATTTTAGAGCCATAACAATGCATTTTTGTCTCTACAGGATGGTTTAGTAAACAAACACAATCGCCGAAATCTCGCTCTAGTCAAAAGTTACAACTTTACCCCGTCCGTCGCGCCAGTATCTATTGTAGAAGCGGTACCTTTCTCCCTTGTCGTAGGCCTGTGAAAACTTTCTCTCTCCACCGAAATCACCGACATAAAAAAAACACGATATCCAGGGTGTCGTTGCCACTGCGACCGCTAGGAGCGCGAATCAAGCAGCCAGCTCAAATCAATGTGCCACAGATCCCCACATCATCATACTATTGCGTAAGGACTTATTACCTTCGTACTAGACTGCCCTTTATGTACTTCTTTTTATTAGTTATTGGTGCCCCCGTAGGGGCTCACAAAAATTGCCATGGTGGACGGTATTTCACGTCCCCCAGGCGGGGTATTGGGAAAAGTTTTCAACTAGCAATAATCACGCCTCGGATAAACCTCATCGGCTATGATATCGCCTCTGCGCAAAGCTGAGGAAAATTAGGTCATTTTGCCACCCAGATAAGGGATAAAGGCATTTTGTTTGTGGGCAATTTCAATCAAACACCAAAGCCATTTTAAGGTGCAAAACACAGCTGTGTTACGAAGGCTGGAATCTATCTATGGAGTTCGAACTTCTTTATTTATTTTTGTACACCTCTTTTTATATCGATTGAATGTATTGACCAATCAGATGTTACAATGATCAACTTGAATCAATGTGTACAGTTTCAAGTACGAACTATCAGAGACCTCATTATCATAAATTATGCACTAAGATAACAGCCAATCACAGTAACAGCGTCGGGTCAGAGATCTATACCCTACAAAACATGCATATGTACTACGTTATCTGAAACGTCTGTCTCTGCAGAATTTATCCAGATGCTTGATTTATTTGATACACGTATTACGTAATGCGCTACCTGGATGTCTAACCTTCGTCGATAAAACGTGTCCTATAACAAGTAACAAGTAATAAGTAAGCTAAACACATAACACATAATGATATGTTTTAGATTGATTATGTTGCTTTAAATCAGGGGAGTGTAACAAATCATTGTTTCATGTGGCTATGCTGTAAAGAATTTGCAATAAGGACGAAATTCGGGTAGCCTCCGTTGCAGGCTTCCCCGCGGCGATTTTTCAACTTATTGGGGCCACACAGCGGTTTAATACAGGATCCCAAGCACATACGGCGCCCCAGCAGATACGGTCCCCAAGCAGATACGGCCCCCAGCCGAAGAATCTGGCCGCGACAAGTTGAAATATAGCCGTGGGGAAGCCTGCAAAGGAGGCTAAAATTCGGTTGTGTTGCCGGTGAGATGCTTACCGATTAAAAACCATATTTCAATTTGAATCATTTCAATAACTAAGTCTGATTTGACATGCTTTGCATATGTCGTGCACCTGAATTTTCTGGTTGAGAACATTCTTATGATAGCACGAATAGCTTTAAGCCTGATTGTTTAGCTTCCAATGAAGCAAAACAAGTTTACATTTAGATTTCAGTCCAAACCTCATTTTTGCACACTTCTATGCAGATAGATAAGTCATGCCAGCGGCGTCCCCGTACGCGCATGTACTTTACACTATGGTACGCGTAAGGCATACCTGATCACTATACGAAGGTGAAGGCCTTTTTACCCACAGTGCTTCGCTCATCTAACCACAATTCCAAGCGAGGAATATTACATATCGTCTGACACGGCCTGCCACATCCAGACGAGTTACCCATGGTTCTCTAGCAAGGTTATGCGGCTGGATTTGTCCCAGTAACTAGGCTGCAGTGAACGGCCACACGAAGTACTTTAGATTTTCCAGCCTGATAATTCTATCTCATGGGTTCTTAAGTGCAAGCTTTGCATGCAGTGGATGATGTGTTTCCTGGTCCCAAGTGCCCATTATTGCACTAAGGCCCTCGTTGTCGCTATAGAACATTGCTGTGATTGGTTAATGTGCTTCTGTCTGTCTAATCAAGAAGTCGGTTGTATAGGGTGGGTTGCGCTAAAGCTTCTTTTCATTTCAAAGGCTAGACGGACGGTATAACTATACTGGAAAAAAACACATCGGAAGGAATTGAAGGAAATTTCCATGTTTTTTTTTCCTTTTTATTAATTTGATTTTCATCAACGGAAAAGTCACCGTTTATGTATGAAATTGTAATAGAAATACCCGAGGTACACGTTATCAAAAAAGCCAAAGAACACAATGACAATTGTCTGCAAATTGAAACTGATTACACGTATTTCCAAGTTTATTTTTTTGAACAAGATATGGGTAACAACAAAGCGGCCATTTGACGAATACCTCTGTAACGCCATGGTCCCTTTGAACGATTTTCGTCCTCCTGGGCGTCGAATGGCTCCTTGGTGAGAATGGTTTATCCCATAACAGACACAAGTCAACACTTCTGAACCAAATTGTCTTGTCCCAATTTCAGGGACAAAGAATTGCAAGATCCAAGAGCACACGTCTTGCCGCGAGGACATTTCCCACAATCCCACTACAAGGTTAATCTTTCCACCGTGTGAATCCTGCGGCCTGACTTAACACATGTCCCGATATCTAGTGCGAGGAAATCCCCAGAACTCATTGTCATGTATCCAGGCCGTGCTAGGGTGTGGTGCCGCGGGAGAAAATCTCTTTGTTGTAGATTTTCTGAAATATGTGTTCTAAGTATCTCTATCATCTCAATTATACGTGGTAATACGTATGATAAAAACATTGAACGTGATATATATTAATTCTTATAAATAGTAATGGGAAAATCGCTTTTACGAGAGAACCATAAAAGCGACATCCCTAGGAGGATTTTTTTTCGATTGAAGTAAAATTACCTTTGTCAAATATTAGAATTTCTTTTAATATAGATACCATGGTACATCAAGAAAATCAGTAGATTAACCGGCTATTATGAACACTCGATAATCTGGTATACTGTATACAGATTCGAGGAGAAATAGGTGTAGATTTGTTGGATTGCTTGATCGTCTTGATGTGACGTTTCTCCGTGCGCCGTCCGAACACACAAAGGATCTGAGATCGATAGAGAGGAGTTGTCAGCCGACGTATCTCATTTTTTGTTGTCTTATTTCCTCCCTTGACTTACACGACAATTATCACTATCATGAGACAAAAGAAACATTTTGATAACATGTACATATTACAAGCTGGCGATGACGATGTGGATATTTCCTTTGTTTAAACTAACATTTTCATTTTGCCTTCTTTTATCATTTTTCTCTTTGTATGAGAACAAAGCGATAGTTTCATCTTTGTATACTCAATTTATTGCAACAAATAACAATGAAAATCTCCAATCTTTAACTACAGGCGTCTCAACGATTATAGAATTGACAGAAACCCACATTGATGCAGCTGTTGGCCTTGTGAGATAAAACAATCGTCATTATCCATCCTCAATGCCCCCCTCCTAGTTAAAGCTGATGTCACATCTACTGCATGCTGGTACAAGTTCAAGAGCTCCCATCATCCACCCGAGCACTCGTTGACCTTCTTTAGACGAAATTTGGAGCATCCACTCTTTGTCAAGGACATACAGCGCGGAAATCTGGGACTCCTCCGCGATTTTGGGTCACGTGCGCATTTATTAGGTCGTTATCCTATTTTAGTAGGCCGACTCTCTAAATTTCAAGGCCATTTCCACGCTCTCTCCTCCCTTCCTAGGTCACTAACCTCCCTGTAGGGGTTACTCGCGGTCACCTACAAGAGAGGAACCGTTAGAAACGGAGAGGAGAATTGTGGGTAGCGAAGTCATTGGCCCATTTTCACGCTGCCCATGACTGAATATGGAGTGACGTGTGGCCTGTTTCCATGCGCGAAGATAGATATTGATTTCTTGGAAACATCGTAAATAGAAACGTCCTCGTTCCCTAGTGGTTGCTAGGCAACAGATGGAGAGGTTAGGGATCTCCATTTACATCTTTCTGCTCGTGTCGGTTTCGCTTAACATGGAGCATTGATGTCTTTTCTAGAACAAAGGCACGCAATGGTTTCTAGAGTTGAAAATTATTTGTTTTTTAATGTCACTCCTTATTTTTGATGCAGATGAATGCATGAATGTTTATGTTATAAGCTATGAATCTTAAAAATATAGCAGAATTTTTAACAACATTTTTTTTTCATTACAAAACGAAGTCGAACGCTGACAACATAAATACGATCGCCCCTTTGTCTGCAGGTTAATGTAGTTTATAGCTGATTGATTTCTACAGTCCCAAATAATGGAACTCACGAAATTATACCTGCACCTGTAAGTAGATAATGAATTATAGATTTGCTCTATGAACGATATTTAAATATCCTTTCCCGAACGATCTGTATGGCTCCGGTTTCAAAATGAGCCAGTAAAATGAATGATTGATGTTCTTTACATTTCATATGAGGGAGCACATGAGATACTTGCCCTTTTCCTTCAAATCCAAACATGCATATTTGATGCATTTTCCGTTAGATAATGCCAGATCTCCAGACAGGCTTGAAATTGGAATCACTCAGAAGGCCTTAAGGGTCAACTGCCAAGAACCAGAGAAACCTCACTTAAGGAGAAGCCCTTAGAAGAGCACATTTCTGTCTCGAGTGATGATGAGCGCTAGCGTTCAGATTTATGCTCCACTTGTGTACCTGCTAGTAAATTGTGCGTTATCAGCTCCCCAAGCAAAGATCACACAGCCCGGTCAGGTATCTTGTCATCGTTTGGAAACGATAGCCTATCCTGTCACGTTTCTTCGGACCTTCATAACACAAAGGTTCAACATCAGTACTGCCAAAACATGTGTATACTGTAAAATGGGACATATCCGCGTCGGTTTTACGACTACCACATGAGCCAACGCGAACTTGAAACCACCGCGAACATTTCCGGCTTTTACAGTGAAACCTGCAAGGCAGTTTCAATGGCGAACTTAGCGGCTTAGATCCAAAGCGAACACACCCACATTTTTTCACTAACGCGAAACTAGATCCCCGCGAACATTTCCCATTTTATAGTATTCCCTATTGATAACTTGTAGTTTACTACGATTCGAAATAATTCAAGTATCCTAACGTAATTCTCATTTATCTATCAATTTTTAGGGTGGTCCCTTCAGGTAATTTTGTAACAAATCATAACAAATCAGGATATAAAAGGATCAAATGGTTAGAGACGGTTCAAAATCAAATATTTTGCAATCCCCATCGAACTTCGCCCTAAAACAGAATTATGACACCTGCATGAGACTGATATGAGACAATACGTTCTCTTTCCCAGGCACAGCAGCAAACTGCTCTGGGACCAAGATTTTACCTTTGACCCATGACGTCACGTACAAATTTGGAGCCTGACCAAAAAGGTGTACGTGCGTTTGTGATGAAACCGTCGCGTCGTTACATCATGCATTGCCTCACCTAACAGTGTCATATCCTGTGTGATTTTGTAAGAGAGGAACGTCGTGGGATAGAAGAAGTTTAGAAAGTGAGCAGTAAGTGATCTATTCGGGATATTCTGGCGTGAATTTTTTGGTTCAAAAACACCCTAAAGCAGCAGTGAAACCCGGAAGTGATTTTTTTTCCAGTGGGTGTTTTGACTTTTGTGTCTGTCAGTCTGTTGAACATCGTTCTTTGATACTTCAGGCCTCTTCGAGAATTCAAGAAGTACAAGATCCAGAGTCATGCTTGCTGTCCGGAGCTTTCAGGTGAGGGTTCACAAAATTATTAACTTTTGTTCCAATGACCTCCAAAAAGCTATTGTTCTGTTTTTACAATGCCCTCAGGTAATAATTTAACATCTTGACTTGAGACGTATTTTGCAGTTACTTAGATGACGTGGCACTCAAACCAACCAGTTAAGAAGAAGTACTGAAAAAGTTAGGTTGAAATTGTATTTTCCTTTTAAGTTGTTGAAATCGAAATTAACAAAATGCTGTTTCTAAGCTTGTCTTTTGTGTTTAGAGGCTAGCAGGCTCTCCTGCAGTCTCCCAGATGGTACGTCACAGGATTACAAGAGGCCTGGCAGACGAGGTTAAACAAGCCACAGAGAAGGTAGTGGTGGAGTCCCCTAAAGGTGCAGGGTTCCAGGTATGGCATGTTACAACTGTTATGTAGTAAAAGAAAGTTAAGGTATAGGTTAAGTTCCATAGCCTTTTTGAGGCCGTAGGGGCAGTGGGCTGTGTCTAGGGCATGTAAGGATGCCTACTAGGGCAATGTTGTTATTGGAAGGTTGAGCCCGTCCCTTGGCCTTCTCCTTCCTCTGCCTTTTACCTCCCCAACCAAAGTCAGGTATCCACTTTTACACCTGGGTGGAGTGAGGAAAGTCGTGTCAAGTGCCTTTCCCAAGGGCACAACATTCCTGGCATGACAGGGGATTCAAACCCTGAGTACCTCTTGGCTACCCTTTAACCTTGATGCCAACACAACGCCACTGCTGTTACAGTACATTTTATAAAGCCAAGAACTCACTTAAGCTACTTGAAAAACAATGTTTCTGATTAATATATATCATGTTTGTAACCCTTTGTACAGGGAGCAGTACAGAAGTCAATCCCAAAACCTGGAGAATACTCCATTGTGTACTCAGTTGGTGGGGAGAAGCACAAAATAGATTTAATAGGTGAGTTGATAGTATACTGACTAGTTGATGTTAAGTTGTTGGCTCAAGATCCAACTGGGCCAGTAGATAGAACCCTTATGGTTCTTTTCATTCCCAGACTTGAGGGGAAAATGTTGCATTTGCAAATTAAGTGCATTTTCTAGTCTGTGGTACTATTTGCTTATGCTAATATTTGTTTTACAATATGCTGGCCTTTTTTCTTTGTGGTACATCATGTATGCTATCAGAGAAAAAAATATAGGTAATTGTTCATTGACATATGATACAAGATTTTTAATACATCATTTGACTTTTTTTTAAAATTCATTTTCACTCAAAATTCTTTAAATTTTAGTTCGGCAGGGAAGATGGCATCGGAGGTTTAAGCGGCTAGCGATCCTTGCTGCTGGTATTGCTGTGATTGGAGGGACAGGCAGACTGATGAGTGAGAGGTGGGAGAAGAAAATACAAGAGGGTAAGTTAAGGTCCACTGTGCATGATTTTTTATCATCTTTCAATAGATGTGGTTTTTTGTTGTTGTAACCCTTGTAGTGCCTAGTGGCACATAAGGCAACAAGTTTTGGAATTCCTTTCAGTTTCGGTAGCTGAGTATATTTTTACAGGGTGGGGTAGCTAGCTCTTCCCCTTTAAACGTGCCCAAGGCACCCTAGAACACAGGACCCCCATTCCATCCCCCCTTCCCTGGGGAGTAGAGACCTGGAAGACTTAGAGACTAAATTGGAACCTGTGAGGCTGCTACCTGGTTGAGCAACAGGGACATCCCCCCAGTAGATTTGGAATGTATATCTTGTAGCTGGGAGAGCTTTGTATATACATGTACATTGTATATGTAATCTAAGAAACTAGGAAAACATGACACTATTCCACACAACAATTGTTTTGGGAGATTAGGACTTTCTCAGTAACAAAGATTTTGCTTAATGACAAAGAGGTCAAGCTGATTATAATTACACTTTTGAGGAAATTTAACCGTCATAGCATCAGGATCATTTACATGTAGAGCAGCAAATGCACACATCTAGTCTGGCTTCATGGGTTAAAGATACTGACTTTTCTGCCACACTAGATCCCCAGATGAAGGCATTGTGGGACAGGAACAAGAGGATCACAGCCTACCATGAGGCGGGCCACGCCCTGGTCGCCCACTACACTACCGACGCCCCGCCCATCAAGAAAGCCTCAGTCAAGTCCTGGGGACCGGCACTGGGCCATGTAAGCTCATAATCCCAGCTCACAGATTTTGCGTAGTCTGATGTAGTCCTAATTTGTTCTTTGCACCATTAGTATAAAATGGACATATTTTGCTCAATCTTGTAAGAATGGCAAGGTAAAGAAAGAATGGGAAGACCCTTTGAAATAACTGATTTTAGCTGAACAAATATAGCCAGCACATCTTAAGAATTTAGATGTTGCCTCAAAGTGATGTTTAAGGATCATATCTGAATTCTTGTATTATTCAAAGTGGAGACTCATTCACACCACCCGTTTAGCCAAGGAAAAGACCATTTTTTTGCCGAAGTTGTTCAAAAGGTAAAAGAGATTCATCATCATCATCATCATTGGTCGTTTGAGATTACAGCCAGTTTCTTTTGTTGTGTAGGTGTCGTTCCAGTTCCCACGGAGTAAGTGGCTGATGCTGCAGACTAAGTCACAGCTGCTGGCTCAGATGGACATCGCCATGGCAGGCAGGGTGGCCGAGGAGATGGTCTTCGGCCCCGATAACATCACAAAAGGTTACTGTATTTACTAAGGAAATACTGTCATTTCTGGAATTTTTCACTATGGTTTTACATTTGGGGCTTTTGTGATTACCTATTCACCGCAAATTCATGACAATACGAATAGACCTTGAACAACTACTGTACTACACAATTGATTCAACCCAGAATTCAAAACAATTTGCAAAAACCTCCCCTTCTACCGCAAAATAAAAACACCTCCAAAGTAAGTGAATTTACAGTACAGTGGATGTACTTTGAAGTTTGTCTTCATGTGCTTCAGTTTTAGTTAAAGTGAAGTGGTTTCATTCAACGGTGAGATTTGTGCTAATTTAAGAAATTTTGATATTCATATTATAGATTGAACTAAATGCCAAACATGAACTACATTTGATATGAAAGTTAATCTAATTAGTACAAAATTATGACTTATGTAATGTTTCCTTCAGGTGCCAGTATGGACCTCCGCATGGCCAATAATGTTGCCAGCTGCATGGTGACGGAGTATGGGATGAGCAAAAAGGTGAGAACAACACAGCTGTAGCAAACAATAATTTTGTCACATACATGCTATGGCCCCATTTATCACCATTGATAATATATTAGACCAAGAATCATGTATGAATGTGGAGTAAATTTGATCTATATGTGATATACTCTGCATCTGGCAGTATAATGAATAAGTAGATAAAATAAAATAAAATCTGGCAGTATATGCTGTACTCTTTGTTTCCATTTTCCACAATTTGTTGTCAGACAGGTTTTTTTTTAAGATGAAGGTCATCCAGCTGCTTAATTGTCATGAAACTGGTGGCAGAAATTTTGTTCAGCACATCCTTATATTGTGTATCTTGACTCCAAACTCCACTTAATGATCTCCAAGCAGAGTGGCCATAGGACTTAGTCTTGTCCTGACCTGTAGTCGCTATTTTACCACCAGATCTGCTTGGAGATTAAGAAATTGACCCTTAACAATGGCGTCTGTGTGGCACAGTGGCAGAGCATCCGGCTATGAACCAATAAGACCCAGGTTCAATCCCCAGTGGAGTACCCAGACATGTCCCGACATGCACCCAGACGTTGTGCCCTTGGGAAAGGAACTTAACACACATTTCCCATGTCCTAAGCCCAGCAGTAGGGTTTGGGTTGGCGTTGGGAAGGGCATCCAGCCGTAAAAACTCTTGCTACAAAAAAGACTTGCACTTGATGAGGAGTTCTGGGGCTTCCCCATCCATGTGCAAGCACATCCAACCCCCATATGATGGGGAACAAAAGATGTTAAATTGGATAGAGAGAGAGAGAATTTAGTCTGAGCAACGCAAACAAGGCTTTGCGGCCTATCCCTGCAGTCTGTGTTGGAGCCGGCGCCAGATGTTAGGCTGGCCACTAAAGCGATTTAACAGCTGTTCATGACTTGTCTGTTGTTTGTTGTTTATCAGCTTGGCCTGCAGGTGCTGATTGGTGGACCGTTCAGCACCATGGGAGCCACGCCCGAGACCAGACAGACAGTGGAGCAGGAGGTCAGGAGACTTCTACAGGTGGGTGGGGTCGACTGTGATGTCTTATGCCTTTTGGTTTAAGACTTGTGGTCATTGCCATGAAATCTTTATTCATAACAACACAGCTGAAAATGGGAGTCATCACAATTAACGGACTGAAAACTTTTGTTGGACAGGGGGGAGGACCTAGCTATATAGGTGGTGGTGGCTGGAGTCATTACTCCTCTGACGTTTTAAAGAACAAAGAATAAGGTTAAAGTACTGTGGATGGGGTCTAAATATATTGGCTACTGCAATGTCTTGAGCCAGGAAGTCTGATTTCAGTACTAGTACTAAGTGGACAACATGGTTGGGACTTCTTCTATCATATGTTAGGCCCCATTTCCACACTCACGACGTCGATTGTTGGGCAACTGAGGAGTGACCCCAAAAATCGCAGGTCATTCAATTATTTGAAGATCATCAAGAGATCTTTAGAACACCTTTTATATCAGTGTGCTCCCTAAAAGACTGTCACATTTTTGGATGCTCAAGTTTCTCAATGGTCTCCCTTGGTTACGTTATTTTTGGTTAGGAGTAGTTTTGAGCCAGGGAAGAACTGAACTTTGCAACAAATTTGGATTGCACATTACTGAGGAATTTCTTGTATTGTACATTTTTTTTCAGGAATCTTATGACAGAGCTTCACGGATGCTGAGGCTGTACCGAGTGGAGCACGAGAGACTGGCCCTCGCGCTGCTGGAACACCAGAGTCTAACTGCCGAGGAGGTGAAAATGGTCCTCCGCGGAGAGGAACTCACGCACAAGAAAAAGGACCAGGGAGAGTAGGCCTCAGTGTGTCCTGGGAATAGGATGTTATGCAAAAGAAACAAACCTTCAACTCACGACGTAGAACTCTCACTGAGTCGTTTGCGAAGAAGCTTGTTCGATCAGGCCAATTCCAGCACCTACTCCCACCAACTAGAGGGAACATCAGTGGCCGGCAAACACGGTCGTCACATAAACTGGACACTCAATATGGCCGAACTGACTGGTATATGAACAGTGCGTTACCTTACATGATTCGTATTCTGAACACTTAAGAAATCCACGACTATATGTGTTACAATAAGAAGCTTACCTTGTGTGTATTGTCGTATTTTAACTAGTATTTTTTAATTGTTGCGGATGTAATGAAGTAGTCGTTTTTAAATGAAATGGAATGTAATGTGCCTCGGCAATTCAGCTTAATAGCTGCTATGAGATCACTGAAGAATAAACCAGTCTTATCTTAATAATAATATAAACAATCGACAATATCACCAATTCCACTCTTATACCAAATAAAGAGCGTAAAAACTAAGCGTAGAATGTAAAAATCATTCTTTTAGATTCAAAATGCAAATCTTAAGACTACGGAAATGTATCTTGTGGACCCTAGTATAAAGGACTTGCAGTGACTTGTTGATTTTCTAGGGTGTGAGCATCCTAGACTTACATGTACAAAATCTATAAATCTTTCCAAAAGAAAGGAGTTTGATTATTATGGGGAATAGGTTAAGTTGAATCACATGAACGTCATCCGGAAAATGAAATCTGTGTGGCCTTATGAGATTTTATAGACATTGTCTAATATCTAATATTTGATAGACTTGAAAAAAAGGAGCTTGCTGTTGGCAGTATATGCCAGGCGTTAGCAACCAAATTTCCCTTGGAATGATATTACAGACTGTATTTATCTAGTACAAATTTGACTGTTAATATATGTGTTAAAGAGATCTATTGGTCAAATCATGGTACATCAGGTTTGGAAAAAAAAATTTCATCAAAATTGTACTCATAGCTTTGAAGATATCTGGTACCAATGAAAATGTATAGCTTAATAATTACAGGGCAGGATAATTATTCATTGCATTTATTTACCCATTTCATTCTTTGTCTACAATATACATGTATGTAATGCATTCTGTGTAAGTGTTGACCATGTGCTGTGATTTTTAAAAAATAATAAGTATCATATGATAGCTATGGGTCATGAACTTTGACAAGTGTCTTCCTGTAGTAGTGAGATGAGACAAAAACATCAAATGTTTAAACTGTCCATCGATCTATATTTGTATTGTATAGCCGGTATAATCACCCTTTAGTGTAGCATACATTGCAAGCAGCAAGTTATATTAAATTGAACAACCTGTCATACCAAAGCCCTTGATATCAAGCTGTAGGTATTGTTCTATGCAGTATTATACAATAGTTACCTAATAAAGTAATCATGTCAAGAATACTTCATCTGTGGCACATGGATTATTTTATGAAATGATTTTGATGCGGGAGAAAAACCTGAAAACATTAAAAGCCACCAAAACTGGTGGCTGCCTAGTTCACAAAGAATGGCAGTGTAAACAAGCCATATTCACCAAATATCAATGTGATACTACATGTATAGTATATATATTACATAAAGTGAATTCCAATTAGTACATGGGAAACATTCAACTTTTATCAATATTGGAAGTGGATTTCTTTTTGTATCAAACATATATTTTGATAAAATGATTTACATAGAATGAAAATCTATAAATACTTGTACTTCAATTTGAATACCATTGCATGTAACTTAGTATGCTCTATTCATAGTATCATTTTTATAGTTCATCGTTTTGTATTCGTTAAAACATGTCTTTATTATACTTGCATGTCTTACTCAATAAAACACATTTTACTTTATTAAAAGAAAGATAATTTCATTATTTCTATTTCATACAGTAACATTCTGCTCTCAAAAGTCCTTAGAAAGTACAATTTTTTGTTTCCTTTCAATGATTTAAGTCACTCCTAGTTGTCATTAGCAGAGAGTGGTACAAGGTAAATTCATCATAATAAGAGTACTCTATATTCATCATTTAGAGTCCTTGGTAAATAAGAAAAGCTATTCTTCCACTTGTTGTGTCAGAAAAGACAGGCAATATGTAGAGTATTTACAGGTACATTGTAACAGGGAGATTATCCTTAAGCTCTTTTCAACAAGTACAATTAACAGTGGACTACAGGTAATGTCCCGTCCCAAGGACTGTGACTCTTTCCAGTAGCGTGCATGTCAGGTGAGCAACACAGCCGGGATCGACACATTTCTAATTCCAAAGGCAAGACCACTGGACTACGCGCTCT
This sequence comes from Branchiostoma lanceolatum, assembly GCA_035149815.1. Lineage (NCBI taxonomy): Eukaryota > Metazoa > Chordata > Leptocardii > Amphioxiformes > Branchiostomatidae > Branchiostoma > Branchiostoma lanceolatum. Next base: position 9,479,156 of record CM068877.1, on the reverse strand, counting down.
ACTGTTTACAAAAACATGACGTAATGATGTTAAACTAAACTGATGATATCAATACATTATGTGCAAGATGATTAAATGCCACATAATCTATAATGTAAGTCGAGATCTAATACATCAGCATTCCTAGAAGTTATAAATTTTCTTAATACAATTGCATATACATAATTACGGTAGCAAAATTTTACGGTTTAAGGCAAATGGACATTTTCACTCAACTTTAACTTCACGGTGGCGGCAAGTGATTTACAAAATGGATGTGTGAAGAAATCATATATAATAACATTTTTTTCACGGTGATGATAAGTTCATGGTAGAGACTCTGAGGTGACAGTGAAAACAGTGAACATAAAGTTACAGTGAAAGAAACAAGAATTACAGTATTTGTTAATCTAAATTCACACCCAGATGAACGCATATTGATGGTTTCCTCAATCTTACACTCAGTCATTGTGAAAATTAGGTTGAGAAGAAGCCCCATCTGGAGGCTGTGACTGGCTACCTTTCTTTTGTTTCTTGAAGAGAACTTTCTTGATGGCTTCCTTCCCAACCTGCATGCATGCAAAACAATGGTTTATAATTCGGGACAACCTGCAATGATAGTAACACCTGACAGTCTTATACAAATGTAGTTCAGTAAGAACAAACTTAGAAGACATACATGAAATTTGGATTCCAAATATTTTGCATGCCATGAAAAGTGAATACAATGTATTGCTGTAAACAGGAAAGTTTTGATGTACCCTTAAGAATGGCCGTGTTTTGTTCTTACCGGTAAAACCATTGAGTTCCCGATGCAAAGACAGAACACAAACAAATGGACTTTTTACCTCCACATCATGAATAGCTTTGAGCTGACCACGACCTTGGTTCTTCCCAAGGGCAGAGTAGGGTGTGCCAGCAACTCTCTTGCACTGCTGGTTCCAGTCTACAGGGGGCGCAAGTGAGCAATGATGTAACTTGAACAATAAAACTAACGTTACATATACATAGAAAGTAAAATCAATCAAGCTTCAAGTGCAATCATTGCCTGATTTCAAGTCATTTATTGTTAAGCCAAAGATGTGGAGCAATAGTTAGAGAGTTTTAAACTGGTACATGTAAATGTGTCCCATTCATGGTCAGAATTTTGAGAAAAAGAAAGACAGAAGTGGTTCTGACTTTAACGTTCCTGGAACAATATCATGAGTACATCATCTAAACCAACCTCTTCTTAGCTTCTTTTTCTCTTCCCTCAGCAACCTGGCTTCGTCCTCTGTACATTCCTCTGTGTCCTCCATGGAGTCTACAACCTGAGCAGAACAGAGCTTCATTTTATCTTGGGGAACGTTTGACAGAGCAGCCCTCATACTGAGCGGTCTAGCCTCCTTCGCAGACTTCTAGGATCGCCGGCATTTCTTTTTTGGGGGAGCGATTTACAACATGGGCCAAGTTCTCTAATACAAATATACCAAATTCCCCCAAAAATAAATGCCAGTGCTCCTTAGAAGTCTGGAAAGGAGGCTAATTAAAGTAGTCAGTAACTAAGGGTACCACACAGCCTCAAAACTTCTGTACTTCATGGATCAATTATCAAGGCTCAGTCTGATAAAAATAGCATTCCAATACAAGCATTCCATCAAGTAATTGTCTGAATGATATAAAAGTAAAGGCAGGTCATGACTGTTAACGTATGGGTCACGTCTAAAGGAAAGAAAAAAAGGTGTCACGAGTCCTGACCTGAGTGAAGCATGCAAACTCCTGTAGTGGTGCATCCTGGGACGGGCCTCTCACCACGTTCTTCACGGGCGTGATCACGATTGGCTTCTTGAACTCTGGAGGGAGACCAAGTAACTTTGAGAATTTCTTGCTTTTTACCATTGATGTCAATATCATCATTTTGTCAGGAAAGCTTTGTAAGGATATAGTCACAACTTTTACTGCAACTTAATTGATGAATATCAATTCAGCCCTATTGTCATAGGAGGAATCCTGACAGATGTCAAGTTCATGAATAAGAGAACTGTGACCTTGGCCAAATTTCGTTGAGGCAAGAAAGGAAATATAACTTCTACATGTTTGATATGATTTGTGTACTTCAATATCATAATTACATTGTTTGTATGAGCCTCGGTGTGTGTGGTTTATAAACCATACAACCTGAAAATTGATGTTTGTTCTGTTTTTAATAAAGAAACAGACTTTAGACACATTTGGTGTTTGGAAAAAACATTCAGTTTGGTTACTTATAGTGTTCTCCTTCCTTTTTTTTACTTACAACCTTAATTTTCAATTTTTTTTCTAAAAAAGTCTATTGTGTCTTTTGTGTATTTTGTTAACAATCAACATGACTAATCTGCTGATTACAATGTACATATAATTACTGTAATTACAACAATTAGTTTAAATGACTTATGTAAACAATTGTCTTTATGGTCAGTGGTTTCAGCTAACTAAAACAATTATACAACTGATACAAATTACAACACAACACAGGGAACATCACTGTTAGTTCATCATTTAATTGTTATGCACAACCTACATTCTTTAGATAGCTAATATATGAGGTAATAGGACACAATGACTTGAAGACATACACCAAAATATAAGACATAGAAACAGTGTACAAGGTACTAGTATATAAAAAAAATATTATTCTAAATCTGAACAGGGGAGAACATTTCTAGCTCTGACTGTTAATTACAAGATAAAAAGACTCTTTTTACACAACCAAGGGATTTATTCAACCGATGTTTCGGTGACCCTCTGTCACCTTCTTCAAGGCAATTCTGACTGGTTCACATAGTATGCAGCACAGGTGTTGCTGCTTATACATATTGATGAGATGCAAATGCAAAATATTTACATATGTACAATCACATATATGTACAATTTCTTAATTAGTTTTAAAAAATCTAAAATCTTCCAGTCAACTCCCCTCAGATTTTCAGATGGTACAATCTAAACTTTGTGTATCAAAACATTGCATTCAAGGCTACAAAATCTATGCAAGTAGGTAATAGTAAAGGTCCTATACTATTAGCCTATAGGCTTTTTGAGACCATAGTGTTAATTCACTGTGCCTTGGGCACAGTATTGGAAGGCACAGCCCATCCCTCTCCTTCCACCGCCTTTTACATTTGTTCCTCATCAACCAAAGTCAGGTACCCATTTTCATACCTGGGTGGAGTGAAGAAAGTCCTTAAAAGTGCCTTTCTCAAGGACACAGGCAACATCTAGTGAGGAATGCCACAAATCAAAACCATGGCCTCTCAATCTCTTTCTCATGTTTGCTAGCCTACTACTACGCCATTCAATGCCACTCTATACAAGCGTCACTGACGAAAGATAGCGGATGCTGTCTGAAACATCTGACTGTTTCAAAATTTTATGCTTTATCCTATTCTCCATGCAGGCAGTCCCAAACATTCTGTAACTGTGGCTAGACCTCAGACTATGTTTCAGACGTGAGTGAAGGTGTAGATGACTCCAACCATTGTAGACATGCATAGTAGTGTCCCTGCTTGCCTGCGACTCGTCTTCTTTTGCGCTGTACGTCAGGGAAGGCTTCTCTCACTGCGTGTCCGAGCTCCTGATCGCTCGTGTATCCAAAGTGCTGCCGGAGCCGACTTTTCAACTCAGCGCAACTGATTCGGTGGTCAAAAGTAGAAAACTTGATGTGCTGTTTCAACCTGGAAAATTATTTAAAAAATTTGGTAAGAATGGTATCAGAATTTCATGTAAAACTGTGAATCAATTCTACCCTGCATCCTGTGTGCAATACATCTAATGTTAGGTCTGTTACCTGGCCTCAACCTTATCAACCTTATTATATCCTGTATTGGTTATCGGGTTAGGTAACAGGTTTATATGTTTATGTGCTTGTATAAACTACACAATTGCTGTAGTCATACTTATTGTAGCATTTACCGTAATAGACTTTCATGATGAAAATTTGAACCCTTTTGCACTGACAAGCATTCTTGACTCACCACTTGACTCTTTGCGGCCGAAAGTCCCTCTCAAGAGCAACCCTTTGAGTTGGCTGACTCTCTTCTTCGTCAGCAAATGTTTCCTTGTCACCAAAATCTGCTTCGTAACTAGAGGCACTCGGGTTGTCAGGCGTTTCTACGACTGGAATTGTCGAAAAGGAGAAAGCGATAGGCAGCTAGAAATCTTTGCGCAGAATTATTATGCAAAATTTTGCAAAAACAAAATTATGTTGCTCAAGCGTAGATATGCAAAATAAAAGATCTGAAGAGACAAAGATTGGCACAAGTGAGATGGTTAAATATCCTGCAGTCACAAAAGTTGCATTGGGACCAAAGCAAAAAGTGAAGATACAAATGTCCAAGATTCAAAAGAAAATGTGAAAGAGTCATCCCAAACGTTATCTTTTGTTTGTTGCAATTCTATCATATACAAATGTATAAAACATATAGTGTATTTTCGGACAGGATGTAAAAGACTTTGATGACTTTGTGTCAATAAGAGTCAGAGTCAGTGTGATCACTGATTCAGTGTTCGAATATATTAAGTGTTTGTCTGTGTCTGTGCTTGTGCAGGTGTGTGCGTCCGTGTGTGTGTGTGTGTGTGTGTGTGTGAGAATGATCAACTTTGATAATCTTCCAATCCTTCCCATCCAAGTCTCATTCTGCAAGTAACTTTTGAGAGTATCTAAGCTGAGAAAATAAAGATACTGCCACCATACCTGGAGGAGACTCTTGTCCCGGTGCCCCCTCCTGATCATAATGGCCCAATCCAGAAAGGTCATCATCGGAATCAGTCCCCTCGTGTACAACCTTTAACCCTGCAGCATCATTGCACTTGCCTTGAAAAGCTGACAGTTTCTTGTCTAACCCTAAAGACAACCTGGAGGAATGACTCTCCCTTGCATGATGCTCCAGTTTGAGCTTCTTTCTAGGAATAATGTCCGGTTCTGTTGAAGGTCCGGGTTTGGGGGTAACTATAGTTTTGTTCTCTGCAGCTTCACTAGTGAGTGATTCAAACCTTATGCCGCCATCTTCAGTCATCTGTGGGAAGAGTAACTGACTCGGAGAACCCTCAATCTCTGTCTCGTGACTAACTGACATCTCGTCGTTTGCATCAGTCTGATTGGCAGATGCAAGGTCATACCCAGGATCCAGTGGTTCTGATTTGACCTTGAGACTCAGCTGTGGCAACGAGGAATGTTGGGAACTACTTTGGGGATGGCGTGTCTTCGTGTTGTTACTGGTTAAAGTGCCTAGACTAAAACTAGGTCCACTCGAGCTTGTAGCCCCGTCCAAAGTACCCAGCCAGTCTGGATATGCCTGGGTTTCAGCTTCAGAAAGAGCATCATAAGAAGATGAGGCAGTCTGGGAGTTTCTAGCTGTCTGCTGCTCCAAAGAGCTGAGTTTCCTGCTGACGCGGTCCAGGTTCTGTTTTAGCGGAGTGAACAACATTGCCAGCACAGACTCAATCCGGGCAACCTGCGTCTGTATCTGTGACACGTCTTTCCGCAGGGACTGTAACTCCGTCAGTGGTCTCTCACTGGTGTTTTGTGTTGCGGCGCTGTTGTTGCCATTTGTGGATGTGCTTGCCCTTGGTTGACCATCCTCTATTCTGGCAGTGTTTTTTCCCACCTGTTTTACACGTACAGATGGCTGCTGACTTTGACTGTCCCTTCTTTCTTTATTGGGATTGCAACAAAACAGGTGAGTTTGGTGTGAGTTGCTATCATCTGAACCGTGTTCACGTGACATTCCCTCATCACCGGAACTTGTTGTAGAGATTCCCTCAACATTACCTGTTGGTGTGTTGTTTTCTGTGTAACTTTGACACGGTTTGTCTGGATTCTGACATTCGATGTTGCTTGACCATGGTGTCTGCTGCGATAGATGATTGTCTTGCCTTTGTTCATGTGATGTTTCCCTGTCACTGTCAATCTCGTCTTCTTTCTCATTATTTTTCTTTTGAGTAGAGGCAATACCTGTTTCTGTTTGAAATAACAACAGAGCTCCTCTATTTGATGGTGCTAGTAGTGATTCAGAATCTTGAGCAACCTCTGTTTCTTCCGCCCCTTTTATGTGATGTTCTTCAGGCTTTGGGTGTCCTGTAGTCTTCTGGGATTGAGACATCTGAGTTTCTTCTGTCATTTGCAATTGGGACATCTAAGAAGAACAAAAGAGATGAATAGAGTAATGATGGCATATCTCTCAATTAGAATATCACAGAAACAATAGGTCATAACAATGGAAAGATATACCATGGAATATCAATTATGTTAATTGTATAACAATTCTCAAAAGCACAGAAATGATCCCCAAGCCTATTTTTCTACAGTAAGGCCACACCAATTTAATTTCTTGGATAACAGATATTTTTTTTAATTTTCACACTAATTTAATTTCTTGGATAACAGATTTTTTTAAATTTTCACACCAATTTAATTTCTTGGTTAACGGATTTTTCTAATAATTTTAGCAACAACAAAAATCATGAAAACAGAAAGCTGGGGTGAAAACTTGTACCTGACCCTGTTCACTCCCTGAAACTGTGTGCACCAAAGTACAAATTTTCCTCTGAGATTCTGTTTTCATGTTGATTTTGGAATCAAGCATTTTTTCAAAAAATCCATTAACCAAGAAATTAAATTGGTGTAGCCTAATGGTATTGTATATAAACCTAGTACAGGAGTTTATAATAGTACTAGTAGTATGATATACTCTATAATACGCGACGATATATAGAAATATGTGTCTTTCTGCATAATTGTTTTGAATGGCATTCTTGTTGCTGCAATTATATTGATTATTATTATATAACATCTAAACATCTGCAGTAGGATCATCTGTCAAATGAAATAACCTACTAGTACCCAATCATCTTTAAGTTAGAAATTGGTCTTATTCATTATCATAAACTTGTGTTATCATCTACTTACCTGTGAACTAGGCAGTTCCCCGGTGGTCGAGACCACAGAACAAATTTGCGACTCTGCAGACCTTTTCCATTTGTTGACTATCTTCTTGGCGAGGGAGACCACCTCGGCATTACTGCTATTCCGGCGTACGTTGTTCACAGCCCGACCGATCTGCGTCTTCTTCAGCAGTTTCACGGAGATGTCTTCGTCTCGCAGGTTGCGAAGGATCGTGAGCGTGTCGTCTGTCTTGCCCTCCGTGACCATCGCATTCAGCTGGTTACTGATGGAGATCAGTCTGTTCTCCTCCGAGTCCGCCATGTTTTCTCGTCTGAGGAAAACATTTGGAGAGTTGTCGATTTTGACAACGGAAGCTCAGCCACAAATACTGTAACGTTACATGCAGAAATGTTCGCTGTGGTTTTATGTTCACGGCTTTCGCGGCGACCCCGAACCTAAAACCACCACGAACATTTGTCCAATACTGTAGCAGTATGTGACTATAGCACTGCTGCGAAATTAAAACCACCACAAACACTCCATTTTCCCCTCAGCTCGAAATAAAAACCATGCAAACTTAAATGCATTTACAGTATAAACAGACTCTCTGTGATATTAGATGATACATTGATGAAGGATCCAGGTAATTGTAAGATACACCAGATGACAGTCACGTCTAGCAATATAATAGACGTTAAACAAGGACAACAACAACAACAGTTACTCAAGCAACTGTATGAAATTTTGAAAATTTCACAATTTCATCCAGTTGCTAATGAGCAACTGTCATTTGGCGGACATAAAATCCAGATGATCATGATCACCCTAGCCCCCCTCAGCCCAAACCTCTCATGGAGGGCCTGCATTACGTAGAGCGTAATCGGCCGTTTTAATTTTACGTAGAGCGTTGCCGAATGCCGACCACTCCATAATTTAGCGTAGAGCGTAGGGAGGCTTTTCTGAATTTAGCGTAGAGCGTAGGGAGGCTTTCTGAATTTAGCGTATGACGTAGCCGGCCCTCCGAATTTAGCGTAGAGCGTTATCGGGACCCCCCATGCAGGCCCTCCTCAAGATCATGGGTGGTTGGTCAGCAATTTGATTTCGTATGGGTGAAGAAAAGTACCGTCTGTGAAGCGTGCGGCCTACAGCCTAGGCCTCGTGTTCGCACAGTGCTCGGGCAGGCGGGAAAATTTATGAGTAGACGCATTTGAAATGAACTGTTATCGCAGACTGCTACGAGTGCACTGGACATCACACACCACAAACAGAGAAGTCAAGGAGCGTATCCACACTCTACAAGGCCCACTTGACAGTTCCCTGTCCTTAGTCAAAAAGAAAAAACTGCAGTGGTTCGGACATGTGTCTAGGGCGAAAGGCACACTTTCACACACAATTCTTCAGGGAAAAGCGGAGGGTGCGCGGCCGCGGGGACGTCCCCGTCGGTCGTGGATCTCAGATCTCAAGGAGTGGAGCGGCCACTCAGCCAACCAAATGACCAGACTGGCGGAAGACCGCCAGCAGTGGAGAGACTTCACTGAGTGCCATGCTGCCCCGACGGCTGATAAAAGCTATGGGAGAGAGTGAGTGAGTGAGACGGTCTGTGTGGAATTATCCACGTAAACAAAACCCCAAAACTACATCCACAAGCCAACCTCATACCCACATTTGTGACCAGGCGATTCCCATTGCATTAGACTGATTGAGCCTTTTATGTTTCTTAGCTAACGTTGTGTGTCTACAATCGCTTACCTTAGATAAGATTGAAAGATGAAGTGTCCAGACACGCCCTGAGCTTGCCCTCGGTGGAATGAGACATCTGAAACTTTCACTTTCGCTGAGAAACTGAATCAGGGTCAAAGGTCATTTCTGGATGATTTGCGGCAAAAGACTGTCGTAAAAGCGGCTAAGGGCGCTCGTTTTAATATCTACAGATCGTAAAGTAATCTTATTATCTTAAGATGTCTTTGAGATGGCGTGAACACTACACTAAAACATAGATTCTAGTTTTACCTACACAGAATAGCAGATTCTCTATTTGTTTTGACAGCTGCTTTTAATCTACAAGCCGCCAGGTGTCGCTGTGACACCGCTAACGTGTACTACGCAGGCGTACATCAAAACCCAAGATGGAGGAAGGCGGAAGGAAAATTGTGTTTCTGTGCAGTTTGCTGCTGTTTTTCCATCAAATGAACTGCTTTCTTCACATCGAGGAGCTGAACGAGATGAAATATGGGATAGAGATTCAAAATACTCCAGTAGAAAGGACTGAGGTGCGTTCAGAATCAGATTTATGTTACAATGATCAACAAATTATTATTTATTCGCGTCCCATATGTGACATAGATTTTAAAGTGCCCTTGGAGCCAACTAATGAATTTGCTCATTTAGAGTTCTCTTAGGGGTTCGTATGAACATTTGTTGAATCAGCCAGTATAGGCTTCGCTGAGTGATTTTTACCATCATAATCATATTTGTAAGAATGTGACAAGACCATATTTCTGCATATTTCGTATCATGAATTAATTTCTCATATGCACCTGAGGAAATAGCATAAGTGGTTTTGATATAGAAGAATTGAGCAAATCTTTTTTATCTACTACTGGATACAATAGTACAGTTGCAGACACTGATCGGGACCCAGGTTGGGGACCTGCATGCCTTTCGAAGTGAAACCCATTTTTTTTTCAACATAATCCATAGGGAAGTGGCACCTAAATGGCAGTCAGCCTTCCTGAATTAAGCATAACATGTAACAGGTCCTCCTTAGCATAAATTGTCATCAGAATTCCCCATGCAGACTCCCACCGATATGCACATGTACTAGACTAAGTATGTATTCATCTGAAGTACAGCCAGTCTAACTCTAAGGTACATAGTGCGCGAGGCACCTCCTCGATCACGGGACCGGCCCATTTTATGCCCCTTCCAAAAGACAAATGCAGCTCCAACCAGGATGGCCTTCCTCGGATTCGAACTGGGGTCTCCCAGTTACCAACTAATTGGAACCAGGAGCTCAACTGTGAGGCTGCTACTCATTAAGCATATATACATGACACTGAGATGTAAATGTTTGTATCTACAGGCACTACTGCCGGATGTTTTGTACGTGGCTTCCAAGTATGGGCAGGAGTACCAGTGCGTGCTACCCAAGGTGTCGGGTCAGGGGGAGGGGGAGGAGGAAGAGGAGGAGGAGAACCAACAGAACCTCAACATCTCCTACCTCCTCGCACCCATGGGGAAGGCACCATGTCTCACCAAGGTAACTACTACATCTAACTGTGTCATCCTAACTCTAACCCAACATCTCCTACCTCCTCGCACCCATGGGGAAGGCACCATGTCTCACCAAGGTAAGGCACCATGTCTCACCAAGGTAATTACTACATCTTACTGTGTCATCCTAACCCTAACCCAACATCTCCTACAGTGTACGTCCTCGCACCCAGCATTGGGAAGGCACCATGTCTCACCAAGGTAACTACTACATCTAATTACTGTGTAATCCTAACCCTAACCTAACATCTCAGGCTATGTACTCGCACCCATGGGGAAGGCACCATGTCTCACCAAGGTAAGGCACCATGTCTCACCAAGGTAAGGCACCATGTCTCACCAAGGTAACAACTACATCTAACTGTGTAATCCTAACCCAACATCTCCTACCTATAGCTACTCGCACCTATGGGGAAGGCACCATGTCTCACCAAGGTACTAGTACCGGTAAGGCACCATGTCTCACCAAGGTAACAACTACATCTAACTGTGTAATCCTAACCCAACATCTCCTACCTACTCGCACCTATGGGGAAGGCACCATGTCTCACCAACTAAGGTACTTTGTAGTGGATGCAAAAACCTTTTTTTAATCTGTTCTTGGATGTTGTACCGGATCCGAGACAGGACCAGCAAACCGATACCCACCCTTACTGGCTAGAGAATGCAGATTATGTTCTTCCCATCTTTGCCAAAAATACACATATGTATGTATGTTCAGAATGTCACCATTTTGAAATGCTTTACCATCATCTACATGTAACTGCTGGTCAGATCCAAATGCAAAAAAAATTATTCAATAATCATTAAACAGCAATTAATTCATTGCGGTCTTTAGTATTTCGTCTGATGCATTGATCTTAATTTGTATGAAGTTGTATGAGTTCTAAGAAAAAAATGGTGTTTTAGAGGCCCCTTTATTGCCTAAGTCCGTCTAAAACTTCTGAGCGTTTCTCACATAGATTATTGTAACAATGTATGATTTCTTTACAGGAGAAAGACTGGTGGACATACGAGTTCTGTTATGGGAAAAACATTAGACAGTATCATATGGAAGGTAAAAGAGCTTTCTTTGTTTTCTTATTTCTCTCTCAGCTCACTACACAGTACATTACAACATGCTTCAACTTTTTCAAGAATGTTTTATGTATTTTTTTCCTCAATGTTACAGAAGGTGAAATTAAAGGTGATATCTACTACATCGGCTTTTACGAGTCTGACAAAAACTGGACCAACACTTCCAATGAGGTAGGACTACACGCATGGCTTGTTTAGAAATACTGTACACGTATTGTCTTCACTCAAAGAATTTAGAATACCTCGGACATATAATGAATATCACTAGATAAATATCAAATGTAATGAAAATCACCAAATGATATCAGAACAACAAGTGAAAAAAACTACATTTTACTTTTTCTGGAAGCAAAACCAAGCCAGGGAAACATTTCAATACCAATTTCTTTGCTCTTATCATATAGCCTCATGTTTTTCCTGTAACAGTTGACAGAAAATCTTGCTTTTGTCTTGTGCATACTACACTCACTGCAATACATGTATGGAGTTGTTGCAATCCAAACAAAATTATGGTAGAATATTCATGTATGTATGATCATAATGTTTTCTGGCAACACAATTTTTATGACAGATAATATTAATGAATAAAAAGACTCTTTTTACACAACCGAGTGATTCATTCAACCGATGTTTCGGTGACCATCTGTCACCTTCCTCAAGGCAATTCTGACTGGTTCACATTGCACTGGAGCACAGGTGTTGTTGCTTATAGATCATGCCCGTAGCCAGGGGGGGTTTGGGGGGTTCGGAAGAACCCCCCCATTGGCTTGAAGGTCCACTTTCACAGGCTTGAAGGTCCACTTTTTAATGTTGAAGATTTTTTTCAAGGTTGACTTATTTGTATCACCAGCAATGCCACAGAGGCTAGAATCCTAGAAAAAACTTTGTGTCTGATTTTTCCTCTGAAATTCTCTCAAAAACACAGGAAATGCCCTTTCAGAAGAAAGAAACATTAAAAAGAACGGTACCCCCCCCCCCCCCATTCAAAATCCTGGCTACGGGCATGGGATGCGTTGCTTGGAGATGACTCACTGCGTGTTTGTCCCTGCAGGCTGCCGGCAGCCATCGACTGCAGCGCTACCACAGTCAGAAGTACGTCAACGGGACGACCTGCGACCTCACGGGGCACTACCGACAGGCGGAGGTCAGGGTAAGTCTGGGAGGAGTCTCACTGACTCATTTAAGTAGCCAATCATATGCAAGACCGTTCTACATGCCAGAATACAAGCAGGTATGCCACCAAGCATGTCTTCTTCACAACAATGTCATGTTGCATCAAGTTTTGTTATTTTTCAGAAATATTACATGTTAGAGTCAGAGAATCTCACTGGATTAATTCAGAATATTTCTCTTTTCAACAAAGGTTGGAATATTTTCTCTCAGTCTTCATATCTTTTTCATGTCTGCATCTAGTATCACGCCTCTATCCAGCATCTGTCATTCTGTCATTTTACAGAATTTTGTTACGTATGACAGCAAAAGTTTTAAGACCATTCTGTTAACCTTTACGGACAAAAATCAGTAAGTAAAGATATAAAAATGTTAATTTTGAATAAAATTACAGAAACTTATTATGGAAAAAAATTCTTTGTAGGATGTTCCTGTCAATGGGAACTGGGATGACAGAAAAAAATTCAATCTGGCTAGAGCCCCTGTCTAGAACTGTCTGAATACTTTCTTTTCAATGAAAATAGGTATGTCCTCTCTCAGTCTTCATATATATTTTTTTCTAAACATATTTTCTAGTTACGCCAAATAACAGTTACTCAAGCAACTGGATATGATTTTGGAAATGGTCAGACTTTTCGTCAGACAGCGGATGCTACTTGAAACGTCTGACCTTTTCCAAAATCTTATCCAGTTGCTTGAGTAACTGTTATTTGGCGCATCGTTTTACCTGGATGTCTAACATTTATTGACATATATTTTCTAGTTCTTGTGCGAAGAGGGAATGGGAGATTACATTAACCGCGTAGACGAGCCGTCCTCGTGTAACTACATCATCACGATCCACACGACGAAGATCTGTCACCACCCCTACCTACGCCCCCTGCAGAGCCACAAGCCGCAGCCAATCATGTGCAACCCTGTCCTGCCTCACGAGCAGTTTGTGGAGTACCTCAGAATACAGGAAGGTAAGGGACCAATCACAGGCAGGTCTGTCCTGTCTGTCATTTAAGTAAGGGACCAATCACAGGCTTTCTTGTCCTGTTTGTCATTTAAGTACCAGCCAATCATCTGCAACCCTGTCCTGCCTCATGAGCAGTTTGTGGAGTATCTCGTAATACAAGAAGGTAAGGGACCAATCACAGGCAGGTCTGTCCTGTCTGTCATTTAAGTAAGGGACCAATCACAGGCTTTCTTGTCCTCTTTGTCATTTAAGTACCAGCCAATCATCTGCAACCCTGTCCTGCCTCATGAGCAGTTTGTGGAGTACCTCAGAATACAGGAGGGTAAGGGACCAATCCCAGGCAGGTCTGTCCTGTCTGTCATTTAAGTAAGGGACCAATCACAGGCATGTCTGTCATGTATAGCCAATCATATGCATGACTGCTCCACATGTCAGAATACAAGCAGGTATGCAGCCAAGCCTGTCTTCTTTTAAAACAAATGTCATGTTGTATTAAGTTTTGCTATTTTTCATATTTTTGCTAAAGTAATGATAAAATTGTGGTCTATTTTCTTTAAAGTTTGAAAATATTTACTTCTCTCTTTTCACAGAAAGTGAACTCAGACAGAAAGCTAAGATTGCAGAACTGAAGAGGAAACTACAGGAGAAGAAGGCAACCCTTGAGAAAGAAAAGGAAAGGGAGGAGCAAAAGCTGAAAGAGAACCTTGCCAAGATTGGAATAGAAAGAAGAAAAGAGATGGAGATGGAGAACACAGACGACTCTGCTATGAACAATTTAGATGCAGAACTGAAAATATCCAGAACCCCAGGAACGGGGACCAATGAGATTCCAGATAGCATGGCTTCCATGGAAACAGATGAGACTGAGGATGCTGTTGTCATGGAGACAAGAAGTATGGATGATGTGCAGAAGGGTGAAGGTCTAGGGCGTGGCAGTGTAAAGGTTGCCATGCCAACAAGGGAGGATGTAAATGAAGACGATGACGATGATGATGATGATGATGAGGTATGTATTGTGCATATTTCAATGCAGCTGAGATGGAAAAAATTCAATTATGTTTATTCTTGTCAAAATCTTTGCAATTTGGTCTTCATGATGCTGCTATACATGTAGATCTAGTAACTTGACTGAAATTTTGTAGGTAAATGGTAAGGACAACCTCAAACCAACCGTACACACGCCACATCTTCAGAAAAGACGCTGGTAGCCGCGTATAGTTCCCATCTAGAACTTTTTTTGTGTAAGTAAATGAATAGATGAATAGGATTTTGCCCTGATGTTTCAGGATGATGATATGGAGGTGGAAGTTGAGAAGGAAGATGAGGAGGAGGAAGATGAAAAAGAAGACGAGGGCATGATTGAGACTTTGGAGTTGAGAGAACTGAACAAAGCCCTGAGGAAACTGCAGAAAACCCTGCTTGAGGCCATGGAGAAGGGAGTGAAGGAAGCAGAGGATGCTGGGGCTGAGATAGACATTGAAGGTCAGTCCTACATATTAGTAAGGTCTCAAGAATACTCTTTATAAGGCTTACTTCTGTTTGGCCGGAGTTCAATCCTAGGGTCGGGCCATGGAGAAGGGAGTGAAGGAAGCAGAGGATGCTGGGGCTGAGATAGACATTGAAGGTCAGTCCTACATATTAGTAAGGTCTCAAGAATACTTTTTATAAGGCTTACTTCTGTTGGGCCGGAGTTCAATCCTAGGGTCGGGCCATGGTGAAGGGAGTGAAGGAAGCAGAAGATGCTGGGGCTGAGATAGACATTGAAGGTCAGTCCTACATACTAGCCAGGTTTCAAGAATACTTTTTAACCTTCTCCCTGCTGCCTGACTCTAACCAATAGGGAGTTGGATGCCAAACAGCTACTTAAGTATGCTAAAGATTAAGTCTTATTTCTCTCACCAGTTATTCAGCCACAATCATCTTAACTTGGTCATACAATGAATGATTTTTGATTGTAGCAGCAACCAACTAGACCACAGCATGTCCAGGACCAAAGATAAAAAGAACAAAAATACTCTGAAAACATATGCGAATAAAATAAATAAAACAATAACAACTGACATATGCAAAAATGATGATACTGCCCTTTGACCTATCAACTCTAACCTCTCACCCACAAACATTCCTGCCTCCAGAAAAACTCACCCCTTTGTTTCACTCCAGATGTCGACCAGAAGATTGAGAGTCTGAACTTTGACAACTCCGTTGACACTGGTGATCTGAGGAAGGTGGTAAAACAAGCCGTACAGGAAAGGCTCCAGAAGCAGAAGGGGGAACAGGAACCTTCCCAGGATGCCATGGGGCAGGAAACGGAGGAGGACGACACATTAAGGTATGACATCAATGAAGATTTCACCTCCGATATGTTGAAAGGTATTATCTTTTTGCACTTGTGAGCCACTGTGACAGACAGCTCTATGACAGTGTGTATTTGGGTTGTTAAAAAATTGGACAGTTCTACAGCAAGCCTCCTGTTTGGTAGCGTGCATAGTCCAGTGGTTAGTGATCCTCCCTCTGGACAGAGAGGTTGTGAGTTCGAATCCCAGCTGTGTCACTCACCTGAGACATGCAGGCTGCTGGAAAGACTTTCAGTTCTTAAGGACATTAAGCCTTGGTCCGCTGTTCATTGTACTTGTCAAAAAGAGACAGGGAAATTTCACAGTAAGTACACTAATGAATGCGTATATATTGTACATATCTACTGTCATGACCGTGAAAGTAGCTCAGCTTTTCATTGAGTTCATTGAGCAATAGTACTTTTGAATTCACTTTATTTGGTTGTTGCTTGTTACCCACAATAGATACACATCACAGCAGGAGATGACTGGCAGTACAGAAGATGATGATGAAGATGATGAAGAGGAGGAGGAAGATGCTGAGTTTGTAAAGGAGTTTGAGGAAGAACTTGGCAGCCTTAAGCACAAATCCAGGCTGTCTAAGATGACGGATAAAGTCCGTGAAGAGATGACTAAGCAGTTCGATGACATCATTGACGAGGTAAGTGAAGAAGTTCCTCAACAGGTCAGCTGTTGATGAGCTGATTTTATCAAGTGGCAGTTTCACCCCGACCAATCAAACCAGGTGAAACGCATTGAAACTCAGATTCCTATCAGCCATGACCCAACAAATGGCTTTCTAACTTGCGTTAACGACTACATCTGACCAAACAAACTCGCCAGTGAGATGGTGGAAGGTGTCAGCTTTCCAAAGAGGTTTTCAGATTGACAATTTTGGCACTTTGGAAGTGATTGAAAGCGACCAAGATTTAACGTTTAGAGAAAAGTAGTAGAAACTATTTTTTGTAAACGTTAAATCGCAGTCGCTTTCAATCACTTCCAAAGTGCCAAAATTGTCAATCTGAAAACGTCTTTGGAAAGCTGACACCTTCCACCATCTCACTGGCGAGTTTGTTTGGTCAGATGTAGTCGTTAACGCAAGTTAGAAAGCCATTTGTAGGAAAATGGCTGATATGAATCTGAGTTTCAATGCGATTCACCAGGTTTGATTAGTCGGGGTGAGTTTTGACATTTTCTGGGAGGAGAATGGACATGCATGACACTAAGTGAAACATTAAGAAGAACAAAAAACTGAGAAGGGTGGAGAAAACTGGTTGCCAGATCTTCTGTGGTGCCATAATGGTCAAATAGATACACTTAGGGATAGAGAGAGAGGGGGAGGCTATTCTATTCCGAAAATTATAGATTTTTTATTATCCTTTTCCAGGCTGAGGAAGAACTTCACGCTGAGGAGGGCACGGATCCCGGGGTGGATCGCAGTGATGCGGCACGAAAGCTGGCGAACACCCTGAACAAACTACTGGAGAAGATGGAGAAGAAAAGTGCATCAGAGACAAAGGGGGAGGGGGGCAAGGTGGATGCTCTAGAGGAGGAAGAGGAGGAGGAAGGTCAGGCTTTTTTTATGGTCATGTATTTGGGGCATAATGGGAGCTTTTATACTTGAATTATGGCATAATGTATAGAGACAGCTTAAAAAGAGCTTCAAAGCTCATGAAATGGCCTGTGTTCTGTTGTGTTGATCACCAATACATAGCTACATTTGTATAGGTTGAAATAGTCTTATTGAATATATACAATGTCATGTATTGATGATTAAGTAAATCAAGTTGATAAGCAGTAGCCTCAACTCAAGCATATTGTCTGGTGATTTTAACTTTGAAACCTCAAAATCATAGATATAGATGAAGCATAGCATAATATTCTTATCATTCACTAGGTAACTTGATGCATTTAGCCTTGGTTGGGCATGCTTACACTGCACGAAATGGCCTCGTATCCCGGCGTATACGTACAGGGATTCCTCCGGAAATATTCCATATCCCGGTGCAGATTTAGCGTTTCCGTTAGTTATAACGGATACGCTAAATCCGCACCGGGATATGGAATATTTCCGGAGGAATCCCTGTACGTATACGCCGGGATACGAGGCCATTTCGTGCAGTGTTATGCAATAAACTTCATCGTCATTGTCATTGTAACATCTACTAACATAATTCCACCAGGGTACATGATTCCGCCACTCCGTAAAGCCCCCGTCACAAATAAAAAATTCAGCTCGGCCGACGTGTTGGCGAGCTTCAAATGTGCATTTTCGGCCGAAGTACGACGATTTTTAGAAATCAAAGTTGATCCAAATATTGGCCTTTTACTAGGTTAGTCGATTCTGACTTCGTCCCTTCCAAAAGATGGTACCATCTCATAGGCGATTTCTAGTTTTTAGTGTTCCACGGACGTCACTCGAGATTTTCATTGGAAAATGCGGTCGGCGCTCGGGCGATTTTGAAATGCGGCGAGCGTCGGGCGATCTACAAATTCGGCCGACGCTCGCATGAATTGTGACGCCGGCTTAAAGATACGTCCAAACAGATCTCCAACCCAACGACCCCCAGTATAATAATGCACTCCTATATATCTAAACTGTGCATACATGGGGGATGCTGCACTAAAGATCTCTCAAACCCACTGTTTTCAAAGTGACGGATTTATGTAACCCGACAGATTTATGTTAATGGAGGTAAAAAATAAAAAGTCATAACTTAATATTTCTTACGCTATGTTTCCTCAGAACCCCCCTTCACCACCCCTCCATCTAAACAGGACTTGAGGAGCAAGGATCAGGTCAAAGTTCGCGTGACGAAGATTCAGCTGGGTGACAAAGACCGTGCGCAGGAGAACAAGGGGCATGATGGGATATCCGCCCAGGACCGGAGGAAGATGGAGGAAACCGTGAAGGAGGAGCTGGAGAAGGCCGGGATGAAAACACAAGGTCAGAGGTCAAATGTCAAGGTTTTGTGAGGGTCACGCAAGACTCGCAAGTGCTCGAAATTCATTTGGGGGAATAGGTGTACTTTTGGACAACAACGAAATTTAATTTTCTCGCTTTCATGAGAAATATTCCATGTCATCTTCAATTTCTCAAGGTCTTTTTGTAAATTATGAGACTTAACAAACTGCTTTTACTGATTTTGAATAATTAGGATTGCAATTTTTGTGACTTTCTTTTCAGGTTTTGTTTGCAATGCATGAAATGACATGATGTATGTACGTGTTGTGTTTTGTGCTTATTGTTATCATTTGTTTGCGTTTTTATGAATCCAGGAAGAGTAGAGACTTAGATTTTCAAGTCTAATCTAATGGATTTCTGATAAAACGAACAAACAAACTCCCTCTCTTACCATCCACAGGAAATATTGAGGTGAAGATTATCACCACTGGTTACTATGGTGATGATGATGATGTCCATCTGCTGGGGGATGAAGAGACGTCGTACTTTAGAGAGATGATTGTAACAATGCTGGTAAGTATGAACAGAGGCTTAGCCTGGAGTCCAGCCTTCTTAGCTTTGGTCCGCTCTTAGCGACTGTTGGGAACGGACCAAGACAAGGTTGGCCAAAGAGAGCAACCGTTGGGAGTGGATTGAAGCTGACATTAGGCTGAACTCCAGGCTATCACACTGGGTACCACAGAGTGTAGATGGTTTTGTTTTACAGTCAAACATGTACAAACTACAAGTGACCACATCTACACAAGGACTGCCTGGTCAATACTACCACTTTTTTGTGGCTTCTTAGATAACTTTTCTATAGAAAGCATTAGAATCCTGTCTATAGTGACCACCTGTCCACATAGAAAAAATTATGGATCAAACCCCACTCACGGATCCAGGGAATTTGATACAACAAAGCAGCACGATTGCTTATAATTACCACTTAAGCCATGGGGACACGTATTCATGAAATCTTGAGAAATGAAGCGTGTTAACGCTCAAAAACCTGCAATTTAGGCCTTCTTGTACTGTTTTAGGGATTTTGTACATTTTACAACTTACTTTCACCTTTAACACCTGCTTGTTTCAGATGGGAGGAGAGGAGGCCCTGGCAGAACAGAGAAGACAACAGCAGCTTGAAGAGAACTACAGATTCAAGTTTACTCCCGCCCCAAAAGAAGTTCTTTCAGAAACAGAACACAGTCGAACAGAAACTGAGGACACAGACAAATAACTACGTATATTTCCGAAAATAATTTCATCAGGTTGGTAGGATATAGGATATAGGAGATTCTTTATACACAAGCAGGTATTGATCTCACCTGCTAACATTTCGATGTCTATCAGACACCTTCTTCAGAGCTTCTGACTGGAGTACTGCTTCTCCCCGCTATCACAACACCGGTGATCAACCGAGACGAGGGGGGATACAAACTTAGCCACGTTTGGGACAGTGTTCTCACCGCAAAAGCGCCACCTACTTCGGCTACTTATAGCGGGGAGAAGTAGTACTCCAGTCAGAAGCTCTGAAGGTGTCTGATAGACATCGAAATGTTAGCAGGTGAGATCAATACCTGCTTGTGTATAAAGAATCTCCTAAATCCTAACTACGTATACACCAGACTTTCCTAAAATTTTGTATATGAAATGTTCATGTTGGTATATATTGTATATGTAGGACTTAAGTAATACATGTAGGTCTTCAGTACTGCAAGCTGCTCAACGCTGTACAGGTACAAGGTACTGTTAACAGTATGATAATTAAGAAATAACGATGATTTTCCACCCGCCAAGTTTGTATATTGTACAAAGATAGGTCCTTAGAATGTGTCATGCAGCTAATAGTTGTAGGTTTTTGATTATCGATATGGACTTATTAAAAAATCAAACTCTGATGCAATGAAGCTGTTCCCTTCAAGTAAAAAAAAAGGGTTTTGTCATTATCGAGGTAAAATAAGGAAACTCATTAGAAGTCATTAGAAGATGAACAACTTACTGTGCAATCCAACAAACTGCAATGTGGAACAAATACCACTAGCGCAACCAGAAACAAAATGTACCACAAGGCAGATACAGTGAAAATGTGCACCTTTACTTTGTACTTAGAAGGTACAGACTCTATGTGGTAAACTGTATGACTCTTCCTAACTATTGTTTAGTTTTGAGGCAAGCATATTTGGAAAGAGATTGTGTACATAAAGCCGCCATATACAATGAATGATTGAAATTTTTTTATAAAAGCGGGTTCAAAACCTGTATTTTACACAATTTGGTTTGGGTGTCAGAGTGATGATGATTTTGGTGTCTGGGTTCTACAATACTTCCTAATACAATGTAAATCTACAATTTCCAATTTACATTGTTGATATATACATCTGTAGATGTTTTTATGTCTTAGATTGTGTTTAAGGCAATAGGTAAAATCCTTAGAGAAGGTCTGTTGTACCTAGGTTTCAAGTGTAGTTAAAGGTGCAGAATTGGCATACTGTCAGAGTTAGACATAGTTGAATATGATATACTTGAAAAAGGTGTTGAATCATGTTATTGGGTATTGTTACTAGGAACAGGCCATTGATAAGAGAAATCTTCCAAGTATCATCAAACTATAAAATGTCTAAGCTTTAGAGTATGACCTTATTTGGTGCCAATCATTCTAGGCAGGAAATGAGTCATCCAATGGCAGGCATTTTCACAAAGCAACACCCAATCAAAACCCGGTCTTTGATGTGAGTGATGAAATTTGGATATAGTATTCAAACAGCTAACCATCAAACGTTATTGGCATGTTGAGGATCTTATTTTTGATGTCTATTTTGTAAACCACCGTTGCAGGGTTGTCCAGTAATTTGCTCACGGACATGATAATTACCTTAGCTAGGAGAAGACCTTCAAATGGTTTTAAAACAACCCACAGCGTGTCTTATGCAATGTAAATACAGTACATTTTAAAAGTATTTTTGTTGCAGTATCTGTTTGAAGACAATCGTTGATGTACATGTATATTGATGTGTATATGTTGAACACTTAACATTTTAAAGATTATGCATGTCCATGTATCACCAGAATACTGTGAAATTGTTACCACTGTCAGTGTTTGTAGTTAAACTATTGAGGTTCTATGTAGTACTGATAGAACGCTTTTCTGATTATGTGAAGTTGTAAGCTTTCGTGGTAGCAGACATGTAGAAGTTGACTATCTAAGTAGAGAAAATTTCATCACTTCTCCAGTACCGTTCTTTAATGTTTAACTTTAAGGTTTAACAGAAATGAGGAAATTTTTTACCATGTTCAAATTTTGGGGAATCAGGAAATAGATAAGGTCTAGACTTATTTAAGTCTACTCAAGAAAGAAAACTTGATATACTTGTCTTATGTCCATAAGTCTTATTATGGTTTTCTTGGGTTAACTATATTTTCATAGCAAATCATAATTCTGGAGAATAATAAGACACTACTGAATACTTGAAAAAATCTCTACATACAGTACTAGTCCTAATTCATTTAGCAGTTGGCCTTGGATGTGCAAAGCTACAAGTTACAGTTGTATAAGTTAGTCTTTACATTTTTTTAAGGGATGGGAAATATAATGTTAAAAGTTAAATAGTTTCGTTTAACAAGGTGAAAGAATGTGTGAGACCTGCTTGTTGGGCAGAAGATAAGGTATAAAAGAAGTGTACACAACCATTCATGAGGTAGTATGTGATCATTTATAATGCCTGTGAGGAACATACATGGGCTTCAGTTTTCTTCCTCAGACATTTCCATGAAGTTTACATGAAACAAACTAAAAATGGTCTTGGCATTACAATTTTCCGAGTGATATCCTTCAATTTCATATCTAGGTGAATCATACTTTGTTATCACAGCTACATACATACATGTACATGTCACCCTAAGTCACTTTGTAACTGGGAATATCTGCCATGTACTTGTCAGTATGATATGAACAACCCACCTTCTAGCTTGTGTCTGACTGAACACTACAAGTTCAATCTGGAAATTCAATGCAAAACTCTTATATCAATTGTCAATAAGTAAAAAAAACTTAAACAAAACATAATCTATATTTTCAATTTTCACACTATATCTTTTGTTGTCAGAAATAGTTGTGTTAACTTTTCTGCTGCTCTGAAATTATAATTATTTTCTCACCATTCTCACATACTATTTTGTATTAACTGCTAGCCAAGACATACCCTTTGGGATGATCGACTTCATGTACAAACTGTAAAAAAAAAAAATGAATTTCAAAATAAAACAATTTGGATGTGTATAAAATGAGTCTGCCCCTTCTTTAGTAGTACCATTCTCTATCGATAGATATCATGTGTTCTACAACATAATTTTTTTATCATAGTGGGCTCAATAGCAGTATTTTTCTAAATTTCTTGGAAAAATTGCCTCAAAATACAACCTCCCAGTCTGAATAGCTCATTGAGTACTTAATTTCATGACAGATGAATTTTATTCCATCATGTGATTATCCACCATTTTGACCAGAAACAACTCCAGGAAGTGAAACAAGTCCCAGAATTCCCTGCCCCCCTTCCCTGGTGAGAACCTCAGATCCACGGCTGTGCTGTTGACTTCATACTTCCTCCCATAATGCACCTGGAAAACCATCTCCGTCCCACCCGCTGGGTCCTCTTCTACAATCTGATTGGTCACTTGCTCCTCCAATGAGAGTCCTGGGATTGCATCCTTTGCTAGGTTCCTGCGTACCTTCCTCCTGCCCACCCACACTCTGTGTTTGGTGACATAAGTCACCTTCAAATGCCCTTCACTGCCATGTGCATGACTTGGACCCTGATCATGATCTACAGCTACGTTTTTGAACTGGTCCTCTTGTCGTGCATCATCTTCTTCAACCTTGCTGTTGTCATCTGGACTTTTCTGACTGTTATGATAATGAGTTTCAGCTTCTGCATCTGAAGTCTTCACATGATGTTGACTTCTACTTATTTCCTTTGAGGAACTGCTAGCCCCTCCGACACAAGGTGGCTGAAGGTCTTGGCTCCTACTTTCTTTGATTCCTGTAGCATGTGAGTGACCTTGGCACTCTTTGACCTCTGTACCTCCATGATCATTGCCTTTAGAACACTCTTCACGTTTGACCTTCACCTTTGACTCTTCCACAGGGCTGTGAGCTCGTTTCCTGCCCCTGATATCGCTTTGTTCAACTTCATTCAAACTCACACCAGTTTCTGTGGTTTTAGAAACTTCTTCCAACCTTTCTTGGATATCTTCTGTCTTTGCAATCTTAGACCGCTCTTCCATCTTGAGTACATGAGTGAAAAGTTCTCCCACAAAACCTTCCACTTTCTCACACCAAGCTTGTCTCAACTCATCAGAGTTGGAGAAAGCGGTTACAAAGTGTGGTGGAAGTTTCGACATCTTCATTTGTATTGGAATCACCAAATCTCTCTCAGGTGCCTTCTCACTAGGCACGCCAGGTGACCTCTGTTCAGGTGACATGGGATTAGGAGACCCTGTTGGGGTTTGGTGGAGACACTGCTTCTTCGTCTGCTGTTTTGATTTTGCAGCAGTTTTCAGCAACTTCGCAACCCCCCATGGCACTGATTCAGGTAAATAAGACATCTTTGTGCCAAAATTCTGCTTTGCACAAATCTCGGCTGCCTTGTTGAATTCCTCTGCAATCCTTTGTGCAGTTTTCTCGTTGACGTTTCCAGCTACATTGTGGCTTAACTCAAATGGATCCTGAATGTTGATTGGCCCAATCTTGAACTGTTGGCAACTATCTGATCTCTCATTGGCTGCCACTTCCTGGGAAGTTGAAGTCTGATTGGTTGTTTGCAAAGCCTGTGACTGGTCACGATTCTGATTGGTGGATTCTCCTTGCACACCAACTGTGGAGATGATCTGATTGGTTGAAACTTGGGTGACTGATAGGTGCTGTCCAGTCAGAGGAGAGACCACTGAAGTTTCAAACTCAAATTTGTTGAAAAAGTGGAAGAAGCCCTTTAGCAGTTCAACTGTAAGGAAAGCATGACAGATATTATACACATATAGTTCTCAATGTTAATGTAAGACAGACACTTCCTATGTTGAACTGAAGAATTTAGTGGTTGGCAGGAATCTTTAACACCTGTCCATTGAAGACTAATACTTTGCATGCCGTTGAAAAAGGTCAAAACAACACTGAGGCTGAAAACAGGGTAACTTTAAAGAGATCAGATACATGCAGAGCAATAATCCTATTAATTATACAACATATAACAGCAATTGCAATCTCAGTGGAAGGATCTTTTGTAGATACAAAATGTACCTTGAGATTTGTCCTTGGTTGGGAATTTGTCGATCTGTCTTGTAAAGGAACAGTCCCAACCATCTACCAACAATGCCTCAGAGGGCTCTGGAAAAAAAAGGGAAATGTAAAAGAGTTTTTTTTTCCTTTTCATCATAAAATTTCAAGTACTGTGGCATAACAATTCTGTCAATCTTAGTCTTACATAAATGAATGGAAAATCAGTTGAGAAGCAAAAATAATTTCCTAGCTTCCCAGCTTTTACTGTACCCAAGGCAAGATTAGCTTATACAAATGTAAAGAATCATTTGTTTGCAAGCTGAAACATCTATTCTATCCATCATTTATTGTGAATATTACAGATCCTACATTATACTGAGACAACACTTACCACACACAGCCCTGAGTTTTTGTACCGACGGCAGAACACCTTCTGTCTGTAGGTAGTACACCACCATCCATGTCAGGGCATAGTTGGTGAGTCGTGGCCCTCCCCCCGTACTGTTACCGGCTATCCCACTCAGTCGGGCCCACTCCCTGACTACGAACACCAGCGGTCTCAGACCCGGGTGTGCCGTTCTGTACACATGCAGCAGCTCTGTGTTGTGGAGGGCAAGTCTGGGGAGGGGGGTAAAGATATATAAACAAGCTTAATACATGTATGGCCTTTTTTTCTATTTTGTCTA
This sequence comes from Branchiostoma lanceolatum, assembly GCA_035149815.1. NCBI lineage: Eukaryota > Metazoa > Chordata > Leptocardii > Amphioxiformes > Branchiostomatidae > Branchiostoma > Branchiostoma lanceolatum. The sequence continues at coordinate 9,453,564 of CM068877.1, read as the reverse complement.
TTTGTCCAGAAAAGGATCCACCAACACAAAACAATACTTTGGACAACACAGATTCAATTTAAATGTCTCATTTACTTGCGTCTTCTATCTTTGACAAAACAAAACATTTTTCTTGATTATTACGATGTGATTTTAAAAGGTAAAGGTAGTCCCATAGCACGTTGATGAAGGTTAGACATCCAGGTAATAAGATACGCCAAAAATAATTACTCAAGCAACTGGATAAGATTTTGAAACAGTCAGACGTTTCAGACAGTATCCACTGTCTTTCGTCAGTGACTAACGATAGGACTGAGAACACCAGGTTTTATACCAAAACTCTGAATAGATATGTTAATGAGGTAAAGACAATTTAGGATGTCTTGAAGTAGTCTTCAAAAAGAAGATTAATTCAATTAATTCGGGCCCATATACCATATAAACAGGCTGAAGCCTAACGCACCAAAGTAGCCACCACTCTGAAAGTCTCTAAACCCCCTTCTAGCAACATCACCCGGGAAGAACAAACTGCGCTCAAGGATTTGGCCACTAATCAAGACATAGTGATCCTTCCCGCAGACAAGGGCAGATGCACAGTAGTCTTAGACAGAGAACAGTATGACAGAAAAGTTCAAGACCTATTAGGGGACAAAGACACATACAGGCCCTTGAAAAAGAACCCCACAAACAAGTTCAAAAAGGAAATCCATAAAGCTCTCGAGAAATTGAAAGATGACGAGTTTCTGGACCAGGCCACCTATTTCAGGCTCAATCCCAATACAGAACAACCCCCAGCATTCTACGGCCTTCCCAAAATCCACAAACCCGGTGTCCCTCTACGACCCATAGTATCCGGTATAGGATCTGTCACTTATAACCTAGCAAGTCATCTGGCTAAGATCTTGGGACCGTTGGTGGGAAAGTCTCAGCACCATGTACAGAATAGTGCAGACTTCGTCCAAAAAATCAAAGACATCACTGTAGCAGAAGATGAAATCATCACTTCATATGATGTGTGCTCGCTTTTCACTTGCATACCCCCTAAGGAGGCAGTATCAGTAGTTAGGGAAGCCTTGGAGGCCGACGACACACTTGCAGATAGAACCAAACTCTCCGTGGACCACATATGTGAACTGCTAGACCTCTGCCTAGGGTGCACTTATTTCACTTACAAACAACAGTTTTTCCAGCAAGTGCACGGCTGTGCTATGGGTTCACCGGTATCGCCCATTGTTGTGAACCTGTATATGGAGAAGTTTGAGAACAAAGCCCTCAGTACTTTCAATGGCCCTCCCCCAGCAAACTGGTTTCGCTATGTAGACGACACTTGGTGTAGGCTAAAGAAGAGAGTAGCTGATGACTTCTTTGACCATATTAACCAGGTAGATGACAACATCAAGTTCACACAGGAGTCGTGTCAAAACAACATGCTCCCCTTCTTAGACACCAAAACCATCATAGAGAAGGATGGCAACCTTCAGTTCGAAGTGTACAGGAAACCGACCCACACTGATCAATATCTGGCCTTTGATTCCCATCACCCTTTGGAACACAAACTAGCAGTGATTAAAACTCTCTTCCATCGAGCAGACAATGTCATTACCTCAGACGAAGCAAAAACAGAAGAACACAGACATCTCCATGTGGCTTTAGCCAAGTGTGGCTACCAAAACTGGACCTTCAACAAGGCCCTCAAACCTTCTGACCAGTCTAAGAAAACACTCAAGTGCAGACCATTGACCAACAGAAACAAGGTCAACATTACCATTCCCTACGTCCAAGGAGTATCGGAAAAACTCAGACGTATCTTCCAAAACTTCAAAATTGCCACTAACTTCAAACCTCACTCAACTCTCAGGCAGAAACTAGTCCATCCAAAAGACAAGCCTGAAAAAGGCATCAAAGCCAATGTCATCTACAAACTGAAATGTGAGGAACCGAACTGCAATAACATGTACATTGGGGAGACAAGTCGACCACTAAAAGAAAGGTACAAGGAACATTGCAGAAAGAGCGCTAACCGCTACTCCTCTGCCATTTACCACCATCTAAAACACAACCAGGGACACTCATTCAATTTTGAATCCACGAACATCCTAGATCGTGAAGAACGCTGGTTCGAACGGGGAATTAGAGAAGCAATATATGAGAGGATGTACAACCCCGCCGTCAACAGGAAAGGGGGTCTACGCGTTCAACTTTCAGGCACCTGGGATAATGCACTGCCCCCCACCCCCGGACAAGCAACATTTAGTTACTGTACTAGAACAACAGTAGCTAATTGAACTATTGGCATAAACTTTGTCTTGAATTAATCTTCTTTTTGAAGACTACTTCAAGACATCCTAAATTGTCTTTACCTCATTAACATATCTATTCAGAGTTTTGGTATAAAACCTGGTGTTCTCAGTCCTATCGTTAGTCACTGACGAAAGACAGTGGATACTGTCTGAAACGTCTGACTGTTTCAAAATCTTATCCAGTTGCTTGAGTAATTATTTTTGGCGTAGTCCCATAGCCTTTTTGAGGCCATAGGTACAGTAGGTTGTTATCCACTGGGTCTAGGGCACGGTATTGGAAGGCGGAGCGCATCCCTCCCCTTCCACCGCCTTTTACCTCCACAATCAAGTACCCATTTTTACAGCTGGGTAGAGTGAGGAAAGTCGTGTTAAGTGCCTTTCCCAAGGACACAACGTTTAGCCAGGAATGCCAGAAATCATACACGTGACCTCTTGGATTCGATGCCACTACAACAATTTTACCAATACACATGTACAATACATAAAACCAGCTATTTCACAATAGAAACCGTTCTTAATATGTAGCACACTCTGCAAAAATTATCATCCATACAGGGACACTCATTTTCATTTCAACTGTTTTCCCTGATAGCTAAAGAAATACCTGTTGTTGATGGAGATGTCACAACGGAGTCCCGTATCCTTGTGAATGAACTTGACCACAGGACACCTGGAGGAAGGGACCACCTGTACTTTGGCACAACCAGGTGCGCATCTCTTAAGGATGCTGGCCAGCAGGTCCAGGAGCTCCTCAACTGAGGCTGACTCAATGTCCTCCATGGAGATCATGTTGTCGCTGTCTAACTCGGCTTTCTCTGTGGAGTTAATCTCTTCAGAGTCTGCAGTCTCCTTTACTGTAGCTTCTCCTTTTGCAAGATCAGTCATATTCTGCAAGTTGTAATGATTTTGTGTTTATTATAATATCTGGACCCCTGGAAATGCTGCAACTTCTACATATGTCGCTTGACTAAATCACACTCCTACAGCCATTGGGAAGGGGCTAATTAGCCCCTTGCAGCAAGAGATTGTGCAACACAGGTAACATATCCATGTATATTGTACTATGATGTAGCAAAGTTTCTATAGCTTCATTGACATTGGAAATTTGAAATAATTAGAATTAAAACTTTTTCTTTTATTTACATACATTGTAGTTATCATCCTTTTGGAATACACTGTGTCTATTTTCAAAGCGTCATTAGTGAAGTTTTCTTCAACTTTCAAGGGTTCTTATTGCAAGACAGATGCCTAACAGTTTAACACAGCTCAAGCAAATGAGAGTTACACCGAACAGTTTTTGTCACCTTTTCTGAAACACTGCTTGATGTTGCAAACTGGTAGTCAAATTTTGAGCGACCGAAGTCCAGGTACAAGTCCAGGTCACATGCTGGCTGCCCAAACCCGTTCACTGATGAACCAAAGGGGAAAACTCTGCAGGCTGGGAAAAACTCCTTCAACACTTCCTGCAGGAGGTTGCAGACCAGGTACCTGACACGAACTCCCTCTGGTGGGATCTGGTGGTACTGCATCAACATGCTCATCTGGTCATCAACCTGTGTGAATACATGTAAAAGTATGCTTCATAACAGAATGCTATGTAACCAGAAATGTTTTTCTTTTGAATAAAAGGTTCTGTATGCATGAGTACCTTACCATACAAATCTGATTTTTAATCAAAGATAATTGTATAGAAACAATTACTAGCACGTTAGTTTGTCTAAATTACATAATTGGATTGACAACATAAGGGTAGACTTTCACCTCCCCAGTTACAGTGTCGTCTGGTGGTTTGCCTTGAAGCCATCTATGAACATATCTGACCCTTGCAAGAAGAGGAACAACAGACTGTGACTGTCCCCGTTTCCAGGAGGCTCTGTCCAGCAGGTCTATACTGGTAAGTCCTGCATACATATATGAAAAAAAACTCTTACCGATTGCTGACTACACATGGCTCTTAAGAGCTCCTCCTGGTCTGCACCCTGCCCGTCTGCCGTCCCCATCTGCCTCTTGTGTTTACTCTTAGGAGAGAAAGCCTTCACTTCTCTGGGCTTGATGGTCAGCTCCTGTCCATGAAGGAAGTGGGGTGATGACTGAAGTACAGCATGGGATATGTCCTTGGTGCTGAACTCTACAATAGCATATGCACCCTGCAAAGAAAGATATGGTTGAACCAAGGACTGTATGTATATAAATTATAATGTCCTTGGTCATACATGTACAAAGACTGTTGTCATTGTGATCTTATCAACCCTTCAAATGTCAAGTTTTTCTTGAATTATAACGTTACTAGTATATTTGTCACTAAGATCAAATCTCTGGGGACCCCTTTTGATGAATATTTTTTCGTCAATACATCGCTGAATTACGTATCACTTACAGTTTTGACATTAAAAAGTCACAAAGGTCTTGCTACACAAAGTCTTGATACACATTAAAATCTGATAAACATTACGCATCGTTTACAAGTTTGACGTAAAATGTCACAACATTTTCCCTAACACCAACCTTGTCTTTGTCCATGAAGACGTTGGAAACGTTGCCGTACTTGTTGAAGTAGTCAGTGAGTTCCAGTTCTGATGTTCCTTTCCCGAAGCCTGTGATGAACACACTCCTGTCTGCCTGGTTCTCACGACCCTCCTTCATGCTCAGAAGTCGCTGGTGCCGCTTCCCTGTGAAGTGGGCCTGCAGTGTGGACGCTACAGGAGGTAATGTCAACAGTTATTCACCAACATTCATAATAACAAGCTATTGTGAGACAAACATTATTTTGACACAACAAAAGAGTTTGCTACTATGGGGAGCTTTCGAGATGAGCTCTGTCTCTTTATCAACTCGGTATTATTGATGGGTATCGGGACATTTTGGTACCTTGACAGTTGAGCCCCTAGCCAATCAGGACAATTTCGCACCAAGCCTAGGATGGATTAGTGTACAGGGTGCAGGGCTCGAAATAGTGGGTGCATGTGCACCCAGTGCACCCAAAATTGGAGCTGCTGTGCACCTAATTTTTGACTGTGGGTGCACTGGTGCACCTATATATTTTTGTAGCCTATAGGGTTAAGGTACTTTTGTACACTAGTATACAGAATATTCTTGAAATGTAAGTATAAAAAACAGCATGATAACTTTTTGCTGTACTTTATTTAATGTATTATTTGTTTGAAATTTTAAAGTTAGCTATAGAATTACAGATTGAAGTTCTTAAGAAAGGCAGCAGCGTTAAACTTTGTAATTATGTTCAGAAGAACATTCAACTTTATTTCATCTGGTGCACCCAAAATTCTTTCTGTGCACCCAATTTTTTGAGTTGGGTGCACCAGTGCACCTATTCCCAAAGATGAATTTCGAGCCCTGGGGTGCGACATACTTTTTTGAGCCAGGTTGCCCATGTTGCAACCAAGGGCAAATGCTAGGTTGCACATCCAAATTTCAGGTTGCTCCAGCAACATTCACCGATTTCTTCAAAGCAAGCTCATATGTAGCGTATAATACTACTAACATTTCAAAATATATATTAGATAGTATTGTGTTCCCATTGACCTAACAACATCTTTTTTAGCTGAGGGCAGTGTGTTTTTGTCTTTTTCAGCTCAAATTCCACGATCTATGAAGGGTTTTGGATGGTTTAAAACGAAAAATGTTGATTTCTTTATTTCAATTGAAGATTTACCGAATTTTATGAGAGTGACACTGTGTTTTTGTGAGCTTCCAGGGCTCCGATCGAGGTCTTTGGCTCAAAATATAAGGTTGCACGTACACTGCGCTACCTGGGTTTGGAATTAACTTGCACCAACCGAAATCTTGTTGCACTGTGTAACGTGCAACCAGGTATTTCGCACCCTGGTGTAATAGAGTTAACCAGTACTGCAGTAGCGTTAGAGTTAGAGTTTAGGTTGGAGTATGAATCAGTATGTATTGTTTAGAATTATTATAACCGCCTGGACATGGTGTCCTGATCAGCTAGGGGCCAAACTGTTCAGGTGCCGAAATGTCATGGAATCTGAAGGATGTTAATTGAAATTTAGAATCTTAATTTTAAACTTTTATTACTAAGTTAGTAGTTAGATTAAAAGTTGTGATGTGAGTTTTTGTGAATTTGACACGACCTTTTGACAATCTAACCATTTTACAAGATTAAAAATTAATTCTTGTATTGCTGCTGTCGTCTTTTATGTCTGTGATTTCAACTATGAGGGAACAACGGGAAGATAATTTTGGAGTAAAACAGACTTCTCCAGCAAAGTCAAAACAAATCGCCCCCCTCCCCAAATCCAGGAAAACAAACAACTCACCAGACTCTACTCTGACATCACACAGCTCACAAACATGTCGTAACTTATGTGAGGGTCCCGCTCCCGATGCCATAGTTGTTGGGCTAGACAAGGTTAGACATGAAAAGCAAAAACTTGTGAAAACGTCATCTCAACGCAGCAGCACATGCACGGAGGTTGGAGTTCAACTGATAGATGACCTAATTTGACCCCGTTCTCGTGTCCATGGCTCACAAGAATTATAGAACATTTTAACCAAGCTGATAGTTAATGCGACACAAAAATCGTGTTTAATATCTAAAGGATAAACTTATGTGTGTATATGAATAAAAAGACGTATCTAGATATACACATCGCTGTTTCTATAGATTGTACCATGAGAACGAGAATAATATAGAAACCAAGATGGCGGCGCCCATGATTACGAAAGGGATGTCGTTGCGTTTGTTTTTGGAGAGATATTCTGGACTGTCAGGAAGATCGCCGGTGTTCTACAAGTTTATAAGACGATGTACGACCCAGGCTTCAAATTCAGACACTGTGGAGATATCCGAGCCCGAGATTTCTTCAAGCGGAGACAATGGTTGGTAGAAATGAGGGAGGGGGGTATCACTTTCTTTATTTTTTCGATTTGCATTTGATGAGATAAATATGTTGACAAGTTAATCGATAATAACATAATTTGTTAGACCTTAGTGTTCAAATCTATGGTATTCTTGCATTGCCATGGGTATCTGTTCTAAGTGTCCATTCTGCTATATCATTATATGATTATATATCAAATACATACATGCAAAACCAATGCAAAATAAAGACTGGAAGTACCGTAAAATCTCTATTTACGTACGCACTTTTTAAATTTTTCAAGTTGCAAGCAGGTGCTCCAGGCTGACGCCAAAGTCGGGGTGCGTACGTTAGGAGGGGTTCTTCCTTGGAAAAATTGCATATCAGCATGACAATACGGTACATCTTCATGCAAATGAAGTGTGGAATGCTACCAAGTCAATCAGTAATGAAGAATAGATAATACATATATTTAAATTGTTTGACTTTTCCTAACCAGAAACATTTTCTCAGTAACCCTTTAAGTCGGTAAACATCATCGAAAGGATGATCATGTCAACCTCTTAACTATCCACAGAAATGCTGGAGAGGGGGTGCGTACGTTAGGAGGGTTTTTCCCCTAAAGTTTCAACTCACTGAGTCAGGCCTGCAATCGTCCCCAAATCGGGGGTGCGTACGTTAGGAGGGGTGCGTACGTAAATAGGAATTTTACGGTAGGAGTATACTTATAATAAATTAGAAGGCTGTTGTAAACTCTTGCAAAGAAAACCCTCAAGGACCTTCCTTATTACCAGTGCTTAAAGTAGTGCTGTAATAAAAAGATATATATAAATCTTAATGAAAGCTCATCTGTGTTGGTAGTAATCATAATACAGTGCCAAAGTTTCTTCCAACAAGGTATTCACGAATCAAACTTATAAACACCAGGTTTTATAATTTTTGCCATTTCCGCGATATTGTGAAATTCATGACACTGGGAATGTGTGTTTCTGTGTTACATTAATATTGTTTTAACTGTGACAAAAATAATGTTTCAACTGCACATGCAAACTTGTAGGACACTGCAAAAACCTTATGGTCTTTCCATTCCTACTGCGAAATTAAATCCTTGCAAAAATGAATGGATTAACAGTAATTTCTTAAAGGCACCCAAAGCATTTTATGAGACATGAAAACTGCAAATATTCTAGTTGCTGTAATCTCAATGAAATTGATAATTCATGCCACTGTTTACCACATTTGCGTTCAGATTTGTTATCAAAAGTGCGCAAAAACGGCACAAAAAAAATCTACATGGTGATCTTTTAGTTTCACGCGCCTACTGTAAATACTGTAGATACCATAGCCCCACCCACCTCAGTCAAAACGTAGAAATGCAAAATTAAAACATAAAAATGCAAATATTTAACGGACATGCAGTCACTCTCTCATTGGTTGAACTGCTAATTGTGATGGACAGTCAGGATCAGTCTATTAGGGATTGGATTTTCTATCAGTTCTCACCACACAACGACATCGTATCTTTGCTTGTTTAATGTCGATATGTAATGGTATAGTGTTAGTTAAACTTACTATGTGTAGGAATGACTAGAAATTTGAGCTTTTTTAATCGAGTTTCAAGCCTCATAAAATGCTCTGGGTGCCTTTAAACTTCAGATGTTCCCAGCCCCGGCGTGGACCTGCGCAGATTTTTGGATATCCAGGAGGAGCGTAGACAGGAGGCGTTACGGAGCGTGCTGGTCAGACACGTCGGGAAAGCCACGGAGGAGGAGCTCGCCAAGTTCTGTTCTCACTTTGGAGAGGTCAAAAACAGTTTCACTTATGGAAACCAGGTAAGACTATTAGCTATTTCTTCAGTTATTATTTTGTACTTTTTATGTTATAAGACTTAAATCGTTAACCATGACTTCTTCAGAAAGCCCCAATGTATTTGTTGTTTGAATAGGAAGATTGCCTAATGTCACCAGTTTTTAAGTAAAAAATGTAAATAGTATGCAATTCAGCCTACTAGTATGGCTGCAAGGTACTTTGCATATCCGATCAAAATGATCAAATAAAACCATTCATTCATTCATTCATTCAATAAGTTGAGACTTGTTTTATGAATGAAGAATTAAGACTGGTATATTGGATGAAATTAATCAATTAAGAATCGCCATTTCACCTTTTCATGTTGCATTTCATTGTGCAGGCATTGTGTATGCAGAGCTGGTAATGCAAGCTTTCTTGAACAGTGACTCAATAATTATAAAGCAAGGTTGGAAGTTTCAGTCTTTAACTGTGACTTGTCTGACTGTAATTTCTCCCTTATAACATAAATAATATTACATCAGATCAGCCCCATCAGATTTTCTAAAACACCACAGTCCATAGTCTACATGACAAAAGCCACTTGGTTGCTTTGCCCACAGAAAAATAAAACTTCTATATCAATCTAACTACAATCAAATTGACATGTACATTTTCAGGAGCTGTACACCTTGCTGGAGTACAAGTCAAAAGGGTCAGTCCACAGCCTCCTCAACACGGTCCACTTCAGGTCCGTTCTGGAGGTCTTGCCCTACAAGTCACGTCTGCTGAGCTTCCGGTCCAGCAGCTGGATGAACAGCACCAGTAAGAAGTCCATTGTGGGAGACATGACAGCAGAACAGAAGTTTTCCATCCTGGCAACCAAGCTTTGTGCAGCGCAGTCTGTTAGTATGCATTGATTTTTGTTATTTGACTAGACTTACTTGACTTATGTCGGGCGCCATTCCTCTGTCACCCAAACCACCGTGGCCGCCCAGAGGTTCCTGTCCTGCATAGCCTTCCCCATGCCGTCAGCTTGTATACCAGTGTCTTCTTTTCATTTAGTTGCAGTAAATCTAATCTTAGATTCTAGACAGCTAGAGGTAAAATGGATTGGAGTGAATAAAATGTTTGGTGTTTCCAGTGGCGGCGGCACAGGGGGGGCAAGGGGGGCGGCTGCCCCCCCGAAAAATATGTTGGGGGGGCGTCGCCCCCCCCCCCCCAAAAAAATCAAGCTGAAACCCTTGTGAATCTTTTCACTAACAGAGATTTTCTTAACTTAGCTTACTCTACCAGCAAAATTTGTCTCTCAAAATGCAGGAAAAAGCGTTTCAGCGGGTCAAGATTTCAAAATTTTCTCCGACGTACGTTAGCATACTAGGATTGTTGCACCCTAGGATTGTTGCGCCGTTGGCGTATATGTCGGGACGGCATCGCCCTCCAAAGCTCATGCTGAAACCCTTCAGTATTTGTTCAATCTATCAGCAAAATTTGCCTCTCAAAATTCAGGAAAAAGCATTTCAGGGCGTCAAGGTTTCAAAATTTTCCCGGAGGAGAATGTTGCCGCCGGCAAAAAATATGTCGGGAGGGCTCGAGGGCGTCGCACCCCAAAACTCAAGCTGAAACCCGTCTGTATTTTTTCACATATAGAAATGTCATTAACCTTTTTAGCTTACTTTGTCAGCAAAATTTGCCCCTCAAAATTCATGAAACAGTGTTTCAATGGGTCAAAATTTTTAAGTTTTCAATGTCGCGCTCCGGCGGAAAAATCGTATGTCGGGAGGGTGTCGTCCAACAAAACTCAAGCTGAAACCTGCAGGCCATCGCGTGCAGGAACAACTACTATAGGCTCTTGTTCTTCCCTCGGACCACCAAAGAGTGGAACGAACTTGAGCCTGGTGTGGCGGAGGCGGGGTCCCTCTCCCAGTTCAAAACCTGCTGCATTGAGCCACCCCAACACGTCCTTGTATATATGTAAATATATGTATTACTTACTCACTAAATTCACTTGTCCTGTCCTTTGCACACACAAATTCAGTTGTGTATGTTCCTTAGTGCCTCTCCTTTATTTTCCCTTCGTTTTACTTGTTCCGGACACCTGTGTTGTATCTAACCCATGCGCAACTGCTGATAATCTCAGATATGAGGCTAAGCAGTATAGAAGAAGAAGAAGAAACCCTTCTGTATTTTTTTTCACATATAGAGATGTCTTTAAACTTAGATTACTTTAAAATTTGTCCCTCAGAATTCAGGAAATAGCGTTTCAATGGGTCAAGAATTTTAAGTTTTCCTGTGGGAGCATGTCGTGCCTCTGTCAAAAAAATATGTCGGGAGGGCGCCGTTCCCAAAAATCAAGCTGAAACCCTTCTGCATTTTTTTTTTTTTTACAAAGAGAGACTTAGCTTACTCTTCCATCAAAATTTGCCCCTCAGAATGCAGGAAATAGCATTTCAGAGGGTCTAGATTTCAAAATTTCCCGGGGGAGCATACCCCCGGACCCCCCCTAGTATTGTCGCGCTTCGGCGCTCGTTTCAGTGACACTTCATCTAAAATGATCTTGCTATCTTCTCAAGGTAGCAAGATGGCAAAGGTTATTGTTCTGGGTTCGAACCCCTGGCAGACCCCAGTGTTGTGTCCTTGGAAGAGGCACTTTACACCTATTTCCTCACTTAACTCATATGAAACTGAGTACAAAGCTTTGGTTAGGGACATCCTCTTGGGTGGGACATAAAGCTAGAGGTCCTGTGTTCGAGTATGGTATGAGTGTATCAAACCTTACTGTATGGTCTCCTGGTTGCCATCAATCCTTCCACAAATGGGTGAATCTCAACAGATAAATGAATGAATCTTGCAGAGGAGCTTTTCTGAAATCTATGTAGAATCTCAGTCCTCACAAAACAGTATGCATAAACCTTTAACATGCCATGTCTCTTTCCTACCTACAGATGGAGGAACAGATGCAGGTTTTAGTCCGAGAGACGCAGTTATCGGAGGGCGAGACGCGACTGAGATTCCTGGTCTGCTCTTTGGTTGAGGACGCCATCACAGGCTACTTCCCAGGATGCATTGTGCACCCCTTTGGCTCCTCTGTCAATGGCTTTGGCAACAAGGGCTGTGACCTTGACATGTACTTGAACTTGAATGTGGAGGAGCACAAGCCCAAGAAGGCAGGTTTATACTTATATGATACATATACAGTCTATGTATTTCTGGTATCTGTATACGCCAGGGGTCTAGTCAGCTGGAAATTATTTGTTATCCCAATTCCCATTAATAGAAAGATCCTAATTACTTTTTTCCCATCATTGTGTACAAATCTTTCATTGTTCAATTTCCAAATTGGGTGTGGTTTATTCAAATTGGATATTTCTATATCTTAACCCACCGATTTTGTCCATCAATTTTGCCGGAAAGGTCTTAAAATTTTTCCGTCAAAGATTCTGTCAAATGACGGGGACTGTGTAGATCCCAGCTATATATTCTGTCATATGTACTAATCTATAATTTGCTGACATTTTTACATATCCAGAAAAGTTTGATTACTCAGCTAGGTGACATTATGTTTATTTCTTCACCTAAGTGAAATAAAAAGTTGAACTGTTCAACTGTAGCAACTGTCCTGATGACATTCTCAATTCAACCCCACAGAAGAAGTCTTTTCCGCGGATGGAGTATGAAGTGAAGACCGTGCCGACGGAGAGAACTGCGACGCAGAACCTCCTGTCGACCGTGGGACAGTCTCTGGGGGAGTTTGTGCCCAGCTGTCGGCACGTGCAATATATCCTGAACGCTCGCTGTCCATTGGTCAAGTTTACGCACGAGGCGTCAGGCATACAGTGTGACCTGACATCCAACAACAGGTATGGAAAAAGATGAAGAAAAAAATAATGCGAAATTTTAGAAGGTAGGAATTTTGACGAGATCACTATTTTTAGCTTTTCCTTCAGTTTTTCTGAGGTTTAAAATATGATAAACAGGGTAGCAGTAGGGGTGGATACCGGTTCGGCTTGATAAGGTCCAAGTCCAGGTTTAGGTCCAGAGGTTTACCTAATAATATGTCTAAATAGAAATGTATATATTATTTGTTCAGGATATTTATTGGACTTTCAGGTTTTTTTATAGACTCGGTTCTTGGATGTTATACAGGTCTGAATCAGGTCCAGTGAACCGGTATCCACCCCTAGGTAGCAGGGTAACAGTATAGGATTAGGATTGAAATGCACTTAATAACATAGTGGAAAATAGAATAAGGATTCAGTTAGAATATCATTATACCAGAGCCTTTTGATATTATTGCATCGTTTACCTTTACACGTAATGTTTTCTTCGTAGCCCTTCCTGGTTAGTCTCTGGATAAAAAGTATAAGCACAAATGATCACCATTTTATTTGACCAATGACAAGTCTCAATGCTTTTGTTTTAGCATTGCCCTGAAGAGCAGCGAACTTCTCAACCTGTACTCCCGTATCGACCCTCGGGTCCCACCGCTTGTATACGCTGTCAGACACTGGGCACGTATGCACCATATCACCAGCAACATGCCGGGAGGTTGGATCACAAACTTCTCCCTCACCGCGCTGGTGATATTCTTCCTGCAGTACACAGACAAGCCTGTGCTCCCTGGAATTGATGCATTGAAGGAGCTGGCTGGTAGGTGGCGCTTGTGCACTGCAATTGTCTTTTTGATATCAAATCCCTAGAGTGTCATCCTAGTTACATGTAGTTCCAGGGCTCCCATACTCTCCCTTGACCAACCAGTCTGAGATCGCTTAGATTCAAGTCGTCTGGAATACATGTATATGCATTCGGTCAGATTTTGGCCGGGCAATTAAGCTGATTGGTCCCTTCTGGGAGAGTATGGGAATTCATATCCCAGACTTTATGTTGCTGTGTGTATCAAATTCCAGTCTACACATTGCTGTGTGTATTGAATCTCAGTTTTATATATGTTGCTGTGTGTATCAAATCCAAGTCTTTATGGTGCTGTGTGTATCGAATCCCAGTCTTTATGTTGCTGTGTGTATCAAATCCCACTATCGCAGTCAATTTTTTATTCTGCATAATAACATACTGTAAATGCACTTAAATTTGCGTGGTTTTTATTTCGCGCTAAGGCAAAAATGGAGTGTTCGCTGTGGTTTTATATTCGCGGCAGTGCTACAGTCACATACTGCTACAGTATTGGACAAAAATGTTCGGGGTGGTTTTAAGTTCGCAGTGAAACGGTTGCCGCGAAAACCGTGAACATTTCTGCATTTACAGTAGTACCTGTTTAAAAATTGTGCAATAGCAATGCCAACCTTGTTCAAACTTTGCTATGTTGCATCACCCACAGATAAGGCCGACACCTGTGTTCTTGAAGGAAATGACTGCACACTTGTGAGTGACCTGACCAAGGTACCGCCTTCAGGAAATACAGACAGTATAGGTAAGTGGGAACAATGAATACAAGTATACTTATTAGTTATGAATAGAACCTGCAATTAGAAAACTAATGCAATAGATAAAGAATTCCAAAAGCACCTGCTAAAGATAATGACAGTACATTCGAGGAAGAATGTACCATATTCATCCTATTGAAAATGTGTGTGTAGAATTATTTTGACCAAGTACTCACATGTTAATGAAATGTCAATGAAATATAAATGTTGAATGTCGATTTGGAAAGAATTGTCTCAAGACTTTCTCACACACACAGACACACATGCACACAAACAAACAAACAAACACACACACAGGCACACATACACAAACACACATACATACAAACAAACACAAATATACACTTGTACAATAACTACTTTAAAAGTGTCCTTGGCAGGTTTTCAGTTTGTCATGAATTTCCATCTGTTACCATAACTTGTTATTAATATTAACCCTGATCTGTAGATGATCTTCTGCTGGAGTTCTTCGAATTCTACAGCAATTTCAACTTCAAGAACTGTGGGCTGAACCTACGCACAGGAGAAATACAAGAGAAAAAGAACTTTGATGCCCTGTACATTCAGGTCAGAAGTTTTTCTGTAATCTATTAATTGATTTTATCCAAATATATATTTGAAGTATCCATTTCCATCAATGTAGATATGTCATACCGTAAACACTTACCAACGAGCTTTTGATAAGTCCTTTGATTCCTCTGAAGTTGTAACAATAGAAGTTTGACGTCGGCATCAAAGGCTTTTTGGTAAGCACTTTACTTTGTGTACAAAATACAGAAATACAGAACCCAAAATAGCACATAAATTCAACATAAATCCAACATTCAACATGTAGTTTGAAAACACAATGTAAAATTAATGAAATGTGTTTTTCTGTTCTTTTAGAATCCATTTGAGCAGCAGCTAAACCTGAGTAAAAACGTCAGCATGCATCATATGGAAAAGTTTGTCCAACTAGCGAGGGAGGCTGCTTGGATGGCAGAACAGCCTGACTTCCTCCAACCTGAGGTCAGTCCAAAAGGTGGAGTCACCCCCTGGGGACTAGTGTCCATTCTGTCTGGATATAACAGAAGAAAGAGAAGACTTATGGACCAGAAGGAATTCACTCCAATCTTTGACTCTATTAAGTCCGGAAATCCCAAAAGGAATTCCTCCCATGGCAACGTCGGACCGAGAATAAACATCACAGAACCTGTCAAGTTCAAGTCTGTGCTCAAATCTGCCAAGTCCAAGGCAGACAAAAGGACCAAGAGTGGAAACAGGAGATAGTAACTGCTGCAGGTTGCACTAAGAGAGATCTACAATGGTGGAAATGACTCAATAAGGAGTAAACTCAGATGCAGAAATCATTTTATACATAACAGTCATGTACAAACCCCAGCTACAGTGATGTTTCTTTGTAATAATCCATTAAGGCCGCACCAATCTAATTTCTTGGTCAACGGATGTATATTTTCAACAACAAAAAATTTTAGAAAAAAAATTTCTGGGCCAGCCTTCTGTTTGCACGATTTTTTTTTTCAACATTTTTTATATTTTTTTTTTTGGAAAATAAAAATCCGTTAACCAAGAAATTAAATTGGTGTAGCCTAAAATCAAAATTATTATCAGAACCGTCCAGTTGTCAAGTTAAATGATGGCAATTCATTGAAAATTGGATGTATAGACTCCTAGAAAAAGGCACAGAAAATACAGACATTTATTTAGCTGGAGAGCAATCCAAGAGACTACTTGTACTACTACACAGAATTGTGTAACATGTATTTCTGTTTTTTGTTCTATAACGCTATGTGTAAGATGTAAATGATAAATTCATTGGTGCACAATCTTTCTTATGTTGCATTTTGGCCATCAAGAAATACACTATTTTCGACCAAATATAAATGTAGTCATTTTATGAAGCATGCTAGGAGAATCAGGATAGTTATGGTATTAAATATAATGATTTTGTAAGGGGATAGCTAGCAACACTCTTTGAAGCCTACTACTTCATCCAACACTACTTCTTTAAATGTAAATTGTATATCTGTTGGAACATTTCTCTAGATTAGACTAGATACACATGGTGTAATAATTGCAGTTTGCAACAACAGAAGTCACGTTTTCCAACATTGATTGATATCTTGCTACAAGGAAACAAAGTTACTAAATGTTCTGTGCCTTTTTTCTTATGATCCACTTTTTCCACATATATCTCCACTATTTAACATGAAGCCAACAAGTTGAAATGTCGAATGGATAATGATAAGATAACACTGAGGAAAAGCGTGTACAACAAGCAAATCACAGTAATTAGTATTAGCAAGGACATAATATGATGATGATTTTATTCAGTAAGAAGCTCGCGGATTATGTGACAACATAATCCGAATTCCGTTCTTAGTACAAAAGTGTTTCAACATACAATCTTGTTACAATTCCAATGAATATAGAATGTCTATAGAATGCCCTGCTATATGATACGAGTAGTATTGCAAACGTGACTGTGAAGTGGGGAGACTAAAGTTCCTTCAACACTGAAAAGCATCAAACACGTATTAAAGCAGCAAGCAGATGTTCAGTCCGATGAAAAAGAAGTGTCACCTGGTTTTGCATATCTTCGATGTGTACATCATCAGGGGTGGGCGGGGCCATCGGGACCTGCAATCGGACACCGTTTGACCTTTGACATGTTCTCAGCCCAGGACCCAATTAGCGGTTATTTCGCGATCCTCTGGACAGCGTACTGTTGGCCAGAGCGGGTTCTACGCACATTTATCCTCAGGACTGCTGATCCTACTGCTTGAGATCGCTAGGTAAGGTTACGTTCAGCTATATCTAGTAAGACCCGATATAGAGGAATAGTCAATGACAGATGACAAACGCATGTGAGATACTTTTACGGAGCAGATGTTTGTTTTGTACTGTAGGCACGGAGGAGGGCCGTCCTTGTTGTACTTATTCACGCAAGACTTGATCATGAATATCGCTATTCAGACATGTTGCCTGAATACAAAAGAGGTTCTAGTCAACTTGAATAAGCTTAGGTAAAAGCAAGGACTATATATATCATGAATGCCCTTGGTCAGAAGCATGAGAATATGATACTGCTATGTAGCATAAACACTACACGATGCATGACCTAGAAATTAGTAGAATCGAATTTCCCAACACACAAACAGTAGCCATGCTAGTTATTCCGAGGGTGCGATTATTGTATTAGTTACGGTGCCGCGGCCATTCGTTATGTTCTAGATACACTGTAGTCATCTCACGTTTAACGCGCCCTAAGACGATATAGACATGTAATAGTCAGGAGACATAGTAAATGGTTTCATTCTGGCTAAGTGGCAACATTCTCTCAATCAGTGAGTTTCCATGTGACTAATCCCCGTGAGAAAAGTGCTTCAATTGTGTATTTAGCGACAATCTGAATGTTGTTCCTCTTTGGTGGTCTTTTCTATCGGTGCCTCTTTCATTTGGGATTTAGACAAGCAAGTTTTGTTGAAAGGAAACTGGTCGTCCTTTACACGCACTACAATTTTGTTGTTTTCACTTGAAAGTTCTAGCCTCCGTTGCAGGCTCTGAACCGGCTTTTTGGGTGGCTAAATAATACACTTTTTGCAGCCCGGCTGATAGTTACAGGGTTGGCTGGTAGTTACGGGCTGACTGCAAAAAGTGTATTATTTAGCCCCCCAAAAAGCCGGTTCAGAGCCTGCAACGGAGGCTAGGGAGTCATTCTGTGCGTATCAAAGTTGAACTGTAATTTCCAACCAAAAAAATGGACTTACCCACATTTTCCGACTGATCAACTCCAGTCTTTGTCAAAGAATGAAGTTGATCAGTTGAAAATCGGGGTAAGGTCATTTTTTTGTGTAGGAAATTCAACACTGATACAGCTTTGTTGTTTCTCCAGTCTAATCTTCATTGTGTCGTGAAAGTGGTTTTATGTTTACATTCGAAGGGCCCGATTTTTGTCTATTTCAGGTCCTGACTTCGGTGCATGATCTATCGGACCGATAGCACAGTACCACAAGCGCTGACAAAACAAAATGCGGGCTAGTTTTCATCTCTTCCTGGCAGTTTCTGCCATCTTGTCACAACGCGCTCAAGCTGCGGACATCCTCGTGGCGACGATGACGTTCGGCAGCCCGTGGATGGACGTGGCGAAGATTGCCGAAGCCCTGGCTTCCCGAGGACATGTCGTCACCGTGGTGGCTCCTGCTAGCGAAAAGAGCGATCTGATGCGGAAATTGCCGAGCTTGCGATATGAATTTTACGGACATCCCGAAAAACCGCCGATGATGAAAAACAACCTAAAGACTATACCGCAAGCATTTGTAAGTACATCAATTCAAATGCACCAAGAATCCTGTTATGTAGCGTTCAAATAAGATGTTCAAAATACCACCACAAATCAATGTACAAATTGACACCTTTAACTAAAGTTGAAGATTAAGATGTGCCTGTATGATCCAAATACAATTGAAAAAATCAGATATGAATTTCAATTCCTAATAATGATGTACAAAACTGCGAATTGCTCGTCTTACCCCAAGACCGTGAGAAAATATCATTGAGTAACCGCTCTGCTTTTCTTAGACAGGATCATCAGATATGCAGTTTTGACAGGTATCCAAATGAATGTAAAAATTCATTCAAACATATACTACAAATATAACGTATACTGCGACTGAATTAATAATATTCGCATCACTTTGATCTTTTTGAGTGCAATGCTTACTCCTTACCTTACCCACCTTGCCATTCATTTGTATTTAAACTGTCACACTGACTCACAGGCATTTTCTTCAATTACTTGGCTGGAATTCATGGCAATGGCAAACAAAATGAGCTCTGGCCTCTTGGAAAACTGTGAGGGAATGTTGAGTGACAGTCGGCTGATGACGAAACTGAAGAACAGCCACTATGACGTAGTTCTGACGTACCCTGGGACGTCATGTGGGTCCATCGTGGCTCAGTACTTGGTCCTACCTCTGGTCTGCACCCTGAGGTCTATGCCTACAGGAC
This sequence comes from Branchiostoma lanceolatum, assembly GCA_035149815.1. Taxonomy (NCBI): domain Eukaryota; kingdom Metazoa; phylum Chordata; class Leptocardii; order Amphioxiformes; family Branchiostomatidae; genus Branchiostoma; species Branchiostoma lanceolatum. The sequence goes on along the minus strand of CM068877.1, from coordinate 9,434,211 downwards.
TTGGTGCGTTATGTTTATACATATGGCGCTCTATTGTAGACATATTTCCTTATAGATACTATCTGATGCTCATCATTTCGGTGCACTATATATTCTAGGCAATAGAATAATGCCAAGTTATATCATACAGATAAAGACAGACATTCAACGAGAGATGAATTCCTTACATTTTCTACCTTACTTAAAGTTTTCGTCATTGTCATTTGGAAATATTTACAAGTTTATCGCATCCTGTATGCGTAGTGAAATATGAAGATACTGTTTGCTCTTTATGATCCTTTATATGCAACCGTCTTCTTAGTGATGTTATGTTGCAGACATCCGGGCCACTGGTGTCCCCAACCCTGTCTCCTACATACCAACTGTGACGTCAGGACTGACCGACCAGATGACCTTCTTACAGAGGGTCAAGAATACCCTGGTTTACTTTGGACTGACCACAATGGGACAAGTGGTGTTTGAGAGGAGCATGGACGCTATTGCAAGCAGGTATGTGCACGTATGTCAGTAGCTTGATCATGGTCGTAGATCATTACCCTCTTAGAGATTGGGATTCAGGAGTACACAGCTAACGTTTCAGCAGCCGTTCATCAGGCCTAAGGACATCTACTACTGCCAGCCGCAAGATGGCGTTGCTTCAAGGATGCTGTCCAAATACTACCCCCCCCCCCCCCTCGTCTCGGCTGTGGAGACGACATAGTCACATAGCAGAAATGATATGTTAAGAAAAACACTTCAACACTAATTTTCATCACACGAACAGAACCATTGGTAGCAACTTCACCATGTTCGCCGCCTTGGCAAGAACCGACGTGTGGCTCTACCAATCAGACGTCATGTTCGACTTCCCTAAACCCACCATGCCAAATATGGTCAGCATAGCGGGTCACATGGCTGATAAGGTCAAGCCACTCAGTGAGGTTAGTCAATGATTGAAATTAGAAGCAACATAACATTAACGTTGACCAGCTTTGTGACCTTTTTCGCCGAAATCATATTTGATTTTGTTCTAATTGAAATAATAAACTTTATTGTCTTATTCTGTCAGAAATGACCTTCAAGGATGGTCCTTACTCTTGTATTCTACTGAATTTATAGGAGCTTGAAAAGTTCATGCAGAGTTCTGGAGATGCCGGGGTCGTGATTGTAACGTTCGGCTCCATGGTAGCGACTATGCCTGCAGAGAGAGCCGACATGCTGGCCGCTGCTTTTGCCCGTCTGCCGCAGAAGGTCGTGTGGCGCTACGCTGGGACGCCACCTCCAAGTCTGGGGTCCAACACCAAGACCATGGAGTGGTTACCTCAAAGCGACTTACTAGGTAAATGTCATTTATGCACTGTAGAGTCCATTATATTGCCATGTCAGATTCTGTTTATGCAGCTATAGTCTAGTGGATGATGAAAGCATTTTGTATAAAACCACATTGACCCATTGTTGTCACACATTCAAGCTTTAATTTGTATCCCTTCAGCTCATCCCAAGACAAAGGCGTTTGTATCACACTGTGGCTACAACGGTATAACAGAGGCCATGCACCACGGAGTGCCCCTGATCGGCATGCCTCTGTTCGGTGACCAGCACGACAACATCGTCCGAGTGGTGGCCCGAGGGATGGCAGTGTCACTGGACATCCACAACGTGACGTCCGAAGAAGTTTACCAGGTCATCACTACCGTTATTACAGACCCAAGGTAAGTGCAGGAAGCCTAGGTAGAGTTAGAAGACTTAAAAGATAATATGAAAAGGAACAGATGCTTGGCGTCTTCACTGATTTGCAATCTGAGCCAGTTTTGTCCACCCTGTTTGATGGCGGACCTGGTCAAGTCAAGTCCACGGAGCGTTGTACATGTCCTGTGTTGAATCATCAAATGTGCATCAACGGCTCTCACCTCTTTCAATGAACTAAATCGATCAGTTGCCTGAAACAATCTACATCACATTATCGTTCTTAAAAACCATTTACACATATGATTCACAACAGCCCTGCGCTGGTATAAAAAAAATTTAAAAAAAAAAATGTAACGGTTCTCAGTGGCAAATGTGCTAGATGTTGGCACATCGGCAACCAAATCCGTAGGGTGTTTTTGGCACCCAGTTCGACAGATTAGCCGAGTAGGCTCGGTGGGCGTCACTCCACCGTCCGGGAAGGTAGTGTAAAGTGCCTTTCCCAAGGGCACACCGTCGGGGCATGGTGAGTATCGAACTCGGGACCTACGGATTCCGAGTTCAGCGCTCTAACCGTTACGCCACGCCGACGTCTTGCGTTGGTATGGTTTGTGCGAATGGGCTAACTTAAGAATGTATTTCAGGTACAAGGAAAAGGCCAAATTCATCTCCACCATTCGCCAAGACCAGCCACAGCCGCCCATGGAGCGGGCAATATGGTGGATAGAACACGTCATCAAACATGGCGGCCTCCCTCATCTAAGGTCAAGGGCAATCGAACTGCCCTTCTACCAGTACTACCTGTTAGACGTCCTGGCTCTGCTTGTGGCAGTTATAACTGTTATATTGTTGAGCTGTTGGAAGTGCTGTTTGCTTGCTTGCGGCATGTGCAAAAGGAGTAGAACCGACATCAAACATAAAACTTCCTAACTGATCGAGTGCGCCAAAAATGTCACAGAGAAAAAGAAGTGAATATGTAGATGTGTTGGGAAAATGTCAACGTAGATGCACTTTACCTTTTATTTCAATGTAACATGTACGATTGGAGTTGTAGAAATGTTTATGTAAATTCGCAGAAGTGGTGGTGACTATCTCTGAGGGACAGTGCTAAACATCAAAATAATAAGGATATGAAATTGAACAAAATAGGAAGAATAACACGAGTTATTGCAACGTAATATTTCGCAAGGGAAGAGGCACGTTGTCGACTTCGCACGTAGAAAGTAATGAAAAGAAGTCATCCTTTGGAAAGGATTGCACTCAATAAAGAAACCAGGATGACATTAGTAACATTCGTTTTTATATATCGTTTCCATATGATTTGTCTGTATACCTACACATCATTGTTTTGATCTTTGTGTATGAGCTGTAGCGCAAATTTGTGTGAATAGTTGAGACAAAGACACTATCCTATAGGTAAACGTTGTTACATAAAAGCTGTCGCAAGAATGTTTGCGGTAATGTCACCTTCTGATTCGTCAGTACTAGAATAAAATCCCAATATAATTAATCGTTTATGTAATTTGTTTCGCCCTCTGCAATAGGTTTATGTAATTTGTCTATCTGTAGGCGACTGTGCAACGCTACCAACCTAAACTTTCCTTCTTATTCTGTTCCCGTAGCCATTTCAAGAGCGGCTGAAAATACTCCAAAATGGCGGACGTCGCCATCTTGTTTTGACCTGTCATGGCCCTCATAGCTTCTGGCCAAGGTTGACTCTGTCCCATCCGCAACATCTCGCTGTAACAGATAGTAGGGTAGAGGTTGGGCTCACGGTTATACACTAGTACCTTAACCTAAACCATAACCCGTTTAAATCTTATTGTTTTAAGCAGCATTGTTGAGACTAGACTTCATATTTGTCAAGGGCTCAAAGATGTTTGATCACGTTTTCTCAAAAATGCATGGATGGTAAGTCCCTAAGGCTCCAAACCTAAAAATGTGGAGTGTATACTCGAGTTTCCTCATGCCCAATCTCTTGTCTTTATCACAGACTATATTTTTTACCAATAGCTCAGACTGCTTGTGTAATCTTACCGTAGTCTATCCCCTGCTTCAGAAGACCCGTAGATGTCACACTTATGAAGCGGGCCTTGCAGATATCCTGCCTCCCTACACAGGGATTCGTGGAACTGGAACTGGATAATGTAGCTGACAAAGTACCTGCGGGAAGATTTGGAATTAGCACAAACGCTGTAGAATGTTTTGTGTTCCCTCATTATAAAGACTCGAAGGCAATTGATTTATGAATAGAAACACAAAGACAATGGAAGCGTTCAGACGTATACCTCTTGTCAAAACATGTCTTCCCAGCAAAAATTCGTTGTTGCTCAGTCCCGACGATTTTCTAATTCTAAAACTTTGACTATAAAGAATTTATGAAATCTTTATTGACTAACTGCATGGTTCATAATTACATATCGTGCCGCGACGGGGCATATAGATATACATTTAACTTTTCACTTTAGTTGATCTCTATGACAAACAGCAATGTTATATATACCATTACCTCATCATGGCAAATCCATAGACAATGTGAAACTTGGACCCAGCATCAAAGTCTTCTTCTGTCCTTTGTACAGGAGGCGACAGGCCCTGATACTCCAACCTGTGAACACATGCCATAACTTGTAAGCCAAGTCTGTTCTTTTATTTAAGATACATACATAACGATTAGTGGTATTCATTTTCAAATGAATGAATGGAAGAAGACATTGTACGCTAATTTGAACATATCGATGTACATGGTTTGTCTAGTTCCTTGAGGAATACAAATTTATCTAGCAAGACCAGTGTGCTTTTTGAATATCGAAAAGAAGGAAGCTGTCTTGGATATCATGAATTGCGTTTAGCATCAAGTCGCGTAATGTGTGATGGCACATGTATAAGATATGCAGCAACACTGTCACAATCGGCAACATATCACACGGGCATTTAGGAGTTGCAGAGTTTGACCGTGATGGAGACTAGGAGACAGGTCAACGCCCTCAGAACGTGCTACTGGACATTGTGCTAGTGGACAATGAGCTATCGGGCGTTGCACTTTGACCTGTTCTGCCAACAATCCCTCGCTATATAATGAAGCCGTAGTCTTGACCAACTCACCAGAACATAACAGCAGAGTTTCAGCCAACAGAGGTCTGCCGTTGCCGAATCTACTGCTTTTTATCACAAGGTAATGCGATATGTTACGTTTCGCTATATTTTAGCAGTCACGAGCCGACAACTCCTCAATGACACTGCGGTTAGAAATCACTGACCGGTAAAATCTTGGCTCCGTAATACTATGTATAAAATAGTGTTGTATAAAGGATAAAGGTACAAAGGATCGCCCATATCTAAATTGTAATTGGCATTCTAATGTAGATATGTATATTTTCTTGGCCCCAAAAACGTGTCGGGGTACGTGTAACGTTTATATATAGTACGTGTAATGTTACAGGATCAAATTCTCTTGACCTTTCAGTGACCTTGCTCTTTATGGGGAGGGGATACATGCCAAGTTGCGCAAAAAAACCATGATGCTAAAGTAGTCCATGGGCGAAATAAGTTAAATGTCGGTAACTTTTCCCTATGACTATTGGATAGTAGGGTGCATGTCTGTGGCATTTATTTTGACATGATAGCCGTCCGACGCAGCATGGCCGAGTTTGAGTCGGCTATCTACCATTCAACCTTTGACCTACATATGGACCACGCCCTTTTATTCAATTATACAAAGGGTAGCGGGAAATGATTAAACATGAACATTTTCAAACGTCCTTGATACGCCTTGTTTTAACTGAATTAGAGCGGTTCGGATCCGATTTTTGAATACATACAATGTATCTACATGTATAATTGTTTGATCCGTTTGGCTTAATTTTGACCCTTTCCGTTTTTCGTGTTCCCTTTCAAATGTTATCTTCTTTTGAAGACTGATACTCCATATTGTATATGACGTGCGCCATATAACTGTACTTTGTATGCTCAGTTACATGGCGAACGGATACAAACATACGGCATTGAATTTCGAACATCAAAGTGAAGTTGAATTGTACTTCATATGTAACTTTTCATTAAAACCATACTGTTTCTCTTTCTTTAACATGCATTGCAAGTTGAAATGTATTACATGTGTAAGTTTTCATTCGAAAACTATTTATACTGTTTCTCTTTCTTTTATATGCTCTGATGCAGAACACTCAAACATCGTAACACGCCCAGCATACTTAGAATGTCGACCGGTTTCCATCTGCTCCTGGCTTTTGCTGCCATCTTGTCACAACGTGCTCAAGCTGCAGACATCCTCGTGGCGACGATGACGTTCGGCAGTGAGTGGATAGGCGTGGCGAAGATTGCCGAAGCCCTGGCTTCCCGAGGACATGTCGTCACCGTGGTGGCTCCAGCTAGCGAAAAGAGCGATCTGATGCGGAAATGGCAAAGCTTACGCTATGAACTTTACGGAGATCCTGAAAAACCACCTTTGATGAAAGAGAATATAAAAACTATCCTGCCAGTGATGGTAAGTGTTCTGCGCCAACTGTTTTGAGTATCAAGTAGTGACGTTGTGCGAACAATGGGATAAGCACATTAATGAATTTGTTCATTCTTGTGAGTTGTGTATTTAGATGATGAAGTCTAGCATATATGTCTGGGTTATCAATCATCTTAGTGATCGATTCTAGTATACATACCTTTCTAGTCTGTGCAACGCAAACTCCGCTACAAGGCTGTAATAAGCCGTTCCCGCTAGGGCTGACCTATGTTGGACGGCCGCTATAAGCGCGATTCAATCAGGCTGATACCTTTCCATCCTTAATGGCATAAATGAAAAATAAAGGCATTGACTTGACTTGACTTGACTTGACTTGACTTGACTTCACTTGACTTCACTTGACTTCACTTGACTTGACTAATTTTAGGCCAAGTATACTCCCAACGTTACCCAATTGAACTTACCAGATTTTTGTGCAAAAATTGCCACAGGCATTCTCTTCAGATGGGGTACTAAGCTACATTCCATTGCTTGTTAAAATGATCTCTGGCCTCTTGGGTAACTGTGAGGGAATGTTGAGTGACAGTCAGCTGATGACGAAACTGAAGAACAGCCACTATGACGTAGTTCTGACGTACCCTGGGACGTCATGTGGGTCCATCGTGGCTCAGTACTTGGACCTACCTCTGGTCTGCACACTGAGGTCTACGCCTTTGGGACTAGGTGTGTCTTCTTTAAATCTTTTGTCGGCTATCAATATTACGCCGATTGATTTTCTACTTCGTTCATAACGTTGACTTTATATTTGTTCAATGACCCAACGCCTCAGCTTAGATCATGGAATATACAGGTAAATGTATCATTACGGTAGATATATGATTACAGTCATACAATATGGTTCTTTGTGATGTGTTGCAGACACCCGCGCCAATGGTGTCCCCACCCCTCTTGCCTACGTACCAACAGTGTCCTCAAGGCTGTCTGATCGAATGACCTTTTTCCAGAGAGTCAAGAATGTTTTAGCTTCTGTTGGGTTGAATGCTATAGGACGTCTAGTCTTCGAGAGAACTTACGACGGTATGGCAAGGAGGTACGTTGATGAATAATTGCTCGTCTTGTTTTATACATGAAGGAGATGTCTCGTCTCTGTAGTCAGTCTAAAACAAAGGTTGACATGACTTTTTGTGCACAAACAGAACCATTGGGGGCAGCTACACCATGTCGGCTGCCTTGGCAAGAACCGACGTGTGGCTCTACCAATCAGACGTCATGTTCGACTTCCCTAGACCCACCATGCCAAATATGGTCAGCATAGCGGGCCACATGGCTGATAAGGTCAAACCACTCAGTGAGGTTAGTCGATAAAACATATAAGACTGGTATTGAGTAACGTTACAGTACTGGTATCTTCGTGGTCTTGTTCCTGGACAAACGATTGTTTTGTTTTCTGATGTAGTTCAGACTTTAGTCTTCAACAACTCGATCGTTTCACCCAATGAAAATTTGCACCGTGAAATATCTAAAGCTTCAACAATGCCGAGGTACCAAGCAAATATAGGTCAAACTCGTAAATTCTTGCATCACCATAGGACCTCGAAAAGTTCGTGCAGGGTTCTGGAGATGCCGGGGTCGTGATTGTAACGTTCGGCTCCATGGTAGCGGCTATGCCTGCAGAGAGAGCCGACATGCTGGCCGCTGCTTTTGCCCGTCTGCCACAGAAGGTCGTGTGGCGCTACGCTGGGACGCCACCTCCAAGTCTCGGCTCCAACACCAAGACTATGGAGTGGTTACCTCAAAGTGACTTACTAGGTAAATGCTACTTGAGTGCTTTGGAGACTGACGTGAATCCGTTGTTGTTTTTCGTACACGGTAGATGTCTTTTGTAGTATAAGCATTTTACATAAGCAATCTTCATTTCCGATTCTTTGCTACCTTGCCTTGAATAAGAAGGTATATCCCATAGTTTTTCCTCTAACTACTGTGACAATATTTTACGAACAGCTCATCCAAAAACAAAGGCGTTTGTATCTCATTGCGGTTATAATGGCGTATCAGAGGCCATGCACCACGGGGTGCCCCTGATCGGCATGCCTCTGTTCGGTGACCAATACGACAACATCGTCCGAGTAGTGGCCCGAGGGATGGCGGTGTCACTGGACATCCACAGCGTGACGTCAGAAGAGGTTTACCAGGCCATCACTACCGTTATTACAGATCCAAGGTAAGTGCAGGAAGCCTAGGTAGAGTTAGAAGACTTTGAAGATAATATGAAAAGGAGCAGATGCTTGGAGTCTTCACTGATTTGCGATCTGAGCAAGTCTTGTCCATCCTGTTTGATGACGGACCTGGTCAAGTGCACGGAGCTTTATACATGTCCTGTGTTGGATATCAAATGTACATCAACAGCTCTCACCTCTTTCAATGAACTAAAGCGATCAGTTACCTGAAACAATCTACATCACATTATCGTTATTAAAAACCATTTACACAAATGATTCACAACAGTCCTGTGCTCGTATGGTTTGTGCGAATGGGCTAACTTAAGAATGTATTTCAGGTACCAGGAAAAGGCCAAATTCATCTCCACCATCCAACAAGACCAACCACAGTCACCCATGGAGCGGGCAATATGGTGGATAGAACACGTCATCAAACATGGTGGCCTCCCTCATCTCAGGTCAAGGGCAATCGAACTGCCCTTCTACCAGTACTACCTGTTGGACGTCCTGGCTCTGATTGTGGCAGTTATAACTGTTATATTGTTGAGCTGTTGGAAGTGCTGTTTGTTTGCTTGCGGCATGTGCAAAAGGAATAGAACCGACATCAAACATAAAACTTCCTAACTCTTCATGTGCGCCAAATATGTGACAGATCTGGAGAAAAAGAAGAGAATATGTAGATGTGTTGGGAAAATGTCACTAGATGCACTTTACATTTTATTTCAATGTAACATGTACAATTGGAGTTGTAGAAATCTTTATGTAAATTCGCAGAAGTGGTGGTGACTATCACTAACTAATAGAGAGTGCAGAACATCAAAATAGTAAGGATATGAAAGTGAACAAAATAGGAAGAATAACACGAGTTATTGCAACGTAATATTTCGCAAGGGAAGAGGCACGTTGTCAACTTCGCACGTAAAAAGTGATGAAAATAAAAAATCCTTTAGAATGGATTGCATTCAATATACACCAGGATGACATTAGTAACATTCGTTTTTATATGTCGTTTCCACATGATTTGTCTCTATACCTACACATCATTGTATTGATCTATGTGTTTGAGCTGTAGCGCAAGTTAGTATGAATAGTTGAAACAAAGACACTGTCCTTTAGATAAACGTTGTTACATAAAAGCTGTCGCAAGAATGTTTTGCGCTGTAATGTCACCTTCTAATTCGTCAGTACTAAAATAAAATCCCAATATGATTAATCGTTTATGTAATTTGTTTCACCCTCTGCAATAGGTTTATGTAATATGTCTATCTGTAGGCGACTGTGCACTTTCTAACGCTACCAACCTAAATTTTCCTTCTGATTCTGTTCCCGTAGCCATTTCATGAGCGGCTGAAAATACTCCAAAATGGCGGACGTCGCCATCTTGCTTTGACCTGTCATGGCCCTCATAGCTTCTGGCCAAGGTTGACTCTGTCCCATCCGCAACATCTCGCTGTAACAGATAATAGGGGAGAGGTTGGGCTCACGGTTGTACACTAGTACCTAAACCTAAACCATAACCCGTTTAAATCTTATTTTCTTAAGCAGCATTGTTGAGACTAGACTTGATATTTGTCAAGGTCTCAAAGATGTTTGATCACGTTTTCTCAAAAACGCATGGATGCTAAGTCCCTATGGCTCCAAACCTAAAAATGTGGAGTGTATACTCGAATTTTCTCATGCCAAGTCTTTATCACAGACTATATTTTTCACCAATAGCTCAGACTGCTTGTGTAATCTTACCGTAGTCTATCCCCTGCTTCAGAGGACCCGTAGATGTCACACTTATGAAGCGGGCCTTGCAGATATCCTGCCTCCCTACACAGGGATTCGTGGAACTGGAACTGGATAATGTAGCTGACAAAGTACCTGCGGGAAGATTTGGAATTAGCACAAACGCTGTAGAATTTTTTGTGTTCCCTCGTTATAAAGACTCGAAGGCAATTGATTTATGAATATAAACACAAAGACAATGGAAGCGTTCAACATATACCTTTTGTCAAAACATGTCTTCCCAGCAAAAATTCGTTGTTGCTCAGTCCCGGCGATTTTCTGATTCTAAAACTTTGACTATAAAGAATTTATGAAATCTTTATTGACTAACTACATGGTTCATAATTACATATCGTGCCGCGACGGGGCATATAGATATACATTTAACTTTTCACTTTAGTTGATCTCTATGACAAACAGCAATGTTATATATACCATTACCTCATCATGGCAAATCCATAGACAATGTGAAACTTGGACCCAGCATCAAAGTCCTCTTCTGTCCTTTGTACAGGAGGCGACAGGCCCTGATACTCCAACCTGTAAACACATGCCATAACTTGTAAGCCAAGTCTGTTCTTTTATTTAAGATATATACAAAACGATTAGTGGTATTCATTTTCAAATGAATGAATGGAAGAAGACATTGTACGCTAATTTGAACATATCGATGTACATGGTTTGTCTAGTTCCTTGAGGAATACACATTTATCTAGCAAGACCTGTGCTTTTTGAATATCGAAAAGAAGGAAACTGTCTTGGATATCATGAATTAAAGAAACGTTTAGCATCAAATCGCGTAATGTGTGATGGCACATGTATAAGATATGCAGCAACACTGTCACAATCGGCAACATATCACACGGGCATTTAGGAGTTGCAGAGTTTGACATGTGATGGAGAGTAGGTCAACGCCAACAGAACGTGCTATTGGACATTGTGCTAGCGGACAATGAGCTATCGGGCGTTGCACTTTGACCTGTTCTGCCAACAATCCCACGCTATATAATGAAGCCGTGGTCTTGACCAACTGTCCAGAACATAACAGCAGAGTTCCAGCAACAGAGGGCTGCCGTTGCCGAATCTACTGCTTTTTATCACAAGGTAATGCGATATGTTACGTTTCGCTATATTTTAGCAGTCACGAGCCGACAACTCCTCAATCGTACAGTGCGGCAAGCCTATATAATGTCCTTGAGTGCGGTTAGAAATCACTGACCGGTAAAATCTTGGCTCCGTATTAGTGTTATTTAAAGGATAAAGGTACAAAGGATCGCCCATATCTAAATTGTAATTGGCATTCTAATGTAAATATGTATATTTTCTTGGCCCCAAGAACCGTGTCGGGGTACGTGTAACGTTAGTACGTGTAATGTTACAGGATCAAATTCTCTTGACCTTTCAGTGACCTTGCTCTTTATGGGGAGGGGATACATGCCAAGTTGCGCAAAAAAACATGATGCTAACATGGCTTAAGTAGTCCATGGGCGAAATGAGTAAAATGTCGGTAACTTTCCCCTATGACTATTGGAAAGTAGGGGTGTCTGTGTCTGAATGGCCGAGTTTGAGTCGGCTATCTACCCTTCAACCTTTGAACTACATATGGACCACGCCCTTTTATTCAATTATACAAAGGGTAGCAGGAAATGATGAAACATGAACATTTTCAAGCGTCCTTGATACGCCTTGTTTTAACGGTTAAGAGCGGTTCGGATCCGATTTGCTGAATACATATCTACATGAATAATTGAAATGAAGGATTGTACAGCTACTGACACGTAGAGGCCTTTTTTTTCAGAATATATGCATCAAATGTAGTTTTATTCAGGTGACATACGTATTTATGAAAAAAGTACACGGTTCTTTAGTTAAACGCTACTTTTGAACACCCCGTCACCGAAAATGCGCGCCGAGGTTCGCTAGAACAGTAAGCCGGGAATGACGTCACCGGCTGGAGCAGAAATAGAACACTGAACTTCTGAAGTCTCGGCCGCCATTTTGGGTGTTTGTAGACTGATAGAGTAGAGTAGAGTAGAGTAGAGTAGAGTAGAGTAGAGTAGAGTAGAGTAGAGTAGAGTAGAGTAGAGTAGAGTAGAATTTTCGGTCAGGTAGGGCTGTTCCAGTTTAGACCGCTCTTCACTGTTGAATTGTTTTTCACTCAACTGTCATGGTGGGTTTATGTGGGTGTTCCAATGCTCTGTGGTTGTACTTGACAGGGTGACATTCCATGTACCTGTCGAATCTGGCTTTGAATGCATTCACTGAGGGAGCATTGATTACTTCTTCTGGGAGTCCGTTCCACCAGGGGATTACCCTGTGTTTGAAGAATAGCAACCTCCTGTTTGCTAAACATACTATGCCCGGGAGATCGTATTTCTCGGGCCTGTCCTGGATTGATTTGTTGACATGCCGGACAAATGTGTCGCTGCGTATTGCTGGAACACCAGGAGTGCTGGTTTTAGCCTTTCTAAGTTTTCTCGGGAGGAAAGCCTACGCATCAAGTGCGGACTACAAGTTCGTCGTGCACTGTTAAATCTGGGCCACTGAAAGGTCTCTGCTGTGGAAAGTAATTATAACTCCGTGGTCCGTAAGTTCTTCCGTGCAGCGCCCGTTTTGAAGAGGGACGTTTAGCCAGACGTCGTTGAACTGCGCTTATTGCCATGAGGACCGGCGTCTTATAAAACGGTTGATATCTGTAGGGGACAACCCCACCTCCATCCCCTTGAGACGGCACAGACTCGACTTCCTCAAAAAATGCGTTTACGCCCGGCAAAACTCGCACGTCGTCTTCACTCATCATGTCGGCTGTGCTGTTGAGCCTAGCGTACGCGCCGGTGATGCTTTCGGATTTTCCAGCCGGTGACGTCAGAGGGTCACGTGATGCTCTTTCCAGAAGCCGGCACAGTGTGTTGCGAAAAGCCGACTTTGAAAAGCCGTATAAATTTTATTTTTAGGTCATGACGATCACAAGAAATTTTAAGGTCCTACATCTTATGTATATTTTTCATATATAAATGCATTTTAGATATTTTCTCTCGTTGTTTAAGCATACAAACAAGTTTGATCCGTTTGGCTTTTAATTTTGGCCCTTTCCCTTTTTCGTGTTCCCTTTCAAATGTTATCTTCTTTTGAAGACTGATACTCCATATTGTATATGACGTGCGACATATAACTGTACTTTGAATGCTCAGTTACATGGCGAACGGATACAAACATACGGCATTGTATTTCGAGCATCAAAGTGAAGTTGAATTGTATCAAGTTTTCATTAAAACTCTTTGAACTGTTTCTCTATCTTTTATAACCTCTGATGCAGAACACTCAAACATCGTAGAGCACTCAAACACACGACTAGCTTTAAGATGTCGACCGGTTTCCATCTGCTCCTGGCTATTGCTGCCATCTTGTCACAACGCGCTCAAGCTGCGGACATCCTCGTGGCGACGATGACGTTCGGCAGCCTGTGGATGGACGTGGCGAAGATTGCCGAAGCCCTGGCTTCCCGAGGACATGTCGTCACCGTGGTGGCTCCTGCTAGCGAAAAGAGCGACCTGATGCGGAAATTGCCGAGCTTGCGCTATGAACTTTACGGAGATCCCAACAAACCACCGATGATGAAAAACAACCTAAAGACTGTGCCGCAAGCATTTGTAAGTGTCGACATCAATTTTGTGTTCTCAGTTAAGCATATTTTAGCGACTAGAATGGAATCAGCATATGGATCTGGTGCTTATTCTGTTCAAAGACACCAAGAATCTTGCAATGTGCATGCGGCATTCATATGAAATATACAAAATGACACCACAAATCGATATACAAATTGACAGCTTTAACGAAATATGAAAAAAAATTCTTGCAGGATCCAAATACTATCGAACCAATCACATATGAATGAAAAATCGTAATAACCATGCACAAATTTGCATCCAGATTTTACCTGCGAATCAAGTAGGCGATCGGCAATTTTTACACCAGTGACTAAATACAAATTGCAACAAGAGTTCCGCGACCTCATATCTCCATGAACTATTCTTTTTATGCAAATGACTTACACATTTACATAATATATTGTCACAATATTGACAATCCTATCATTTACCACTTAGATGAATTATGGCAATTTTGCATTAATTATGCAAATTAGAATTCATTTGCATGATTGGTATCTGTTGATGCTCCACTTGCCATTAAAAGATATGTTACGGGTATTTGAGTCTTATAATGAAAAACACTGAAAATATAGATTCACCTCAAATTAAGTCCTAATTAGCATAATTTGCACTTCATTATCTCTGTCTAAGCTACCTGTGCACTAAATATCACGGAAATCAGTCGTTCCTTTCTTCAGTAATTCTCCTTAGAAGATTTTTTCACGATGACGCCCCTGCAGTTCCAGAGCAAGCTGCTAGGGGGCCCAAACCTACACCACGTCTTCATTACGTCACAAGCTATGTGTCACCAAAATAACAAGACCATAGCACATCCAGGTCAAAAGATACAAAAATGGAATTTCTGCTGCAGTACCAAGGTCACATACCAGGGGTCCCAAAATCACAGATAAATATGCAGCTTGATAGATATTCATATGAAAGTAACAATTTATTCAAATAGAATTGCTCATATCAACATAAACTACAAATATAACTATTCTGCGAATGAACTAACATCACTTTGATCACTTTGAGTTCAATGCACTTTCTTCCTTACCCATATTTTGCAATTGATTTGTATGAAAACTCTCACAGGCATTTTCTTCACTTACTTGGCTGGAATTCCTCGCATTGGGAAACAAAATGACTTCTGGCCTCTTGGAAAACTGTGAGGGAATGCTGAGTGACAGTCAGCTGATGACGAAACTGAAGAACAATCACTATGACGTAGTTCTGACGTACCCTGGGACGTCATGTGGGTCAATCGTGGCTCAGTACTTGGACCTACCTCTGGTCTGCACGCTGAGGTCTATGCCTACAGGACTTGGTGCGTTTAACGGTTATGTTTATACATTTTCATTTCATTTTAGATTCTATTTACCCAGGGACCACATATCGCCACTAGGGCGGTTTTTAATGTGTCCTGCAGCCTTACATAATCTTACATCGATCTGATGCTGGTCATGTTATACTAGTACTTCAAACGCGAGGCAATAGACCTCATGCCAAGTTTGTTTATTTATTTATAAATGTTACATCATAGACTCTACAGGTAAATATATTGATTCAATTTGAGACGCCTTCCCTATGTTTTTCAACTAACTTAAAGTACTTGTCATCTGGAAAGTTCAACGAGTTTATCGCATCATGGGAAATATGAAAATATGTTTGCGTTTTTCATGACCAAATCAGTATTAGTGTGATCGTCTTTTGATGTAATGTTGCAGACATCCGGGCCAGCGGTGTCCCCAATCCTGTCTCCTACGTACCAACTGTGATGTCAGGACTGACCGACCAAATGACCTTCTTACAGAGGGTTAAGAATACCCTGATGTACGTCGGACTGAGCACAGCGGGACATGTGGTAGAGAGGGGTATGGACGATGTTGCACGAAGGTATGTGCACGTACGCCGATGGCTTCATTAGGGTAGTAGTTCATTTGATAATATAATTCTGGATTAAAGGTAATTGTAAAGATAATCCCATAGCCTTTTTTAGGCCGTAGGAGCAGGGGGTGTTATCCACTGTGTCTAGGGCACGGTATTGGAAGGAGTAATCCAACCCTCTTCTTCCACCGCCTTTAACCTCCTCAGCCGAAGTTAGGTACCCATTTTTACACATGACTGCTGTGAAGAATGTGTAAAGTGCATTTCCCGAGGGCACAGCATCTTTGGCACATCAGGGGATTCGAACCCAAAACCCCTGGGTTCTGGGCCAAACCCCTAACCGTCACGCCGAAACGACGCCACTATTCTGGATTACAAAGCCAATTTTTTTCCTTCTTGCCAACGTTTCAGCAGCCTTTATCAGGGCCTAAGGACATCTACTACTGCTAGCCGAAGATGGCGTTGCGTCAAGAATGCTGTCCCAAAAGTGTGTATCCCCCCCCTCGTCTCGGCTGAGGAGACGATATAGGTCACATGACAGAAATGATATGTTAATAAGAACAACATTTCAACATTGATTTTGTTTTCATCACACGTACAGAACCATTGGTAGCAACTACACCTTATTGGCTGCCTTGGCAAGAACCGACGTGTGGCTCTTCCAATCAGACGTCATGTTCGACTTCCCTAGACCCATCATGCCAAATATGGTCAACATAGCGGGTCACGTGGCTGATAAGGTCAAACCACTCAGTGAGGTTAGTCAATGAAACATATTTATACAAGACTGATATTGAGTAACGTTACAGTAGAAGTATCTTCATCGTCGACAATGTATTCTAACTTGTTCATGGTAAAAAAATTGTTTTGTTTTCTGATGTAGTTCAAACTTTAGCCTTCAACAACTCGATCGTTTTATCCACCCGAATACAAATATGCATTGTGAAATATTCAAACTAAGCTTCAAACGGGTAGTAAACAATGCCGAAGCACCAAGCAAACATGGTCCAAACTCGTATTGCATCACCATAGGAGCTGGAAAAGTTCGTGCAGAGTTCCGGAGATGCCGGGGTCGTGATTGTAACGTTCGGCTCCATGGTAGCGACCATGCCTGCAGAGAGAGCCGACATGCTGGCCGCTGCTTTTGCCCGTCTGCCGCAGAAGGTCGTGTGGCGCTACGCTGGGACGCCACCTCCAAGTCTGGGGTCCAACACCAAGACCATGAAGTGGTTACCTCAAAGCGACTTACTAGGTACATGCTACTTGAATGCTTTGGTGACTGACGTAAAACCTTTGTTGTTTTCCGTACTCGGTAGATGTCTCTTGTAGTATAGGCATTTTACATAAGCAATCTTCATTTCCGATTCTTTGCTACCTTAATATATAATTGCCTTGAATAAGAAGGTATTTCCCATAGTATTTCCTCTAACTACTGTGACAATATTTATATTACAGCTCATCCAAAAACAAAGGCGTTTGTATCTCATTGCGGTTATAATGGCGTATCAGAGGCCATGTACCACGGGGTGCCCCTGATCGGCATGCCTCTGTTCGGTGACCAATACGACAACATCGACCGGATGGTGGCCCGAGGGATGGCGGTGAAACTGGACATCCACAGCGTGACGTCAGAGAAGGTTTATCAGACGATCACTACAGTTATTTCCGACCCCAGGTAAGTGTGACACCCACCATACAATGACTGTCTCCTTATGGAAGAAGCATCATGTTTCTACATGACTTGATGAGGATGTTGATGACCATTCATTGCATGCTTGGCGATACATCATTTCAGTCAAGAACGATCATCCTCCTCTTAAGAATGCAGGTTTTGCCAAGGTGGAATGCGACTTACTTCGCCGTAGGCAAACATATTTGCGACATTTGATCGTTCCTTTTCGTAGATTTGTGCTGAGTTAGATGTACGCTTCTTGCATCTGTCGATGTACCAAGCAAATTCTCTTATAAGTTTATGTTTCATGTCACTGGTCTACACGAAAGACTTCACTATTCCTAAGCGAAATCTAAATTATTTCAGGTACAAGGAAAAGGCCAAATTCATCTCCACCATCCGCCAAGACCAGCCACAGCCGCCCATGGAGCGGGCAATATGGTGGATAGAACACGTCATCAAACATGGCGGCCTCCCTCATCTCAGGTCAAGGGCAACCGAACTGCCACTCTACCAGTACTACCTGTTAGACGTGATAGCTCTGATTGTGGCGGTCGTGACCACTGTGTTATTGCTTTGTTGGAAGTGCTGTTCATTTGCATGTGGCTTATGCAAAAGGGGTAGAACTACCAAGCAAAAGACTAATTGATTTTCTTTGGTGTAAAACTTTTCCAGCAAACACTCTCATGATGCAGGAAAAAGTGCTTCCGTGCTACCAAAGATGTCTACGTATGTTTTGTGCTCATGATGATTTCACCTTGTAGGCTAGTAAAACAAATTTGTGTAAATTGGTTGTATGGTGTATAGAGAGTAGGGAGAGCAATCAATTCAGAGATTAACTAAAGCTTAAATTGCAGTTCATAAGATGTGGTTTTCATGACAAGAACAGCATAATACATGCCTGGGCGTGAAGATAAGCTTCTTTTTGTTGTTGACTGAAATGATCCTGTGACTTAAGCACCATATGTTTCACATACATTTGCTGTCTTGTGTACATCTTGTGTAATGGAGGGTGATTAAATGTGATTCTTACACATCATTGATGATTTCCTGTCGCCTTGGGACTGGGCAATGCGTCGTTTTTCCTTTACAATTCGTTCCTTATTTTCCTCAAGCATCTTCTTGTTTTTAAAGATATCTTACTCAGTCACCACAACTATAATGACACGGCTTGGTTAGATAGTAAGTCTTACTATCTAACCAAGCTGTGTCATTATAGTTGTGATGGGATGTGGTCTTAATCAAGAAGCCAATATCCATGCAATCCTCAGCACGAGTCCAGCCAAGAATGTGCGAATGAGGAGGGATGTAAGGAACCTTGCCCTGTTTTCATGCGTATCTACTACTCAGTGAACATGCCATCCGAAATGACTTGTGTTGCATGCCAATGGGAAACTTCAAAATGCAAGTGATCTTTTGGTTCAGATATAACAGCTTGACCAGCATAGCCTATTCGGGAACCATGGCAGATTGCACCTATTACTTGTGACACTAGCAGACGACAAGGTCAAGTAGTCACGGTCAATTCAAGGTCAATTTGGATGAAGGTTTCAAACCGCACATTTTTTTTGCGCTGGGTAGAACTGCATTCTACCAGTGTGCTTCATTCACTCACAAAATCAACGCCATTAGATCTGTATAACTGGCTGCTTCGAACAAAAGAAAGCTTGACAAAAACAGTTGTAGCAAGCTGCTAGGGGGCCCAAACCTACACCACTTCTTTATTACATCACAAGCTATCTGCCACCAAAATCAAGACCATTACACGTCCAGGTAAAAAGATACAAAAACCAAAGTTCTGCTGCAGTACCAAGGTCACATACCAGGGGGCCCAAAATCGACATTCGGCTTGACAACACCCGCCCACATACCAAATATCATCATAATCCATCAAGAGGTTCTTGAGTTATGCTGACTAGAGTAGTCCGGAAACACAAACAGACAAACAGACACTATATCTCCATTTTTCATGGAGATAATCATGTTGATAAGCCCTTACCGGAGTTTCCACCACTCCCTGTTGTACTCGTCTGCGGTTATCTTCCCGCTGAAGACACGACTTTGCCACGTGTCGATCATGAGCCCCATGGCAAGGGCCGGGATCTTGTCCAGGGCTTGCCTCAGAAGAAAGTTGATCTCGCTTTCTGTGTGGACACACGATTATCAACTTAAAAAACAGATCCGGTGGTGTTTTACAGTAGCAAATTCAGTCCATTCGGATAACTGTGGATGTTTACATTCATATCTATATTATTCACCAGCTAATTGGTGCTCAGAAAGGGATTTCGTTCCCACTTATTGATAAACGGTCCCAGGGAAAGCATCATTTCTCGCGATGCTGTATGAAACGTCTGACCGTTTACAAATTTGTGCAGTGGCTTGAGTAGCTTTTGTATTGATTATCTCGTTACTTATATGTCTAAGCTTCATCGACTTATCTAGTAATAGGTCTTGTTCCTTGCACTTCACTTCAAATGAAATGTGTTTTTACCGTGGGTGTCTGGCCAGTCCTCCAGCAGCCCGACAGTACGGAGGTGCCCAGGCGTCATGGCGGACAGGGCAATGGTGTCTCCCACAGCCTCGTGAAACCCCGGGTTGGCGCCATCCCTGTACAGCATGGGCTGGTCCTATAGATAAACGTTATTGTTACCATAGCACTACGACTCTCTCTTCGAGAAATCCACGTATTTTCTTTATTGTTCACAGAACGTATCCCATTGCATAACAAATAAAGAAACAAACATATTCATCATCATACAAATGTGGCAAATCCTTTCGTTGCAAATTCATCATGGATGATTAGCTCTTAAGACTACACAAAGTTAGAGATTCATAAACTCGTCAACCTCGCAATGTCACGAACCTCGTACTGTAGGAAGTACTGGATGTGGCCCAACTCGTGATGGACCGTCTCAAGGTACTCATGGTTGACCTCTGTACACATCTTGACCCTGGTAGCCGAATATATAGAATAGCCGACAGATAAATGGAAGCCAGTAGAGTTTGTACAGTTAAAATTACCTTTTCTACTATGGATATTGTTTCTGCCCATGAAGACTGTCCCGCCACTATAGGATCTGCTTGGAGATCACTTTTCTACCCTATCGACCTAACATCCCCATAGCGTGCTTACTTTGTACAAATCAATAGATCAGAGTCAATAGACAATCTTATAGAATACAAGTTTACTCTTTAGAGGGTCTCGTGATGTGTTGGGACTCACCTGACGTCGCTATGGTGATGGAAGTCCCAGGATGTTGGGTGGCAGGACACTTCCCTGTCATCGGGACGGACGATCATAGACTTCTCCCAGAAAACCTACAACGTGCGAGACAAACCTAGCACGGGTCAGTAGTATTCCTAACCTTATCTATAGTTCATCATGTTTTGATGATGAAATAAGCCCAAGGTGAGACTGGATACTATTTTTGATTTCTCATATTTTGTTAGGGACATTGTCAGATACCAGAGAAAACTGGCTGTACTCGATTAAGATATCTGATGTGCAGTAATCAAATACGAAGAAGAAAGAAGAAAAAAATACTACCAGGTTTACAATAAGGTGCGGCTGCTGAATCTTCTTTTTTATGGTTATTCTATGGAGTCAATGCTTTACTTGTGATTTGATGAAAAGTCCATTTCAGCTGTCCTTTATTTGCTTGACTTGTACCCGTACAGACATACTGACCTCTGGTAATTCCCGCAAACCAATAGAGGTGAAGAACTCCTCTGCAGTCTTGAACATGCGCAGTGGGTCAAATCCCTTTTCCAACAGGACGGAAGTGACGTTCATATCCGGTTGGTCTGGGTAGGGTGCCACCAAACTGTAAATGTTGCCCCACCACTTGGCCCAAATGTTTCCTTCAATAGAGAACAAGGGTGAATGTGCATTTTAGGGCTTGTTAGGATTATGTAACTAACACACACACGCACACACGCACACGCACACACACACACACACACACACACACACACACACACACACACACACACACACACAAACTTACTCATGCAGTATGCTAAACTCAAAACTCGTGCACAAACACCCGCTAGCAATTTTTCAAGATAGGAAAGATGTAACCGTGTTACGGTACCTAGTAGGTGTGCAGGTATTGGACCTGTTGTTGAGACTTTGTCTTCACCGTAGAAAGTGGCCAACCTTCTCCTGACATAAGCATGTAGCTGGATGTACAGGGGCCTGATCTGACTCCACAGGTCGTTGGCAACGTCCAGCAAGTTTTCTATCTCAAACGGCGCTTCAAACAGTTCCCAGTAGTTACTAAATCCTGTCACAATAGAACGCGAATATTTCATATAATCAGATGCTTAAAGACTTAATACTACTAAATGCAGATGAACTTAGCAGAGACTTGAGTACTGGGAGAGAACTTCAACATCAGTTTCAAATGGTACATGCTAGAGGATCCAGATATGAGATCCTGGGACCGATGTTTGCTAGTCAACGGAAGAGAAGTGTTAGCCTGAGTGCCATCCTAGTTAGTTCCGGATCCAGGCTTTCCGTTTGGTTGGTGAAAGGAAAGCCTGGAACTAACTAGGGTGACATTCAGGCTAGAGAAGTGTAAGATCACACGTATGAACGACATTAAGTGAGTAAAAGTAATAAAAGCAACTTCATTTTCTCACCATGCTCTTGTGCTCCGCTGTTTTTCAGTTCAACCAGTCGCGCGAATTTATCTCTCATGGGTGGACCAACCGCGTCGCGGAAACCAAGCCACGCCCACTGTAGTTCGTTATAGTCACGTGATGTCGCGAAGATGCGTTCAAGGTCAGGTTCGAGAGGGTGACAAACCTCGTTCTCGTTCTCATCCCGACATGCCTTGCCCGTACTATACAGAGTTTCGATGTCATTTTTGAGCTTGGACATTTGTCTGCAAAAAAAGGTGTATCTATTATCAAAAACCGCAAGTATGTTAATACAGCAGGATGCCAGTAAATACTACCGGTAGTAGTAACGTTGAATATTATATAAGATAGTCCACGTGCACGTAGACTGCATATTCGACTTGTAGTACTAGTATGTGATAGCTGCTGTTATAAGGTATTTCTCTCTTTGTGGCATCAGTAAGAATAATAAAAGTTTTTTCGCTGGGTTGAGTGAGAGAGTTGGCAGTTCCGGAAAAATTAACTTGCACTAATAGAATGATGATAATGAAATTTTGTTCGTTGTGCACGATTGTGTGTTTGTAAGAATGACGCATTTTACCTGAGATCGTTAGAATCTTCTGGGGTGCCATCTAGCGAAATCAGCCAGAATTGTCTCCTCAAGTCTTCTGAATATGCAGCTGGAGTGAACCTGGTTGAAATTAGATGGTAAAATATGATATTGTAAAACTTAACGAAAGGGGTGTAGAGTGCATATGGAACTAGACAGAATGGATTATTTGTATGTAACGTTATGATTATTGATCAATTATAAAAAAATGAGTCAACATCTATTTACACCAGTTACTAGTGTATGGGCCCTGATATATCACTAGCAATTGGACAAGAAATAGATATAAGCATTTTACTACTTACGAATACAGAAATCTACAAAATCCATACTTGTAAAAGCCAAAGTATAATGCCACAAATAGAATGTGCAGCAATAATCAAATCTCACATCATATCATTTAACGTTATATCACCGTTTAAAATACATGATCTGTCTTTGTAAGCATATCGATCATAACGTCATTAGAAATCTTACAAACCTCTTAGCCTCCTTTCGTTTCTTTAACTTCCACTCCTTAAGTTGACTGCTAGCCTGGATGGCAGCCGCTGCGGTGGCGGGGTTCATGTTGGTACTGTGAGCCCAGCTGGCTTCGGCTGCCGATGTAGCGCGCGTGCGCAGCTCGGCGTTGTACAGTCGAAGCCACAGACGAGCCTCGATTTCATCCACGGATTTTTTAATAACTAAAGAACATAGATCAATAGTTAGGCACGTCGACGCTAGATTCGAATTGGTCTCTTGTTACAACTCAGCCTGGAAAGAAACTTATACCCGGCCCGATGTAAACAAACCTGAACACACACCAAGACAAGCAAACAAACAAACAAACAAACATATCGACAGTTACACCTCCGTTTTCACTGAAGTTAAAAGCAAGTTTTACCTAAATACATATTTTCTTTGCAGGTCTAATATGGTTTACTTAGTCGCAAATGTACTTTCAAAGGAATCTTTGAGAGGTGGTACGGGATCAGGGAGTGTAATTGTTCATATTCTAAAAATGGATCCAGGTTATTCCCAACAATTAGCCACTCCTTCCGTGGCCAAACTCTACATACGAAAAACATTGACATTCACCATTCTTAGTTTTCAGGGTGACCCATCCAATCAATCAACAAACAAACAGTGGACAGGTGGGTGTGAAATCAAGTTATGATAATCATATTGATAATCTTACCAACTCTCTTGTCTGGTATGCAGCAACGCAGACGCCTGGGACAGCAAAATGTGTTTACTACTTTCACCATGCCTTCTGTCACTGTGGATCTCTGGAGCTGAGAGGCTGGCTTCGCTGTTTCAACCACCAAAACACAGAAGACGAGACAAAGAATCCACGACCTGGTCATAGTGTTTATATATGCAGACAGTCAAACTAAAATCTTGGACGGGCTGAAATCAGTCATGGCGTCAGAGTAGGCATGGTGGACACCATGGAATCATTCTCGATGCCTAGATATAAGTCGTTTCAATACGTTTAGGAAACAGTACGCATTCATAGGGAGTGCTGCAACAGACAACACATGACCTTTGACACTAGCCTCGGTTCTGTCATTTGAGTTGGAAACTTGTCCAACGGCTTCCTGAAACTCTTTGGAACAAACCAACAAGGACTGTAGGGGTCTAATGTTAGAAGAAAAAGTTTTACAGTGAGGGAAAAAATTTGACTGGGATTATTACCCAACAAAATAGTCATTGATATAAATTCGGTGCTTGTAAAAGAGAAACCAATGAAAATATTCATCTCCAACCGACAAGACAACAGAATTTCACACTTTTATTATTATAATCTATTTCTTTGAACAATTTATTCTTCTAGATATCTAAGAACAAAGATCATAACCTTGTAACACTTTCCTTTAAACATATCCATTCAAGAGTTGTTAATATTACCACAACTTTTATAATGTATGTAGGAATTGTCATACCAGTGACTGAACACTAGCAATTCAATAGATTGATCAGATAAATGAGATATCAATAGTAACGTAATTTGATCACATGTATTGTTTCATGGATTTTACACGCATTCTATTGATACTTTACATTAAAGTATACTTAAACATCACAGTCATTACATAAAATTCGACATTTCATCACATCACGAAGTTGCTAACAGGGATACTTTTGTTAGATTCTGAAGTATTGCATATCAAAACCATTGCATTGTGGCTGCAGCCTACAAGAACTGCGTATAACTTAATTAGTCCTCAAGATACGGCTCTTTCTTTCAACAGTGGAGTTTGTGCTCTTGTACGGCTGCGAAGCTTGGACGGTGACCCCTAGCTAAACTAGAGAAACAGCTGGACGGCTGTTATACTAGGATGCTAAGACGAGTGCACAACATAACATGGGAACAGCACTGGACAAACAAGGAACTCTATGCTGGTCTCCCAAAAGTGTCAGACAAGATACAGGCCAGACGTTTAAGGTTTGCCGGACACTGCCTTAGAAACAACAAGGAAATAGTCTCGGATTTAGTGTTATGGACCCCAGCACATGGGAAAAGAAGACAAGGAAGACCACCCTTAACATACATAGATGTCCTTAAAAGAGACACTGGCATACAAACTGATGGCATGGGGAAGGCTATGCAGGACAGGAGTTTCTGGGCGGCTTCAGTGGTTCAGGTGACGGAGGATGGAGATTGGCACCCGACATAAGTCAAGTAAGTCAAAAGTCATGGCAATTAAGGCATCAGAACCCTTTAGTAGTGGGTCTATCCTACAGAAACTATATATAACACTCTCTATTCAAATGGACAAAAGAACTACAATTAGCAAAGTTAAAACTACGAAGGAAGCAAATAATAACGCTGGCAAATAATAAGGTTGGTGCCAGGCCCTAAACGTCAAAGCGAACCAACTAAGGGATGAAAAAAATCAATATACATGAAGAATCTTTCGATAAGTCAGACCATGAACATGTACTAATATACCATTAACCGAGGTCATTTTGGAAAGAATACTGGTCAAAAGGGGTCGTAAAAAGGCACTTAAATTATCTCATCTACTGCTTATTCTTTCACAGATGTTTCTCAGTACATCAACCTTCAATTTTACCTACATTTCCTTTCCTTTCCACCCCTTGTTTGTATTCTGCTGAATACTTGAATTACTGTAAGATATGTGGTACAAGGCAATTCTGAAGACCATCACGTGTCTTCTTCTTCAAGCTTTCCAAAATCTCCCGAGCGTGGCTTCTTCCTGCCGAGACGACGCCTACGAACAACCACTACCACCACGTACGCAACCACGGCCAACAGAAAACCCCCAAAGAAACTTCCTACCACAGCAGATGCGTCAAATAAAGATGCGCTCTGGCACATCTTCTCTAGTTGGTCTGTATAGACGGTATCCAGGGGCCTGCCGCGCATCAGTTCTGGGCTTGCGCAGATAATCTTATCCTTGAATAAAGCTTTCCCGGCGACCCATTCGCGAAGGTCATCTATGGCGCAGTCGCAGTGGAAGGGGTTGTCGGCCATGTTTATTTCACTGAGAGAGGTCAGGTTCCAAAACATCTCTCCGGACAACTGTTTGATGTTATTTGATTGGAGGTAAAGCTTCCTTAGCCCTCTCAGGCCAACAAAAGCGTTCTTATCAACAGTTTGTAGGTACTGGGACCGGTTAAGATGAATGTAATGCAAATGAGACAAATTGTCAAATACGCCGGCGGGGACGTGGGTAAAACGATTATGTTCCAAACGGAGGTAGTTCAAAGCTGTGAGGTGTCGTATGGCGGTGGGGAAGGAGGTGAGATGGTTGAACATCAAATTCAAATCTGTAAGTTTCTTTCCATATTGACCGAAGGTGCCGAAAACCCCGTCTCCAACCAG
Organism: Branchiostoma lanceolatum; assembly: GCA_035149815.1. Lineage (NCBI taxonomy): Eukaryota > Metazoa > Chordata > Leptocardii > Amphioxiformes > Branchiostomatidae > Branchiostoma > Branchiostoma lanceolatum. The sequence goes on along the minus strand of CM068877.1, from coordinate 9,407,806 downwards.
TGTGAGTAAGTTGTCATACATGTTCAACGTTTTCAAAGAGCTAAGCCCGTTGAATGTGCCGTCTTCGAGTTTTGCAATAAGGTTACTACTCAGATCGAGATATTCCAGTTTCTCCTGGGACGAAAACATTCCCGGCAGTAATGCATTTAGTTTGCAACCTGTAGCTCGGAAACGTATAAGGCTTCGAAGGGACTTCAGCGCATCCGATTCAATTGTATTCAACGACGAACCATCGACATACAAGTTCTCTAGATTCACCAAATTTTGTATGGAATTCTTACGCAAAGTTGTTATGTTTGTCGCTTCGATAGATATCGTTGTAAGACTTGGTAGATTCAAAATGGGGAGAGAAGTTAGCGGATTGTTGTTGACCTCTAAGCTATTCAATGAAGGTAAATCGATAGATGGCAATATTGCAATATTATTGACACGTAAGTTCAGTTCAGTAAGCTTCGGGATGGCGGCCTTGCTGAATACGTCATCTTCTATTACCTCAATTCTATTCTTTAGCAAGCTTAAATTTTCGAGGGAATCCAGTCCATTGAAGGCACCATTTTTCAGTTCCATGATAATGTTATTGTCTAGGTACAAGTTTTGGAGACTACTGAGGTCCACAAATGTGTTAGTGCCGACAGAAGATATCTTGTTATAATCTAGAATTAAGCGTTTAAGGTTTGACAAGCCCCGAAACATATCTCTATTGAGAACCGCGATGTCGTTATGACTAAGAGGAAGAGCAAAAAGAGGGGATGTACTATCAGTTGCTACTAGGTTGCCAAATGATGATATCTGGTTGTTCGTAAGGTCAAGTACTCGCAAAGAAGCCAAGCCTTCGAGAACATTCGTCGGAAGGGTGTTAAGTTGGTTGTTCTTAAGATCGAGAGTAGTTAGATTGCCTAACCCGGCAAAGGATTCCGAGTTTAGCGTACTTATCCGATTGTCTGGTAGGTTTAGTTGTCGGAGGGACACGAAGTTGACGAAGGCTCGATCGGGAATGTTCGACAGCTGGTTTCCGGTGAGTGTGAGTTCGTTCAGCTGCGGAAGGTGCTGGTCAGCAAGCCCCTGCAGGTCTCTGATGCCACTGCCGCTGAGGTCGAGAACTTCCGTGTCGTCCGGGATGTTTGGGGGAACTGCGGTCAGGCTCTTATTTGAACATCTAACGATGTGGTGGCTGGAAAAGTACCAATGGAATCATGAGAATCAACTTACAATATAACACAGGTGAGGTCCAAGCAGATAAAACGTGAGCAACTATGGGCCAGCACAAACATATGACACCTCCTTGCTAAACTTTCAGCGAGGCTCAAGTTGCCGACGGTTTTAGGTATATCATATATTTAGTTGCTATTCTTTCTCCCTATCATTAGAAAAACAACAACTAAGAAGTCAAGGGTTGCGATTAACTGTTTGAAAGGTCTTGACTCTTGGAAAGAGAGACAGAATCGCTGATCAACACGTTGTCTACCTCTCCCAAATCAACACCATCTTCGCAAATGGATAACATGCTTATCTGCCCTGTACATTGGCCGGTCGTTAGGGACAGCTAATTGTAAAACAGTTCTGTGTGACTTGCTGTTGAATTTTAACCACAGGTGTTTTCAGAGGAACAAACAATGGAACATCGTTCTTCTCGCTACAGATGTGACCCAAGTCAAGCACATCAACGTTTCAGCTACCTCTACATTTTTCGAACTGAATGCGATGTTCCTTTGCTTTTGCTTTACTGTGTTCTGTTATGCATTACATCGTTTCTAGTTATCTCTTAATGTTTTTTTTAAACCTATACATAATGTTCTGTTGCATTTGCTACATTACGTTCTTCTGTTGCTGGAGTCTTCTCACCTGTTACAACTGCATACCTGCGGACATACCGCCTGGGCAGTCTGACACAACAGCAGGACCAACACCACGCTGGCCAAGGGCAGCCCCATCCTTCAGCTGTGTTTCTTTCTTTTTACGTGGAGTATAAACCTTAGGAGTAACGTCAAAGACGGTTAAACGTTAACAATGTTGGACTATCTAAAAAATTTGTCTTCTCCTTATTTGCATATCAATTCATAGTTCGTGGTTATAAACCTGCTGTTCAACTGATCTTGCTCACAGTCACTGACGAAAAGTAGTGGATGCTACTTGAAACGTCTGACCGTTTCCAAAATCATATCCAGTTGTTTGAGTAATTGCTTTTTGGCAAACGTTAACAATGTTGAGAAAAAACTATCCCTGACGCACACATAAACATCTAAGACCGCGAGTTATCGTGTCACTTCTTACACAGTATGCATAGGATCTCAGCAAGATTAACAGTAAACAGAAATAATCGAATTAATGTGCCCTACCCTTTGCTGAAAGCCGCTTATCTAAGCCGGTCACCTTTGGCATGGATCTTTTTGTCTTGAAGAGTTTCAATAGATGTCGGAGATAGAGAGTATCTGCACAGCTAACGGATTTAAGGATCGGATTTCAGTTGAAAGGAGAATTCGGTGGTCTAAAGAAAATCAAGTGGGTTATCTTGTCCATCATCTGGGTGCATGACATAACATAACGGTTCGTCCACGTCACCTAATGGCATTAGATTAGTACATTTGCCAGAGAAGTCAGTCCGCTATAGAAGTTACAGTTTGCCCGTGGATGGCATATTGGACCCTCTCTCCGTAGCAGACTCGCTTAGCATACTATTCACTCTATTTGGCCAATTTCTATTATTTTTCCAGCCATACGCGAGGCCTCGTAGAGGCTAGGGGATCACGGGTAGCAAAGTCCAGCGCGCCGACTCACGGGGTCTTGTTTCCCAGGGTATCATACAAACGACTCAATCCGTCACAGTCCATACCATATGTTACTGGGAATTGAAATTGTCGAATTCTGAAGCTGAATAGCACCTTAAAGTTTTAGGGTAACGTTACCTGTGAAGCTGCACTGGGCGCCCGCACCTCATGCACTACCCTGAAGAAGGCACAAACAAGTAACTGTCCGTTTACTTTGTATCCTAAAATAGGTCAGTAGTATAGACATGGTGATAATTTTTAACCAGTTGTTTTGTGGATGTTACTTGCACCCCTAGGATGTGCTTCCCTAGGAGGGCCTGCATGCCCTTTTTCGTAAGCCGTAATCAGGCCTTTTTAGTCTTCGTAATCCGTAGGTAGCCGCCCAAAATCTACGTAATTCGTAATCAGTACATGAGGGCCTGCATGCCCTTTTTCGTAAGGCGTAATTCAGCCTTTTTTGTCTTCGTAACCCGTAGGCAGTCGCCCCAAATCAACGAAATTCATAATCAGAACAGTAGCCGTAACGCGTAATTGGTCGCTTTCTTTCTAGTACGTAAACCGGTGGGATATCGAGTTAACTACTATGGTACCCAAACCTGAGTGTAGAAGGTTTTAGAAAATGGAAACACAACACGAGTAATTCAAAGCACATTAATCTACACCCCCCTGTCGCATACATATAAAAGAGCTCCTTTAAACGCTATAAATAAGCTCTTCAATATTCAGAAACAACTGACGCAAGTTATCCGGAATGCAGGAAAAACAAGTCTACGATATGCAAAGTCAGAACACGTGTACGTGACTGATAAAAAATGATCTCCACAACAAAATAGATTACTGGCATAATTTTCCCAGGATAATCAATTACAAGATTTATACCACACAATAAACAAGCTCTGTTTCCTAGTCCAGGTTTTGTAATAATACGTGGTAAGTCACACATGTTGGTTATGCATATAAACCACAACATCCACTTTCCAGACAATTAAAGGTGCTAATATTCATGAAAGGCCAGTTCATGACACCTCTACACATGCGCCTTGCGAACAACAACAGAGCGTGTGCGATCCAAAATCCAGGACGTTGGGTGCACCGATAGATAAACTACCAGCACGAAACAGCTGATCAAAACAGACAGATGTGATAATAAAAATAACAACCCTTCTACGTTTTCTTGAGTTTTATTTTTCAAAGTTTTAAACAAAATTGGCTCCTGCAGTACCCAGAAAGCCGCTAAGTTCCGATGCAGTATCATAGAAAGCTACTAGGGGGCCCAAAATCTAAACATTATGAGGTCTCACAAAGAGCTACCCACCTACGAAATATTCATGAAGAGAAGCTATCTAGGCATTCTTGACTTATCGTGTTGTTAAACAGTCACGCACACACACACACACACACACACACACACACACACACACACACACACACACACATACACAAATACAAACGCAGTGCAAAGCATAAGCTTCTCGGCGAAGGTAATAATAATTGAGGCAATGCAAACCATAATCCAGGAAATTAGTAAATCATCCAGGCTGCTTACAATGAAATAGACTTTCCGAATTCCAGTCCAAAAATTGAACCTTTATTAACAGCGTCTGCCTATAAAAAGTGAACTTTACTAAAATCAACCAAAATGTACACAATAGTACATTGTCTTTGGTAATAGCCGCATTTTAATTGTGTACAAATCTAGATAAGGGGTCCTTACTAGTACTGTAACAGTAGCAGTATTCAGAAATGTGATATCTACTAATATACATTTATATCAGTTTTAGATTACATAAGTTGACCAATTTGAACCATTCCCTTCCAAAGATACCCATGAAAAAGGAACTATTACATTACCCAAAAATGAACCTTTCCAAAATCCCCTTTTTTATTTGAATATTCAGCTACTGACTCTGTTCTGACGCAAATTATCCAGCATGTAGGAAAAAAGAAGTCTGCGCTATGCCAATTTACAATCTGTTACGTGACCGTTGAAAAAAAAGCCTCACACAGCAAAGGAAATACAGTATTAAAGTTCCCTACAGCAGTATTGACGACATTTCTAGTCTAGGATTTTGACCTATTGGCTATATATCCCTGATTTTAATAAACAATATTCCAGAATTTAACCTTTTTGGTGGGGTTTTCTTTTTTGCCGTAGCAAAATTATTTGAGACAGATGGGGTATCGAGTTAACTGCTTTGTTGCCCAAAACTGAGTGTATAAGAAGGTTTTAGAAAATGGAAACACAACACGAGTGATTCAAAGAACATTAATCTACACCCATCTGTCGCATACACATAAAAATGAGCTCCTTCAAACGCTTTAAGCTTTTCAATATTCACAAGCAACTGACGCAAGTTATCCGGAATGCAGGAAAAACAAGTCTACAATATGCCAATGTGTACGTGACCGATAAAAAATGATCTAAACAACGAAATAGATTTCTATATTCCCATGATAATTAATGACAAGATTTAAACTACAAAATACACAAGTTCTGTTTCCTGGTCCAGTAGTGAAAATTACAACAGTGAATACGAAAATAACCACTAATGCGTGGTAAGTAACACTTGTTGTTTATGCATGTAAACCGCAACAACCAATTTCCAGACAATTAGAGTTGCTATATTCGTGTGAGACCTGTTGATAACGCAGTTAGGAGAGCTGCACTGTGCGATCAGCACCAGGGACAGAGGGCGTGCGGCCCAAAGTCCGGGGTGGTGGGTGCGCCAGTAGACTAACTACAGCAGAACCCAATAGCCAGATAGCCGCAGTGATGGCTAACCCACGAGAGATATCATGTATAGAAAGCGAAGAAATAGAGATGACATCCATCCAGGGAGATTACGACCGTCATGATCCGGAGGTATCGCCTCTTCCACCCCAAAAGCCCTGGGATGTATTGTCCTGTCGCCCCAAACAGCCTATGGGGCGACCGACTCGGCGTCCATCCGGACAAACTCCTGGGCAACCGTCTCGTGGATCCAGGAAAAGAGGCGGACGAAGGACCCGGAGTGTACCCTTTTGTCCCCCCGAACAGACACACGGGCTACCCCCTCGTCCGCCCGAACAGGCTCCAGGCGAAACGCTTCGCCCGTCCGGAAAAAGTTCGGAGGACCGGTCTCGTCCTTCCGGACAAAGTTCCGGGGATCCGTCTCAGGGCTCCGGACAGATTCCTGGCGAGCCCTCTCATACAACCGGACAGAACCCGGCGGGAGCATGCGTTCGCCCCACACAGAGGGACGGGAAGGTAGCGGGTGTGTACCGGCACAGGCGACGGGAGGAAGACATCGTCAAGATGCCGCTGAATCCGATGTACGGCGCGGACCTAGATCTGCCTTCAGGTCAGTTCTAAATCTAACATTACAGAATTGGGCAGTAGTAGGAATAGCGAAAACCTAGGCATGCAGAAGGACAATATATCTTCCTCTTTGTTTTTGTTCACAAAACAGTTTACAGAACGAAATAAAAAGAATGCAATAAAAGTTGAAGATACCGAATACTTAGTATACAATTGAAAATTGTCACAGTCGGCCAGTGAAAAAAAAATTAAACATGGGCTTATTTCGTATCTTGAAAACATCACAAGATTTTCATTTTCCTGGTTACAAAGCATAACAAAATAAACCCAAGAAGCAAACGTTTATCGGGTGTCTCACTGGACTGGACTGTTGGCGACCTCGCTGCGAGCTAAATTGGACTTGTACGTCTTTTTGGTCAGTGGCAGGAATTTCCTATTCGAGATATAGGTAGCTTTAGGACAGGTGAATACAATGGAGTGTGTGTTATGCTCATAAGGACCTACTTTGCACGATCCAGATATTCATATTTCATACTACCTTCATTAATGAGGGAAATATCCTGCATTTTCTCGAAAATATTACCTTTCTAGTTTTTTTTGAGTTTGCTTCATTGAACATGAATGATATGCAACACAAGAGATAGTAAAGTACTTAAAACTACATCTAGGAACAAAATCGTCTTCAGAATATTTGCTGATAGATGTCATTATTCCCGAGTAGGACCCGATGGCCAACAAACTACTCCAAAAGAAGTGGGTGGGGCAACCAAAGCCGAGATGACAGGCTCGGGCGGACCGGCAGACCATAGTCCACCGGGAGTCAGCCCCGGAGGTCCGACAACACACGCGTACGAGGATGGTGACACGTTCGGGATGCGTCTCGGGCCACCCCTGAAACGAGAGGCTCGTCGCGCCCCGCCGGTCGCCCCTACCCCGAGGCCAGAAAGACCCCCCGCCGAACACGTGTACGAGGATGGAATGTCCTTCGGGATGCGTCTCGGGCCAGCCATGAACCGAGATGATCTCAACGCACCGCCTGTCCCCTCTACACCGAGACCTGGAGGGCAGGCCAGTGTGGTCCAACAAGTGCCGGCTGGGCCGAATCCGTTACTGAATCCGCAGGCCATCCTCAGCCAGCTTCGACCGAACCCGATGTACAACTCAAACCAGGCTCAGCCTCCAGGTTGGTGTTACAGCAGAAGTGTCATATTGTTGATTGGCCATTTCAATTTGTTTTATTGCTTTCATGATGAGTGCTTCTTCAATGTTAAATAATTTCACTGACTACATTATGTAAATCACTTGTAAAAATTGAAACAAAATTATGTTTGTTGTGCAAAGTAGGTTATGAATAACAATGATCAAGTAATATTCAGTTTCTTTATGTCTTTTAATAATGCTATAGAACCTGTTGACACAAAGAATGCTATTGCTCACACTCATAATCAATCCACACAATATTATGTACAGTTTTCAATTATTATGTTAAGTCGCCAAATGGACTGACATGAAGCAACATCAGAATATCAGTATTTTTTCTAATGAAACTTTGTGTTGATAAAAGCCACTACAAATAAAACGAAAGTACATGTAACACAAATGATGATTTCTTTTACGTCCACTTCAGCTCCAGAAAATCGTACCATTTGGGGACAGCTACGTCATCGCCTGTCACGACCACGCCTACTGATATGCGCCGCCATATCATCCGTTGCCTTGGTAACACTGCTAATCGTGGTACCTGTACTTCTGACGCACCTTAACTCTGGACCTGGAAACCATGACTCTGTAAGTTTACTGATTATTGTTTTGATTTCACACATGAATGATTTCACACAAGAATGGCTAAAAGACAGACCACATCCATATGAGATAGAGTTGGAACTTTTTCATTGTTAATCTGCTTTTAACGTTTTCACCTAAGATAATGCGAAATATGGCAAAATCAGCATTGTTTATTTACCCCTTTACAGTCGGCTACAGCCACAGCAGGACCCAACATCACTGGCCGTGCTGCCTGGAAAAGTTCTGCTGTGCTGATGTGGACTGGCGAAGTGACACCTCCTGACGTCATCAAGGTCAGTAATTGTCTGCGTTCCTTGGGATTGGGATGGATTCCCAAACTACTCCCATATAAGACAGAGATCCGTTTTTTCCATTCTTAATCTGCTTTTAAAGTTATTTCCCCATTCATTTGGCCCAAGGACATTATATAATGTCCTTGTTTGGCCTTAATTTTTTTTCAATCTTTCAAATGATACAGAGAACTATTTTCATGAAGTTACGTACATCGCCCAACTACTGCATTTTTTGTCACCCATATATTACATAAGCATGAATAGTGGCTGTAAAAGTGGTAAATAAACAATGCCCATTTTACAGCCGGCTACATCAAGAGCAGGGCGTAGAACCACTGGCAGCGCTGCGCATGCCTGGCCCGATGTGCTGATGAAGACTGACGAAGTGACATCTGCTGACGTCATCAAGGTCAGTACTTGTCAGTATTCCGTGAGGTTTGGGGATGGATGCACGATTATCATAAATGCAGGCATTTTTTTTTAGCAAAAGATGTCTGTTGTCGACTAAACTATATCAAATGTATCACTGGTATCTAAATGTACAATGCCAGAAACCAACGTTTATGTATTCTCCAAGCAGAGGTTTTGGTCGGGGGGTAGTAGTGGCCGGGGTTTTTTTACGCTGGCCTCCCGTAACGTAAAAAACCCCGGCCACTACTACCCCCCGACCAAAACCTCTGCTTGGAGAATAACGTTTATGCATATTAATGACGAATATTGCAGTGGTTGAGTGATGTATATAAGTACTTCAAAACAGTCTTTTGTATCGTTGGGAATTTTTTTTTTTATTCTTTTAGGCCCGATAGCCATTTTTACGACACCAAATCGTAAAATGTGGTAGAAAGAAATTAACATCACAGAATGTTTGCGATGCTTATTGCACAGGGGATAGTTTGTTGACAATTTAACCCATTCTAATCGTTCAGGTCAGTCCGGTTCATGGACATGGTCCCTCACACGGCATCACGGCGGAGATGGAAGCAGCAGGACCTACACCAATCAGCATGCGGGTCTCCACGATCACGGACATCAAAGGTTTGTGATAACAGTTCTAAAATCAGACTTCTATATGCATTAGAAGGTAATTTTGGGCGATTTTTCAGGGCCGGAGCCGTTAATTTTATGTTGCGATCGAGATATTCCCAAGGGAATGGATTTTTGACAAAACCGTGAATGGTGTTTGCACATAGAAGGGAGGTTTTTCATTTTGCCTTCTGTTGTTCTGACAAAATGCAAACGCATATGTATCATACATATCTTTGTATCATATGAGGGACTGTGATATATGATATGAGCGGATTTGCTGTTCAATTAGACATTAGTCGAGTAAGGCAGACTGATAAAATAAAACATATGCATGTATTTCAAATCTTTTTTTTTGTTTTGTTTTGCAGATCAGGGCAGCCGATGTGGTGATGAGTCGGGGGCTGGAAAACTGCGCAGCGCACTTGGAGTCGCAGTTTCCCCCGACAACAAAATATGGGTGGCTGATCGGTCCAAAGCGCTCCTCCAAGTGTACAACATTGAGGGCGTTTACCTGTGCCAGTTCCCAACCGGTGCACCAGGGCTAGGGTACCCATCAAAGACGCCACATGATGTGTCCATCGACAGGGATGGCCATCTGTGGGTCTTGATGAGTGGGCAGCTTGCCAGCCCTATCTCCGTGGTACAGGTCAGCCGGGATGGCCATCTCAAAGTCAACTTTGACCTGCCTGATACTGTACCACGGGGGGTGCTCCGCGGAATGGCCGTGGACTTACGCAATAACCACGTTTTCGTCACATGGTCTGGCGGTTACAGTGGTGGTGTGGAAGCCTTCAACCTGAAAGGGAAACTCCTGTGGAATGTCGGGCGGCAGCAGTGGATGATGATGCCAATGAACGTCGCCGTTAACGGGAAAGGGAACATCTTCGTGTCGGACTCTCGTACTCACTTTATCTATGAGTATGATGCGACCGGACAGTACGTGTCGAAGTTCGGAGGACCGGGGCAAAGTGATGGCAACCTGAGTCGTCCCCGAGGCATCTGTGTGGACAGCTTCGGTCACATCTTGGTGGTGGACTCACGCAACCAGCGTGTGGTCATCTACACCGACCTGGGCAGGTATGTCCGCCACACCACTGTCCGTACTGAATACCCCATGGCGGTTGCAGTGGGGCCGGGGGGACAGTTGGTTGTGATCAACATTGACACAATCACTGTCTTCCCCCGCTACTGATAATGATCCACGATTGTGTCATTTGTGTGATGGAAATGGTTACGCTGTAGCACTTACAGCCGGTCTTATATTGTGCACTTTTGTGACTATAGTAACTTGTCACTTTGGATTACTGTCTGAAATGGATAGAAATTGTCAACAAAGAAAGTGAAAAAGTGCACCGTTAGGAAATGCAGAACTTCACCTTTCAAGTAAAAGAGGCTATACATTAATGTTTATACTGAAACATTAAAGGGGAACTCAACTCAACAAATCTCCAGATTTTTTAGATAAAAAGGTTTTATTGGCAATTTCCACAGAATAAGGACTAGGCTGCAGTTCCATCATACAACATTTTAATATTAAAATATTCTCATATTCCGTCAAAAATCTTCCAAAGAAATGGGTCATCCATTATTCCCATAACATCGTGGGGATTCTTAGTTTAAAAATGATAAGATAATAAGATTACCGAAAAATGTATCCAAATACATACTCTAAAAATGATAAGATAATAAGATTACCGAAAAATGTTTTAGAGTATGTATTTGGATACATTTGATATTGGTTTCTCAATTAACAAGTTCATTTTCCCCTTGTTTTGGTCCAACACTGTACCTTGACATTGATCTCTAATAACCATGTATATATGATATTTTGGTGGCCTCAGCAAATTGTGATAGCCTGAGTGTCATCCTGTTTCAGTTCCAGGCTTGGTGAAGGTAAAGCCTGAAACAGGATGACACTCAGGCTAAATTTTGTAGCCTTGGTGAGTCGATTCTCCTCTTCTCTTGGGCAAAAATGATGACCTGAATCTACAGCAACTATATATCTCACTAGAACACATACCTATATATTAAGGGTCTGCATTAGGAGTTGCTACTCACTGATTGAATTGTAATGGTTCAATTCTTCGTTTATTTGTAATGATGATCTACAAATTTATTTTGTATTTATATTCATAATGATATTGAGTTGGGTTCCTCTTTAAATGATTGTATGGAAGTTAGGAAAATGATGCATTTTCATTATTATTCATTCAAGAAGATATCAAACAAATACAGATACTATTGAGCACAAATATACATGATAAAAAATACACTACATAAAAAGAAAGGACAGCTAGCTCAGTCTAGAAAAAGGTGATGCGTGTCTTTCGACGAGTTAAAGATACAACAGCGTACTGAACCAACAATAACAAACTTAACTTATAACTGTTGACAAAGAACAATAAGAACCTAATCCAAACATAAAGTTTCCCACTTACCCCGATGCTTCTCCAACTTCCCTCTCCGAGATGCAATAAGAAACTCCGTCTTTTGGTAGAAAGATACAATTTTTTAAAAAGATCACAAATATAAACATTTAAAGCGCCTGGACCGAAAGATAAAGACTTTTCTTAGTAAAATGATGATATTTTTTAAAGGAGATGCATTTGATATACATTTAATTTGTGTATTAGTCATACATGTAAAGAGATCACTTAGTATTAAGTGTTCAGGAACATAACAAGTCCAATTGAGAGTAACAAATGCCTTTTTAGACTCTAAATCTTGAAAGATTTTTATGTGTAACTTTCAGGTTGTGTAAGAGTGACATGTAAGACAGCTCATGGTCTGCTTTTGTGAAAGTAATGGACAGAATCAGTGTAAAAAAATAGTAGTATTGTTTTCAGTGTATTTATTAAAGAAGTATTTACTAAGAATCATGACTTATTTGTGTCAGTATCGGTCGTCCATTGTGATATATAGTAATATTTCAATATAGTATTGTGTGTCTGTTCATATTTGTAGAGCCTATCTTATTTGATTTTATTCTATTAGACCAATATGACGTAAGGATATGATCAATAAGCTCAACCTTAATTACTTTAGACTTATTCTAAAGCTTTCATTTCAAAAAGATTTATTTGAATTTCGTAGATTGATTATTGACTCCGTTATCAATTAACTATTAAAAAGAATTGTCAAAAATCAGCTCAGTTTAAATCTGAGTGCTTTCCGGCCAAATCTATTTACCTTCTGTTTCCATTCAGACTTTAGGTATGCCAAAATTACATTTTTTGCCTCTACATACAAGTTCTTGACATTTTTGGAAAAGTGTAAAGAAGATCGAATGCATTCGATTCTTTCAATTGCCGGACATTTGGCAGTTACAGACAGAATTTACTCATAATGACAGATTGAACATGTTGTACCAACTGATACATTCTGAACTTTTTAATGGCCTGTACACATTGTTTATCATATTCTGATGCAAGTTGTTATCTAAAACTTCACAAGTTACAATTTACGTTGTGCATGAAGTCTATTCATCTTATGTGTCAATTAACAAGCTGTTTATTTGTTGCTTTCCTTAGCCTGACCTTTATTCCTTGTACTTTCGGTGTAAGTTTTGTGTCATACATATGTATAAGCCCAGGGGAGTTGGGCAATCTTTTGTATGGCTAAATAAAAACCCATTCGTTCATTAATCCATTTGTTCATTTCTTAATGTATTCATTTATCTATTCATTCATTGAATTATTAATTACTTCAATCAGTCGTACATGCACATAGACTCATGGTTATGCCTTACCATATTTACCGTTTAATATTGAACACTAGAGTTCTACGACCTCCTACCTTCGCCAAATGATATTACCCTACATGATTGACGTATCATAAAGGTTTTTGTATGATTATATGAGGTCCTCATTTCCAAATATATAATATAGAAATGTAGTATAGCAGTTGATGAAATTGTCTGCCCAAAAAACACAAGTTGACAAGTTAGAAAGTCTTATATACAGTCAGAAAAGAAGGCTATTCTAGCATTTTCTCAAGCATGCAAATGTGGCCCTGATTTGCATCATTTATGTTTGATGACGGTCATCTTTGATAAACTTACAGATGCTTCAAGTATCAAATTCCTGTCATTCACCACTGTGTTATCACGGTATTTCAATTATGCAGATTAGCTCCTATTGCCATAATTGCATCTGTCTTTCTCAATCATAACTTAAGCTGCTAACTCTGTTTGAAAAGACCAGAACAGTTTTCCACGCTTTCTGACAAGATTTCTCGCACTGAATGCTTCTTCTGGTTTTCAGTTGCCACACGTTATGCTCAAAAGTTACGAAAAAGTTGTTCCGCGTTATTTATTCGGGTGGAAAAATACATATAACAGTTACGTGTCGAGGTGGGGTAGGAATGGGGTAGGGTAATTGGTTTGTTAGGTAATGGGCGTGACCAGATTATCAGAACAGTTTTCAACGCTTTATTATATAATATATATATATATTATGTAATGTCCTTGGTTGACAGCTGCCGCACAAAATTAGTGTCTTTTTACAAGAGCGCACGTCAGGATACCATGGCATTGTGCAATGAGACCGTACTTCCTTCAAATACGTCGGAGTGGAGTTAGGAGAACTAAAAGATGCTAACAATCACCAGCTTAATTTGACACAAGCTAAGCCTCCAGGTGTGTGAGTTTTGACTCAAAATTTAGAGTAGGGCGTAGAGAGGCTGACTGAATTTAGCGTCATATGTAGCTCCGGAATTTAGCGTCGAGCGTTCTCGAGACGCCACCATGCAATCTCCTCTCAAGGAGGTGTCCGCAAAAGTAGGTACTCAACATAATATCAATAGTTTTGACGCAGAACTAGACAGTTGAATCTTGTGTAAAGTCTTAAAGCCGGTTGAGAAGCCTCCAAATGTCGGCTCCAAATGTCGACGATGTCTTCGACCGACATCAGCATTTTAATAGGTAACGTTGCGCTCTTTTTAAAACACCATTTTTGAGTGACCTTTTTTCTCTTGCATGCCTTCATACATATTTCAACGAAACCAGCTTGCATATTTCAACGTAATACGTAGCCTGGCCGGCGCCTCCCCAAATTTAGGATTAGATAATCTTAGAACGTTAATAATTTGACAGAATCCCCAGTCTATCTTGATTTACGCAAGGGGTTACGCAATCACCGCTTACCCACCGGAAGTGGAATTACGTACTTCCGAAATTCGCCGGCAAGATGGCGACCTCCGTCAGATTTTGGAAGGAGGGGCAAAGATTTCTGCCGAATTTTCCACAACTATGCGTCGTGAGGGACTCCAATCACTGCAAGACGTCAGTTAGGAAATTATGCAGGCAGCCAAGGCAAAATCACGCAAGAATCGCCGATGGCAAGGATGGAAGTTGGACGGTATGTTATGAAATAGTGACCTTGTAGATGTTGTAGTTACACAACACGTGAGTGAGTTTACGAAACATACCGTTATATACGCGTTATCAAACAGCGTATTATACTGTTTAGAAAGCAGACTTCTACGTGTCAGTTTTAAAAGTATTTTGTGTTTGAACAGTTATTTCTACATTTCTTGCTTATGTAGAATATCCTAGCTCAATAATTCGAAAAGATCGTGTTGTCCTCAAAGAACTTTTCCGGCTATCTGCATCTGTTCATCATGATTTTACATGTATGCCTAACTTATACAACATGTACGATGTAGTATTCATAAATCACATACTCTGAGATCAATAACATAAAGGGTACTGTCAACCGTAGCTGAATGTTTGTTAAAATGAATAATGGAAATTATGGAAATTTTAGTTAATTATATTTTGAATCAAACCTCCTTGATTGAATATACATGTACCAATACCCTAGGCCTAACAGTAACAAATTATACCCCCCCCCCCCCAAGAAAAAAAAATGGACTGCCCTCCAAGTTAGTACAACACCAGGTGATGATATGAACATAACACAAAAGTTTGGAAACTTGATTTCGGTTAATCATATCTCTGTTGTTTGTTTATTAATTGCATTGCATTGTATTTTGAAAGCTTCATAACCCTTGAACTCTTGAAAAACGACCACAGCTGAAGAGTATTTTCAAGGTTAGATTAGGTTGAAAAAAAAACTCCTTTAGTTACTAGTACAAAGTCATCCCAATCACCACAATGGTACATTCATTGGAGGTTCACTACTAGTATACCCTGGGTGTCCAGACACCGTAATCGGCGCGACACCGAGCACTGCATGCGCTCCCACGCTTTCCCGGCCCACCCTCCCGCTGCCCCCCGAAGACCGACCCCGCCCCAATCTCCGCTGTAAACCCAAGCTCCGCTACCGTTCATATGTATTTCATTTTTTTACAGTGTGTTCCATATCATTGGAAAGCTTATAAATCTATTGTCCTTTAGAATGATACACCATTTGTAATTATTACGCTTTTGTGGGACCAGCTGACTTCATTGGTGGGTTGCTCCCCAAACGTTCTGAGATATCTGTATCTGTATCTGTATCTATATAGCCGGTATAACCGCCATCAGGTGTAACACACCAGCTTCGCAGGCACGCGGCGCGGCAGCAGCTGGTCATATTACACCAAACGGTCTGTTACACCTAGTCTTTGCATATCTGACTGCAACCGTTCTTTAAAGCTACTTAGTGATGAAGCTCCTACAGTACTTGATGACAACGAGTTCCATTCTACTATGGTTCTCGGGAAATACGAATTTTTGAACACGTCAATCCTTGGCTGATAACTCTGGTACTTAAAAGCATGACTATTTCTGGTCCTCTTCTGAGCTGGCATTAGATACTTATCAGTCGGTACGTCCACAAGTTTATTAGTCATCTTGTACATCATGCAAAGTCTGGACATTGTTCTCCTGTCCTCAAGTGACATCCATTGCAGGTCTGCTTTCATTTTTGTTACACTGACGCCCCTTTCATAGTTGTTCGTGCAGAATCTGGCAGCTTGGTTCTGCACCCTCTCGAGTTTATCTATATCCTTCTTTGTGTATGGATCCCAAACTGTTGCAGCATATTCAAGGTTTGGTCTTACTAGAGACGTGTATGCAAGTGATTTTACCTTTGCTGGGCATGCCCACAAATTACGTTTGATCACTCCCAATGTCTGTTTAGCCTTAGTTGTTACTTTGTTGATATGGGTGTTCCACTTTAGCTCCGTTGTTAATGTAACGCCTAGGTACGGGTGGCTCTTTGCTGTTGCTAGAGCCTGTCCACAGAACTGGTAGGTGGTTACAATTGGGTTTCGTTTGTTTGTTATATGCATGATGTAACATTTTTCCGGATTAAACTGCATTAGCCATCTGCTTTGCCATTCTTCGAGTGTGTTCAAATCTTCTTGCAAAAGCTGTGAATCACTCTGTGTGGACAACTCTATATATAACAGGCAGTCATCGGCAAATAACCTAACATTTGAATCAAGCTGGTCTGGTAAGTCATTTATGTACAGGAGGAAGAGTAACGGTCCCAGAACAGTTCCCTGTGGTACGCCTGACGCAACTCTAACTGGAGCTGAGGCCTTGCCTTCTACCACTACCGTCTGTTCCCTATTGGTCAAGAAAGCCTTCAACCAATTTAGTGTGGTGCCTTGAATTCCGTAGTGC
This sequence comes from Branchiostoma lanceolatum, assembly GCA_035149815.1. Classification (NCBI taxonomy): domain Eukaryota; kingdom Metazoa; phylum Chordata; class Leptocardii; order Amphioxiformes; family Branchiostomatidae; genus Branchiostoma; species Branchiostoma lanceolatum. The sequence continues at coordinate 9,391,066 of CM068877.1, read as the reverse complement.
TCTAGTTTAGTGATGAGTCTGCTATGTGGGACTTTATCGAAAGCTTTAGTAAAATCAAGAATTGCTAGATCTACCTGTTTTTTACTGTTCAGTGCGCCAGCTATGTCGTGAGCTGTCAATATAAGCTGTGTTTCTGTGGATCGCTTTGCTCTGAATCCATGTTGGTAGTCAGTCAATATGTTGAAACTTTCTAAGTGTTTCATGACATGACTATGGATAATGTGTTCAAGTAGTTTGCAGGATATACAGGTCAGTGATACAGGTCGGTAGTTGCCGGGGACAGCTCTATCTCCCTTTTTAAAAATGGCACATATATTTGCATCCCTCCAGTCTTTGGGAATTTCTCCTGTGTCTAACGAGTGTTGGAAAATATTGGTTAACACAGGTGCTATTTCGGTGGCTGTCATTTTGAGGAACCAAGGAGGTATTTGGTCTGGACCAGATGCTTTAGATGGATTGAGACCTTGGAGCATTTTTTCGACACCATTAGGGGAAATCACTATGTGTTCCATGGGAGGGGTACAGGGCTGTCCGAGAGTTGGCATGTTTGTTGTGTCTTCCTCTGTGAACACATTTTTAAACTGTGAACTGAGTGCCTCTGCTTTTTTCTCGCTATCACTGACAATGGAATTACCAATCTTTAGAGGGGCTACGCCGACAAGGTCTCTTCTTAGGCCTTTTATGTATGACCAGAATGTTTTGGGTTTGTCAATTATGGCTTCCCCCAGTATGTCTGCCACATATTTTGAATGTGCTGCTCTTATGCTTTTCTGTACACCCTTCTTAACTCTCTTGTATTTGTTCATGTCTTCCTCTCGCCCTGTTCTCTTAGCTTTGTTGTAAAGACGTTGTTTCTTACGACAATGCCTTCTTAGGTTTCTGTTGAACCAAGGCAGGTTGTATCTGCTTGATGTTGTTTTACTAGGGATGTGCAAGTTCATCGTGTGCTTTATTTTGTCTTTAAAATCATCCCACTTCTGTGTCACGGACATATCCTCGGTTCGTTTGTTAAAGTTCGTTGCATAATCACTTAGGTCACTCTTGATGGCCGGTTCATCAGCTTTAGTTCGAATGTACACTTTTCTCTTGGGTTTCCTGTTTTGTTTGGGTGCAAGGTTGACATCCACCAATACCATGTCGTGGTCACTTATTCCAGGAACTACTGTGGTCTTTTCGATTATGTTTGGGTTATTAACTAAGACCAGGTCCAAGAGATTACCATTCCTAGTGGGCTCTTGAACTGTTTGGAATAACCCATGGTTATCCACTAAGTGCAGTAGCTTCTGTGCCTGTCCTGAATTGCCATGAGTGTTATCTGTAGTGCTAGCATCCCAATTTATACCAGGTGTGTTAAAGTCTCCAAGGATGATCACGTTGTCAGAGTTAATTTTAGGTCCCATCTTACTTATGGACTTGTCCAGTTCATCCAGGCTATTGCCCTGGTCCGATGGAGGTCTATAGTATGTACCAATCATTAGTGGTTTCTTTCCTGCTAGTTGAGTCTGTGTCCAAATGATCTCACAGTCTGTGTCTAGATCTGGCCTGTGTGTGACAATCAAATCATCCCTGTTAACCTGGAATACACCACCTCCAGGGCCAGTCTGTCTATCTTTACGGTGAGCTATGTAGTTGTCAGGGAATATCTCACTGCTTGCTATGTCTTGATTGAGCCATGACTCTGTGCCTGCTATTATATCTGGTTTGTACGTGTCAATTACAGTCGCCAGTTCGGCTTTTTTGTTTCGAATACTTTGGCAGTTTACCAGTAAGAGTTTACCATTGGTCTTTTTGAAACCACGACCCCTCATATTGGGGTTACCCTGCTTAGATCTAAGTGGAGTGGATGTAGCAACCGGGGAGTCATCTGTCAAGCTTGCACTAGAGCTCAGTGTATCAAATGAGTTTACTGAATGAAAAGTATCATCAGTTATGTCAAACATAGCTGATGCAAAGTTTGGTATGCCACAGTCACAGCAAATCCACGAGTATGATTGGTGTGTTTCTAATGCAGTATACACCTGAGAACATAGCTCAATGCAGTCTTTATGATACCATTTATCGCAGCCGTCACAACAAATTGCAGTATGGGTATGTTGTACAGCTTTGTTACAGCTCCCGCAGGGAAACTTTGGCGGTCTAGGCCCAGGATTTATCTCGACATCTCCACTTAGGAGCAAAATCATAATCAATGATAACTTTGTACTATCATTGTGCATCATTATTTTCTTGTGACCGAAATGAGTCCCATTCACCCCACTGTGCTTAATCATAAAGGCAAACGTAGCCCAGTCAGAGGTGCAGTCAGTTCTGAAGTCGCATGTGACATGTACGTCCTTTATCTTGTGTTTGTCTATTGGCTGTGCTCCTGGCTGAGCCTTGCCAAGCATCAGACAAAGGGCCAGGAAAATGCAAGTGTAATGGAGTTCCATTTTGTTATTGAAAAATTATCACCCACACAGACGTATGCCACACAGGTTTCTACCACACTAGCTGTACCAACACAACAGGTTTACACCACACAGGTTGTACCAACACAACAGGTTTACACCACACAGGTTGTACCAACACAACAGGTTTACACCACACTGATTTCCGCCACACTGGCTGTACCAACACAACAGGTTTACACCACACAGGTTCCCGCCACACTGGCTGTACCACCACCTGTTTACTTTACACAGGTATCCGCCACACTGGCTGTACCACCACCTGTTTACTTTACACAGGTTACCGCCTCACTGGCTGTACCACCACCTGTTTACTTTACACAGGTATCCGCCTCACTGGCTGTATCACCACCTGTTTACTTTACACAGGTCTCCGCCTCACTGGCTGTATCACCACCTGTTTACTTTACACAGGTCTCCGCCTCACTGGCTGTACCACCACCTGTTTACTTTACACAGGTATCCGCCTCACTGGCTGTACCACCACCGGTTTACAATACACAGATTTCACCCACGCAGGTTTCCGCCACACAGGCTACACCACACAGGTGTCCGCCACACTGGCTATACCACCACACAGGTTTACAGTACACAGGTTTACACCACACAGGGTTACACCACACCGGGTTACACTACACAGAATCTACCGTATACCGCGGCCGCTGGCACGCAGTTTCCACCAAGCAGTTTTCTACCACACAAGTTTACACCACAAAATCAGAACAAACAACGTATGAAATCCAATTAAGTAGGTAAGCTATCAGAGTAGATGTAATTCGGTACAAATATCGTCCTACAAAACATGTAATCACTCACTCGCCCTCCCCACTCTGCATCAGATTCATATGCAAATGACTACAGTTGGCCGGGACGCGCCGCCGACATGTTTGAATTCATTCAGAATCCACAAATATAGGTGCAAAAAATTGATAACAACTATCTGTACGTGATATATAAGTTGTCCAAGTTCCCTGGCAGACCATATAATAATGATACGTCTTCAAATGGAATTCGTACCTAAAGTTGCCCTCCCTACTTTAGAGTCGTCGCCCTCCCCACATTTACGTGTCGGTTACAAAACAGTCAGGAAATTGGTTCAAAATCTAAATAAGCCAGCATTTACCAATATCACAGCTTCACAATACGTTTACGTATGACTTATGCCCTAAGTCAAAGTGAAAAAGTCAAGGAAATTGGTACTTAGATACGTGAAAAAGAGAAATTTCTCGGGAGCTCTCGTGTTTGCTGCCGCTTACCTCCGCGCCTGCCCCGCGTCATCCCTGCCAATCTCAAACACTGTATTGGCAGGGAATGTAGCACTTTTGTATTGCAGCCCACTCTTTAAGTTATTCTCCTCTAAGTTATATCTATTTTCTTTGTACATACTGAATGTTGATATCATATGTGTTCTGTGTATACTGGACCCCCTTGAAAAACAGTGTTTCAAAATCTGAATAGATGATGTGCAAAACATACATAACAATAGGGAAATATCATCATCACAGGCCCCAGGAAAGCTGTTGTGTGAGTCAGGCAGACTGCCTCAGTGCAGAGGTAGTCAGGGTAATGTTTGCAGACCCCTCCTTCAGCTGAACACCACAACTCATATCAGGTATGTTAAATCTTAAATATCTTCTTCCCTTGCCCCTCCCCCTTGTATATCTGCCTGTTATGTAGTCTTGTTTAAATAGAATAAAAACAGAATATGCGGTATCTAGCTACACTAAGCATACAAATATATATACAAGTTACAATACCATTGGAATTTTTGTACCATTTATATACAATAGTTTTTATGTACTTAGAATATTGTTATTGATTTTATTCTGTCCATGTCTAATTGTACTGCCTTTTGTCTTGTCAGCATAGCAACAGGCTAGTTGGGCAGCCCTGGCTTTGCTTGCTGAACAGCCAAACCAATGTATGAATAAATAAATGGATAAATAAATCATCAAATGCAAGTTCCAAGAGAAGAAAAACATAAAATATTAGGCATTTATAGATGTGCTTGTTTTTCCCTTTTCCAGGTCTATATGTACATCTAGCCTCTGCAGTAGTCAGAAATCCAGCCCGGACCCAAGAACCCCGTCTGACCCCTTCCAACTTGTGTCTACAGAAATGTCCACCTTGTACAACGATATAAGGATGGTTTGTGTCCTTTTATTTTTGAAACAGAGATATCTTCAGTTATGATAAGTTGAAACTCTTTACTAAAGGAACATGTAAAGCCATTATATTACAGTATATTATTTGATGAAATATCTGTTCATGTATGTCCCTATATGCTATACTACCTACCTACTATGTAGTCCCTTGACCTGCTGGTCTGGACAAGGTAGCAAAGAAGATGGACATCTGTCTCCAGGCTCGTCTGTTTCTTGCAGTAGTCAGCCTTTCGGCCAGGCTAAGGGACATCCACTCTGCTATACTAGTACCAAGTTAGTTAGCATAACAACTGTTTGAATGGCACTACTGTACATGTAAACAAGCTACTCTTCCACAATCTTCATGTTTAAAACTAAAAAATAACAAGATTTTCTTGTACATCATCAACATCAAATGGTTTTTATTGTCAACAAAACTCTCGCAGCCAGAGGCTGAATTGCGGTTTGTTTTACACAGTTCACTGCCACAATTAAAACAAGTCTTATTTATACACGTTAAAACAATAGAAAGCCTGCTTGGTCACATGCTTCTACAGACGGATATACACTTTGCATTTTTAAAATATACAACATTATCATAAAATCTTACATTAAAAACATCTTACTTATAATGACATTAGCCTTGAAACAAGCTTAAGAGTTCAAAAGTCTAACAATATATGGAATGGCAGTGTATTGACAGTATTGACACACTGTACGCTGTTACTGAAAGCCAGCAATAGACCTTTGCAGAGTTGTAACCATACATCTACTTTTACTAGTAGAACTGAATTGCTAATTATAAAAGTTTCTTGATTTTTTGCCCATCTTTCCTATATTATGAAAGGTATTACTAAAAAAACTGGATAATATTTTAAAATGGTAAGACCTTTCAGACAGCATCCGCTATTTTTCATCTGGGACCGAATGCTTCGTCAGTGACAGATAATGGATGCTTCTAAAACGTCTGACGTTTCCAAATTTTACCCAGCTGCTTGAGAAACTGCTACCTTGCATGTCTTAGCTATAGTACCTTCATCAACTTTTCTGTGTTACCTTGCCAGGAACTGGCCACCTTTGGTAGCGTGCTGCGGGACATGTCGCACTACTACTTTGACGGACAGGGGAAGGCTTTCCGACCAATGGTAGTGCTGCTGATGTCACGTGCCTGCAACTTTCATAATGGTGCTTCTGAGAATGGGTGGGTCTATATAATCATGTAAACACTGGCATTTTTGTGGTATTTCCTGTAATTACTGCACTGTTGTAATGATTGAAATGTTTGAAAACAGAGCTGTTTACATAAGGGTGTAAAGGCTTGATTTAAAAGTTGCAAGTTGCATCATAGATGCATGTTTATCAGAGTTGTGCAGTAGTTTCAGTACATACAGTACATGTAGTTTGTTCCAGCTTGTTAACCTGAATACTGTAAATCTTGAAATAGTCTGGGCTGTTTTATGTTCGCTGTTTTGACATTTGTATGAAACACAAACAGACACACACACTGACAGACACACAAAAAACAATACCTCCATTTTTCATGGAGGTAAAAATTCACCCCGGCACCACTCCCCCCCTCCAGCTTGGCGCTTCCCTCCCAGAGAAGAATATCGATGATAGCGGAGATGATCCACACGGCCAGTCTGGTTCATGATGATGTCATCGACGAGGCAGACACCAGGAGGGGGAAGGCCTGTGTCAGTAACCTACACGGACAGAGAAAGGTAGGTCCAGGGTTCGAAACCCCTGATATGCCCCGATGTTGCGCCCTTGGGAAAGGCACTTTGCACCTTTTTCCTCACTTCACTCAGGTGAAAATGAGTACCTGACTTCGGTAGGGGAAGGTCGTATTGAGGTCAACTGGTTGCGACAGTTCCACAAAATGCAAGTGTGGAGCAAATATTTATCTGTTACCCATGTGGTTTATGGGATTGCCCTGCATCAATTCAGCACTAGAAAGGCTGCCATTGCACGGGTAATTTTTGACCAATAAAAAACATTATTTAAAAAAGTGTTGGGGCCAATCATGGGCTGCCAAAGCGAACTTTCACACTGGTTCAGAATACTGTTATGCATATATAATATGATATTATAATTGATAGTTATATCCCTGTGTGTGATGCATTTGAAGAATAACATGAAAACATGGTTTGGTTTATTCCTGCCCATTGTTAATTTGAATGATTAATTTTTTCTTAGAAGAAACAATATTTAGGCAGCACTTATTTACTTACAAGTACAATGTGGGCTCCCCTTATAAGCGTTTAACCTTTAGTACACTGATGTAGCCATTTGGCACCCAATTCCCTATTGGTTACAGAGTTAGGCAGCAGGGAGAAGGTTAAGAAGCACAGCCTTTTGCTTACCCCCATATCTTTTCCCTCACTTGTTGTCTGATAGTTTGAAAGGAAACTGCAAGGTAGAATTACCTTTATACAGGAATGTAGCAGTTGAATGGTTAAAGTTGTTCATACCCCCCTCCCTCCTTGCAGGCTATCCTGACAGGAGACTACATACTGACAGTCTCCTCCATAGCTCTGGCTTCCATCGGGAACAAAGATGTCGTCATTCTACTGTCACAGGTCATAGAGGACCTGGTCAGGGGTGAGTACGGCTGTTGGAAGAGCTAAGCAGGGATTGGTGCTTGTTGCGAGCCTTAGGGAAGGCACATTGCACTTTTAGCTAATGAAAAAGCGTCATGCTTCGTCCTTAGTTTGATGTTGACCATTGAAAGCAATGAAGGGGTTTGTTGTTTTTCTGTGTAAGTACAGATGTTGCTTATTGCTCACATTATAAAATGACGGCTGCAATCGGAGTTGCTATTTTTGTAGTATCTCAACCCTCGTCCTCCTAACTTATCTTATGACCAATACAACTATGGTGCATGAGAGCACCTACGGCAGTGAGAAAGTTAAAGACAAAAGCAGTTTTGTTCATGCTTACCAGTGCAGCTTCACTTTTAAGATGACAAAATGTACATTTATATTTTTCTATCATACTGGGTCATTTTTGAAGATGTATAACAAATGGTAAAATGAGTTTGGGTTCAGAATAAGTAGCATTTTTTTTTTATAAACAAACAAAGTTTACAAACAAAGTTTATTGCAAATACATGCCCAAGGGCTGATTGCAAGTTCAAACAAAGCATAAGATAATGATAATGATATTAAGAGCTACATTCAATATTATACTATATCTGACCTCATTACAGGTGAGTTTATGCAGTTAGGCACTAAGGAGGATGAAGATGAAAGGTTTGCCCACTATCTGAAGAAAACCTTCAAGAAAACAGCAAGTCTGCTGGCACACAGCTGTAGAGCAGTAAGTACAGCAGACAAGACAATAGCTTTGTTTTTTTGAAGCGGTATCTCATTGGACCCGTGGCACATTGGTGACCTCGCTGCAACTAAGCGATTTGACACAGCTCAACGAATTTCATCGATAAAAAACAAATCTTTTTACGCTTTGTGTGTTTTGTTGTCTTTTTAGTCATACTTGTAAATTTTGCTTGATATTGCCATTATTTATATATATTCAAGGGTAACACAATTACAATTTAGGTCGCAGCAAGGTCTCCAAGACGCCAACATGCCGCAGTTTCAGGGAGATATCCGCTTAACAGAAGGATTGATTTAGAAGACAAATAGATGTGGTAAAATTTGCATGGCAGTAAACAATCGTGGTAGCTTGTAACACTACAGTCTTGTTTGTGTCAGTGCACCCCTTCTCTTGAAAACTCTTGATAATTTCTTTCATGTGTGAGACTCCTTATTCAAAGGAGGAATGCATGTTCAGTACTGTAATTCACTTTATCTTCACGATAGCAAAATTTCACAGTGTAAGGAAAATGGACATTTTCACTGAACTTCAACTTCACAGTGGTGGCAAGTGGTTTACAGAATGGATGTGTGAAGGAATCATAAATTTTTACGGTGATGACGAATTCACGGTACAGAGGTGACCGTGAAAACCGTGAACATAAAGTTACAGTGAAAGAGACAAGAATTACAGTATCTCTTTCGGAAAGATGAAACAAATGTACCATTTTCAGGTTGCTGTTCTGTCAGGAGGTTGTAAGGAGGTGCAGGAAGTTGCTTACCAATATGGGAAGAACCTGGGCATCGCCTTTCAGGTACTCACCTTTATTTTCTCTTTCTATCAAATAAGGTACGTTTATAAAGGTTAGACATCCAGGTCAACAATATATATAAAGACCATTCAAACTCTACAACTGGATAAAATGTGATTTACTTCCGATGTAGTATTTTATCCAGTTTTGGAGTTTGAATTGTCTTTATAAATAGAATCAGGTATACATCTATTCTGACTAAGACTTCTGCTACAGTCATTTTGCCAAAAGTAGAGCTGAAGTATGGATATATCAAAGAGTTGTATTCCAAAATTCTATTCCTTTCTTTTAATTTTTAATCCCTTCTCCAACCAAGTCTTATTGGATAGAAAAAAAGAAACGTACATACAACATTTTCTTATTATTATTTGTTAACCTTTATTTATTGAGGATGTGGCAAGAAGAAAACAGCTTTTGGAAACCCTCACCTTAAAAATATGAAAATAAACATATAACAATAGCATGGACTAAGAACACAATTCAACGTACTTAAAAATGCAACATGAATAACGAAAGGTTTTTCAGTTATTTTGTAACCAACCAAGGAGTTAAAAGAAATCTGTTTGTTTGTTTATTTATTTGTCTCCGTAGTTGGTAGACGACATGCTGGACTTTATGTCGACAGAGGAGCTGATGGGAAAACCGACGGCAGCGGACCTGAAACTGGGCCTGGCCACGGCGCCTGTACTGTTTGCCTCAGAAAAGGTACACTTGTAATTTTGCCTCATCATAATCAGATGTCAAGACTTGAATGGAATTCTTGAGGAAGTGAAAAACTGAAGGAAATGCTGCTGTTTTCCCTGCTGAAGTGGCTTTTTCGCACCAAAGATTGTTATATCGGTTCATATTTTGGCCAGGAATGAAATCCAGACTTTCCAACTACATGTATAAGCTGTCCTTGGTTTTGAAATATCATATACCTGTCACCCTCATAAATTAGGACCCCTAAGCTCCACGTTACATCGCTCGCGAAGGGGCCCTGATTACCAGCGCCGTCAGACATGGTTATGGTGACGTCGCCACCAAAACAGCTTCAGCCAATCAGAGGGTTTTGCTTCCCATCATCGGAAGCAATCGGGCAAAGAACGCTGGGAAGCTATCAACCAATCAGGTTACGTGTTACATCGTTGCTTTGGTTACCCAAAACAAATGGCAGCCGACAGTTTTGCTTCAGCTGTGGAAGACTTGTTTGGATTAGAGCGGCTTTGTCAGCATCAGCAGTCCACCCTACAGACACTGCTTGATGTTAGGGACGTATTTCTAAGTGTAAGGACAGGCGGAGGGAAGAGCCTCTGTTATATGGGCTTCGAAATTCCCAGTGGCAGCGAAAGCCGAGCAAGCCCACCGATCTCGTCCGGGACTTCCGTCTGGAGATGAGTTCGTCAGTCCGCTCATTGCCAAATAAGGCCAGCTCATTAATTATTCATGAGCAAGTGTTGGCGACGTCGCCATAACCATGTCTGACGGCGCTGGTAATCAGGACCCCTTTGCGAGTGATGTAACCTGGAGCGTAGGGATCCTGATTTATGAGGGTGATACATGTATGATTCTTACAGATCTATACCTAACTCCTCCTCCTCTCCCCAGTACCCTGAGCTGAATGCCATGATCATGAGGAGATTCAGTGAACCAGGAGACGTGGAATTGGCCAGGGAAGCAGTTACAAAGGTGGTTACTGTGTTAGTGTGAATTCAATTCAGCACCAAGGACAGGTAGTTAGTGTGTTAGTGTGAAAGTAAGTCAGCACTAGTGACAGTTGGTTACAGTGTTAGCGTAAATCATACTAAATGTAATTCAGCACCAAGGACAGGTAGTGTGTAAGCAGCTGTAAGTCAGTGTGAATGTAATTTAGCACTAAGGACAGGTTGTGTGTTAGTGTGAATGTAATTCAGCACTAAGGACAGATAGTTAATGTATTAGACTGAATGTAAATCAGCACCAAGGACAGATAGTGTTAATGCAGTTCAGCAACAAGGAAGTTAGGTTTTTTTGGTGTGTTTGTGTGCTTGTATATCTCATCAAATCACTATTTACACAGAGTTATACTACATATACACAACCAAGCATCTAGGGAAGTTGACCCAAGAACTGTTTTCCTTCCCTCCTCAGACGGAAAGTTTACAACAGTCCAGGATACTGGCCGAGCAGTACTGCAGGGAGGCTGTCCGGCAGATACAACAGCTAGCTCCCTCCCCTGAGAGGGAAGCCTTAGTTACATTAACTCAGAAAGTTTTAAATAGGAAGAAATAACACAGAAAGTGTTACCATTATACTATTCTACATATTATAAAAAAAGGTTTTGATAGTGTTTAAAATGTTGTCGATGTTGAAGATATGTCATATTTGATACTGTTGCAAGGCATAGTTTTTTGAAATAGACTACATGTGTACTAGTATCTTGGCTCATTTGCACATTGGTAATATATTCTGTTACAGCTTTTAAACAAAACAATTTTTTCAAGTATTAGGACTGGTAATTGGATCAAAGGGGACCCCTGTTATTCGGTTGTAGTACTGCAGCACTAATGCAACAGCATGCTGCAATAATGACTTAACATGTCTTAGTTATGGTAAAAATCATCCCTCAGTCAGCAGAGATGTTCCTGTTTCTATGATTACAGGTTTTATATTATTAATTTCCAGTTGACACCATTTATGTTTTGCATATGAAGTGAAGTGCCGATAGCATGGGACAAACAGTTTATTTGCTTGAAATGAATTTTTAAAAACGAGTACAGGGGACATCAACTTGTGAGTTTATGAAATGTTGAACATTGACCACTTAATACCAAGGCCTATGTTGTACATTTTGCACCAGAGAAAATGAAATATTAGCATATTGATATCCTAAATTCAACATTGTGTTGGCTATGAGTTAAGGTTTGCGGGGCGGCTAATCACGTTTCTCCAAATCCAAATCCTTAGCTCTTGGATTTTTCACAATTACAGAAGACATTGCATACAGTGTATGTAATACAGAGAAAAGTGTCATTGTATTATTTTTTCTCCTTCAGGTAGCACAAACCGTCTTAAGAGGTTGTGATTCTGTTTGTTTAATCAATGACAGTTAACAAGAGGTCAAAATGACTTAAATTTCCCTTTTGTTTAGAGTACATTTTATATCCATCCTCATGCACCAATTTGGCATTGGTTTTTAAGATCTAAGTACAATGTACGCACAAGTAAATTGGTTGGCCTTATTTGACAAACCAGACTTCTACTTCTGAGGTTGTCTCCACAACCAGCATTTCATTTGGTCACATTTAGCTTTACCAGTACAAATGTGTACAATTATAAGATAAGAAGGTCTATCAGACACAAAGGTTGAAAGAAAAGAATAAGGAAGGCAACAGGTCTTCCTTCTCATAAGGCCACACAAAAATAATTCTTAAAATGACAAATTCTAGGCACCTGGAAATCGAATGAGAGGGTTGGGACTGAAAATGAAAAGATCACAAATATCCCTAAATGATTCAAACTGACCGAACACGTGAAACAACCAATACGTTACTTGGAATAAGGCCAGAACTGGATACAGATAGCTTTAGAGGGTGAATGACAGGTTTTAATTTTCATCAAGTTTCAGACAATAATAAAGACATTGTCAGGGAAAGATTGCAAGATACAAGAATATTTTATTGCAGAGTTATGATACACAATGACACCCACCACTGCTTGGCAATATTTACAACAGAAATCATACAAATTCAGGACAGAGGTGTTGATGGAAAAAAAACCAAAGGTGACACCAGTATTCATATCATGTTTTCCTCAGGACTGGTCCATTCCGAAATCAGATAAATCCAATTATTTTCTGTTAGTCCCCTCATATTCTTCCCATCCTACTTTTACTACATCCTGCACCGCTTTCCCTTAGTACATAATTTTACTACTGACACAGTCAGACACACCCTTAACCTTGTAAAATGGTATAGCCCATGTTCCAACTTCCTGGTTTAAGTTTTACATAACATCTAACGTCAAAATTATATATTCACCTCCAATGTAACGCATGGTTCTTTTGTGTCTCCCTGTCTACATAAATCTTTTACCCTTACTCCATGGCATCAGTTCACAATCTTTTTTGTTAGGGAAACACAAAGATCAATTTTCTGTTCCTTGCCGTGCCTTTAAGATATAACACTCTTGAATTGTGGCTAAATTTTCTCTTATTAGAGAAAAAAATGTGTGCAGCCCCCTGAGAGCCCCACAAGGTTCGAACGGTTCAAAATTTAAAACAATCTGTTTTGATGCGATGAAAGCAAAAGCCATCCTTAAGAAAAAAAGGATTTGTGTACCTTGTGTATGAGATGTTAGGACAATAGATATTTAAAGTGTAAAGAATCAAATGTGTTGTGCTGCACCAACTTCTTCACAGTGGTATGTGTCACTTATATAACATTCTAGGCATTAAGTTTGACTGATTTTTATAAGAATTTGTTGCCTTCTCCAAATTAACCTACCCTACTTGCCCCCTTATTATCTGTTTGGATTGATGACAAGACTTTTTGGCGACTGTACTTTTGTAAGACTTCTAAAATCTTCCTTATGTTTCTTATCTTCCTTCCTTCCTGATAATAGCATACTGTAAAATACTACAAGAACACGGTCTGCAAATTCATATCTTTATCCATACTTGCATGTTTACAAAGTGCCATGATCCAACCTCCAAACTTACAATGAGTGTATCTAACTTAAATTGGGTAATACCATGTTAAAATAGGCCCTGGTATTAAAGAGTGTAATATTTTTCTCTGAATGCACACAGAATCACAGAAATTTCACCCTCTTCAGAATGCAACTTTGCTATTATTTCAGTATTAAATCTATGGCATTCTTTACAAATTCTTGTAAGCACCGCTTTTGGCAATTGGTAAAAGTTAGCAATTTTGCCAACCACTGTAGAAATCTATTGTGAAAAGTCCTAAGCTGCTTGTGTAAAGACTAACCATCTAAGCAGAGTGAAACAGTCTCTGTCAGCGTTGCAGACATTAGAGGAAAATGAACTAATTCTGAAGTATGCGATGCATTCAGAGAAGATATACAAACATGTACTCTTGTTCTGACCTAAAACATAAATGATGTACCATTATTCTCAATAGCTGACTTACACCCCATATAATACCTCTCTCTCCCTAACCAGTCTTACACAAAGGTTTATGTACAACTGTCAACCAAAGTCAACACAACTGTCAAAGAAATCATAAAGAAAGTATAAACGAAACCATTGGAAACTTTGTGCTTGTACAAAGTAAAAACATATTACAGCCAGCTCTATAGTATAATATTTTTGTTTACAAAAGTCATCTCCGTAAACCTTTATATACCAGTTACTTGTTGAAAATAGTAACTACACCATGAAACTCGAAGTAACCTAACAAACTCTCAAAATGGTTTCTTCCATTGTCCAAATTTTACCCCAGTCTACTAAATTATTAGTTGGACATATTTTCCATACTTTCCCTTCTAATGTTACTCTTCTAGCTCTGCTTCAAAATTATGATTTTAACAGCATTTGTGATATGCTGCATACAAATCTTTCTGATAAATGTTCTTGCACCAGGGCAGTAGACCTTTCAATCCATTCTACCACAAAATTTCTCTTAAACATGACAAGTTACGGTCAATAACAAATTGACAATGTAACAGTACTAATCTTCATGTTATTCCATTAAAACAGTAGGGGAACACAGTTTCAGGTATTAACTATTGGTAATTATATCAATAGCAGTTTCAGCTTATCATCATAGTTTCCACCAATTGTGAAGATATCAAAAGACGCACTAGTAAGGATAAGTCTTAGTTCACACCAGGTGTAAAATTGACATTAAAACTGACCGGTGCACATTTCAAATCACTTGTACAATAAAGGTCTTCATTCATTTAAAACTTAGCTGGTAGGAAACAGTACTAGTTAACCTTCTCCATGCTGCCTACACCTATAACCAGTACAAATTCAGTGCCAAACGGCTACCTAAGCAGTTCGAGAGTTAAAGGCTTTTGAGGGTTGAGATTTTCCTTTAGGGAAGCACATTTCAGCTCCAATATACAGTTTTACAGTAATTTCATTTCACTGGGACACAGATATTAATGAAAGTTTCTAGATCTCTCATAATACTTTACTTTTCATTTCTGGCTTGTAAGTTGACGTATCTGGGAACAAAGTGGCCCAAATGTGTAAGTTGGAATAACATGGTGTCAGAGCAGTGGGATCACACATATACAGAGACATAAGACATGTAGATTTGCCTATCTATACACACAAGTATCTAGTGTATACTACCTATAGAGAATATGCCTTGCTTGGGTCTCAGTTAACCTTTCCAAATACACATGGAAAGATGGCATTTTCTTCTAGCATTATGACTGCTATCTTTCAATTTTCTGTATACACAAATGTGATGCATGGTCTCGTATTATACTTACAACTGAAGAAAAAAAACACCTTATGATTTAAAGAACATTCTCATTTTCAAGGTTTTAAAATCAATGTTCTAACATCAATATCATTGCTTTTCATTCTTTGTTTTGCCTTCTACCCAATGAAATTGTCATATTAATGGCAAGACTTGTAAGGTTTCCTCTTTGTAAGAATATGCCAACTTTTTGCCAATGTTCAGTTTGATGACTGTGCTTTATGTACATATACAGCTTTCGTTAGCACAGAAGTACCAAGGGTTACTTCACAAACTTTGAGCTGAAGCAGGACTAGGATATAGAACTACTGCTTTTCAGTAGAAAAGAGTTGGAAGAGGTGCTTTTCTTTTAGAATTCCGAGGAAATTCCTCAGCATGTGGAGAGAATCACACGCACACACAAAATGTGTCAGAATTTGACACCATTGTCACAAGAGTCGACACGACTTCAGTGTCACCGTATGCACCATTACATATCAATAGCTATGGCAGTATAGATATACAATGTCATATATATACAATATCTGTCCACATCAACAATGACTTATTTTGCTCAGTGCATTTTGGAGGAGGAAGAAATTCCTTACAAAAGTCCATAAACTTGTCAAATTTCAGAAATCTGTTTGACTAAAAAAACATTTTCTTGGAAGTTTCAAATATTTTTGTACCTTACAACAAAAACCAATTCTTCCTTCGGTTGAGAGAATTGATGTTCACCTTTTTTGCATGGAAATCATTAAGGTATTATACATGTATATTTGATATCTGTTGACAGGTCTCAATAGAACTTCATCTTTGTTTTCAAAATGTTACTAACCAGTGGAAAAAAATACAGCTGGTAACATAAAATCTGGTCGACTCAATGTACTATAGAAGCAAATGGACTTTCTCAAAATTCACTCCTCTCATAATATGCACATCCTCTTAATTAAGTTAAACATAATTGATTTGTAAATATCTCTACCAAAGTAGGCAGAAGACCTTAGGAATTCATGAGAATCCATTCACTTATCATTCCATGGAGATTTTCCACAATATTCGTCAAAGATTCCAGGATAGATTTCTCATTCCATCCGCGGGCATTCTGCCAACTTGTTCTAGAAGGTCTAGTGAACGCTTTACGTTCCTAAAGGTTCGACGTAGTTTCCTGGGAAGAGGCCGTGAGCTCCGTTCATGACGCCCTCGTACCAGCCGTCTTCGTTCTTCTTGATCACGTAGATGATCTGGCCTTCGTTGAACGACAGCTCGTCCTCTCGTTCCCTCTCGTAATCGTACACCGCAACCACTGCGAGAAGAGAAAGGGGAAATAGTTAGAACAGTACAGGAAGAACAGTACAGGAGTTTTCACAGGCAATGATGTCTAACAAGGCCTTAGGGTAGCCAAACATGCAAGCCCAAACACCAAGAAAGCAGGTTAAGAACGCCCTAAGACCTAACAAAAAATGTAGTAAGCAGCTACCTCTTCCCCATCACCTATGCATGTTTTGCACATTATTACCTTTCTGGTTGCAAGAAAAAATCAAACAAAAACCTTGTTGCACCTACCCCTCCAGACAGACACCACACACATCATTCATGATTTTTTTCCCAGACTGTCATCTATTTGAGACATCAAACCCAAAATAGACTTTCTGTTAGTTTATAATCGCGTTTTGTTTGAATCTTTATTCGTTTTCTACATGTAGCCCTAGTGCAGGTTGAAAGAATAAATGAAATGAAAAATGAGAATATAGTCTGACATTTCTCTAAGGACATGCAGACATTAACCTTAATATGCACATTTTTTTTCGTTTTAGATGCTGGCAAATAATGCAAAAAGTTACCAGCTATGATTTAAATTTGCAGTGATAAGTGATATATTCTGACCTTTCTCTAAGAACTGTGCTGGCATCCAGTTATCGTCGTTATCGTGTCCCAGCGGAGGTGGCGGCGGCGGCGTGTGGGAGTGTCCGTAGTCAAACATGTCGTTCTCCATGTCAGGCGGCGGCGGTGGAGGGGGTGTGGGGGAAACTGTCGGGAACAAGTACAAACACTCATTGCAAAACTTCTCCTATTGTTTAAAAAACCTGACTCATAATGCTGTACAATCAAGCAAATTGAAAAAAGGCTACCAAAGAAAAATTGTCTTCTTCCTCTACATGCAAGCATATCTGAAATGTTTTTCATACAGTATACAAAGATTCACAATTTTCATACGCTATCATCTCCAAATTTTTTTGGGAAAAGTTTACATTGCAAGTATGGTTAGCAATTTGAAACAGTTTTACCAAAGTTTATCATATCAAAGAACAGCCGAAACACTGCTAGGTAAAAATTTATGACTCAACTACTGTAGCTAAGACCATACATGCAGTTCATGCTACATGCACTAGAGGGCATACATGGATATCTACTTCCAGGGAGCAACATATATACAGCTCAACATTATGTATAGAAAGAGATGGATTACTTTATAAGTTTAGATCTATCTATGATACACACAAACACTGCATTTGATCTGTCATCTTGATAGCAACATTGTTAAAATGTGGTTTTGACAACTTGTCAAACTGAGTTATGCAGATCAGGTGACCTCAGACAATGATGTAATCAAGATGGCTGACCAATCATTACACACAACTGCTCTGAACATTTGTCAGTAGCATTAGCTACAGTTGTTAATCTGCATAAGGACAAAAAGGGTACAAAAACTGCGTCTACACCACATAAAACTGTAGTTAGTCTAGTGCGCTTGATGGGGATTTCAAAGGGTGGTTGTTAATATCCTTGGATATAACACTATGTTGAAGGTGAGAAAACTTGAGTCAGTAGAAAAGTTTTTATCTTATTTACCAGTACATGTAGTGGCACAGAAAGATATGAATTATATAAAGCAGAGTATAGTAATGCTACAAGAGGTGCAAAGGCTGGGGTTAGATTTCTGCTTTAGTTAGAACTAAAATACTGATGATATAGTTGTACAAGTAAATAGCAAATGTCATGACACAAGTGTTATTCACTTAAGGCATATCCCAGTAATGAAGAAATATTTGTAATATTTGTCAGAGATGCAAGTTTCTAAAAGTACAAGCAGATGTACTAATACTATTAGAGACAACAATGAAGAAAAGGTCAACATGATTGGTTAATTCCAAACACAGATTGACAACAGGTTTTAGCAACTGTTCCTGGTTGGCTAATACCATGCAAACAGCTACAAAAAAACTGAAGCAAAACTTCAGTGTTGGTAAGAGTTCCTGGGGAAAATAGTAGTGACGCCACATCAAGGAAATATAGCAGGAGAAACAAGCCTCAAAGAATACAGCTCCTCATTGGTTAGCTTTGTTACCAAGTGCACCAATAACGAAGGCTGTAGTGCAAGCAACAGGTGCTGATTGGCTAGTTTGAACACAAGCCAACAATGTCAAATAGTGCTGATGGGTTAGTCTGAACAGAATCAACCTATAAAGGAAGTTGTAGAATAAAAGTGTGTGATTAGTTAGTTTGGAAACAAGACCACCAATAGGAAGTAAGCCATGAGGTAACCACCACCTTCAGGCTGTGCATCATGATTGTAGCTGGAACGTTCTACGTTGTGTGGAGGGGTGCGAGGGGCAGAAAAAAGGGGCTGTTTTTGCAACCAAGAAATCCGTGCTGCAAGGGGGGTAGAACCTAAGGCATAACGGGGAAACAAGGATGGCACATGGAAGAGTTGCACTAGAAAATAAAGTTTCAACAGAAAAAAAACATCAAATCAAGTAACAGGAACCCATGCAACATAAGCTAGTGCATTTCAAGGGCACAAAATATCGTACTAGAAGATCCTCCTAACTCTGAATGTCTACACTTTGGACTACAGTCAGACAAGCTGTCTCAAAACATGAATTTTGTATTGGGTTTTCAGAGACATACAGCAGCCCTTTATTGTTTTCTTGTGAGCCAAACTAGAGATTTATACCCATGATAGGTGTTTTTTGAATTAGCCATTCCGACATTTTGTGCACCTTGAAATAAAAAAAAAAAACCAAACATCTTGACAAAATACAAGTGCAGATTAGCTGATAATTAACAACACCGAAAATCAAGGCAAAGAAAATATGGGAATGAAAAGAAAAGAAAGAACAAGCCCTCTCACCATCCGACCGGCTGGCTCTCTGTGCGGCGAATCCCGTGAGGGGGATATTTGGGGCGGCACTGGGAGGGGGTGGGGGGAGGGGGTTGGACATGGAGGAGGGAGGGGGAGGGGCTGATGTTGGGGGGGGTGGGGGTGGTGGATTTGGAATGGATGATGATACAGATGGAGGGGGTGGTGGGGGAGGGGGTGCGTTAGAGGAGGGAGGGGGAGGAGGAGGGGGAGGTGCATTTGAAGATGGAACAGGGGGAGGGGGAGGAGGGGGGTTAGGTGCAGATGTTGGTGGGGGAGGGGGTGCAGGAATGTTTGAAGGGGGTGGGGGTGGTGGAGGGGGAGGGGGTGGTGGTGCCATTCCTCCGGGAGTGGGGGAGGGGGGTGGAGGGGCTGATGCTGTGGGGGAAAGAGATGACAGAATGTGGAAATAAGTGCAGAACAAAAACATGGTGACAACAATAATCAAATCATACAACTCAGGTGAGAATGTGCAACACTGACCTCCGACCTTTAATCCTCATAACCAAGTCCTCATTAACCAAACAATGTATATGTACGAACCAGGAAACATGCTCCAAATCTTATTGAAATAGTCGAATGTATATAAAATAGCCAGTATATCTACATTGAAGAAGATGGTACACTTAACCACCACACATGCTACCTTACATTTTAAGCAAAAACTTAAGTACTGTATCAAAAAACTTAAATAGCCCTTTTTTACAGTACATAATCTTCAATATCACAGACAATCAACCATAATCTTACATGTCAGCATACTGTATAAAATGATATTGTCTTTGAGCCAGTAGCTTAAGTAAAACAGACTTCATAGATTCCTTCATCATTGCAATCTGTAGCAATAGAAACTGTATCATTAAGAACAGCGGACTATCCCAGGACTTACTTGATGCCTGTGAGACTTGTTGCATGTGAGGAGGCCTCATGCCGACCCCACCGTTAGCCATGGGGAGCTGAGAGGTGGCATTTATCCTTCTGGAGTAAGAAAAGATACATGTAAGATAAAGTAGTAATCTTCTTTGATGCTTTTTCCATTGTCTAGTACTCTAAATCTAAAAATGTTCACGGTGGTTTCATTTTCACGTTTTTTTGTGGTGACCTCTTCAATGCAAATTCATGACACTGTGAATATGTCTCCTTTGAATGACTACTGTACCACAGAATTGTTTCAAATGTGAATCTAAAACACAGCAAAAACCTACTTTTTCCTGCTATTTGTACCACAAAATAAAACCACTGCAAAAGTAGGTGAATTTACAGTACTGCAACACAACAGTGGGCTAGCTCATGGTTTCCAACTCACTGACACACTTTTCAGATGCACTTTACTCCCAAACATCCTATTCCAATTGACCTTTTTTTTAAGTTGTGGAAAGAAAGTGCTTGCATACGATCTACACATTGCTGGTTGGAAGACTCAAAAGAACGGAATCAATGTGACATTGAACTTGAAGGAAAGCCCTCACCTATAGCCAGGCTCCTCCCCACCAGGCCCTTGGCTTGTCCTGTTGACAACACAACAAGACATTCTTAGACAAGTTCAAGGACACCAAGAGATGGCAAGAGTTAATAGTCTACAGAATGCTACAGGTACATGCATGGAGCGAAAAGACAGCATGACAACAATTGCATTTTCCCTGGGATGAGTAAATTGTGTTGTTAATTTGTTTTTAGAGAAAAGCAACACTTCATAAAGGCCAATTTAGCATAGTATGCTTTGTTGTGGAACCCACAAAAAGATAGCCTGAGTGTCATCCTGTTTCAGTTCCAGGCTCTCCCTTGAAGGTTTTGTTTTGTTTTATTAGAGTTAGTAGTAAAGCTTTGCAAATCTACATGCAAGACAAAACAGACAAGCAGATCTTACAACTAGTATAAGTGATACAAACATTTAGAGACCTAAGGCAATAGTTGAATAAGGTTGAAAGACAGGTGCTGCTATCTACAAGAAGCAAGCATGCAATAATAACCAAGGAGAAGCTTGGGGAGCTTCACAACTCCTTCAGCAAAACACAAACCAAATGATAACCTTCACCACAAAAAAACACCCTACACTGAACTTGGGTTGTTCCAATAATGCTATATTTTGATCACAATTTGGAATGAACCATTCTGAAATGGGGGTACAGGAGTTGTTGGTCCCCTAGCCCCTCCCTGGTGGAACCTACCGATAGCCGTACCTATACCCAGAGTCTTCCTGTGAGCCTGCATTCATTCTGTATACAACAAAATAAACAAACAAGTCAACAAGAATCTCAGAAGAAGTAATGTTGATGTAAGCATGAGCCAACTCATCATAATTTTTTCTATTTTGCCTCAGAAAAAAAGCACTCACTTTTTTTCTATTGTGTCTCAGAAAAAAAAACATTTTCCTGGAAGTGACTTAAAATACACAAAGCGTTTGTCCTTCTATATATGACTGGTGAAGGATATTAAGCTGTTGAGCAAAGCTCTTTTCACACATAGCCGACCATGGCCTTCCAACTGTCTCAAGATGATGTTGGCTGTTAGTTGTGAGCAAAGCCTGTTGAGAGTTGGGTGGCAAGGTTGCCTACTAGTCTTCAAAAGTCGTCTGTGTCAGCCAACTACATGAATATCTTTGGAAAAATCAGAATTGGGAAAGTAATATTGGATGCGATCAGAGGAGCAAACTGAAGCTAGAATAGGATAAATTCCAGGCTACTCCCAACGTTAACCCAGTACTTAAAACTGGTTGGGGGGTGGTCAGGAGCTAAGGCATAGAATTAGAAAGGTCCGGAATGAATGTGTGACCGGGGCTTAAACCAGACTACGATGTAGCTAAAGATCCATGTCCATGTCTGACCTGTAGCCGGGGTCCTCTGCCGGGACGTTTGACCGGCGCATGTTGGGGAGGGTCCGGTACCCTGGCGCGGTCATCTCGGGCGGTCTATGTTCGGCCTGGCCTCGTCGACTACTGGATCTGTAGGGTCACAAGTACAGAATTATCAACTTCATTGAAATCATTGTAAAAATATCACTTTTCAAATTACGCTTGCTTGAACAAAGACGGGATGATATGGGGTTCAAGACATATTTTATGTCTAAGTTACTCTAACTTGAGAGTTAAACAGATTTTCCCTACTTAAAGTAACTCATGTCATGAAACTCACCTGTGCACTGTGGCGTAGTTCATCTGCTGTTGTCCAGCACTCACCATGGGGGGCGGGGCCGGTGGAGGGGGCGGGGCTCCACCTCCGTGATTGACAGCTGCCATGTCTCCCTGCTGACCCATGGACCCGGGCGGGGGTGGAGGGGCCACGGGCGGAGGTGCGCTAATCGACCTTGCGTGCGACGATCTCTGGTACTGCGAGGAGACTGAACCTGGCCTGCTGTTCACGGGGGACGGCGTATACTCGTTGGGAACTATCGGGGTTCTAACTACCTGGGGCGTTCTGTAGTCGGACGACTTGTTGGTGGTTTGCATGGCGGGAGGGGTGGTGGGCGTGGCTACTCTAAGCGAGGCTCTGTGAGGCGTCTTTGACTGAGTGATTTTCACACCGTGTCCGACATCGTCCAGAAGGGAATAGTCAATCAGTTTTCTCTCGTATTTGACCGGCCGGTCGAGCCGCGCCGGCGCCATGATCTTGTGTGTTCTCGTCGCAGTTTTGTTGGTTGTCAGCACGCCGATTTCTCTCCTGGCCACCTTTTCTTTGTGAATATCTACAGTCTGTGAAGATAAAAGAACCACTCTTACTGTCATCATGTAAAAGATACATACAAGATAGAGTCAAACCTGTACAAGTGACTACCTCCACATAAGGACCACCTGCCCAAAGGAACCACTTTTTGGTGGTCCCTTAGAAAATTTTTCCCATTGACACAAGCATTAAGAATCCTGTCTAGAGTGACCACCTGTCCACATAGACCAGATTTTACAGGTCTCCTGAGTGGTCACAAAAGGCAATTTTGACTGTATATTTGAAATACAGCTACATGGCATAGTCTTGCCGTGGAAATGGTGACCAATACCACAACCTGACACTGATATCACCAAGAAACTGTTCTATAATAAAATGGAGTTAGATGAAAATCACTTTACACAAACTTCCCTGGCGTCCACCAAGCCTCTTTGGCTAATCTGTCTAAAAGTGCGCCAAAAAACGCACTACGGATTTGGTTGCCGATGTGCCAACATTTAGCACATTTGCCACCAAGAACCATACAATTATCATATAATAGATGAAAAGAAGATGTTACCATAGAGATGTGATTAATGGCTGACTCCATCTTCTGAAGCTGGTTGGCCTGGATGTCCATCATCTGGAGCATGTTGGTTGCTAGGGAGTTGATCTGGTAAGCCACGCTGGCTAGCGACTGTGTGGTGTAACTCTTCGTCTCTTCTAGTGCCGTTCTCTTGTCCTGGCTCTGTACAACACAATCAGATAACACATAGATAAGATAAACTAAACAAAAAGTCACAAAATCATGCATCTCGAAACTTATTGACGGCTTGTGGAATATTCAAGACAAAGGATTACCTGTCAATTGCATAAGAATAAGAGATATCAAAACCTGTTATGCTGCAGTACCAAGGAAAACCACCAGGGGGCCCAAAATCTAATCATTTCTTTAATAGGACACGACCTAACGACATACCAAATTTCATGGCAATCCATCCACAACTTCTTGAATTATGCTGCTTAACCACATACAAAAATACAAATTCTACCAAAAACATAACTTTCTCGGCAAAGGTCAAAATAAACACTTGTCTATCAGTAAAGCAATATGCTCCTCATGAAGGTCTGTTTTATCAAACCTCCTGATAGACATGTGATGTTTTGGACTCCCCTAACTACTCACCCCTCTAATGGATTCTCAATTATACCAGTAGCGGTCACTTACAGAGTTACTCACCCACTTTATTTGATGTGCTGAGTGCATGTGCTATGTATAATTAATAAGCTCATTACCTAATTATAAGAGGTTGTTATGGGACTCAATGATTCACGGTTGAGAGCAGTTCATAATAAGATTATGGCAGTAATTTCTTCCTACTCTTAACACCACAGTCTTGTCACATGACTTTTTCCCAATACAAGCTTTACTTGACAAATGGCATTCTTACTAGTAGTACTGTAAATGCAGAAATGTTTGCAATGATTCTATGTTTGCGTTTTTTGCCGTGAACTCTCTAACACGAACTCAAAATCACCGCGAACACTCCATTTTCTCCCTACCGCGAAAATAAATCCCCACGAACATTTCTGCATTTACAGTAAGCTCCAGTCATTGTCAAAGGGTTACTCTAGACACTAGACTGTCTAGAAGAATTGCTCTCAGCTAAGTGCAGTATGATATTGGGACACCGCAAAAATTTATTTCAATTTAGTTCAAACACTGCAATCTACCTCTCAGACTTGACTTTAAACTTGAAGATGTAATAAATACTGATTTTCCAAACAGTCAGCAACCAATAATGTAGATGATTTAGATGGTTCATAATTATTCCTAAACAATGTTTGCAACCACATGCAATATATTAATTTTTTATTATACATGCAAAATGATATATTATCTGACTTCAACAATCTGTAGCATTTTGTAACTGTGTGTACTAATATTCATTATACAGCTCTGCAATCATTCTTCATTGTGCTGATTTCCTAACGGAGAAATTGTTACAGTAAAAATACTAAACTAGACTGGCCGTCATTTGCTTTAAGAGCAAATTCAGGATGTTTCGCCCATACTCCTCATGCAAGAAGTGGGCTGTCCCAAAATAACTCCTGGGGAAATCCAAGTTTCTGCATAATTTATGCAAATGAGGTCCTCATGAGCATAAGTTATGTCCAGGTGCTTTCACCTTTCCTACATGTACCTACATGTACAAGATGACATCCACAGCTTTTACAGTAAGGGGAATACAACATCATGCATAAATTATGCAAGTGAGGTCCCCATTAGCATATGTCATGGCCAGGCGTGTGCACCTTTCCTAAAGCTACCTACATCTCAAATATGACATCTGCAGGTTGTACGGTAAGGGAAATACAAGTTTCAGCATAAATTATGCAAATGAGGTCCTCATTAGCATAATTTTTGGCCAGGTGCATTCACCTTTCCTAATGGTACCTACATCTTAAAGATGACATCCACAGCTGTCACGGTAAGGGAAATACAAGTTTATGCATGAATTATGCAAATGAGGTCCTCATTAGCATAAGTCATGGCCAGGTGTGATCACCTTTGCTAACAGTACGTACATGTCAAATCTGACATCTGCAGCTTTTCCGGTAAGGGAATTACAAGTTTAAGCATAAATCATGCAAATGAGGTCCTCATTAGCATAATTTATGGCCAGGTGTGTTCGCCTTTCCTAAAGGTACCTACATCTCAAAGATGACATCCGCAGCTTTTACGGTAAGGGACATACAACTTCATGCATCGATTATGCAAATTGGGTCCTCATTAGCATAATTTATGGCCTGGTGTGTTCGCCTTTCCTGAAGGTACCTACATCTCAAAGATGACATCCGCAGCATTTATGGTAAGGGACATACAACTTTATGCGAATTAGATCCTCATTAGCATAAGTAATTGTCAGGTGTAGTCACCTTTCCTATAGGTACCTACATCTCAAATATAACATCCGTACCATGTAACATAAGGTACATATAACTTTCTGTAATACCATTAGTAGAGGTACCCCCTGACATCTGCTTGGTTTTAAGTCCCAGACATGTAGGAGGGCTTATGTTACAGTATGACCTAGTTCCTGCTGGCCCCGACAGAAAATAACCAAAAATTGCATCAAAAAATTGCAAAATAAATCATTTTGAAGTAGTGTATGCCAAAAAAAATAATGGGGTCCTTTGGGTAAATATCCAATGCACAACTAAACCAAATTTCAGGTCCTCAGGTTTCAACACCACGGCACTGGAGGCCATCATGTGCGACTTTTGTCTGAAAATGACCAAAAAACCTCCATAAAATCATTTTAAAAACTTATATCAAAAAAATTTTAAAAGGGTCTAGGGGTATACACGTACTCTACCTGCATACCAAATTTCGGCTAATTTGGTCGACGGACGACCGAGAAGAAGCGATTTGAAGGTTTGACAGGAGAAGAAGGAGAAGAAGAAGGAGAAGAAGAAGAAACCTTACAAAAACAATATGTTTCGTTGGCGAAACATAAATAGATGTCAGTATCCAACATATGCCAACCAGTCTTAGTATGAGACTATCACATCCTTTGGTTCTTCACAATACGGACATATATCTGCCAATGGTTAGAAGCTCATCCAGCGAAAAACCACAGGCACAAAGCCAGGCCCTTGGCCTTTATTGATCCGTATTGATTAGATGGAGGTTCATCCCGGGTTCCCTACACACGGTGGATTAGATAGGGACATTCCTACTGGGGAGGGATGGGGAGGGAATGCATAATGAAGGTTTGTACTAGTAGGAAATAGCACACTACAGGGCAGGCTATTGGAACTATTTTGTACAGATAATAACTGAAATAGATACAATTTTGAGGTAAAGCCTTAGATACATGTACATTGTACACTTGCAGTTTCTTGCATTGTTATTTACATTTTCTGGTACCTTTCAAAAAAATCTGTATTTAGGAATTCGTCTTATACATGTATGCTTGGAAACACAGCACTGGTCAACTTACATGCTTCTAATAATGTCCAGGCATATTGCAAATAATGGTGTTTAATAAGTCATGTAATAAAATTATGATCCATTGCAAGAGATCTCCAAACAATTACAGTGTACATCAAAGCACCAGAATTGGATGTATATGGGTAAGGGGGCGAAGTCTGCCATCTCTAAATGCCATTTTGTATCGTTCTTTATGCAAAATTTTCCCCTTGCTTTACCCCTGCCCCAATACACTGCATTCCTCCCCTAATACCAAAGTGTACAAGCCCTAAACGAGTATCTCCAGTCCCTTTCAGAATCAGATACAGTAGTTTCCATCAATAACCCAGATGAAGTGATAACCCCTCTAACGACTTTTGACCCAGATACTGACAGGTCAAAGGCAGTGGTAATCACTCTCCGATGACCCCTGACCTGAGGTCATGTTTCACTGACAGTTCAGGTACAACCGTATTACAGACAAGGCAGCCGGGGGAATGAAAATGAACCTGGCTTTCAAATGAAAACATTGTTGTTCTGACCTCTAGAGGTATACGCAGGAAATAACTTTTGTCGTTGAGCAAAAAATTGAAAAAAGGGTGCAAGACAGCTACGCATTAAGCTAGATGTACATCTTCATTAAAATGTACTTTTGAGCTAACAGAATTAAAAAGAACTGTACTCAATTATGCAAAAACCTATTATTACCAAGCAAGCACTAAAACTGGAATGCTTTTCCAGAAAACACTTATGTTAAGACTACGTAATGTTACAATTTACCTCAAGATAAAAAAGGAAATAAATACATTATAAATCCCATGTTTATTTATAAAATACATACATATTTGCCTTGTGCCCAATACAATCCTTGCCTGGCAAACATACATTTTGTGCCTTGTACAGGTAGATATTACATCTACTAGAAATGACAACACTAAAAAATCAATCAGAAAATCAATGGAGCGAAAATTGTGACAATCGTTAAAATATAGGACAGTTCTATATCTCAGCACGCAAGGCCTCGCCAGGATAATATATTACCCTGCCATGATGCTCCATATTTGGGATGCTGGCAATGCTGCCGACTAGAGATCAAGATAAAACTATGTTGCCCCTGGGCAGACGATATCATCACTCTACGCAGCCATTAACAATGATGTCATCATTACACGTGCACCTGCGGCCATGAAAAACCCTCCTATGACTCATCAAATTAGTGGGGAAGTATGCCAGGCAATGTCGGCTCCTCCAAGGAGTTTGATCTTCTAGATAAAACATTCCATGAGATAAAAGATTGTTGAAATTGAGGTTGCTAAAAGTTATTGTACTTAAGACAATCCATCAACCGTCCAATTCTAGACTTGATATCTTATCTTATCCTGCCTTTCTCATATAGCCCTAAGAAATCTGTTTAAACTGTCTCTGTAAAACTGTAAAACAAAATGCATCACATATCGTAGACAGTTTAAGAGATAATGCACTGATATTGCAATACAATCTGTGAAAGCTAAAAACGGCAGTGCACAGCCCCATTGATTTGGAAAGAAATTGCGATGTACCACGCAATCTAAGTTTCTCCATAAAGAACATATTGCTCTACTATATTCTCCAGCAATGATGGAGCTGACTTGTGAACCTCAGACAGTGCCAGACCATTGGAACACAGAATAAATCAGGCCTGCAGGGAAGATTGCACTCTGTAATACGTACATGTACGTCTGGAAATGACTTCAGTGGGCCATCAAATCTGGACCAGAATAGCCAGACAAGGAGATAAGTATGAGAGGGGAAAGACTGTCTTCCAATAAACTAGATGTAGAGGCCCAACAGCTGTGCACCACCACACATATTAAGGTGGGGTACAGGCAGGCGGCAGCACTTCTGGGGCGTCTTGAAAATACTATATAGTGTTACTTGTGGCTCTTGATTTTTTCTCTCAAAGTACCTCTGTGCAAGACAATAATTTATGCAAATTTTTATGACGTCATGATGACGTCATCAACAATTACAGGGCCACGCCCCTTTTTACAAAAGTGGTTTTTCCTCGCTAACGATCCAATGTACAAAGCTAATATTTTAGGGACAGATGCATAATCATGCCATTGGTCAATACACGGGCTCCTTTTTTGATATCTTTTTAAATCAATTTTTGGTGAATTTCTTTCAATAATTTAATGAGAATCTCCTTCTGTGGGCCCTCACACATTATCAAAGTATCAAAATGCTTATGCCACCCGTGAGAGGCAAGTTCAGGTGGTAAACCTCAGAACAGCATTTCTTTTTCTGCCCTATCATATACAGTTTTGTCAAACTCTTGCTTTTAAAATCATGCTGTAGAGGTAGTTTTAATAAAATTGGCATTTAGTAATCGTAAAATGACCCCAAATCGCCAATATTTGCTTTTTTCCCAATCACCCAAGAACTAACAGTGACATACAGGTGAATAACCTCTGCAAACACACTATCTGACAGTCAGAGCAGTGTTAACAGCCAGGCCAGAGAATCCAGCTTTCCAGAGGGAGGGAGGGAATAGCCAAAATGGAGGCCCCTGATTGGTCAGGCTGTTCCAAAAGGTATCGGCACCCAGCCAGGACGTTGGAAACTGCAACTTTGCCCTTGAAGTTTGCGGTAAACTGATAACCTATGTAGGAAAATGATGCCAGATAATGAAAATAGACCTATACATGTAACAAATCAGATGGTTATTTTGTCTAAATATTTTTGTTGAAAATGTGCTGCCGCATGCCTGGACCCCACCTTAATCACTTGAACTTGAAGATATAAGTCTCTGATATCTGTAGTACAGTACAACGGTTGGCTTATCCTGCTACTATGTATGCTGCAGTGTACATGAGTGACACAACCACTCGCAGTAACTGTATTTTCCTTTTCCTTGAAAATCCCATTTTTCGGTTTTCCAACAAACAGCCTTACTTAAAGGATACTAGCTACAATCTGAAAATGAAATTATTTGGATGACAAGCTGTGAGACTGTTATCTCAATTCTTATAGACCAGTATGAAGTATGACTTAGCTCCCTATCCTGGCCTCAGTAACTGCAGACCAGACGCATTAATAACTCAGGGCACATCGTGGACAGCCCATAACGGACACTACAAACTACAAACCAAGCCTGCAATTTGCAGAGGTTCTAATACTTTCCCTTCCAGTGTGAAACATTCATAACACACTGCCTGCCACAGCAGGCAGTCTATCAGCTCCAAGCAGGGCCTTATCAATTCTACAGCAGTCTGACCCTCTTGATCTATAATGGATTTTAACAAATTCTAATCAGGATCAGTTTGACAGATTGAGATGAGGGAGGGGAGCAAACACAAGTGCAGTGTTTTTTACATGTATATACTGTAAATGCTGAAATGTTTGTGGTGGTTTTATGTTCGCAGTTCTCGCAGCAACAGTTTCACCGCGAACTTAAAACCACAGCGAACATTTTTGTCCAATACTGTAGCTGTATGTGACTATAGCATTGGCGGGAACTTAATTAAAACAATCGCTGATGATGATGAAAACAATCGCGAACACTCCATTTTCCTCTTTAATAGTGCGAAATAAAAACCATCAAACTTAAATGCATTTACAGTATTTCTCCAGAGGTATTCATTATACTGAATCTAAAATTTCTATCAATACCATACATGTACTTGGACCAAAAAGGGCTGAGCGAGTTTTCCTTATTTTCAGATATATCAAAATAGAGCGTGAAATATCCACCTACAATAGAATGTTTGACAGTGCAGAAAAAAATGCAAACCATTTGCACAGCAAGGTAAAAAAAAATACATGCTCAGTCTTATGAATCATACACACATCATATATTGCAGCAAGCATAAAGAGGCTTTCAAGCTTGGTAGACTTTAAAAAAATCTCTCTCAATTTAGAGAAACACTGACTGAACCCAAAACAAAGAACATTTTCTTTAAATTATTGATAATTTTTCATCTGTATCTACATAAGTGGAGTTATCAATATCGCCAAACAACAATGAGCAATCCCTTCCACCCATCCACCCTTCAGCGGTGTCGAAGGTTCAGAACGAGCTGTCGGGGTGATTTACGACATGATGGTCCCAACAAAAGGTCTGACATATAGATGATAACATTACCTCATATCTCTGGATCAGGTTTCAGTCCCTAGGTGAGTCTCCCGCCCCACATTTACATGATGAGACCCATATAGTCACTACCATCCATCCAGGAGGATTTATACAATTATATCTGGACACTCCATATAGACAGGTGTCATGTTTGGGCCATGTAAATGTTATAGCGTTCAAGACATTAGTGCAAGAGTTCTATACAATCATGAATGAAATACAAGAATTTAAAACATTTGTCTGAAATCTGTTGACAGGAATATGTTCAAACAGCTACAAAAATTTTAACCTGGGTTCCATCTGCTTACTACCAGGGCTCCTACACTCGCTACCCCAACCTCCTTGGCTACCCTGAAAAAATTTAAAAAATTCTCCTTGCCAATGAAATTCTTTGCAAGGATTAGGGAACTCAAATTTCTATCACAACCAGCATAAAAATTAAACTAAAAAGTCACAAAGAAACAGAAAATGGCTTTTATATGGCCTGTACCTCATTATTGGTGACCACCGTGCACCACTAAAAGCTATTATGCATATTAGGTAATATCAGTTGATCCATAAATTTCATCAGAGATCACTTGCTACAATCAATATCACATAAGCAAACACTATCATATCTATGATCTGTAATTCTACAAAGTAGGTATCTATACTGAATATGCAATTTGTACACATTGGATGTATCTATCGGTCTTTCTCACATCTTCCTGTTAAAATTGAACTTCAATTGTATATGCATGAACCTATCTTTAGCAGTAATGTAACAAAGGAAAACAAATGTGGTATTAGGCCTTTGATTTATGATACACCATATAATCATGAATACAAAATAAGTTTTAAGGGACAAAAAATAAAGGCATATGTCTTCTCTGTATGGACAAAGATGCAATTTTACACAACCGTGACATTTATGACAGGATGTTACGTTTTATTCTATACTTCTTCTTTGTATTATGTTTACGTATTCTTGCCATACTTTGTACCATGTACAATTGTCATGCAATTAAGTTCTTCTTCTTCTTCTTCTTTATTCCTTCAAACTATGTATGATGTGTTCACATTTGAATATACTAGTAGATATACATTGTACATGTTCATCTAATAAATCTGACATTTTCAGAAGAATTGATAATAAAGAATATGTTACAAAAGTAGATTTTCTGCCAACAGTCCATCATCTGACACCTCCTTTCATTTGATCCAAATAATTAGAACAGCATGTTCTCAATACCAACTGTCACAACTGTGTAACACACACATAATTGTGGACATCATGTTAGTAACAGTATCACCGAGGATAAGAAATTACTGTTGGTGAATCTTGCCTATACATTTCTAACCATAGCACAAAAATATTATTTCTCTGCATGGACTAGTTCACATGTCCCTGAACTCCCCAAGGTGCTATCTATTCCCACTGCTTGTGACATTTCTGTAATGTGACACCCAAAAGGTTACCCATAAGCCTCAAATCATGGGCAGAACATGGTTACAGGTATACAGTCCTACATTCTATGAATACAAATGTGTAGTATTTGTAGAAGGCTACATGATACTGTTTTTTACCAGCTTATCAAAATATCCCTGGCATACCGGCATGTCATCAGTTCACATTATAATTATATATGAATGAAAATTTTTCATTTTTCAACAAGGAATACGCTATTGTTAGCTTTCTACAATAAATTAAACACTCCTTACTCCATCAGTCCAGTTAACTGTTAATGTGTCTTTAAATGTGTACTTCCGTGAGGATGGGGACTTAAACTTTAAGTACAGTACCTTAATGACATTTTCTGAAAAATACCACTGGAAACTACTGCTAGGTATTTTATATACACACACAATATATATGCAATAAATCGCAGGTAATTAGCCATCAAAAGTGTATATGAACCATAGCAAATTAG
The DNA here is from genome assembly GCA_035149815.1 of Branchiostoma lanceolatum. NCBI lineage: Eukaryota > Metazoa > Chordata > Leptocardii > Amphioxiformes > Branchiostomatidae > Branchiostoma > Branchiostoma lanceolatum. Next base: position 9,358,169 of record CM068877.1, on the reverse strand, counting down.
ACGGTATCCAATTTTATGGTGCTGTAATCTGGATGAAATACTTTTCGCCTCTATCCTGGCACTGTCTATGCAATAAAACATAATATTGTTCGTACAACTGCCTAGTGCAATTCAAGAGACGGGAAATAAACTTGGAAAATGTAATTTCTACAGACTTAGTTATTGTAACAATCATCTTTTCCTAAAGGTTGAATATTTTAGGACAATTGATAGAATTCTTATGAATTTATTGATATCATGCAAACATGGATTTGAAATGAAATAAAAACACCATATATCCAAAAGGAGACACTGACAAAATGCTGCAAAAGTGAGGCAGCGACAGTCAAAAACACTGACCTATATGTCAAAAAATTTCAAATGTGTTTTACATAGAATGTAAAGTAATCATACTTCATACATGATACATGCATACAAGGAACACCACCATAAACACAAAGGTAAAAGCATTACATCTTCCTAATACTATTTATGATTGATTATGAGTACTAAAATATTCATGTTACTTTTGTACATACAATGATTATATATTGCAAACAATGTACAAGAAACCTAAGGGACCTCCTGACTATAACTATAGTATAACACCTCAATGGCCCTGGGCATAGACTACTAGCATGATGTTCACCTTCCTTACATACTATACCCTCTATCCATGATTCATAGGTAGTTAGAAAGGCCATTTAGGACATGATTACATGTCAGAACCAGAAAATGGCAGGTGCAGCGTGAAAAAATACAAGCTTTGCCCACATGATACACAAAGCCTAATAATACCCTCATACTAGAGCTGTGTATCGGTACACTGTACCGATACAGTACCGGGTACAATCAATTAGGTACAGGTCCAAAATACCTGACCCTGCTGTATTGGTACTGGACCTGACTCAGGGGATGGCAACTTTGACAGATAAAATTACTATGAAATTACTGTGGCAGTGCTCTAAAGCCACTCTAAAGCACAGAAAACACATTTGCATGGCTGGAGTTAGATTGTTTTTATAAAAATAATACCTAGCACAATCAAATATTATGTTTTTACCAGTTCAAACATGCTTTTGTCCTTATTGAAAATCTACCATTTTCTGAACAAGTAGTTCAGGTACAGGTTCAGGTCCGGACCTGTACCTTAACCCGTGTACCCGTACTTGTACCTAAATTATTTTTAGGTACACAGCTCTACCTCATACTACATGAAGTAGTCATAGCTCCTCAGAATACTGTGTTGTACAGTCAAACCTGCCCAAGGCGACCACCCGGGGGACCGAGCAAAAACGGTCGCGATGGACAGGTGGTCGCCATGAAGAGGATTCCAATCATAACATGTTTCCAGCTCGAGGTGTTCAAATACCGTGTACCACGTAGATGGATGGAAAATTATGTGATTTTAGACAGCATGACCCCCACCAGGTTCTCATTGACAGAAAGATCCTACAGAAATTACATTTTCCGTTATCGTTGTAATATTTGTATACCGTTACATCGTGAACAAATGTTCGTCATAATTTTGACTAAAAACAATGTCTGCCTCGATGACCTTGCAGCGCCCTCCCGCATTCACACGTTACGTTAAAGTAAGAGTACACACACACACACGCATATAAAATCTAGGTTTTAAGGCCTGAGACAAATCCCTAGAAAACACCTGCTGACCCCAGCCTTCTTTTGGGCGCCGACCGCTGGATTAAAGCGGCAAAAAGTTTTCGATCTGACAACTGAAGGATGAAAACAGAAAGTTGTGATACCACCGGGTAATATACTATTAGCTCATGTTACTTCCTTCATTCCTATTCTCATACATAAACATTGCTCCATAATACTCGTAATAAAATTTGCCTGTCAAATGATCGCTCTATTTGCACTGAGGCGACCACAGCAGTAATAAATAAAGCACACTAATGTTAGCTGAGGTAACCTGAGAAGAGGAAGGCTTCAGGACATCAGACTTTAATGATGAGTCACCAAAAACAAGATACTTATCCTTTGTTCTATATCCCAGGGCTCGAAATTCATTTTTGGAAATAGGTGCACTGGTGCACCCAACTAAAAATATTAGGTGCACAGAAAGAATTTTGGGTGCACCACAAAATAAAGCTGAATGCCAACAAAACGTAATTACAAATTTAAAGCTCATAAGGAACTTCAATTTATAATTCTACAGCTAACAAAATTTCAAACCAGTAATACATCAAATAAAGTTACAAATAATGTTGCTTTTTCTGATACTTACATTTGAAGAATATTTTGTAAACTTGTGTACAATAGTACCTTTATTTTTCAAAGGCCTATTACCTACAAAAATATCTAGGTGCACTGGTGCACCCACAGTAAAAAATTAGGTGCACAGCTCCAATTTTGGGTGCACACAACCCAGTACTTCGAGCCCTGTATCCTGTACATATATTGGCCCAGATCTAGTTATAGTTTAGCTAAGATCAGTTCTACTACCTCGCCCTAAGGCCAGTAACTTAAAGGGAATGGTTTCTCACTTGTCCATGTCTTTGTGTCTATATGTGTGTGGCTTTTGAAATAAAATATGTCAATGATATAGTTTCTCTATTGATATTATCATATAAATAATCTAAAATGGATTGTTTTACTGACATATTAATAACAAGAATCAACAGAAAGTCAATATGCTTGCACAGTATCCAAACCGAAGTAATAGTCATTGTCATGGCCTCAATGCAAAGCAGAAGTTTAAAGTCTAAAAAACAGAACCACCTTTTTTTCTGTGTGGTTTACAAAAGAAATCTATCAAAGAAATCCTTGTTTCTTATCCTAGCAAAAATACAAGACTTCAATCTATCCTACCCCATACAATTTCTTTTGTGTATTCTCCTCTTTGAAATTTTTCTATGAAAATATATCAACACATTCCCAGGGGTGTTGATATCAATTGGGACATCCACTTTAATCATCCCTATACACCCTGTCTCCATAATTCATGAACAGTCCCTGATTTCCATTACAGTAGCCTGAGAGGGGCTGTACAAATCACCTTACCGCAGCTTGGCCGATCTGGCAACGCCAAGCACTTCGGACCCAGAAGATCCGGGTTCGTCTCCGTGCATGGATTTTTTTAGCTACGGCCGCGTGGCGCGTTGGATACACCCGATCCCTCGATCTCGGAAGTTAAGCAACGCGCGGTCCGGACAGTGCTTGGATGGGAGACCAACCAAGGACGTCCGGATTGCTGTAGCCTCACGAAGCTTTCCACGAAATCGTCTTCCGGGAGGGACGTAAAACGGGGGTCCCGTGCTCGAGGAGGTGCCTCGAACACGTTAAACAGCCTCATTACCCTACACATTGGGTACCTGCCTGTGGCACTGGCTGCAAATACACCTGATATTATTGACTGGGGAAAAATAATCTCCAAGCAGATGTTGGGTGGAAGATCATAATGTTTTTATGACTGGCTAGCAGCTAAGCTATTATTCTGATGTCAGATTTAGAAGAGCCTGGCAGTAAGAAAGCATTCACATCTTCCACTCTAACATCTGCTTGGAGACTTGGGTAATACACGTCATTTATAGAGATTTTTTCAGATAGGAGAAAAAATCTGACTTGGCAAACTGTTGATACTGACATGCAAACAAACTGTTGCACCAAAAAGATGACATCCATATTCAAAAGATACAGCTGAATAATTTTCATCTTCTGAGAGAAAATTTGATTTTATATTTTTCATAACTTCATTTTTTGGGAAGACATGTCACGAAAATAAAAGTTTTAGAATATATTTCATGTACTTGGTCCTTTGGACATATACAAATCTTGTTTTTTCTTGTAGCTTGCACCAAAAATAATAAAAAATAAAAACATAATAGATCCTAACTCTGCAAAAGTTTGTTCTAAAATCAGCCTCTAACTTAGTCCCCTACTTTCACAGCAAAGAGACTGGCTAAAATCTAATCTAAGCCAATCTCAGCATACTTCATGTCCTAAGAGCTCTCATAATGGGTATAATACTGCAGAACATAATTAGGTACTAACACTCATATCCACAAGTCTAATCAAATTAGTGTTCACACTGAAACTGACAACATGGCTGAAATGTAGCATAGAGGAATTTTTCAAAGAAAATATATGGACTGTAACCATTCAAAAAATAGTTTGCTATCTTCCTAGGCCTCTTATCACTAACATCAGTCTGCAATGTTGCAAGTATTTTACAAAACATTACAACAACTTCTTTGCGTGTGAGCTGTCTATTTCCCCAACCCACCCTTCCACTTCCCTTCCGCTTCCTTCCATTGTGCGACAACGGCAGCTTATCTCTGATATTCTAAACAAGACCACTGATTTTGCCGTGTATGATTGATCTGATTCATAACAAACTCTCCTTTTAACAAACAATGAAAACCTGAGGTCGCTTTAATGTGTTAACAAATAAAAACAATGCGATCTAAGTCATTACTTAAATCCACAATTCTTTACAATAAGATTCAGAAAACCCCTTTCCAGCACAACTTGGTACGTCCCAAAGTGAACCCTATGAAGTCCCGGAAATGGCTGATTTGGACTTGACCCAACTAGGTTGAAAGCTTACAACATAGCCTGATAAAACATCCTTCTAAACATTTTCCCTCTGATTCTAGCGGAATAAGAATCTTGGACATCATAAAGACTAACCAACATATCTACTTCATGTATCACAAAAATGGTACAAAAAATGTTATTTCAAGTGGCACAATTAGTAGATTGTAACTAACAATACACCGTGGCACAGAAATTGTCACAGAAACATTGATAAAACACAACATTGGAACATACATGGAGGGCTACAATGGCCATACTTGGGCAAGAGAGCGTTAGATGTAATTAGCCCTATAATCTACTAGATAACAACTGACATTCCATCATAGGACTAGGAGGCAACGGAAGCTTGCAGTAGTAATGAATGGTATATGCTCCCATTCCCTCTAAAAAAACAAGGAATTTCTGCAAATACTGTTGTGTTCCATGGAAAAAACAGTTTATTGTCTATATCTTCACAAATATCCATAGATGTTCTTTGATTGAAGTGTTGCATGACACAATTGGAAAAAGTATATTTTTGCAAACTGTCATATTATAAAAGTAGTTAACTTGAGTTTACATGTACTTAAAACAATATTTTCTTGAAGACATCTAAGAAGTTCTTGTTGTTGTTGTCTTCTTCCCATGAAACCGACAAGTCACATTTGACCCCAGGGCTAATTCTAAGTTATTCTGGACACTTACTCCAGGTAATTGTACCCTAGTCTAAGCAAAAATGTCTGCATGTTTTTTTCTTTGCCACAATCTCCCATTCTTACCCTAGCTCCGTCTAATCATATCTCAACATAATCTTTTTTTAAAACACAACATTGGTTCTTTTGAGAGTACTGAGTTATGCAGGCACTTGTAAAACTAAGTAAAAGACTTCTTTCTTATGCACATTCACACAGTGCAACAATAATGTCTTGACGAAGCAATAGCTGTGTGTGTGAAAAAAGCACAGCGGGGAACACTTGCTACTGGTATTGAGACAATGCCAACTGTCGCTTACATCTCTTAACAAAAAGTCTACTAAAGAATTCACTTTTCCCAGAGCCTTGCTACATGGTGTTTGATGTAGGGTTAGGTATCCATTTATGACAAGCAAAATGTTAGTCAAAGTCAAGCACTAACCAGAATGGGGGAATGCAGTCAAAATTATACTAAAATAATCAAATCCCATAATGTTCATGAATCATGACATAACAATCCTTCACTTTTCTAGTAACTGATTGATTGATAAAACTTCAGGTTTTTACAGTGACTATGTCGCACTAATCAAATATCAGAATTGTTGGAGAAAACTTAGCTCAAAACTGAATTGCAAATAGTATTATGCTGGTTTAAGATTTACATCAAAAAAAGATGGCCTGTTTGAACCACAGAACACCCAAGAGGAAGAATCTGAAATAAAAGTTGCTGACATCAAAGTAACTTTGTGATCAAAACACAAACATTTCCTCAAAAAGTCTGGGTGGTAGGAAGTTCAACTGAAGTTGCCCTTTTGTCTCAGTAAAACCAGAAGTGGTGACTCAGTTCGGAAACCTCTCCCTCGAGAACTATTTTTACACAATTTACACATCATAAAAACACCACAAACTACATTTATTAAACTAGTAAAAAAAACTGGGGTTACGCCAGTTTGTCAAAGTCTACAGCGAAATCCAGAAAACATATTGAGACGAACAAAATTATGCTTGAACGAGAGGGAGAGATAAAAGTAATTTTGACACACGGACTCATTTCCGTTTTGCAAATTCAAAGGCAGAAGTTGTAGCCGGATCAGAGTCATAGGCCAAGCTTCCTTTTATGTTGGTGTTTCTGCTTTTTCTTGGTTAAATCTATAGGGCGGGATTGTGAAGGAAGAAGGAAAAGATTTTTTGGCGGTGGTTCAAAGTACATAAACAACAAATACTGAACAGGGTGTGTTTTTGACACCTCTACTATCACACCCTCCCACACATAAACCTGGGTAATTTTATAACGTCCAAACCTACATCGATGGACTAGGAATTTACTGAATAGCTCCGCGATGAGATAGGCTTCTTCAAAAAGGGCACGAGTAATCCGAGTACAGCGCTTTTACAGGAGCAGTTTTGGAGGGAAAACACCCAAATATCAGCTACTCCGGGTAGTGCGTCCCGTATGTTTAGCGAGCGGTATCCACGTATTTGAAGCGAGATTTCCAACGTTCTCAGCTACGTAGACGTACAAAATGCCGTGTTGTGTGACCTACCTGTATGTAGTTGCTTTCGCAGTAGTCGGCGACCCTCTGTAAGTTGAACTGTGACTCCTGCAGGGCTTGTCTCCCCGCAGGAATCTCTCCGTCCATCAGAGAATTCAACTCCGCCATTTTGGTTTCCGTCCTCCTCCCCATCCCGCGTGAGGAACCATGGGACTTCCGCCTCGTTTGAATGTTTGGGTAAAAGCGCCTCGCAGCGGCAAGTAATATTAATGCAAGGCACAGTGAAAGAGAAGTTTGCGATGGTCTGACAGAATTGTTTCATTTCTGTATTGATGTTCCGTAAGTCTTAAGTAAACGTTATTTCCTCGCTGACGTAAAGTGTCCAGTGGACACTTGAAACGTCTGAACATAAAATGCGGTAGATTCTCTTACAATTTTATTCTTCATAATGTTTTTGCACAACATTCAACTGATTCGTAAAAAAAAAGAATTCCATTACCCGACCCTGAATTTTTTCCATGACCCTCCCCCTAAGCCATTATTTTTTTCCGTGAACAAACAAACAAAAATGAAGATGTAGAAAAACAATGATCCTATAAAATGTATTGTGACTTGAGAGAAAAAATCATATGTAGATAAATGTAATGATTTTTATATGCTTAGGGTCGGCAAACGAAACTGAGAAGAGTTCCTTCCTTCGGTCGTCCTCCATGGAAGAAGCCACCACTAAACAATTGTTTATTGTTTATTAGTTTGTTTATTTTAATTATCTCCATTAGCGACAGTACATACTTCACTAATCTTCCCGGACTCCTAATTATAACAAGCACCTTACATTAATAAACGTATTAAAACACGTATTTAATACAATAACATCAGAGTACTTAGCTTGCAACAACATTGATAAAGGTGGAAAGTTGTACCCAAAGGTATTGCATGAACATTACTGACTAGATTTCAATTCTGTCCAGCTGTGGGCACAAAATACATTTCTATTTTTTCTGATCCATGTTCATGTTCATCTTGGAGCAGGATGTACGGGAGAGGCCCACCTGGCGGAGATTTTGCAAACTGCACTTAGCCCAGTTACCCGATGGCATTATATAGATTTGGCCGATTTCACCTCCACCTCACTATCAAAGCACATCCAATTATCCAATTGCAACAGTTTAGGTACTGTTTTGCCAATGAAAGTGAACAGATATTACATGTTCAAATACAAGACACATATATAACACATATCCATAGCGGACTGTACATGGTTTCGAATTCTCTGTGACAACAAATATAGCAAGATAGCCTGGTATTTAGCCTTGTTCAGCTTCGGGTTGCTCCCGAACGGTCACATCCCCTGCGCATGCATAACAGATGGCAATTGTTGGGAAGGTTACCAACGCTCACGCGGCCTGAGACGATTGCAGTCTGAATACCAGGCTATTAGCTAACTTCTTGTTTACATAATTTTAGGCAAACTCTGCAGAATGACAACGCAAAGGGCATTTTATGTTACACAAGTTTTCACACAAATTTTCACATCTCTCACAAAATTACATTTTTTTCACACTTACATTCTTACTTTGTATTTTATTCTCAGGTAGGGTCTGTTGTAATACAGGTGTGCGCTCGACTTAATTATTCCTTTTTTGCTCCTTTTCTGATTTCAATCAACCCCGAGACCGCCAGAGCATCACACAATACCAGGCAGTTGATAAGTCATGTCTTCTCCATCTCTTTCAAACGGCAGCACGTGTGTGGAAACATCGACACACGTCTGTATGTCATCGAGCTGAACTGAAGACTCGTCCTTGTCTATGACACCGCCTTCTGCTCGAACTAGCTGCGAGGCATAAGGATCACAGTCCCTGGTTGTGTCATCTGCTGGATTGTCTTGACTACATCCGACGGTTGCAGTAGGAGCGAAAGCAACTTTCGTGGCTCTTTTCCCAGTTTGCGGTAAGGACCGAGCTCGTAATTCGATTCCATGTAGCCCTCCTGATGGAGTTTCATCTGACCGATGGATCGTAGCGCTTTGGGAAACGCTCCCGTGTGGACGGAACACCACCACCGGCGTCTCAAAGAACTCATGCCCCATCAAACGTCTCCATAGAGCGTTAATGGACCCCCGAATCAGACTCATGAGAGCTTTTCTGAACGACTGTTGCAGCAAACTGTAGATGCCGAAGTTTAGGAGTGTGTTGCACTGAGCAAGCCACGTTATCCAGAAATACGATTGCCTGGGGATTCTGAGTACATTTATATGATGATTGAGGCTTAGAAAGAAATTGGGGGCCCATAGAAGATGCTGTAGGGCACTCAGAGAGAAAAGAGCGCGGAAAGCCAAGAACTCTTGCTCGACAACGGGATGGTCGAGATTTACCATTGCCCGCCATGTTTTAAAAATGAATATCCACACTAAAACAACACCTACCATGAAGGCTACGACTACACTCAACTGAATATCCTGGTCTCTCGCTATGCACATTCCAACCACTTTCACGTAACCAGGTCTCATTTGCCCTGCTATGTAGAGGATAACACACCCTAGTAGCGATACTGTCCATGTCAGGATGATAAAAACGCCACAGAAACGCCTGCTCTGCATGACACCGTCTGGACGTACTAGAGCCTCGTATCTGTCTACGGCAATATAAGCAAGCGTCATCCATTCAACATATATACCCGTCTTTCTGACGATGGCTTGGGCAGCACATAGGGCACTACTGTAAGGCCAGTACCCTAGCAGAGAAGGGTACACATCAACAGCAAACGACAATCCGGCAAGAAAGTCCACCACACCGATGGAGGAGGCCAGATAGCGTGTGTTTCTTGCCAAGGCGTTTTGTCTCCGCATATTTACAATGATGACCAGTAGGTTAGTGACCACAGCACACGTGGCTAACATTGCTATCAAAACTGTTTGACCAACACTCAAAGCGCCACCATTCTCATCGCTCGTAGTGGTGTTTTCGAAGTCAGCGAAGTCTAAGTATTCAGTTATGTTCGTCATGTCCACTGTGGGGTTTTCCATATCAGTAAAGCTTGACTCATTCGCGACGGTAGCTGCATTCGTAGTATCAACACTCAAAGCGCCACCATTCTCATTGCTGGTAGCACTGATTGCAAAATCAACAAATTCGAAGTAGTCAGTTGTGTTCGTCATGTTGAAGACTGTGAGGTTTTCCATATCAGTAAAGCTTGAATCCTCCGTGGCGGTATAGCTGCAATCATAGTATCAACCCGGAGGCTGTCTAAATATCCTAGTCCGGCTTCCTACCTTAATTTTGCCGTGCCGTACGCACCATTGTCGCCGTGACCTCCCGTCTGTGGAGGATCCTGTAGCGTAACAGTTGATCAGACCTACAGTCTCGGCGGTATTCCAGTCTGTGGTGCTTAAATACCACGTTGATGAAGTGGAAACGGATCTGGATGTGTTTAGAGTTCTCTCCTGTCAAGGCTTGTGAGCAAGAACTGAAAGCAGATTACAATTTACGTCAGAGAAGCGCAAAAGTGAGTGTTTCTAGTTAAGCTTCGCAAGGTGTTTGGGAAATTGGGAAAACCACTTAGTTCGCAGGATGAGAGCTCTAGAGTGCCAGTGGCAACCTCCTTAATAAGATAATTTTATTCAATTTTCCCAGCTACAAAGTGGATATCGATGGTCTGGTAAAAGAAATGCATATCAACGAGGATTTCGATTATCATTTTGTGATGTTCAAGAATTTGGTTCCTTCCTATGGCTTTACATGTACTTCATACGGATTTAGAATGAGCTCATGGTGTGTACAGTACTCATTTGTATTGCAACCATCCAAAAGCCCCTCCTTTTTGGAAGTTCTGAATGCCTTAATACATAGCATCCCAATGCAATCTACAGTATAGTGCAGAGAAATCCCAACAAACCCCTGTCACATTTCTAAACCGGGGCCCGGTCGGGCTGTTTGCGGGAACGTAAAATAAAAATTTGTATCAAGAAATATTCACAAATCATGCTCATAAATAACAATTTTCACGTTTATGTCTTTTGTTGTATTTTATGTCGTACCTTTCGTTCCGGAAAACTGGAACTTGGAAATGTGACCCTAGCATAATGCTTCAGTCCCATTTCCAATCCGGGGCCCGACTGGGCTGTTCGCCGAAATGAAAAATAAAGATGCACATCAAGAAAATACACAATATATATGGTTAGAAGTATGTTTACGTTTTATGTCTTTTGTTGTCTTTAATGTCATATTTTTCTTTTTGTTCAATATCTAAGTTAGAATACGACTACTAACATTATGCTTTGGTCCCATTTCCAATCCAGCCGGGCCCGGATGGGAAGCTTGTTGGAACGAAAAAATATCATATTAAAGACAACAAAAGACACAAAACGTTAAAAAGACTCTCCTAGTAGAGGTTTGGCTCAGGCTGGTTTTTGACAAGATTTAAGGAGTTTTAAGGAACCTTCTATTTTGTCCCGTTTTCTTTATGTCACCAAGCTAGCCATAAAGAAAACGGGACAAAATAGAAAACCCGACAAAAACGTCTAAAATCACGTAAAAAATCAGCCGGAGCCGAACCTCTGTTTGGAGAGTAGGAAAGATGTGTCGTAGACTTAGCCAAAACAAAAGCTTCTAAATCAGTGGACTCATACGTTTACTGCTCGAACAGTAAGCCTGTATCTCTACGGTGAAGCCACATACGAATATTGTCGACCGCATAAATCCTGTATATTGTACATAAATTATCCGACAACAAATGGTACGATGTTCTTTGACTGACACACACACAAACAGTTTATATTCATTGTTTTACCAAAACAGTGCACAATTTCTAACAGACACACAAACAGTTGACTACATCAAGGCATGGCAAGACCGACACACCTACCTGTAGAATTCGAATGCCCAGGACTCAACGGACGTTTTCACGACCAGCTATCTTGAAACGACTGTAGTTCAACCTAGCTTTTACACTACGATTGGATGTCTACATTAAAATGTATGAACCAGTCCCAGACGTACACCTCTCACCTATCATAGTAGGTAAGCAATCGCCGGTTTTCACACTTCTGAGACGGCCAATTATGTTTTTCAAAAGCATTGCTTCTCCAAAATCACGTCAAGAAGAAAACGCTCTACATTGCATTTGATTGTGGCAGAAAGCTGAAACTAGGTTTACCGGTGTGAGTTAGTGCTGCATATAAACAAGTTCTCGGAGAGCGGCAGCCTGACAAATCTCTGGAGCAAAATATCACCCGGGGCCCAATTACTGCTCTTGTGTAAGTTCTGCGTTGGTTTAAATGATCGATTCGTTGCCGCGTGAGGTATGGATGTACAAACGTGAAGTAACGTTTTTGGCGACGCCTCAGGGGCGAGCCAAATTGGTACTATATTGTGCGCAGTTTGCAAGAATTCTAGGAATTGTACAGGAATGAGAAAGTCCATGGGCCGATAACTCAAGAATGCCTCGATGTATTGTCTTAATATTTTGTAGATGGGTAGGTCTGTGGGAGACCTTGAAATGATTGGATTTTGGGCCCCCTAACTGAGAAAGAGATAAATATCGATAGATATCAATTATGAAAATTAATACTTAGTTTGCATAATTAATGACAAAATACTATGAATCCATAGTGGTAAATGATGGGGATTTAATTTTTGCACCATTTGGAAGTTAAGTAAATGTGGCCACTATTAGGCAGAAATCTTGCATATGAGGGCCTCATTTACATAATTTATGAGGAAATGGTACGATATCTTTTTTGTGAAAACAAGATTTTCATACATTGGACAACTTGTGTTATTTGGGTAGAGAAGGTGATCAAATGATATGATTTATGCGAGGTCCTTATTTGCATGTGGGCTAAAAACAAAAACATTAGCAGAGACCACCGTAGCCATGGCAACATCTTTTTTATGTTGCCAATCTTGTTAATTTTGTGTGTAACCCGCGACACGTTGACGATCTCGCTGCGACCGAATGACTTGACAAACAAATTTAATCGATGAAAACCGAATCTTTTTACGCTTTGTGTGTTTTGTTGTCCTTTTGTAATGCTTGCACATTTTGCATGATATTCCTATTGTAAAGTCAATGGTAATACAAATCGAATTTATAGGACGCAGCGACGCCAACGTGCCGCAGGGCTAGTTTTTTTGGCGACGCCTCAGGGGCGAGCCAAATTTCTACTATATTGTGTGCAGATTGCAAGAATTCTAGGAATTGTACAGGAATGTGAAAGTCCATGGGACGATAACTCAAGAATGCCTGGATGTATTGTCTTCATATTTTGTAGGTGGGTAGGTCTGTGGGAGACCTTGTAATGATTGGATTTTGGGGCCCCTAGCGACCTTCTACGGTACTGCAGGGGAACTTTCACTTTTCAAACCTCGTCTTTTGAACATGCTATAGTAATGATTTTTAAGTGGTGGGTAGCTCTTTGTTAGGAAAATATGTCCTGTAGATTTGGACCCCCTAGCGGCTTTTTCTGGAACTGCAGGCGCTGATTTTGAGTCAAACTTTGAAAGAGAATAACGCAAGAAGGGGATGACGGATCATCATAATTTTTGGTGTGTAGATAGCTTGAGTGATGATTAACATAATCAAATACCAATTATTCAAATCAATACATGATTTGCATAATTAATGAGGACAGTTAATAAATCAGCTGCATTTTATTATAGGACTCTCAAACACATGACATATGTAACTGAGAAAGAGATGAATATTGATAGATATCAATTATGCAAATTGATACTTAATTTGCATAACTAATGACAAAATACTATAAATCCATAGTGGTAAATGATGGGGATTTCATTTTTGCACCATTTGGAAGTTAAGTAAATGTGGCCACTATTAGACACAAATCTTGCATAGAGTGCCTCATTTACATAATTTATGAGGAAATGGTATGATATCTTTTGTGAAAACAAGATTTTCATACATTGGACAACTTGTGTTATTTTGGTAGAGAAGGTGATCGTCTGATAAGATTTATATATGCGAGGTCCTTATTTGCATGTGGGTTAAAAACGAAAACGTTAACAGAGACCACCGTCGCCATGGCAACATCTTTTTATGTTGCCAATCTTGTTGTGCGTTTATTCAAGGGCGCGTGAGTTGCGAATTAACTTTTTTGGGCTTAGGGCCCTGTCACACTTGTGCGTATATTCAAGGGCGTGTGAGTTGCGTATCAACATGATTTTGGTTTAGGTTAAGTTTGCAGCCGAAGAAGTGATGTCTTTGGTTTGATAACTAAACTGCTCATCGGTGGGTCACTGAGTAGAAAACAACCTCCTCCACGCAAAATTTACTTAAACCAAAAATAAATTTACTGCGGAACTCATGCGCACTTGAATATACGCACAAGTGGGAAAAGGCTGTTTTCTACTTTGACCCGCCGTTGTGCAGCCTAGCGATCGAACCTAAGAAATCACTGCAATATTCGGCTGCAAACTTATGTCACTTATCCTATTATTAAAACCAGAAACATGTTAATACGCAACTCACGTGCACTTGAATATACGCACAAGTGTGACAGGGCCCTAACATGTCTTTCACAGTTTCCAATTAAATAGTATGCCGTGAAGAGCATGCACAGCGAGTGCTTCAGAGGGACACTCACCAATGTTCACCGCATATCTGTTTTGTCACTTCTTCAACTTCAACTTATTTTACCCCCAGATAACCCCGCGAGGGGCAAAGTAGGGGGGGGGAGGTCCCAGGCTAAGGCGGGCAGGCCTCCAGCCTGGCGCGGTATGACTCAACGGTGGGAGCCGTAACAACCGCGCCAGGCAGGGCGTTCTACTCGGGGATGGTGCGGGGGAAGAATGAATGTTTGTAAGAGTCTGTCCGGGCGTTAAGTGGTTGAAATTTGAGCGTGTGGCTCCCCCGGGTGCGCCCCTTATGCACCCTTGTGTGACAGGGGCTTCAACTTACGCCGTGCGACAGACTGAACTTCCAATCTTGGTTGATAACTCAGACTAAGTCTAGATGGATTAAAGTCTGGGTGCCTATTAGTGCAGGTGCTATGAAATTCAATCGGATTTTAGGTATGAAATATATACGGATTGGCAACTTGACCTTGAACCTGGACTAGGCTGCAGTTGCATTATACAGCATCAATATTCTGACAACCCCCCGAGTACCGTTCAGCCAGGTGTAACATGTTATATCGTGAACAATCATTGGACAAACTTCAACAGGGGCGCTCTTAAGAAATCTTCCGTTGAGCTTAAAAATTACCTTTGCAGTGTGTTTCTGGATACTTGTTTTCACAGAATCCCTAATAAGCCTTTAAGCTGCCTAGACCCGAAATCATTCTAGGGGCTGAATACACATCATTGAACTCAACATTTAACTGGCAAAAAAGCTTGACTGACGTACATTAGATTATATGCCTGTAAAGTGCCAGACACGGTGTAATGGAATTAAAAAACATCACACATTTTTGTGACAGCATTGATGGCAATTTGCCGAATCACTAAGAAAGCTTTCAGCTCTTTAACACAATTATTCTAGGGGCTAAATGCACAGCACTGAACTTAAAATTAACCCGCGAAAATGCACAAAGTTTGACTGACGTACAGCATCACTTATTTTTGTGACAGGAGAGATCTAAAGACGGTGAGTTACTTTATTTAAAGAAGGTTAAGCCCCCTCTCACTGGACCCGCGGCACGCTGGCGGCGCGCCGCTGCGGCTGATCGAATTAACAAAGCACTCAACGAATTTCATCGACAAAAATGAATGTTTTAAGGCTTTGTGTGTTTTATTGTTTTTTGGTCATACTTGTACGTTTTTAATGATATTCACATTATAAAGTCAAGGGTAACACAAATCCACTTTAGGACGCAGCGACGCCGCCAGCGTGCCGCGGGTCCAGTGAGAGAGGGGATTTAAAGAGAGATTTTCAATTTAACCTCCTTGGCTAATGGTTCATCATTTATTGGTATCTAAAAGCATCACTTATTTTTGCGACAGGAGGGATTTAGGGACAGCAGTTACTTTGTTGGTGTTCCCTATAATTCTTATATCTCCTTTGCTAAACGGTAACATAAGCCGACAGCGTTACCGGAAGTACACTTAGAGAAATGTTAGGATGGAGCATTAAGATATCTTTAACATAGAATGGTCTCAAACGTGAAGTTGACATTTCAAAAAGCCTTCCAAAGGACGTGAGCTCAAACGTAAAGCTGACATTCAAATTATAAAAACTTAAAGGTAAAGGTAGCCCCATAGCCTTTATGAGGCCGTAAGGGCTGTGTGTTGTTATCTCCATGAAAAATGGAGATATAGTTTTGGGTGTGTCTGTCTGTTTGTTTGTGTTTCCGCACCACTCCAGTCAGCATAACTCAAGAGCCTCTTAATGGATTACAATGATATTTGGTATGTGGGCAGGTGTTGGGAAGCCGAAATTCAGGGTCGATTTTGGGCCCCCTGGTATGTGACCTTGGTACTGCAGCAGAACTTCAATTTTTGTATCTTTTGACCTGGACGTGCTGTGGTCTTGATTTCTGGGTGGCAGATAGCTTGTGATGTAATAAAGAAGTGGTGTAGGTTTGGGCCCCCTAGCAGCTTCCTCTAGAACTGCAGGGGCGTTTTTGTGAAATTCTTTTTATCCACTGTATCTTGGGTACCGTATTGGAAGGCGGAGTCAACCCTCCCTTATCACTGCCTTTTAAGGTGGCACTGTAAATGCATTTAAGTTCGCGTGGTTTTTATTTCGCGCTAAGGCAATCGAAAATGGAGCGCTTGTGTTGGTTTTAAGTTTGCGGCAGCGTGATAGTCACACACTGCTACAGTATTGGACAAAATGTTCGCGGTGCTTTCAAGTTCGCGGTGAAACGGTCACCGCGAGAACCGTACACATAAAACCACCGCACACGTTTCGGCATTTACAGTATGTCGGAGAATTCGAACCCAGGACCTCTGGGTTCTGTGCCAAACACGCTAACCGTTACCCCAACACGAAGCCACCGAAAAAATATGCATAGTGTGAAAAACAAGATATGGTCTACAACAAGATACGAATACATAAAAAAAGTAACAACGACTCTACACCTTGTACATTGTAGATGCACAGTTTTATTACAACACAAACAGCAACATAATTGTTCTACACATCGCACAAAGTACATGTACATGTAAGGTAACAACAATGACTCCAATGACGCAGTACAGATGCTCCAGCACTATCTCTGATGCAGAGAATTTGGACAAATTTTGATACAGTTATGGCGCAGAGATGAATTGACTAGTTTTGTTTCCAGACTGTTTTTCCCCTGGGGAAGGAAGGCAGTCGACTAGTCTAGCAAACGTTGACAGTTGCGTTAAAAATGTTACTCTCCAAGCAGAGGAGGGGTTCCGGCAGGTTTTGACGTGTTTTTAGGCGTTTTTGTCGTGCTTTCTACTTTGTCTTTTTTTGGGGGGGGGTTGGCTTTACAACAAAAAAAGACAAAGTAGAAAGCCCGACAAAAACGCCTAAAAACACGTCAAAAACCTGCCGGAACCCCTACTCTGCTTGGAGAGTAGAAAATGTGGCTGTGTTAAAAACATTTCCTCAGAAAAGGACGGGAATGAAAACCAATCCCCATTTTGTACTGGCACTTGATGAGTTCCATATAATTCTATGGAATAGCTTCAAATTTCTGAAGTGTAAACAGATCTATGGCATGTGTTCATAGGAACAGATATGGCACACACGTTGTTGTATATACGTAGTTGTCTGCTGTAAAACATACTTTAGATTTGACTATGTAAATGTAAAACATTGCAAGATGAAGCCCAGAGCACAACTTTGACAATAGCTATCTATTGGTAGTGACATATTTCTTACGGCTCAAATAATGCATGGTACACATGACTGAACGACTTGATTATACAGTAATTAATGTTTGTATCATCAGCATGGTACAAGTTACGAATGTTTATCTTCAGAAAAGACTACACAACTCAAGAACACTAAAGCAAGGGTATGTATGAGTCAGAATTTTTAACACGAGCATTGTGCACTTCACTTGTCAGCCCTAGTGTTGTTGTCGTGAAGAAAAAATTAACGGAACCAAAAGACAACAGAAGTACTAAACTATGAAGATAGAATGGAGAACCTATTCATATTCCAGTCATATCAATCCTCCACACTGAGGTATTGGAATCTAGATTAATATTGAGTAGAATTAAATGGGAATCCATCATATCTTCCATTAATATTCCTTTCTATGACTACAGCACATTTAGGCACATAGTGTTTGGCACAGTCATATTTGTAAGTCTTACAAAGCATAATTGTTAAAAATATTAATGGAGGAGCGTAGAAACAAACAGTACTTCTTTTTCATGTATCATAACTGCTACAAGGCAGGGCCATATTCTGTAATTTTCCTCTGAAGCCAGTTGAGCTAATATAAATTTCCATAAGCCCCTCCAATAACATTCTTACATGGCTCCATATTAATACAACCTATGACATGAATTTGTCAATTGCACATAATATGAAATGTGGTATCTAAAAGCCTGACAACTGCTGGGACAATAAACTTCAAGTCTTGAGTACTAGTATGATGTCTTTTTCTTCAACATATTTGACGAATGTTCTTCCCAGTCTTTTAACCTTCTCCCTGCTGCCTAACCCCATGACCAATAGATTTGTTGCCAAATAGCTACCTTAACAGGATAAAGGTTAACACAGGTACATACAGACACAACCACAGAGCAATGACAGGGAATGTACAACACATTACATGGAATGTAAACATGTATGTTTTGTCTTTAAAACACAAGACCTTTGAAATGACCAGCTATAACGTTTTTTTGTTATCTTTGGATGAGATTGTGTAGAGTGCTTTAAGTCTTAAAACAAAAACTTGGTATCCTTATAAGGCCCAAACCATGTAATCCTGTTCCCACTGGTAAATTTAATCTTAATTGCCATCTACAAGGTACAAAAGCAAGCAAAGTGTGTTGGTCTGTGCCCACGGAGTATGAAAGAGTTGAAAACTTTAAAGATACATGTCCACTAGATTGGTGAAGCCCAGTCAAAATGAAGTTTCTTTGAATTCATGGAAAATAAAGTGAGTGAACTGTATGACGTATGTGTGCAGTAGGAGCATGTTTGTACAGTTAATTGCAATATGATTGGCTGACTTATCAGTCACAAAAATATGTGACTGATAGCCAGCCTAAAAACTACAAATTTACACATCTTTCAGTTTTGAGCCTAGCCCATTATACAACTCAAAGTATATGTTAAAACAGGGTACATAGCCATGATGGTTTACAGAGGTTTACACATATTATGCAAAAATAAACAATACATATAGCTGTACAGACAGAGGTGATTATAACAAATCGACTAATAATTCACAATATTTGATCCTTACAAGAAATCACTCAAAAAGAGTGAACAAATTTGTACAGAAATGATTATTTACAGAAAGAGTTCGACAATGGATTAACAAAGGTTCAGACAAAGGATTGTATTTCTAAAAAAACAACTAAAAGGTACAATTTCAAACACTGGCTTTGGTTAAACATCATGGTTTGCAATCTGTGCAAAATATGACAATAAACACATACCACACCTCCTTTAGAGATGGGTATTAAACTTCATGGACATTTTATGCCATGGAGCTTTTTCAAACAAAAGCTACATCAATTTCAAAAGAATCTGTGTAAAACTGAACATAACAGCAAAAGGCATTTCTAAGCTGCTTTTCAACCTTGTCATAATCAAAAAAAGTTTATTTGCTGTTTACCTTCTGCTGCTCTACTATGATAGTTTCTAGCAATGTCCCATTGGGACTTAAGTAGCTGCAAAAGAAGCTCAAATAAAAAAAAATCTTCAAAAAAGTGACCAAAGGTAAATTAGGGCAACTGTATGTTGCCAGCATTTGAGACAGGCCATTTCACTTTCAGCAGGCCATGTCCACAACTCGTAATACAGTGATTGTGCTCATATTGTACAATTGTGCATAAAAGTTCACTACTCACTGCATACATTTTCTTTCACAGTCATACATATCACACAAAATAGCATTTGCAGAGCCATGTTTGATGCTCTATGTTGCTAGTCAGCAACAATGGACTCCATCACAGTTTCTCCTTTTACTGGTACAAGTTTGTCTGTCAAATCCTCCTCCAATAGTTGCAAAGTCGACGTACTCACAACCTTGTCTGTTCCAACCGTTTCTCATTCCATTTTGTTTTGTTTCCACCCGTTGCTCCTCCCTGTGCAGTTCCAATTCTCAGACAACAATGCCGCTGGTTACCTTAACGATCACTTTTCACTGCTACATCAGGATGTACATAAAATGCAGATATTTCCTAAAAAGAAAGCTGAATTTCAAAGAAAGTACATGACACCATGTAATTTTGCCGCAACTGAAAATGTTAGGGGGTGTACTGAAAAAAATAATCAGTCTGACTTGATAGAGTGTGCATTCCCGTTAGACAAATTCTCATTGGTCGAGTTTGAACCTGTTGCCATGGCAGCAGCGGTATCATTGGTTGGATTTGCACTTGCTGCCATGGTAGCAGTCATGCCATTGGCTGTGTGCGCCACAGCGGCGCTCATGGATTCTGTCCGTGACTGTCGTCTTCGTGTGACGGGGCTGTACATTCTCAGCCGTGCGTACAGTTCTCTTCGGATAGACGCCGTGAACTTCTTGACTAGACATAGTCCGGTTCCAACAGCGAACACGACATTGTACAACAGAACGATGTAGAAATTGCCAAGCCAGTTGAACCGACCAAAGTAGCCCAACAGGTCAAAGTGGGTGATCCCTGCAAGATATAAAGGAGAGGAATCATTAAAACAAGGTTGGTATGCACTTGTTTTGAGGTCACTGAACATGTAGGCATGTTGTAAATGGGATTAATTACTTTTGAAGCCGAAAATTAATTCAAACCGTACGAATTTGAGACAATTTGGACTATGCAACAGAAGTTGAAGCAGCAGCTATACTATAAGCATTAATAGGAGAGATCATACAAAAATATTTTGTCAGGTTTTGCTAAGTGTTTAGAACAGGGGCACTGTTTCGTCATGCACACTTTGCAAAAAGTGTGACACCTTTTTGACAAATTGTGT
This sequence comes from Branchiostoma lanceolatum, assembly GCA_035149815.1. Lineage (NCBI taxonomy): Eukaryota > Metazoa > Chordata > Leptocardii > Amphioxiformes > Branchiostomatidae > Branchiostoma > Branchiostoma lanceolatum. The sequence continues at coordinate 9,337,393 of CM068877.1, read as the reverse complement.
TTCAGGTGAAACATTGTGCAGTAGTAACTAGATACTGTAAATGCAGAAATGTTCTTCGTGGTTTTACATGTATGTTCATAGTTTTTGCAGTGAAATCTTTACCTCAGACTTGAAACCACTGCGAAAAGCTGTTCCAATGTGTGACCGTAGCGTGAAATCAAAACCATCGCGAACACTCCATTTTCTCCCTACCACGAAATTAAATCCCCGCAAACATTTCTGCATTTACAGTAACAGCTTTAAGGACAGCATCACTCACCAATGGTTCTGGACAGTACTGGTAGGGCAGAACTCATCATCAACAGCACAAGGCAGTTTGCTATCACCTGTGGGAGACAAAAACAAATTTATTAGTCCAACGTTTTCTTGACTGTAAGCCGGGACATACAGAATACAACATACAATGTAGTGTATTCCGTATCACCGAGGTCCTAGCCCAACCCCAGGTTCGATCAAAGGGCAATCCGACCCTCGGGAGGGCTGGGACTGAGGGTGATGCTGAATACATCGTGCTGTATTCTATCTATGTCATACGCACCTAAAAAAACACACCTTTCAATGCGAAATGCACCAGAAGTTGAGAAAATTTGGTATCCTCGAACAAAAATGAACAGAGACGAATATCACCCGGTCTGGAACACCCATATTAAATGATATTACAGCCCAGGTAGGGCATAAATGGGGAAAACAAACTTAGCAAGATTCTTCTTGCAACACTGCCATCCTAAGCCAAAGAAGTCATTATTGCACTGATCAAGAGGAAGGTCCCCGAAAACATTGGAAGGTAATATTACTGATAAGAAGGTCTTGGTTGTGTAATAGTAATCTATGAAATACAAGGTAAGGTGCACTTTCCTTCTGTTGAGGTGGTCTTTTGGCAACAACTATGTATTTGTTACAAGTTCAGACAGCAGGGAGTAAGCTAAACAACCCCTTACCATAGTCATCGGTGTGTTTGCTTTAGTCGGTCTTATTCTGCTGAAGAGTGGTACACTGTAGAACCCCACCACAGACGCCACCATTAAGTACAGGATGAGGACGATCTCCACCGAGGCTCCCAGAACTCCAAACATGGACAGGGAGGCCTGGCCCAGCCCAATGTCCTGAAAACAATGGACATGTTCCAGTTAATGGACTTGTCTGAATAAGAAGTGAAATCAAAATAAGGAAGGTAACATCTACTTGAGCAACTGGATAAAATTTCATTTAGTTGCTTGAGTAACTGCTACCTTGCATATCTTATTTCCTGGATGTCTAATTTTCATCGACGAAATCAAAATACTTTAGGCGGATACCTCAATGAAGGTTAGACACCCAGGTAATAAGATACACAATACATGTACAAAAGTTACTCAAGCAATTGGATTGAGTCATTGACAAAAGACAATTATCTGAAATGTCTGACCGTTTCCAAACTTATCCAGTTGCTTGAGTAATTTTTGTATAGTGTACTTTCAGTGGAATTTCATATGGCAAATTTGTATAACCCTACTTTTGTACATTAAAACAAAAGCATAAAAATCAGATACTTCCTGTAGAGTTACCTAGTCACAGCACAATAAACTGTCATAAAACCACGAGGTAACAAAAGGTGGATACATTTTAAGTATTGTATGATCCCATTTGTGATCTTGCCAACACTACATGAAGCAATGTTCCTGGCCAAATAATACATCCTATAGATAAATCTAATTATATTCTAGAAGGAGGTAACCCATACATCCTATAGATAAATCTAATCATATTCTAGAAGGAGGTAACCCATACATCCTATAGATAAATCTAATTATATTCTAGAAGGAGGTAACCCATACATCCTATAGATAAATCTAATCATATTCTAGAAGGAAGTAACCCTTATTGTGTACATAGATATTATAAGTAAATACCCATACATGTGCTAGAAAGTGGTATCCCTTACTGTGTACATATAGGTAAATACATCAAAGAATGTTTAGACCCTAGAACCAGTAGTATAACTGATACGTTAAACTCAACATGTTGTTTTATTCAAATGCTTGTACATAAAAAATGTAGGTTAATTCATTGTATCCACTTGTTTGTTGTAAAAGACCTTATGTAAGTCACTGTACTTTCGTTTTGTCAATGATTTGATTTTGTACTTTAACATTGTACAAAACATGATGCTTGTAGAATACACCAGTCTCCTAACCTGGACTCCCACGGGTAGAGCAGCCCCTCCAAACAGCAGGCCCAGAGTGTGGATGGACACAATAAACACTGCAATTCCAGTCATGGCCAGCAGTAATAACATGACCAGAGGATAGCCCAGGTTCCTTTGCCAGGCTGATGCCTTCTGTCTTCTCTCTGTGCAAGTAGAGGGAAAGCAAACGGAACAGTTGACAGGCCATGGTGGCTACAATGTACAAATTTTAAGATTAAAAAAATCAGCACCTATGTACAGCGTTTAATTTTGTGTAAGATTTGTTACTAATCATCTGTCATTCACAGTCTACAAATACATTTTTTGTCTGTCAAAACAAGCAAATTTCCGTCATGGGATGGAGGGACAGGTCCTGGAGACAGCCCTGTGGTGTAATATATAATGATACTAGTAGGTTGTGAAATTTGTGACTATTCATTTATCTATTTATTGGTATCGCTCTTCAGCACACACAGCCAGGGCTGCCCAGCTAGCCTGTTTCTTTACAAAGGGCTAGCCCTATAGGTTTTGATGTGATTATCACAGTGAGTCTGTACAATACAGGCCTAATCTTCACACGATATCATGCAGACATGAGCTGACGTACCCAGTTTCTTCCTCTCGGTCTGCACCTCCAACAGACGCTTCCTCAGGTCCTGTTTGTCAGGGAGGCTGATGGGACTCAGCTTGTCTGCAGGGCACAAACAGCATTTTTCAAATACCTTTATGACAGTGAAAACGGGTGCAATGGCCTAATGGGTAGACTGTTCACCTTGCATACGGTAGGTCGTGAGTTCGATCCCCGGCCGAGTCATACCAAAGACTTTAAAAATGGTACATACTGCTTTCTCTGTTTAGCACTCAGCATTTGAGAAAGAGTATGGCACACACCACTACCAGACTGGTGGAGTAGCTGCCTGCTGTAGTTATTGCACAAAGTTGAATAGCCCAATTAAGGGCTACTGAAACAGAATAGGCACCATCTGGTGCGAGAAGGAACTTAAACTTTATAACAGTGAAACAACTGGGCACTACCTCCTACACTGTAAACTTTATACTAGTCAAAGAATTATACATTCTTTGTACTATTACCATCTCTTTCCAACATTGTAGATAGACAGCAACACAATGACAGTAACATAATTTTAGGTGCTCTTTATCACTTTGAGGATCCACTTCATTTTCATAGTTTTTACTTATAAAACTGTAATATATAAGTAATATATATAACTTGTAACTTATATTGTTTCCCTTGATTGTTTTCCATTTTGTACTTTTATGTTTGTTGCCTTCTTACTCAATGTAATTGTAACAGTTTTACATTTGTATCTATGTTTTTGAGGAGATAGCTTTTTAATAAGTATGCTGTTTTTTTAGCCAATCCTCAATATAAATAACTGTGTCTGAAATACATCGAACTTGTTCCTTTCTTTATGTCAACATTGACTGAACATAACAGCCACTGTAACAGAAGCAAATCACCCATTATTCCTTCACACTCATGCTGACGGTTTCTTTCTTTCCCAGAACTGTGTCTCTATGAATCAAACTTCCTCGTAATTGCCTCCTGAAGGGCAGAACCTCTTCAAGTAAAGGTCAACAGACACCTTGCACCATGCTGGCAATTACTGTAATTCTACTTCAGAACCCACTACTCGAGGGACTTCTCTCCTTCTCTCTCATCTATCGCCTGTAGTTCTCAATTAGCTTTGAATAACCTTTCACCTGAAGTGGCTTTTAAGCCTTGTTTTGTGGTGACCTATGCTATAGTTAACTTAAGTAAAGTATGGTAAGTAGGCTGTAGTAAATCAAAACAAAACAAAACATAACAGTGCCTTTCTCAAATACATATATCTACAGAACCACTAGAACATAGGAGAAAAGTAAATTATATATCGCACAGCTCCTCGGTGCTATTTCTTTCACAGTACAAAATGTACATGCGATCTCTTCGACTCTTCCTCTATGAATAAAAGTACATGTAACTCGTATAATGGTTAATGTTCTTACCTTTCAGTTTCCTTAGTAGATTGTCTTCCTCAAACTTTGCTGAGTAGATGTCTTCTTCTATGTTGGTCATGAACTGGAAGTGAAGCAAACATTCACACAAATATCTGGATTAATGTCATAGTCATAGTAAATATAAACATATCACCAACAGTTGGGCATGCATTGAATTGAAGTACATGGGATTTGTCCAATTCAAGATTCAAATTTTCCACAATAAATTACCACAGATAGAATAGTTCCCAATCCAGTTAGGAGTTTTATTGGTCTTGATATCTTCAAGAAACAAGCTTTCCAACCATGCCTTACATAGTATTGGAACTACATGTATATCAAAATGCATAATAAGTACACTGATGATCATGTACATGATATGAATAATGTATAATAAATAATTCCATCTGGAATTTAAAAAATGAGTTTAACACCACATGTATATGATGTTATTTGATGTTGTAAGTCATGCAATGAACATGCACACAATGCAGGTAGAATGTAAAGAAATGCAGGTTCTTTTTTCTTTTTGCTTTTAGCCTAGTAGTGAGAAACCAGCATCTTGAAAAGACGTTGAACAAATTGTCATCACGACAATGGTCTGTGACATCGTACTCATTAAAGCACAAATGTAATACAGAACCTGGGAATTTTACCGATATGGTTTTTACATGGTGGGATGAAGTTACATTGCTGAGGATGGAAGACTATTAGAAAAAAAACACCTGTAGATCCACAGGTACATGTTAAAGTCAATGGCCTTATTTACACACTAGTTTTCAGAGTCGACTAGGGGCTGTGTATGAGGAGCTTTGGACTGCTCAAGTGGAGTTTTCCTTCTAGAAAACACTACTTGAGTGGCCAAGGATTCTCCTTGCACAGACTCCAAGTCAACTCAAAAATGTGTGTGTAAACCCAGACACTTTTGGCCTTCACTGGAAAAACATTGTGTTGAAAGTTGAAACATACATGTACACATGGGATCTACATGCCTATGAACATTAGCCTTGTTGCTAGGGGTGGATACCGGTTCGCTGGCCGTGGACCTGATTTGGACCTGTACAACATCCAAGAACCAAGTCCAAAAAACCTGAAAGCCAAAAACCTGAGTCCAAAAAAAACTGAACAAAGTACAGATATATCAATATATTTTTCTATTTTGTTTGATGAAAAGTGTTTTGAGTCTCCTCTCTGACAAAGAAGGCATTCCAGATAAGTGCTACATTTAAATATCAAATACTGGTTTGTCTTGAAAGTTATCTCACCAAGAAAATTTTATAGTCCTGCATGTCAGTCTTAATTCTCCTTGCTTAATATTGGTTTAATAAAACAAAACATGTCAACAAGACAGGATCGGGTCCAGGTTCAGGTCCGGACCTGAACCTGAATCTCTGGACCTAAACCTGGACTTGGACCTTATTAAGCCAAACCGGTATCCACCCCTACTTGTTACAGATGATAGGCTACTCTACTAACAGTTATTCCCTTTATTTCCCATGGTAGCATCAGACCAGCACCTTGCCCTGGGAATATTGACTGGTTTGTTTCGCTATAACTTACGTCCAATCGGTTACTGAGCACGTCTAAGACCACCAGATGTGGCGACCACTTGGTCACGTGATAATACAGACCTGGGCGCGATGACTATAGGTAGTGTACACAATAGTATACTGTATCATATATGTAATACATGTACATGATAGATAACATACCTGGTGTGTTTTAAGTCTAGTTGAATGTGTACATGAATACATATCAAACCAATGCCAAATATGTATAACAAATATAATCTTTCAATTAGATCATATTACATAATATCAATATTTTTGGCTTTTCTCAAAGGACTAACTACATGTATTAATGTTCAGTAACATCAGCCAGCGAAAACTCATTGGCTTTACTGTCTTTACATTCCGCAATGATTCTACCGACAGAAGGCATAACAATTATTAGAAATGTTGGCAATATCTATGTTTGATTATTAATGAAAATTACAAAAGTGTTGCAAAGATTTGGCTTTGATACAAAATGCATACATTGGGCAGGAGATATTTTTGAACCATGGTCTCAATTTTCAACTGCACACAAATAAGGACAGTTGTTCCAGCAGATCTTGAAACTTACAACAATAAAGTTGAATTTTTCCAACATGGTCATCCACACACTTCCAAAATGGCGCAAGACACCGTAATAAAGTTTTCATTCATTCATAATAAAGTTTTCATTCATATCATTATTCATTCATATTCATTCACTTCTACATAAATATGAATAAAAAACATTAGTTCTTACCCTCGGCTTGACCAGTAGCTGCCCAACTACGTTAAAAAGTCTGGCAAAACCAAGGGGAGTGCAAACTGCAAAAAAAAACATAAACATTTGAGAGGCATATCTATATACACATTATAACCTGAAACAGACCCATCCACCTCTTTCCAAAAAAGATGTACAAAATTAATGCACGAATTCAACCAATTGCTAATATTCATGAATGTCTTATAAGCTTACATCACTCTATATAATTCCAATGATGATATTGAACTGACTTTGTGATATCATAGCAATTCTTAACATCAAAATGGTTACTAATGCTGTCAACTTATCAGAATTCTCTTCAACTTATAAACCGTCAAGCTAGCACATGTACCATGAGAATGTACCATGAACATATGCCATGAAAATGTACCATGGTTAAGTCACATGGAAATGTACCATGGAAATGTACCATGGAAATGTACCATGGAAATGTACCACGGAAATGTACTATGGAAATGTACCATGAAAATGTACCATGAAAATGAAAGTTCACCCACCTAGCAGCAGCAGAACACCGAGTAATGATATGCAGGAATACAGATATGGCAGGTAGAAGTTCCAGAAATCTAGAAAATATAGAAAAACAATGGATCAGGTATCATTCACGTCTGAAAGATATGCATGAAAAAACACATTTCTCTGATATTATTTGCCTCTTATTACTTTATATAGCTCATCAAAGCTATACTCATTGACAACTGCTTTTTGTAGCACATTTACATACTTGTGCCTGTACTCTGAGAGTGTATACATGATCATTCTAGTAGTGACATTACACAATGTTGATCTTATCAATGATATCTATATCTGTCTTAACTAGTGTAATTGTAAACAAAGTCTACTACTATAGTATAAATCAATCAATATTTTGCCACAACATTCACTGAAAAGCTGCTTTACATTTAATAATTGTGGTGGTAGTTTTTAGACCTCTGGTTTGGAGACAAAACAATGCTTTATCATGTTCAATATTTAGTAAGCCATTTTGCTATACGATAGGGCAAAGAATAAACCAACACTGTACACTGAATCCTACATGTATACTATAGGCAAAAACATTACACGTTTGCTATAAAGCAGAGCACTTCGTAGAGCTGTGTGATTGTTAGTTTCCAGCAGATGGGACACAACAACCCTACCTGTGGCAAAAACTGGAGTTCCCAGATAAGGCAAGAAAGAACACAAAAACATGAGAATTGGCAAAAATTTACAACTCTGTTTGAACAACAGTCCAACAAGCAGATACATCTTAGCCAAGAGAATGGCACAGAATTGAGGGAGAGATATAGGTTGAGACCACAAATTAACTGAGTACAGTAGTTAGTAGTAATTGCTAATCTTTTCAGTAAAGTTATGTTGAAACAATTGTAATACCTATTGTGACAATATCAATACAAAAGATGTAGCTTTGTATCTGCTGCTTATGTTATAACTGTTTCGATTTTGAACAAGACATTTCGTCAACCTGACAAACACTAAAATAAAGAACAAAAAACACATGTAACATTTCACAAACACCTGAGTAGGCAGATATCAACCCAACTTACTGAGGAGCGACTCCCTGCTGGCAGTGTCTTGGTCCAGTAGTGCGGAGGCCACCCACACCAGTCCTACCACCAACACTCCCAACAGGAACAGCACCACAAATGTCTCATACACACGTGCCATGATACCCTATAGACAAAACAGAGTATAGGTAAGAGGTAGGTAAAGGTAGTTCCATTACATAGCCTTTCTGAGGCCGTAGGGGCAGTGGGTTGTTAATCTACTGAGTCTAAGGCACGGTATTGGAAGGTGGAGTCAAACCCTCTCCTTCCACCACCTTTTACCTCCCCAACTGAAGTCAGGTACCCATTTTTACACCTGGGTTGATTGAGAACTGTTGTGTAAAGTGCCTTTCCCAAGAACCTATTGTCTAGCCAGAAATGCTGACAGTTCACTCATAATTCACATGCAAGGCTACTTTTTGCAGCTACCAATACTGTATCATTGACACATCACAGATGGACACATACCTTCTTGGACCCCATGAAACCTTCTGACTCGGTGAAGAAGTATGCAAATGGCATCAAGATGAACAGAGACAGGTTGGAGAACAGGAAGACGTGATTCCACAGACCTAGGGAAAGAAAATGTAACTTTAGTAAGCCAGTATGCCCGTCTGTAGTATGAAACAAAGCAAAGATAGACCTGTACAAGTGACCACCTGTACATGAGGACCACCTGACCAACTATTACATATCTGTGACAGGGCCTGTCCTTAGTGCTAAACTGAGCATCACAAACTATTATATCTGACAAGACCTGTCCTTGGTACTGAACTGAGTATCACCAACTATCACATATCTGTGACAGGGCCTCTCCTTTGTTCTAAACTGAGCATCACAAACTATTATATTTGTGACAAGACCTGTCCTTGGTACTGAACTGTGTATCACCAACTATTAAATATCTGTGACAGGACCTCTCCTTGGTACTGAACTGAGTATCACCAACTATTGAATATCTGTGACAGGACCTCTTCTTGGTACTGAACTGAGAATCAACAACTACTACATGTCTGTGACAGGACCTGTCCTTGGTACTGAACTGAGTATCACTAACTATTACATATCTGTGACAGGACCTCTACCTGGTACTGAACTGAGAATCACCAACTATCACATATCTGTGACAGGACCTCTCCTTGGTACTGAACTGAATATCACCACCTATTACATATCTGTGACAGGACCTCTCCTTGGTACTGAACTGAATATCACCACCTATTACATATCTGGGACAGGACCTGTCCTTGGTACTGAACTGAGTATCACCAACTATCACATATCTGTGACAGGGCCTCTCCTTAGTTCTAAACTGAGCATCACAAACTATTATATTTGTGACAAGACCTGTCCTTGGTACTGAACTGTGTATCACCAACTATTAAATATCTGTGACAGGACCTCTCCTTGGTACTGAACTGAGTATCACCAACTATTAAATATCTGTGACAGGACCTCTTCTTGGTACTGAACTGAGAATCAACAACTACTACATGTCTGTGACAGGACCTGTCCTTGGTACTGAACTGAGTATCACTAACTATTACATATCTGTGACAGGACCTCTACCTGGTACTGAACTGAGAATCACCAACTATTACATATCTGTGACAGGACCTGTCCTTGGTACTGAACTGAGTATCACCAACTATTACATATCTGTGACAGGACCTCTCCTTGGGACTGAACTGATAATCACAACTATTACATATCTGTGACAGGACCTGTCCTTGGTACTGAACTGAGTATCAGCAACTATTACATATCTGTGACAGGACCTGTCCTTGGTACTGAACTGAGTATCACCAACTATTACATATCTGTGACAGGACCTGTCCTTGGTACTGAACTGAGTATCACAAACTATTACATATCTGTGACAGGACCTGTCCTTGGTACTGAACTGAGTATCACCAACATTTACATATCTGTGACAGGACCTGTCCTTGGTTCTGTGTTCATTCATTGTCTCAAATTCCGAGGGGTAGAAATACTATGACTTCACAAGCCTTACAGGCTTAACCCTCTCCCAGCTGTTTAACCCTATATAATCAACATCAGATTTGGTCACAAAAGGATACCTCAGTATTAAGCAGGTTAAAGACTGTACGAATCTTACCATGGATGAGGGAACTGTTGAGCCATTTCATGTACCAACTCTTGGGGTAGATCAGTAAGATCTCATTACTGATGATCGAGATGGGAAGGAGCAAAACAGCAGCCACCGACACAGCAAGGGTGAAGGTACAGATCCACAACCTGTAAACATAAACAAGTAAACATAAGTAAACAAATACACAGAACATTTGGAGAGGAAACTCAGAGCTAACGACACAGCAAGGGCACACATTTAGTACATTCAAATCATTTGACGAAGGCCTGTGTGATACAAGTAGAAGCCTGTGTCATACTGTATATATAAGATACGAACAGGTCCGGAACACCCGTATCGAACGATATTGCGACCCAGGTATGACATAAATGTACTTACGATATTCTGTAGACCCAGGCATCGTCATCAGCCTGATAGAAGTCGTCCCTCTCTGAACGCTTCCTGAACTTGGTGATCACGATGAAGGAGATGCCATACAGGGCCATGAACAGCAGCAGGGAGATCTGGGAACAAGAAAGGAGAAGTAACATCAGCACCCTGGGTAAGAGACCAATTGATAAAGAGTTGGACTGAGACGTTTCCCTTCAGGTTAATAACAAATACTAAAACCTGATTTGTTGATGAAGGTTAGACATCCAGGTAATAAGATATGCAAGGTTACAGTTAAGCAACTGGATAGATTTTGAAAACGGTCAGGCATTTCAGGTAGCATCCACTATCTTTAATCAGTGACAGACCCTGATACCCTGTACTTGATTGCAGATATACCACTAAAGCATGGGTATTTTGTATTTATCACATTCCTAAAATAGGACACTAAATTACGGACTAAAGTCGAGGTCAAGTATGCCAAAAAACAGTTACTCAAGCAACTGGATAAGGTCAAGTACAAGGTAGAAGTTGGTGCGTGAATGATTCATTTTCTCATTAAAGGTCTAAATGTTATAATGACAGTATCACAGCCTCAGACATTGAATCTACATTTGTATTTTTCAATATTTTTCAGGACACCTGACAGTGCACAAATTGCGTGTTACAGTACTGCTAGTGGCGTGTTTGGACATGAAATCAGGACACGTCATTTGCTAACTGGTATCATCAGATAACAGTCATATTTTACCAGGGCGCAGCTGATATACTCTTAATTAAAGTAAACAGTTTACAGCAAACAAACTCTTATAAATAACTTTCACTGTGTTTATCCTAACAAAAATCTCCTGGGTGTTCTAACTGTTTTAAGTGAAAAAATGCAGCCTAGACATTGATCAATGATCAATCTCCACCCACAATAGTTCAATGTCCATTCTTGATATGCTGACTCTGAGATCAATGTTGGCTGAGTAAACAATGACCTCATTCAGCAAATAGCTGTAAAATAGGTTAGTAGGTCGCAACTGTGGCATTGCGGCCAGATTGCATTAACACAATGTTACAAAAACATTGTCAATTCATTTGTACATTGATGCACTTCTTCCAATCTTACATAACACAATTGGATATCCTTTACTTCTCTGTAGTACAACTTACTATCATATTATTCATAATCAGTTTATTTCAAAACGAGTTAGATTATCATAACTGCGTTTCGCAATCATTTGGTAACAGATCTTTCAGTATATACTGATTTATGTCATATCTGGGCCGTGAAAAAATTCGATACGGGTGTTCCGCATCGTGTGATAATTTTCCGTATCACACGGAGTTCAACTTGTATCACACAGGCTTCCATAGAATATTTAGAATGTATTTCGAGTGTGCCGGTTGTGCCGCTGTCAAAATTTCGAATACCGGATTGGGAGGTTGGAATCGATGTTGTCAAAAGTTTTTTGTTGGAGGACACAAAACTCTCTCAACTTCAGGCGCACTTCGCATTGGAATATGTTTTTTTCCGGTGGGTATGACATTTTTTTTAAATACAACTCGGTGTATTCCGTATTGCCCTTACTGGTACAATGTACAGAATCTAGGTCTTGATCATTGGTTTTGAGAACAGAAAAGTGTCATACTCATAGACTTTCATGTCACTATCAGAATGTACACTTTAAATTCTTACAATTCTTTAAGTGCATTTTCTCTGACAATAGTTCAGTAAACAATGTCGGGCAGATTGATCCATCCTTTTAGCCGGAAACGCTCAAGACAACAGAGATGTTTGTGTTGTTGTGATTTCCAGACTGCTGGGCAATGGGCCAAGTCAGCAAAAACACCTGGCCACACCCTGAGGCCTTTTGTTACTGCTACACAAACATGTCAGACCTTGAAGTTTCTGTATGGGTATTAGACTGAACACACTTAAGGGGGATGGTGGAACAATAGTTAACAGCAAGGGCAAATTTAATCAACAGCAATTCATTCTGAGCAGAAAAAATGTCAAGGAATAAATTACCTTATAGTACCTGTAAATAAATGATTTTGTTCCAAATCACCAGAATTTAATACTTCTTCAAAGTAATTCATGTCTTCTATGGCTTTAACAAAATTCTTTGAAACAAAACAGTCCTACATAATTTAAGCTGTTTCAGAAAAACAGTGCAAATCTCCATCTAATCACTTCGATGATGCCATTAATGGATTTTGAAAAATCAATTCCCGTGCTTGAGCCTTTTAACGGAGATTAGTTAATTGATCACCTGAGAATTAAGAATTTGTGATTGACTCAAAAAAACATCATATCAACAGTACTACATGAACCTCCTTTATCTCATTTGAATAGATACTCTATAGGACAGGCATTGTATATACGGTAACAACAATGCCGACATTCATAAATGAGGTTCAACATGTGCAAACCACAGGTCAAAGTACTGTTCACTCAGGCAAAATAATGACCACAGTCCGGGACTGGTTCAACAACATTACACATACTTTTGACAAACATTTAAGCATTACACATATGCCTGGTCATTGATCTGAAGCAAAATTCACTGATACAAAGACCTCTTGAATTAAGATTGTTCATTGCAATATACAAATTGAAGCTGCATGCACATATTTGACTGTCATATACAGGTTTATGATATATGATCTTACATTCACCATGATTGCTGGCATCATTCTTTTATCTTAAGTTTATTACCAACTGATGCGAAGATAATGTTATGACCCACCACAAGTACCCCCAATAAACTGGCAATTGCCAAGTCAAGTGGAAAAACCATAACAGCCTACAAAATCCAGTGATTATCAAAACAATCATCATTACAATAACTCTAAGTACTAGTATAACAACAGGGGGAAATTAGGGATGAACGACAAAGGATCCCCGGGATTTGGGTGGCTTGTTGGATTCAGTTTAGCTGGGTCTGGCTATGGTATGTCACAGGCAGTTTGCATAAACAGGTTTTGTTTTTACAAAAAGCAGATTCTTAGAAGAATCTAGGTCAGAAGTACCGTAAATACAAATCCAGCCTTTGACCCATTTTCTGAGGCCCACCAGAGACCATTCTAGCTAGTGCTCAGGCGGCATTCTTATGATAGGTTTTATAGCTTTAGTTACACTTGAAGGATGTTTTCATACTGCAAAAGATAAAACTGGATTGACACGAAAAGGTTTTGGTCAAATTTGTTCTGATCATTTTAAATGCAGCTGTGACCCTCTTTATCTCAAAATGGCCAGTTCCAGTCTGTACATTAAGATAACAATTCTCAGATTAATGTGAAAAAGCACTCTACTCTAACAGAAAAAATCACAGGAAAGACACTATATTACTACAGTCGACACTGCCCAAGAAGCTGTATAATAATATATATAAAGTCTGGTCTATGTGGACAGGTGGCTACTAATAGTACTGTACTAAATAAACAGGATTAACTCGCTAGTGTCTATGGGGAAAATTATTCAACCGGACCACCAAAAAGTGGTCAATATGTAGAGGTGGTCACTTGATTGTTTTAGTGTATGTGACTATTCATATTTCCTGACACGATACAAGAAATGGGTTAAGAATTATGTGGAAATTACTCTTAACATTACTTAGCAGAACTAATCATATGTCATATTTTCACGCAGCCAATCATGCAATAAATGTATTCTATCAAGGACATATTTGGCCCATAAAACCCGGACATCTACAGATTCAGTTACAAATTATGCTCTGCATACTTGATTTATCAGCATTAAGCCAACATGGAAATGATCATGCATAATTCGTAATTCAGAACACTGCGATTACATTTGGATGAAACACAGCATATTTCCCCTGTGGTGATTTTCACATTACTTACAACTGAAGGACACAGCTGCAGTAAGGGAACGGGATGATTGAAAAATCAATGTGGTCTGGCTTTAAATGGTTAGGAGAGGACCTTGTGACGTACACATGTGCACAGATAGAGCATTTGACTTCCATACAGGAATGAATCAGTCTCGACATGTGACCCTCGTGTTTGAGATGGAATAATTACATTTCACTAGCAGGGCTCGAAAACCTGGGTGCACATGCACTTTTGTGCACGCAGTATTGGAGCTGTGCACCTAATTTTTGACAGTGGATGCATCAATCGGCGCACTTAAATATATGTGTAGGGTTATGCATGTGAAGGCATTATTGTACCCGAGAATACAGCATAGTCTTTAACAAGTGTCAGAAAAATAACAATAAAAAATTTCTTGTGTTACTCCCTGAAAATTCTGAAGTTTGCTATAGAATTTTGCTTCACCACAATCTCTTAAAGCTCGAGTCGAAACTGTAAACTATTTTTTGCTGACATTCTACTTTATTTCATGATCATATTGTGCACTCAATTTTTTCTGTGCACCAGCGCTAGCGCATCTACTCCCAAAAATGAATTTCGAGGCCTGACTAGCAGCATGCATTAAGCTATGCAGTCCCTTGGCATACAAAACACATCAATCTGGGCTTAAGGTCTAAGATGACAGTAGGGGTGGAATTACATGCTGAGTTATAGATAAATCTTTAGGTTCTATCTCTTTTATACTGCCACTCAAAGACTGTATGACAATACAATGTACTTTCTTCTTAGAATTCAATCACAATGCAATGGGTTTAAGACACAGTCCCAAAGGAATAATACATGCAAAGCACAAGCTGGTACTACATGATAGAAAAATAGTGGTATAAAAACTTCTGATAATCCAATTAAGGTCACTGTACATTGTTTTTCTTTGCTGGGTTTAATCAATTACAAGAAAATGACGAAATCTGAGTGATTATTGAAAATAAGAAAATGATGTATCTGATTCAGAAAAACAAGTTTGGCAGGTGGCATTGAACTGACCGGGCAATGTGTACTTTAAAAAGTAACACGTACATAACACTGTGTAATGTAAAGATAGTGTTTACTCGATACTCAAGACCACCAGTTCTGTTTTCTTCTTCTTGGTAGTGTTGTGATCTCTCTTACTTGATATAACTCCAGCTAGCTGTAGCTATAGTATGAAATTCCCTTATATAGGACAGAAAAGTTGGGGTCGATTTAGAGCTTCCAAAAAAAGTGGATCGAATCGTTACGCACAGAAGAAGATTTTTTTTTGAAAGAACTATCGGAGATTTGGATATGAAGATCTAGGAGCTACCGCTGTGGTGCTTTATCAAAGGTCGCAGGGTTTTGAGTTCGTTTATCTATACACACACTGAGAGATAATTGTTTGGAATGGTTGAAAGACTCTGTAAAATTCGTGCAAAAATGTAACACGACGAGTTATGTCGAGCCTGGCCATTTTCTTGCCCGCGGGTGTTGAACACGGTGCATAGTTTATGTAAACAAAATCTGCAGACATTTAAGATCCCTCTTCCCGACAAATCGCAGCAATATTCTTCACAAAAGTACGATTTATGCCCATATAATATCGATATTTGAATGTAGGCTGGTTAAAATTTGACTTACAATATATTCCCTGACAGCGTTGTGGAAAACTTGCTCTTGGTGGTTCCAAACGTCGTCTGCTTCGTCGGCCATTTCGGGGTGACGGCCAAAAAAAAACTGGTCAAAGTCTCACAAACAATCTTGCACCGATGCTCGTCCCGTCTTGTTCCTAAACTCCATGGCTCTGCGCGCTGGTTTGTAGCATGTCTAAGAAGCTGGGAAGTCCTTGCAGTGAAACAAAAAACAGACGACTTCCCGGGCACGTTCAACTGTCACCCCTTCGCACACTACTTGTTTTTCTTCCTGCCACCGCATCAAAACCAAAGAAAAACAGAATGCTCTTCTATTGGAATAATATATGATCAAATATCAAACTAGCTAAACAAAATGCATACAACATTTTATATCAGATACGATTTTAACTCATTAATGTGGTTTTGTTGGCAAATTAGTTTCATATGTGAAGTAATTTGAACAGATTCTGTTGCGTTTAAGTGCGGTTTTGACCTGTAACATTTAGGTGTTCAAAATATCCGTATTTGTGCCTAACCTTTTTTGGTCAATCCCTCATTGAAGTTTGAAATCAAATCATCGAATAATCGCGAGTGAAAGGACTTTATTCATACTTCATGTATGTTTTTAAGCTTGTAACGTAGATGATTCCAGAAACATAAAACTTTTGTAATTTTTTCCAGGGAATAGGATATTTACTATGGGCAGCTTTATTTCAGAGGAACAAGGATTGATGAAGATGATGGCAGCAACCAAGAAGTCAGAACAGACTATCCAAGATTTCCAGTACTGTGAAGTTTGTAGACGTCACCATTCACAGGGAAGGAAACATGTATACTCCAGAACCCACAGGGACAACATTAACGCCATTATCAATAAGTATGGGAAGAAAGTCAAGGCAGCAAAACCTGTCCTAAAGCATCCCGTGGTCGACAGTGGAGTCAACGAGGAAAACTTCTGGTGTTACTTCTGCGGATGTGAGGTGAAGAAACATGACACAACCTCAACAGCTACAATGAAATATGGAGGATTTTTCCGCCATCTAGCAAGCCAGGAACATCGTCAGAAGACGTTTTCTTTCTGGTGGGACCACAGGATAGAAAAATCCCTGAAAAACAGCTTTTTATTGACACAGGAGGATTATGGGAGGTACAAAAAGAGACTAGTTGATGCTGTGGCAACATGGGATGCTGATCAACAGAAGATTGCTAGCGAACCAGAGGTATCAAGATCTTCTGATCAAAGCCTAGCACCTGCAAACCTCAGTGAACTGAAGACCTCAAGTAATCTTAGTGAAGTTCAGCATCAAAAAGTACAAAGAGCCACCAGACACGTCCAGGAACTGCATAGGAAGACAAACAGCAAAGCTATGTACACCATAGAAGCTCATGGAGACAATCTAACATGCATACAACTGCCTAAGGAGCTTGGAGCATCAGGAAACGTCCACACTGGGGCAATACCACCGTGGCTTTGGAAAGACAATGATGATGTTAAAGGTGCTTCTTCAAGTAAGCAGATAGGTCCAACAGTAGAGGATTTACAGAAGCACAAAAAGCAGAAGACTTTACCCATGGGTCGTGTTGGAGCCAACTTCGACCGCGGTTCG
The DNA here is from genome assembly GCA_035149815.1 of Branchiostoma lanceolatum. NCBI lineage: Eukaryota > Metazoa > Chordata > Leptocardii > Amphioxiformes > Branchiostomatidae > Branchiostoma > Branchiostoma lanceolatum. Next base: position 9,319,805 of record CM068877.1, on the reverse strand, counting down.
TCAAGCGGTGAGGAGTGGCTGCCGTCGTTTGGGCGGGTGTGGCAGGTCGGGAGGAGGTGGAAACCATGGCAACAGAAGAGGAAAGGGAGGGCAAAAGCAAGCGCTGCGCAGAGTCGACCTGATTTCAGCTCAGAGGAAGCAAATGGACCATAGTTTTGAACAATAAACAGCTTGAAAACAATCGTTATGATCCCATCATTAACGTCATTTCAGTTGAAAACTTTTGCTAGGATTAGGAATTAAAATTCTTTGTAATGAAATAGCATGTAACTATTGACAACATGTAACATCAATCAGAACATTCATACCAAAGTTAGTAGGTGTGACAGGTCTCAGTGTAATATAACCAGCTGCTGCTGCGCTGTGAGCTGGTGAAGCTGGTGTGTTATGCCGAAGGGCGGTTATATCAGCTATACAGTTAAAGATACAGAAGTCAGCAAAGTAAAGTGCTTGTTCATTTTCACATGATCATGTAGACATATGTCATTATGATAACTTAGTTATGATCATAAGTCAATGCTGTGAATAAAGCACAAGGCCTTTTGGTGCTACGTACAGACAACAGGAAAGCTCTATCGAATTTCACAGATTTGGGCAAATTGAAGTTTTGGAACATCTTTGATCTCCCATTGTTCATCTTATCATATGGTGGTTTGTATTACAAGGTTTTATTTCAGAATAAAATATGACCATACTCCCAGACTGACAGTACATTTTTGTTACATCCTCCAAAGATGAACTAAGCAATAATTTAGAGAAGGGTATGGTATGTTTGTATTTCAACAGCAAAAGAGACAGTTTTCACATTTGTCCAATCTGTAAAAAAAAAGGTGTTGAAATAAGGACCTTTAGACCTCGAACAATATAGGTCTACCTATCTGTCTTCGGGGAGGCAAGCTTTAATAGAGATCTGTATGTGTGTGTGAGTGAGTGTTAAATATAAGGCCGTAACTGTTATCGTTAAATTTTCCATTCTATTTTGACACCTGAACTGTGATTTTGAACTTTGATTTGGACTGAAGTCGAGGCAGACATTTGATTATGGATAGAGTTATGAATTGACTTTTGTAGAGGAAAATACAGGTGTGAACTGGAAAATGCCTAAAATATATTCAGGCAACAAAGAAATTGCAGCGGGCATTTGCCTGTAAAACACAACAGGCACTGGTGTTCCTTGTAGTAGACACCCTGAAAAGTAGCATGTGATGTAAAAACAAAATGGCCGCCTCAAAGTTCAAAATTGCTTTGGTGCAACTTTTCGTGACCGCTAACAAGTCGGAAAACCTCGCTCGTGCCTCGAAACTCATCTCACAAGCTGCTGGGGGAGGTGCCAACCTGGTAGCGTTACCGGAATGTTTCAACTCACCGTATGGCACGAAATATTTCCCCGAGTATGCGGAGAAAATTCCCGGCGAGTCCACAAACATGCTCGCCAAGGTGGGTAAAATGTAATTTAACCGATTGTACGTAATGTTAGAGGGTCGTTTAGTAAAAAGTCCCCTATTTTCTTGTGTTTTATCATCTAGCAAGAACCTTTCCCATATCTTTAGGTGATAATTATTACAAATTATCGCTTTCACACCTTGCCATAATTACAGATTAAAGCACCATTTTCACAGCCAATTAATGGTCACGCCCCCTTCATTGAATTCCTGCCAGTTTGACACAGTTTTCAATTTACGCTTACCTGAAATTTAGAAATCACGAAGGTTTCTATTTTGGCCTTTGAAAACAGAAGAAGAAAGCACACAGCAGAGTGAGAACACAAACCAATTTGAAGCAATAGATTTGAAAATTTCACCCATGAATTTGTATGACCTGGTACATGATATTGTTATAATTTTATATCACATGCAGGCTGCCAAAGATAATAAGGTATTCCTGGTCGGGGGTTCGATTCCCGAGGAGGACGGTGGCAAGCTGTACAACACGTCTACAGTCTTCAACCCCGATGGGGAGCTAATCGCCAAGTTCAGAAAGGTTCATTTGTTTGACATAGGTGAGTAATGCTATTTTTGTAATAGCTTGTCCATGCCATCAAGGAGGTTAAACCTCCTTGATGCCATTTAGCCTGGGTGCCATCCTAGGTTATTACCGGGGCTCCTGTGTTCGCTACCCTAAAGAAATCTAGTTTAGGATCGCTTGACCCGGTCCCAATTTTTTAGGGTAGCGAACACAGGAGCCCTAGAATCTAGAATGGCACCCAGGCTACATGCCAATTGTATTCTGCTATTCTGGTATATTCCTGATATAGACAGTAAATATGAAGTTCAGAGGAAGAAAGCAAAAATTCATATTAACGTTATGACCAAATCCTTTGATTCTCTGGTATGTGAGTTTTGAAGAATGATCTTTCTCTGCTGAGAAGACTCTAGCCATCTTTTAAAGAAAACTTTGTAAATTTTGCTTTCTTGATAAAACGTTATCTTATCATCTAACTTACTATCTTCCCTATGTTACTCCCAGATGTACCTGGTAAAATCCGATTCCAAGAGTCGGAGACACTGAGCCCAGGATCAGGACTGGTGACCTTTGACACACCTTACTGTAAGGTTGGCCTGGCTATCTGCTATGACATCAGGTTTCCTGAGTTAGCACAGATCTATACAAGGTGGGTGGCATAGGTCTGTACTAGATAGAAAGAAGTATAGAATATTTGTGTTTTTCTCCTTTTCAGAAATTTCACAGGGGTCTGTATATATACTATAGGGAAATAGTTTATTATGAATAAAGCAAAATTCTCAACCAAAATGGTTAATTCAGAAAGGCCCCGATTTACACTTTACATCGAATTGGACCAATCCAATAATGAGTTATGTAAAATTGAAATGGCTGCTTGCGGGATTGGAGTGATCACATTTTCAGCAGTCTGTAAGATGTCTTTTTTATAAGTCATCAGTGTTCACATTGGACCTTGCAAATCTGACGCAATTCTGAGGTAGGCTTTCAATACTAGGTCTTTACTCTCCATGTTCCATTTTGTAGGAGAGGCTGTAAGCTGCTTCTGTATCCTGGTGCCTTTAACATGACCACCGGACCGGCCCACTGGGAACTCTTGCAGAGGGGGAGGGCTTTGGACAACCAGTTGTACGTGGGAACCATCTCACCAGCTCGGGACGAGAAGGCTTCATACGTGGCCTGGGGACATAGCACTCTGGTCAACCCATGGGGAGAGGTAGGCTCTTGTTCTCTTGTGTGTTTGAAAAATTCTTCTAGGCTCAATTGTTGTAGTTACAGCTATCAACCGTTGTTCCTGTTCGTCGGTCTGTATACATAGCAGGATTCCATAGTATGTAACCATTCTTCCGAATGGGACCGCTCGCTCCAAAATCAAACAACCGATCCCGTTCTCTCCTTTGAATAAAGTCAGTCGTTTTCCATCATTCATCATGTCAGTTGTGTTTGTGCTGTTATCTCTAAATTCTCACACTATCATGAAAAGTTTGTGAATAATGTCCTGTGTAAACTTCCAGAGAAAATTTAATTTTTTCCTCAGGAGCATACCCAATGAAAATGTCAAAAGAATTTATTCATAACTTTGAACTTGAATATCCTGGAACTCAATGCTTCTTGAATGATACAGAATTAAGATGGAAGAATTTGGTTTGAATTCCTTGAAGAAGAGTTGGGCAATCTCTTAGCCATTGCCTTGTCGTCTTTCTTTTGTGAACTCATTGATTTCAGTGTTCAGTCATAATCAAGACTGTTACATCTTCTTTCCAGGTGGTGGCCAAGGCTGGCCATGAAGAGGAGATAGTTTACAGTGATGTTGACCTGTCATATGTAGATGAAGTGAGGTCATCAATCCCAACATCCAATCAGAGAAGAGCAGATATCTATAACCTACAAGATATGAGCCAGAACTGAAATACTTCACAAACTATCTAATGGTTGACCATTTACATGAATGTTGTTGTATGTTGTGATAAGAAGTCCAGGAGGGCACAGCAATATAAATTGTGATGGATTTTCTTTAATAAAGCCTCAAAGCCTCATGTTTTGCAGCAAAATGATTTTGGCAAGGCCAGGAGACCACTTCTGGGCACTGAACTAAGTTGGTGGCAGATATAGGTGACTATCTATATTGTAGATTATGTCTAGGTTCTTTGCTAACATCACTTGGCTACGCCAAAAATAGTTACTCAAGCAACTGGATAAAATTTTGAAACAGTCAGACGTTTCAGACAGCATCTGCTGTCTTTCGTCACAGACAGCGGATGCTGTCTGAAACGTCTGACGGTTTCAAAATTTTTTCCATTTGCTTGAGTAACTATTTTTGGCGTATATTCCACAGAGACAAGATCATTGAGAGGCTGTTGATCATCCCAAAATGTGACATATCTGTCAATGGTCATTCAGGTACCACTCAATGATATCTATGGTCTTCCAATGATCACTCAATTATCTTTAGATAACCTTACCGACCAATGATATTTGCTGTTCATAAACAGACTCTCTCCTGTGGAAATGGGGCTGCTCTTCGTTGTTGTAAGACTGACTCAAACAGCCATTGCTGTTGACTACCTTTGCTATATTGATGAAATAAGGCAAACTACTTAATGTATTTCAGATGATGGTTTAATTCTGGAACTCACTCATGTGTAACATTTACAAGGGCATGGTATTCACAGAACTATTATCTACCTTCGTGATCAAGCAAAGTACAATGTTATTCAACACCTGCAAAATCATGACAGACATACACGCAATCATTTGTATGGAGACACAAAATGTTTACATTGTGTGCAATTTACACTGCATCTTTTGCTGTTAGTGTTGATTTTCAAGATCTGCTGTGAGGATAATATAATCACAATGGTGAATCCCATTTAATGTATTTTGAAAAAAGGACTTTTTAATCAATAAAGACAATGATGGACAATACAACCTGAATGTTACACAGAATTTACGTTGGACTTGTAAACACTCACTGGAAAGAAGTTCAAAATTGAGTTCATGTATCTGTGTACATTTCAGATGGCAATGGTAATGTCTTTAGACAAAATTCATGATGACAACTGCCATAGGATAAGTGTAACAAGAGGTTTTGTACATTGTATCTCAGTAGTCCAAGTCTACATGTAGATAAAACATATGTTCATCTCAGACTCTGGGATCCATTTCACATGATTTGCTTCTTTCAATCGTGCTACAAAAGTCATTAATTATCATCAAAAAATCTGTACATTTTGGGCCAAAGTCTGAGATAGGAAATAATAACCATTCTGCCAACTTGTTCAGTCATGTTATCTAAAAACTGAAGTTGATTTGTTTTCTTTCCATCCTTTGGACAATCAAAACAACTATGGCATCACGATGGGTAGGTTTGAAATCATTCATTATTAACACGAAAATGTGGCATACTTCATATTGTTCACCAACAGCCAGTTCAAAACCAACTTGTTAATGAGACAAAGAATTTACATTATCACCACCTATTCTAAACATTCTCCAAAGAATTATTGCACTTCAGAACAACATGTGTCTATTTCTTATACATTACTTTATATGTACATAACCAATACAATCTTCTTGTGTACCTTCAACCAAATAGCACATTCATGCCTTGCTTTTGATTCTTGGAAATTATTGGCAGTTGGAAGGCACAAGTCAGTACAATTTTTTTTGTTTAATATTTCTGACCAATCAAACTTATCTTTATCCAGCTAGCTTTCCTATCTATTTGTTACTTTATAATTTCACTGTACTGTACAAGTTGTTGACACAAAAGTTCACATTCCAGCAGCGCAAGCAACAGCACAAAATCAACAGTTAAATCATGAATAACAGATAGAGTCAGGGGGGTCACAATGATCCACATGTACATGTTTTGAATGGGAAATATTGGAATTAAATTGTACTTCCGCAAAGCAGTCTAAATGCCAAAGCAGCTCTTTTAATCTGACAAAAACCTATCTAACATCTACTTGATGATCAAAAATGATCTTTGTTTATGATATATTGAGACAAAACATTTCTAAGACATGAGAAGAAGGAACTGTATAGCGGTAGACCTTGCACATGAGTAATAAGTTCAACCACCTATGGGATGTTTTAGATTGACCCTCAACAAAATCAATTTAGATTCTGATCCATAATTTTAGTAGAAAATACCTAGACACTAGCACAAGATGTAGTCTACATGAAAGGTGACCTCCTTTGTGCCTTGCTTTTCTTTTTGACGTACGTCTTGATGAGCCAGTTGACAATGAAGGGCCAAACTAAGATGAAAAAGGCTGTTTTTCGGGACATGTTGGAGAATGGCCACCAGGAACTTTCCTGTGATGAAAAAAATATATAAAAGCACATATGAAATAGGGAGCTAGTTCTCAACACCCTGAGATTTTAAAAAGAACATTGATGAAGATTAAATAAATTGTGGATAAACAGAAACATCGTTACAAAGCATTCAAGCACATATTTAATCTGTCTCTCTCATCTGGTATCATTCCTAAGGAATGGAAAACAGCTAAGGTGACCCCAATACACAAAGGGGGGGAAAAAGAGGATCCAAATAATTATAGGCCTATATCTGTTCTTCCAGTTATCATGAAAGCTTTTGAAAAAGAGGTACATGGTCAGTTCCTGGAATATCTCCACCATCATAGCATTCTCTCTGAACAGCAGTCTGGGTTCCGGCCAGGTCATTCCACAGCTACTACATTACTGGATGTCACTGACTATGTGTATCAAAACATTGACAGTGGAAACCTAGTGGGGGCTGTGTTTTTAGACCTGAAGAAGGCTTTTGATACAGTAGACCATCTCTTGTTACTGAAAAAACTGTCCTGGATCGGGGTTAAAGATGTAGAACTCAAATGGTTCACAAATTACCTATCTGACAGAAAGCAGTCAGTATCTGTAGACGGTTGTGTATCTGATTATCTCCCAGTGACAGTAGGAGTGCCTCAAGGGTCAATCCTGGGGCCGTTGTTATTTATTATGTTTATAAATGATCTACCAGACTGTATCTCCAACAAAGTATGTCTCTATGCTGATGATACGGCAATTTTTTGCTCCAGTAATGACACTAGGTACATTGAAGCCACTCTGAATTCAGAACTCTCCCATATAGCTACATGGTTCCAGTTAAACCATTTGACCTTAAATGCTTCAAAGACAAAGTGGATGCTCTTTGGGAGCAGTGGTAAGCTTACGAAAGCACATCCAATGTCAATCAAAATTGGACTAGAGTCAATAGAAAGAGTGGTTTCATTTAAATACCTAGGGCTTATTCTTGATGATAAATTGTTGTGGAATGAACATGTTGACAAACTCTGCTCAAAGGTAACCCAACGAGTAGGTTTACTCAGACGTCTTAGACCTTGCTTCACTGTAAATATAGCTGACATGTTGTATAAAGCAATGGTACTCCCCCTTCTGGATTACTGTGACACCGTGTGGGACAGCTGCGGAGTGGGGAGACAACAACAACTCCAAGTGCTACAGAACCGGGCTGCCAGGGTAGTTCTGCAACTGAACCTACAGTCCAGCAGTGTCCTCGACCTTCATGAGAAGCTCAGCTGGCAGTATCTCGCAGGGAGAAGGCGGGATCATGTGTGCATTATGGTTTACAAGTGTATAAATGGGCTAGCACCAACATACCTATCATCCACCTTCTCTCACAACCACAACTTACACAATTACCAAACCAGACAGACATCACTCCTATACAAACCTTTTTTCAAGACCACAACAGGACAGCGTACATTTGCCTACAGAGGTGCTAAACACTTTAATTCACTACCAGCCTACATTAAGCAAGTTCCAAGCCTGAATACATTTAAGTCAGCTTTGAAAGACCTAACATAGTCTCAGTACTGAGTAGTGACCTCTGACCTCCAAACTGTTTGACCTTGGATTGGATTATGATTTTGAGTTATCTGTCTTTCATGTTTCAGTTGTACCCATATGTTCCGACGTGTATGTCTACTTTTCTCTCTGTAAGTTGTTTTTTATTTTCCATGTATGTATATGTGAAACTGGGCCCTATCGAAAACCAGTGTATTGGCACTGAATAGGCTACCCAGGTGTTTCAAAATAAACAAACAAACAAACAAACAAAATACTTTAACACATTAAGGTGTTAACCTTTAGCACACTGAAGTAGCCATTTGGCACCCAATTCCCTATTGGTTACAGAGTTAGGCAGCAAGGAGAAGGTTAAAGCATACCTGTTGCTGTTGGGGTTGCACAGCTTGAACTGCAGGGGCAACTATACCACCTCTTGCCTGAAAAATAAAGAAATCTTCATTACAATAACAATTATTTTATTAGTTATTTCCATAATTTGCCTTTTTGCACGAATTCTCAATATGCATCATCACAGCCAAACAAAGAACACTACAAATTTTCAAAAACACAGAAAGTCTGAAACTACCTGAGAAGTAGAGAGTGCTTCCAGAGTACTGAGCCTTGCCAGAACAAAGTTCATATCCTGCTGTAGACGGTCCAGTGCAACGGCTATGTGTTCATTCACGTCCGATGGTGCTTGCCCTCGCCCCCTCCCTCTCTCTCCATCGTCTCCACCCCCTCCTCCATAGTAACCCCCTGCCCCTCGTCTGCCTGGGGTACCCCCTCTGTCTCGAGCACCTGTAAATTAACACATTACATTCAGAATCACAAGGATCAGGGCTGCAATGGCTACATAAAGACATCTTTTAACAATGCAGTCTACAGGATGATGTTTGGAATATCATTACACCAGCAGGCATTGCACATATATTTTCAGACCCCCTAGTAATGTATGTAGAAGCATCAGTAGTTCTATAGACTAGCTACATATTTTTTTTTTTACCTTTTCATACATTAGCACATCTGTGTCTTCCCTAACAATAAGCCTTTGGGCATGAGTTTGCAGATAGATACTAGTAAATAAATCAAATTAAATTTACATTGTTCTTCACTGAAAAAAGTTAAAGAGCTGGTGTATGACCACCCATGAAAGAACCTACACAATGAAGGAATTCCAGAAGAAGAACCAAACTAACTGTACAAAGCTTGAACTGCAGGGACAACTATTTGTTGAAATCAAAGTTTCACCATCAAACCTACCTCTCCCACCACTGCTTGTGCTGTCTCCACTTTGCCTTCTGCTGCCCACCTGTCCACCCTGACCTTTACCCTGGCCCCCCACCTCTCCACCTCCTCGACCAATTACAGCAGGGCTTTCTAGCTCCAACCGTCTCTCAACGTCACCTGACCTGCCCTGACCAATCAAAGGTGACATGCTGTTGTTATATGAATCATCCATGCGTGAAGAATCATAAGTAAGTGGCAAGCTGCTGGAGAGTGCCGCCATCCCATCATGCCCTTCTGTTTGCTGCAGTGCACCATGGGAAGGAAGTCCGTTGCTGTCGCGGTGAATCTCAGCCTGAGTCACGAAGCTGTTCTTTCTGGGGAGACCCTCAGGAGTTTGGTTACCCGGAGATGTAGCTCCTGTTCGACGGGATATCAACCCTGGCATCTGAAAGAAAATACATTTATCAAGAGGTTAGAAACTTAAGGCAGCTATTTCCCGGAACTGAGATTTTAAGAATTATTCTTTAAGTTATTTCCATCCGTCAACAGTAGCTGGCTATATGATAATAATGTATAACTATCCCTTGCCGACTGAACTAATATAGAATTGGTAGCCACACAGCTACTTCCATGTGCTAAAGGCTATTGCCACTGAATACCTGTGAAGTTGGTGTCTCTGGTGAAAGGAGGACTACATTGAATTGACAGAGGGTTGCATGCATAGTCCAGTGGCTAGCAGCCCTGCTCTGGAACTAGAAGTTGCAAGTTCCATCACCCGACATGCACACTACCGGAAACAATCGTAGTCCTTAGGACGGGACATTAAGCTGTGGTCCACTGTTCATTGCACTTGTCGAAAAGAGCTAAGGGACTTTCCCCAGAATACTGTATCTGTAAATACTGCATGCAGCTGTACATAGTGTCTGGGTTCTCTTTCACGACCAGTGGAAGAATAGCTCTTCAGCGAGCTAAACTGGATCAATATCACTTTCACAGATCCAGATCCCAGATTTCCATACCTCATCAGGGACGGCCGGTGTGTCCACACTGTCCTGGTACAGCTCACTGTCAGTGTCGGAGTCACTGTTGACATGATGGGGAGGGAAACTGTGGCCGTTCAGCCTTCTAGGAAGGCTATCCTCTCTGCCATCTGGGAATGAGAAAATTACATTTATTCATGAGTATGAATTGTGGATAACATCCTTCTTTCGAGGAAATACATGCATACAAAAAGGCTATTCTCCAAACTAAAGATATATTTGATATATCAAAGCTCAATTTTCTACTCGAACAATTGACATAATTCACTGTCCGAGTTCTATAGCAACTACAATGTATGTGTCATGTTATGAGGCATTTACAGCTATTGCGTACATCATAAAATAATGTATTGTGGGCTCAGTCATATGTCTTCATACTATTTCCCCATAAGTAACTATTGTAATCTTTTGCAGTGAGTTATAGGATCATATCTATCCAACTCTATTGCAATACATGAAGTCATAAAGGGAAAGAAATTATTGAAGAATGCTGAGGTTTGACTTTTTTCTTAGAATGAAAGTGACCTTCATCTGGCAGTGGAAGTCCCTTCCCATGATGCTTGGCTGGCAGTGGGGTGTCAATAATCACAGGAGGGGTCGGAATCTCCATCAGCATCACCTTGGTAACAGGGGGCGTGGTCACTTGGTTTCCATAGGGACTCTTACCACCATTAATACCTGGGAGGGATAAAAGAGCCACCGAGTTTATTTCGTGTCATAGCTCAATGTATTATATCTATTTGCCCTTTCAATGTCCTTCTTGCACTGTAAACCTGTAACTGATATAATTTGGTTGATAATCTAAATGAAAGCTGCCCTGAACCAAGGCTTTCTTAGGCATTCTTAGACCAGAGAAGCATGTTTCTTTTTATCCTTTGCACTGTTCAAATCGTCCATGACTAATTCCATGTATTGCTTTCTTTATACCCTCTCCTATCTATGTTGTCTCAGCTATATTTAACCATACGTACTCCTTTCAGTCAGGTACTTTTAGTTTAGTAATTGGATTGTTTTGGGAAAACTCAAGATCTTATGTGAAGAAGCAGTTACAAATAATTCAAAATTCTACTTTGAGTGACTGAAATCATAGATTTACACTATCTGCCACAATGAAGATACGCAATCATATAGCAACTGTTTGTGCTATGTAAATATCATTTATTTCAGTCCTCTTTGTACAATTCAATATATATATTACATCAATTACTATACATCGTTGATGTTGGATTATTCACACCAATCAAACAGAATCAGATACTACCAAGTATCGATTACCAGCTCAACTTGCAGAGAGATGAAATAAGATCACAAGGTCAAGAAAGTATTTACAGAAGCAAATTCACAGATCTCCATTTAATGGAAATATATGTGTGGTTACAAATCATCACATTGACTATGAAGACAGAATCAATAATAATCAAATTACCTAGGATTATCTAAATTGTGGACACCATTCATGTCCATATTCATTTATACAAATTGAATATTATAAGAGCAAATCAAATCATGATTTTAATTCAGTACCACCAGCAAAATGCAGCAAAGATACCTTCACCAGGTTGAACTTCTTCCTCCACTTCCTCTACTTCCACCTCAGGTTCTTCCCTCTCCTCTGATTGGGTGCTGTCTCTCTGGTCTTGTTTGTGATTGGTCAAAGCCACTGCTTCTCTCTGGTTGGTCACTATCTCCTCCTCTCTCTGATTGGTTGAGGCATCCTCCCCTCTGTGATTTGTTTCTTCTTCCTGCACTCCAATTATTGCTGCTTCTCCATCTTGCGTCTGATTGGTAGATTCAGTTTCATTTTCTTCAGAATTGTCTGTGGACTTTTCTGTGATTTTGTTGTTATTAGTTTGCAAATCATCTAAGGTCTCTCCATTGTGATTGGTGGAAATCTCACCATTTTCTTTTATAGCAAGAACTGGTTGGTCAGAGATGGACAGTTCTGATTGGTTCAGTGAAGATTTCTCTGCTTGGAAAGGCGTTTCAAGATCAACAAGTTCATAGAATGGCCCGAGAACGTGCATGAAGTCCTGCATTTCTTTGTCCTGTGGTAGCGCCTCAATTATCTGGAAGACAAAATAATAAAAATACATTTGTCATTACTTTTAATCAAACTTACACAAGTAATAAAGGTCAGTAATACAAAATGTTAAAACCATATCATATATCTTGTCAATTAGAATCTAAAAGACTTTGCAACTTTCTCAAAAAATGTGATGTTGGTAATTTTTCAAGAAGGTATCAAGAATGTATCTATAGATGGCTGACTGAACTACAAACAGTTATTATACTTATTAAGTTAATAACTTATGCCTATGCATCACTAGCCTGGGAACTTTCTTCCGTAGTTACTGCTGTCTGTCACTGATCAATTGCTTTGTGGTAATCAAGCAATTACTAGTAGTGAGAGCCAGCAGTAACTATGGAGGATATTACCCAGGCTATGAGTATGACTCTACAACATACGTGTAGTTCTGAAAAATTGATTTGTCAAATCCATATTTGCAAATGGACAAGTTCTCAGGAATGGTAATCATTATTCATTCATAGATGATTATGTACCTTTTTCAGAGTATCCACATAATTGTCCATGGCCTCTTCTTTGGGCATGTTGCCAAGGCGATTCCATGCCTCCCTGTAATATGTACAAGAAGCAGTTAATGAGTTATGATTAACCTTCTCCTTGCTGAAGTAGCCTTTTGGACACCAAATTTGTATTGGGTACAGGTTGAAACAACAGAGAGAAGGTTAACAGTTTTGTTACCTAAGTTATGTTTTAGAATTGTCTAACCTGAAGTTTAAGTAGAAGGTAATACAAAAGATCAATAGATTACAAAGTAAATGTAATAACAGTGAATACAGCTACACAAATAAGTTCACTTTTTTTTGTAAGGCAGGGTGCGAAATACCCGGTTGCGCACTTGCGCAGCGCAACAATATTTTGGTTGGCGCAACTTATCTCTTAACCCAGGTTGCGCGGTGCGCTACCTAAATTTGGGCTGGAGAAATCAATTTTGCGGCAATTACTTGGACGAAGTAGAAAATAATTGGACCAAGGAAGCTCACACACCCGTGTGGTGTGCACACACACTCGCTCTCAGTCTCGTAAATTTTCAAACCAAACATATAAATCGACCCCCAACTAAACAAGTTAATAAAGTTACCGATACTTTTTCACTCGTTTGCATCCATATTCAACTTGTTTTATTGTGCCTGGAACGCAAAATTCGTCGGAAAGAGAGCGCGGCTTAGCGCTCGGCTCTTGTCCGCCATGTTGAATTCATTGACTCTCGCTGAATATCGCGTGATTGCGCGAGAGTAATGATGTGTAATCTGCAGTACCGGCAACTTCTGGTAGAAGGCAGTGTTTGAGTTGCTGTGTATTTCTATGGGCGAAATGTTGCTAGTGCTTTTTTTGGGGCAAAATTAAAAATTACAGAAGTGGAGATGGAGCCACTTTAATAATAATAAGCTGGGATTTAAAGGTTCTTTACTTTGCAACAATGATCATAGAATAAACAATGTTGTGACAGTGAGATAAAAACTGGACAATGACATAGACTATTGTATTTATTTTATGATTATCATACATGTACATCATCAATAACTCACCTGTGAATTTTTCGATAAAAAATATAGGTGATTTTATTCCGGGGGTACTTTTATTAGATTTTGAAAATAGGCCCAGTAGCAACTTTTATGTGAGGGATGAGAATAATGTACAGGTACAAGTCCTATTGCAGTGTAGCTATTGCAGTGTAACTCTTGCTAGAGCAGAAAAAGCAAAAAGTCTATGGGTGTTGAAAAAAGGATTTATTTGTACTAAAAAAATAGCCGTGTTACACATGAATTGTATAAGTTTGTTTTTTGTGGGTTGTGGTGTTTTATTTACATTGTATATCATTTAATTTTATTTTGAAACAAAAACACATTTAAGCACCAGTTATATGCTAAAGGCTATGTAATACTGTGTACTTACAAAATGTAATTTCAAGAAATCAGTGAATTTTAGGTGGGGCAACCTGAAATTCTGACGGGCAACCTAGCTTTCTACCTAGGTTGCACACCGTGCAACCTGGCTCAAAAAAGTATTTCGCACCCTGTAAGGGTATGGCTGATTCACTGTTTAGGATGGTTGCCATTGGCTTTTAATCTGTTTCAGTTCATGCCATAAAAAAACTCCTATGAAACACAATAACTCCAGTCTTTCCCAAGAGGATCTTACCACTTAGCTTTGCCAACCACATCCCAGAATCCAGGCCTGCTGATGTCACATGGACCAATGGTGGCCTGCTTGTAGTAGCCGTAGAATGTGAGCATGGTCTCGTGGGAAGGGGTGATGGAGCCTGGGAAAAAACACACACAATTGTATCACATCATCTACTGAGACCTTTGTTGGAGATCTGTCTTATGTCCTATAATGCTATAATGCTCCTGGTTTAGTTTGTAAACCTGTACGGTGCAATAGCACCTGGCAACTAAAATGGCTGTGCCTCTTTGATACCACTATCCCCTGGAAACAAGTCTATACTTCCATGATATACTGTTAGATTGATCCATGAACTAGATATCAAGAGTACAAAATTGTTCTTAGCTACAAATAAGATACGAATATTTGGAAATGTGTAGCAACCCCACTGTGCTCATTCTGCCTGAATCTGCCATACCTGCATGTTCTCTTTGAATGTCCAAATTTAGCCTTCTTTTTGAACATGATCAAAATTTTGTATTATCATAAGACAACTGGAAATTTAACAATAGAATCAAATGGATTCAATGTTATCTTTGGAAATTTGCATCTTGGAATTCCCCCATGATTTTTTGGAGAGCTCAGAATTTTATTAGCCATGATATTGATGTAGAAAATCTAGTACCTTGAATTTTGAATCCATTCTTCCATATGTTAATTTCTGTAACAAAGTAGAATATCAGGTAGCCTTGAAGAATTGCAAAATGTAGAAGTATCGGGGGAAGCTGGGCACTCTAGTATACCATGTTTACGTTTTCTTGTATTTGAATTTCTGTTATCATCATTGTCAATTATTTGAAGTTCCTGAATTTTTGTCATTATCATAGTTCTTGTAAGGAGAAGATCATATTATATTTGAATTTCTGTTATTATTATTATTACTATTTGAGATTCCTGAATTTCTGTTACATGAATCATGTATTTTTATAATACTCGAGACTGGAAAGGCTCGACATGAATAAGCAAGCAAGCAATAGCAGAAACAAAGAGAGGGTTGGAAAATAAACACAAATTATAAGTATCTGCTGTTGTCTTTGTTGTAACAACAAGAGAAAACTGCGTTGTTCAAGTCAGCAGAATAACTTGAACAATGCACCTTCAGTGATAAGTAAATGCTGTCAAAGATTCGACAACTTCGTGGAGAACCATCCCGTCAAGTACAACCACAGAACACTGGACTTAAACCCATCGTGACAGTCGGTTGAAGAAGAGACTGATAAGGAGCGGTCTAAACTGGAAGAACATCCTACCTGAGCGTAAACTCTACTCTACTCTTGACATAGCCCAACCAAAAGGGAGCAGACAACCATAATATCTTTGCAGTTTGCACCGATCTATTACCTAACCAAGGAGGTTATATGTCTATATGACCTCCTTGATCTAACATACCCAGCTTGGCATAAAGGCACATTTTCATATCTCTCAGATGATATGGCCGAATTATTCACACTATAGGGCCATATTTACCTGGCCAAACAGCTTGTTTACCAAACTAGGGTTAATGACACAGAGGTAACTGAGGTGAAAATGCTGGGCAAAGGGCATAGCCAAATCACACAGCGCGTATCCACACAAAAAAACACGGCAAATCACTACATTCCTCGCCTTAACAACGACATTAACACATCCAAAATATACTTAAGTACACAAAGTTACCACGAAGATTGGCGTAGAGCGCAAAAACGTACCATTTTTGGGCAAATTTTGTATCACTTTTACAGCAGCGTCGAACCTTGCCTGTGGAGCGGCCATGTTTTTTATTTGGCTTGCGATCTTACACCGCAGGCAACCGAAATAAGGTTGATAGAAAAAGTGATTGACCAAATAGCCAATTAGCTAAAAAAAGCTGAAGATTAGAAAATATCGAGCCGGAACCAGAAGTTTTAAAAAATCTGATATTTTAAATTCCAGTACAATGCTAAGATTAGCAGGTATGACCCATTTTCTAGACACAGACTATGACTGTTCGTTTTCGTTTTTTCGCGCTCTTAAGGTGAGAAACTAGTGTGGGTCTCTCGAAAGGTAGTAACCTGGATATCATCTCACTGGGACGTCAATAAAAACAAACATACAAACAAACAAACAAACAAACAAAAAGAAAAGAGGTCAATCGGTATTTTCACAAATTTTTGTTCATTAAAACTATAAAAGATATGAGAATCATATGATTTGATGTTAACATAACGTTAATCAAGGGTCGGACCAGGGCTAGTTACACCAAGGAGGTTAAATATCACTGAAAAAAGTGTTGCCGAGAATGTTTACTGTAATTGACGTGAGCTCGGTGTACAGAAATTGTGCTGTTGTTGATGTCTTTATTTCAAAAATTGATTGAAGTTGTCAAAAGTTCAGGTTCCCAAACCTAGTTCCAAAGCATGATGGGAAGGGTTGCATGAGACGTGTCACCCCTTGGCACGAGCTCGAAATACCGACTCGGAACCCGTTTCTGAAACATTCCGAGTATTTTTGCTCGTTTTTGTAAGATCTATGACCTTCTGAAGATAAGATTATCGACAGAAGTATTTTCGTTGACTTGGTAGAGAGAGAGTTTTCCTCAGAAATGCCGCAAGTTGTTATGCTGCTCCTCCACTTGGAGGGAGTTTCGTTCATCCAGTGGTTGCAGGCGACATTTTCCGGTTTTGCGGAGCTGCTGTTGTTTCTGACCAGGATGGGGGATCCGAGACACGCTTTTCTCGTGTACTTCCCCTTGGCGCTGGTCTTCAGCAGGAGTGTCGGGCTCAGAACGCTCTTGGTCGCCATTATTTCTGAGTGGACCAACCTCATTCTGAAATGGTACGCGCCCCCCTCCCCCTTTGAACTCTGAATGACCCCGCCCCCTTTCAATGATCAGAATGATGTAAGATTTTCGGAGCGCGGAGTGTCATTTCTTTACATCTCATAGGGGAAATTTTCTTAACCTCCTTTACCCTGTCTGGATTTGGACCATTCGTGCCGATGTGACAAAAATGAGTGGGTCATTATTTCTTTTTAAAAAAAGTATTATATTAAAAACTTTAAAGAATCAGATTTTGATGAGTTTACATTACTGTAAATGCATTTAAGTTTGCATGGTTTTTATTTTGCGGTAGGAAGAAAATGGAGTATTCGCGGTGGTCTTCATTTCGCGTTCGAAACAATAGTAGCGCTACAGTCATAGGTGTGCAAAAACTGTGAAAATGAAACCACCGCGAACATTTCTGCAGTTACAGTATCTTATTTTAAGCAAGAATATCAGAGCTTGGTGATAATGTCCCTCTTTTTCTAGGATGCTTCATGGAGAGCGTCCTTTTTGGTGGATTAAAGACCCCGAGATATTTGAAGAAGGAAAAGCACCACACCTGGACCAATATTCCCTGACATGTGAGACCGGACCAGGTAATTGTCACCATCTTTACCTCAATGCCCTATCAACTATTAGAAAAATAAAACTCTATAGATATGCTTCACTTCAAGAAAAGACCACTGCATTTATTACAAGTGGATTGACATGGTATTTCTATTTTCTCTTTAGGCAGCCCATCGGGCCATTGCATGGTGACTGCAGCAGTACTGTGGGTCGTGACCTCCGCTCTGGTGTCAGATCTATCAGCGGCTCCAAGTAACAGTTGGAAAAGGTTTGCTGCACTGGAAATATCAGAACTTCTAAAATAATGTCAGTCCTGCTGATTCAGTCATCTGTGTAGATTTCTCGAAAAATATGCTTGATTTGTAAGGAATATAAAACCATAGATAGAAAGTTCTGGCACTCTCTCACAGTCTCCTTTTATCATCTCTTGTACCTCATCTTGCGGGGGCTGGATGTAACGTTACTTGCACTTCAAATATGCATAGGGAATACTTAGATGTAACAAAAGATATCGCACACACTATCTAGATCTTCTTTTGCTTTACATTTTTTCCTCACTTATGTCCCCGTGGCGCAAGCGGTAACGCAACCCCGCTGCTTTGCCATCTGGATCAAATTCCGTGGATCCTAGGGCCCGCGTTTGATCCTAGGGGTTGACTCGAGCTTGGACATGTTGTAAGGGATTGCATTCGTCATTTCGGATGGTGACGTAAAGCCGGCCGCCCCGTGTATGAGGGAGCTTTGGGCTCAAGCATCAAACCTCTGCACGTAAAAGAACCCAACATACTTATCGAGAAGAGTAGGGGTGACCCGGTGTGCTCGGCCAAAAACGCGAGCCGTGGTGAAGCCGCATTGCACTACCACTAGCTACTTGAAAAAGTATTATGCTTCACCTCAATTGAGGATGACTGCTTTACTTTGTGGGTTTTTTTCAGGAACCCCATCATCAGAGCTGCTCCATGGCTGATCTACAGCCTGATCCTGTCAGCAGCCGGTGTGTCCAGACTGTTCATTGCCACACACTTCCCTCATCAGGTGCTGTTTGGCACGGCTGTAGGTAAGTATAGTTCTTTGCTTATCCTATTGTTTGGCTGACATGTAGCCTTTATTGGATACTTGGATACTTTATTCATATTAGCTATCATACAGTCAGCAAGTAGCTCATCTTCCTGGAGAATGGGAAGGATTTCAAATCATTGTTTATTGAAATTTTCAAACAGCTAATAGTAGGTAGCCCCATTCAACTCTTCCCACACCTTTTGTTGTATAGGGCAGTGCCCATCTTCATTTCCACAGCCTTTTTAATAGGCCACAGAGTTGTGTAAGCACTAGTGGTAGTGGTGTGTGTTCAGCTATCAAATTCATAGGTGCTACTTAATCTTGCCAAGGACTGTTATCAAATGCTAGCCTGTGAAGTTTTAGATTACTAATTCTTGGAATTGTCTCACTACATTCTGAATGATCTATCATCTATCCACCTCACTAACATGACAGCAGCAAAATGTTTTTCCAATCTCTGATATCACATTCAATCACTACTGTTTCAGGTATTTTGATAGGATACGTGTTCAACAGAGTCCAGGTGCAGTCTTTCCATCCAAGGATGTGCGTGGTGCTGTCAGCTGGTCTGGCCATGTCAGCTATGGGACTCTATGGGATCCTCCTGCATGTGAGTATGCATTGTTTCCTGAGATGTATGTCTATTTCAGTATGTTTCTTTTACAAGCTGTTTAAAGTAAGAGACCACCAAATTCCATCCTAATTTCTCCACGTTTACAAAATCTACACATTACAGAACAAGTGGGATCATTTGTCTTTCACTGTCTCAGAAAAAGAAGTCCAACCCAGTAAGTTAGAATTTAGTGTCAGTAGTTTGACTAGAGTAGTCACATGCTATACTGTTCATCATTATCTGTCCGTCCTTTTCATTTCACATGTACTTGCAATTAGCCTACGGGCAACAACTTGCAATGAACATTCATTCTTTTACCTTTCACGGATGGTTGTTACAGTATATTACAATGTTAAAGATATAATTCTCTCTTCATTTCCATAGCTGTTCAGCGTTGATCCCTCCTGGTCCATAAAGAAAGCCATGCAGTGGTGCGCAAACCCTGAGTGGGTTCATCTGGGTACAACACCGTTCTTCTCAGTAGCACGAGATTCTGGCTCCTCATTGGGTCTGGCTGTAGCACTCCATTCAATCCTCCCTCAGCCTGGAACTGTGAGAAAGGGAGCACACAACTCCCTGAATGGTAGCTCATCTGAAGGTAGAACCGTTGGTGTTAGCACTGTTGGCTTCCTTCTGTTCTTGTTATCTTTAACACTGAGTACTGAATATTGGGTCCTTCCACAGGAGCCACAAGAATTGTTGTACTCACTTGTTTTCATGAAGAGTGCCTTTTTGACTGTAGCAGTCATCGGCCTTGTGACAGGTTTTAGTAAACTGGTTCAGAAAAAACAAAAGAATTGGTGAAGTGATATACATGTGTATATCAATGAAGAGCAAATGGCTGTATAGATGATATAGCTATAGATTATACAAAATGGTTGTTGTTAAAGTTTTGTACCCTAAAAAATTTCATGTGTTTGTCAATATGCTCAAAGCATTATTTTTGTGTATTGATGTACAAATGAATAGATAGTCTGAAAGCCTACAAAGTCATTTACAAACTCTATTCTGTATTAATCTAGTTTGATTTTGGTGTGGTTAAAAATTTACTGATTGTGTAATTATCAACACAGCCAAGCAGGATAATATAGTGATGATGATCCTCTGTGTTCTCTGACTGTATATGGCTGATGCAATATGTACTTGTTGAATAAAAGAGTTCAAATCAGGTCAACCATTGTGTAGAAAGATTTAATCAAAAACCTATACTTAACATACAAAGATAGGAAAGACCTATAAATAGACATCTAATATGTACATTTGTATCTTAAATAGCCAGTATAACTGCCATTCGGCAAAACACACCAGCTTTACATGTACATGTGCAGCCAGTCCCGAACACTGTTTTTATTTTGTAAAAATCTTGTATCATTTCGTGATATACTCAGGTTTTGCAATATAATTACCATGGATGTTATCTCGGAAACATTTTTGTGTATGATCTGTCAGTGTACAAGACAATGTTGGCAATTTCATTTCTCAGGTTTGCGCCTGTTGTGAGCCAGTATCAAAAACTTGCATGATAGTAAAAGTTCTATGCTATGGTATCAGAGTGGAAATTGATTTTCTTGAATGATTAATACATAAGAATACTTTTCTGCAGGTTATCTCTCTCATACTCTGCTAGCTATGTAAGTACGTATTCATTGTCTACAACATCTTTGGCACAACTGCACAATTGCTTCAATAGCCTGTATATCTAGTTTCCTTGTTGAGACTATGTACGTTTTACAGACTTAAATACATGATATCCTTACATACTAATTGGTATATAATACACAAGATGATATGAAGCAAAGCAGAAACTAAACATCTCATTTTCATACACAATGCAAATTCCTTGGACCAGCCAAGGACATTGTAACTTCATGTTAAAGTCACAGCTCAAATGATTTTAAACATCAGTTTACCAAATTTCAGGTAAGAAGGAGTAGAAAAGTTCAAGCAGTTACAGAATATATATTTTTTACAGCTCTATCCTTGATGGTACATCATTCTAAACCATAAAATACTCTTGTCTACAAATATTGTACATGTTCATGTTGTACTAAAAAGTTGAGAGACAATGTTTGCAAACTCTGCAAACACCTGTCTACCTCTGTCATATCACAAAATCATTTCAAGAATATCTTCTTATTCCAGGCACATTACTCATTATATTGAAAAAGTATCTCATATCTATTGGTCATTCTTAAGACAAGTTTTATTTTGGCTATGATATTTGACATGAAAAACATACATATTTTAATCAATAGTCATACTTTCAGTAAATATTTCAGGTACCAAAATTATGTAAATCCATACAACAAACATTCAATACCATAACAATGTTACTATCTATTAGCATGAAAGTTCATCTGAGTTGGTAAGTTACATAATGAGAAATAAACTTCTCCAACTCAAAACAATTTCACCGAAATTATTTCTCATAATGCTACTATCTATCTCTCCTGAAAATTCCATTTCAAAATTACAATCCTTTGTAATTATAGTAATTTTGTCCACACTGTTTCCATGTTCACATATCAATAACTTACAACACAGGCTGATGAGACTCCATAATTTCCTAGCCAGACAAATTAATTTTCCATGTTGTGATACTCCATGCTGCTTAAGACTTGTGAAGGACTAGTTGTTGTGAAGCTAGCAGCTGCTGTCCATGGCCACAGGGTTTGCATAGAGAGTGCCAGATCACCATATTAGGAGGCGGAGCAGCTACAACCTTGTCTCTGGCTCTCTGACTTGCTGTTGGAAGAAACGAGAATGTAGTCAGTTTTGTTATAAAGAAATTCAATCTGATGATGATTTCTTTCAACATGAAACAATGTTGCAAGCAAATCCCTTTTTATCGGTCTCTTTCAGAAAGTAAGAAAGCAGACATCATTTTAACGTGTCTTATCAAATCTACATAACTGTATGTCATAAGACAGTTATGGTTTGACACAATGGACAGTGGTGTCACCTTGCCATTTTATATAAGATAATAACTTACCCTGTAGACACCGTAGGGTTGAGGGTCGTACTTTGGCCTCTTGATCTTGAACTATAGAAAACAAGAAAGTAGAATCATTGTAACAAGAAACAAGTTATGACTTTCAAACAAATTTTTACTTTTCAAGTCATAATCATAGTTATATATACTGTAACATAGTTGTGAAAACTATTCTGCAATGCCTTATGTTAAAATACAATGGCAATCTGTACTTACTGGGACAGGGATAGTTGGGTCTATGTTCTGCACTGAGAACTTGCTAGGTCCGCGGTCTGTGCTGCCCTCCACTTCCCCGCGCAGGCGTGTCTTCCCCTCGTACCCAAAGTTGTCGTACATGTGGACATGGTAGCCATCTTCATCCACGTTAGTCTCGGCCCAGCCAGCCTGGGGAACGATGGGCTGGAACAGTCCAGTCTCTTTGTCTGCTACATACCTAAAGATGTAACAGGAGGGAAAGCAAATAATTGTGATAAATGAAATGCACTTTTAAACCTAGGTCAAATAACAAGACAATATAGCAGCATAACACTTTTGAAGCTCTGTGATGAAACAATACACCAGCAATACTCCTGTTTTCTTGACTGAATGTCTGGGTCTTTTTTTACTGAATGATTGATATCTTAAAGTGTGGTCTATAGCCATCTGGTTGGTGACATGTGAAATCTGAATGTCAGTCCCATGCAGGAATCATGTACATGTACTTTGCTTGCAACTTGCTAGGGGGCACTGTTACCTATTCTTGTAGCGCCCAGAGTGCCTCTTCTTACAACAGGTGGCCACCGTTAGTAACAGCACCACGAGGATGAGCACTCCTGCCACAGAGGCTGCAACAATGATGTATGGTAGTAGCTGGACCACCGCTGCATGGAAGACGTGAAAGTTGTGATATTAGCAAATGGTTGACTGTACATCAATAGTCAGAATGTTTCTGATAAAATACATTTGAGACTTTGGAAAATTCTGTTTTCTTCAATGTCTATATAGTAGTGAAGCTGAAACAGAATAAATTATTATTATTATAATAGTGTTATCGCACGTTGAATATCGCTATGTGCAATTGATGCTATTGGGCCCAGTATTGAACCTCGAGGAACACATCATAAGCACCTACGTACCATCTTGTGTGACAGTCTGCTCGCATGTTGTCCCTGTGTACTCCACGCCTCCAGTTTCAGTACAACTGTGGAGGATTAAACAGGAGTGTCAAGCCAGTTTTAGGACCACAGGAGTGTCATACAAGCCAGTTCATGATATCAATCTTTTAGAAATGATTTAATAATGGTTTTTATTGGTCAGAAATTACCCGCAATGGCAGCCTATTAGCGCTGAATTGATGCAGGGTATTACAGGTTTCACATGATACACAACATATATAATATCTTATCCTCACTTGCATTTTGTGGAACTGTCGCAAGGGTCTGGGCGGCTGCCATTTGGCGCCACCAGTAGACCTCAATACGACCTTCCCCAACCGAAGTCAGGTACCCATTTACACCTGGGTGGAGTGAGGAGAGTCGTGTAAAGTGCCTTTCCAAGGGCACAAGATCGGTGACATGACAGGATTTGAACTCGGGACCTCTTGGTTCTGAGTCGAACGCTCTGCCGTTGCGCCACACGACCCCACGATTTGCAACCATGAGAAACTTTGCTAGAAGTCATTTTTCCACCTAGAAGCTAAAGCTAGCTAGCTTTTATATAGAACGTTATTGCACGACAATCGTACACGGTACAATGTATGGCAACAACCAGTAAACATGTTACAATATAGGAGTATAGAATAACATATAAGTTATATGACTTTTCAGAACCCAGTATTGAGAGCATTTGGTGTGAAGCTATTTGTGTTCTACTCACGTGCATTGGAGATTTTGGCTGCCGCTGCTGGAACACACACCGCTGTTCTTGCAGTATCCTTGGTTGAGGCTGCAGGTTGCTACACAAGCTGTACCATACTGAACACACTCCAGGCCATTCGGACAGGTGCAGTCTGTGATATTTGCTGTCTCACCTGTGCAAAAAGAATTAGGGAGAATCAGACATTTTATAATTTTGTTTGAGGAAATTGTCTTCAATCCACCTTCATCAACGCACCTTGACAATTACAACCACCGTGCACAGGCGGCATGCGCATAGCCACACAGGTAGCAGTACTGACCAACAGTTGACAAACGCTGTACATAAATATGTTCCAGACCATACAGTCAAAATCAATATGCATTGGCGCTGCTTGATTTTCAGTTGTATCAACTCTTCAATGATAATTCCATGAGAAAAGATGCAACTGGATGGATATCATGCCAGCAAGGACTTCAAACAATAAAATGGCCACCAAGATAGCTTCTTGCTAGCTACATGGCATACCAGTTATCAATTTTTAACATACTGTTATATCGTAAGATTCTAAATGGCTTTGAAACCCCAGCTCACCAGTAGACAGTTCTACTTGCACGTCCAGAATGGTGAGGTTGCCCAGGTTGCCGTCCCGTGTGGCCGTGTACACCGCCACAACCTTCTCTTGTTCCCCCGCCACGTCTAGAACCTCCTGGAAGATCAGCGTCATGTTGGCTACAACACTTCCCGGGCTGTGGGAACAAAAATGGTTTATCATTCATTACACATCCATTTCTTCAACACTTCAACTGTGATGCGTTGCGACTTACTACCTGTCTTTATAAACATCTTTTCCTAGGTCTTTATTTTAGGTCTTTGAAATTGGCTTTGTATGATTATAGAAAGAAACCTGGAATCAATATCTCATTGAACCAAATTACATCTCATCAAAGTCATATACATGCACATGATGATTTGTCAAATCATTTCTAATGTAAACCTGTTGACTCGGTCACAGAAAATCTAATCATTGTTTGTAGAAAATACTACAAACTACGTGGCAGTGCAAGGTAATCAAACCTATTGACCTGGTCGCAGATAATCGAATCATTATTTGTATAGAATATACAAACGCCGTGACACTGCAAGGGAATCAACCTTAATCTAAAACAGATCGCCTGCATGCACATCTGACATAGGTAAAATAAACAATTCACATGCATTTGCACCATCATACGGTAAATAGAACTTACTTGAAATTGTTGACTCGACATCCAACATACGTCGGGTCATTTTCATACAGCTTGTTGGTCTGCAGCGTGAAGAACAGAAAAACGTTTTATCATTGGTTACAGAGGCAATGGGGTACATATTCTGACAGTATCATTGTAACCAAATACAACTATACCCATTAACGTTACATATAACTTCTCAACATTGCGAACTGACAAAACCAAAAAAAAATAGTCCTTACCTCTGTGACACAAACGGTTTCCAGTTGTTTATATTCGGTGGAATTTTTAACGGTTAGGACGTTGGTGAACACCTGGTCAATTCTGAGCAGCACTTTTACCTCCGACTCAGGGGCTGAAAAACAAAGTCAATGTTTAAACAATCTGCACCATTTACAAACATTGCTTACCTGCGATGCCTCCTATGTAAAGTGAATGTATATTGTATCTATAGCTGTGCTAACTATTTAAGACTAACTTTCCCTGTTAATCTGAAGTACAGCCGGTAGGTACCCATATGAGTAATGAGGCTGTTGTAGTGCCTGTTAACGTGTTCAAAGCACCTCCTCCATCCATTTTACGTCCCTTCCGAATAACGAATGCAGTTCCAACCAGGATGCCCTTGCCGGAGTCACCAACTAAGAACCAGGAGCTCAACAGTGAGGCTGCAACCAGTTGAGCTACATGTACAATTGTAGACATGTATTTTCTATCACTAAAACAAATCTTGTATGTTTTTACCTGGCGTGGTTGGGGCGGCTGTTGTTCTAACTGTAGTTGGGGGTGCAGCAGTAGATGCCTGGGTGGTTGTATTACTGGTGGTTTGAGCCAACGTTGTACCATTTGACGTTGCCACAGTTGTTGGCATAGTCGTTGCGCTGTCGGTTGTTCTAGGTGCAGTTGCAGTTTGAGTTGTTTGTTTGTCGGTAGTTTGTGACCGTGTTGTTGTGTCTGTAGCTGTTGTTGCCTCTGTAGTTGTGAGGACAGTGGTTGTCGCTCCTGTCGTCTGCTGTGCAGTGGTAACTGGAGTGGTTACGTTTTCAGTAGTCTCCAACTGCGTTGTAGCTGCAGCTGTACCTGCCTCTGCTGTATCAACGGGTGTAAGGATGGTGGTTGCTTCGGATGCAGCAGAAGCCGCGGTTGTCATGTTTTCAGTAGTCCGTGATGATGTTGTAGCGGCCGCTGTTGATGCTGCCTTTGTTGTCTCAGCAGTTGTGAAGATGGCGGTTGTCTCGGCTGTGGTTGTAATTTCAGTAGTTCTCAACGCTGTTGTTTCTGCAGTTGTTGCATCCTCTGTTGTCTCAGCAGTTGTAAGAACGGTAGTTCCTGCAACCGTTGTCTGAGTGGAAGCTGCATCTGGAGTAGTTGCCGTTTCAGTGCTCTGTAACGATGTTGTAGCAACCTCTGTTGCCACAGCAGTTGTTGGAGCGGTTGTTTCTCCCGCTGTCTGTGTAGCTGGTGTGGACATGTCTTCTGTGGTTTGCAACTGTGTTGTTTCTGCAGTATTTTGGGACTCCACAGTGGTAGGAATGGCAGTTGTATCGTCTGGGACCTGAGTCGTGAGGGCCGTTCCCGCTTCGTCAGTCGTCAGTGATGGTGTTGTCTCTGGTGCTGTAATATCGGTTGTAACCTCTGTTGCTTCAGTCGGTGCAACGGTTGTGGTTCCTTCGGTCATTTCTACGACGGTGGTTGCCAAAGAGTCAGTTGCTGTTGCAGATATTTCCGTGGTTTCTTCAGTCATTGCCGTTGTCTCCAACACTTCTGTCGTCATCACCGTAATGTCCGTTGGTTCTGTACCGATAACGTTAGCTGTTGTTGCTTCAACTGTTGTAACCTCAGTGTCTGCAGTCACTACTGTTGTGTCAGTTTGTGTAGCTTCTGTCACCACCTCAGTAAACGTATCCGAGGTTGTTAGGCCAACTGTTTCTGTAACGCTGATGATGTCTGTAGTTGCTGGTGGCTCTGTTGTCAGTTCCGTCACGCCAGTGACTACCTCTGTCATCTCTGTCATGGTTGAATCCGTCACTGCTACTTCTGTGACTACTTCTGTTGCCTCTGTCATCTCCTGAGTTGCAGTCGGGTCCGTCATGAAAAGTTCCGTGACACCGTCTGTGACCTCTGGCGTGCCACTCGTCGTCTCTGTCTCTTCTGTGACAGAGACTTCTGTAAATTCTGTGACAGCGACCTCTGTGGATTCTGTCACAGAGACTTCTGTGAATTCTGTGACAGGGACTTCTGTGAATTCTGTGACAGAGACGTCTGTGAATTCTGTGACAAGGACCTCGGTAGATTCTGTGACAGCGACCTCTGTGGATTCTGTAACAGCGACTTCTGTAGATTCTGTAACAGCGACTTCTGTGATTTCTGTGACAGGGACTTCTGTAGATTCCGTGACAGCGACCTCTGTGGACTCTGTGACAGTGACCTCTGTGGATTCTGTGACAGAGATTTCTGTCTCTTCTGTAACTGTGCCGTCTGTAGATTCTGTAACAGCGACTTCTGTGAATTCTGTAACAGGGACTTGTGTAGATTCTGTGACAGCGACCTCTGTAGATTCTGAGACAGAGACTTCTGTGAATTCTGTGACAGGGACCTCTGTAGATTCTGTGACAGGGACTTCTGTGGATTCTGTGACAGCAACCTCTGTAGATTCTGTGACAACGACCTCTGTAGATTCTGTAACTGCGGCTTCTGTAGATTCTGTGACGGCGACCTCTGTGGATTCTGTGACAGCGACTTCTGTGATCTCTGTGACAGGGACTTCTGTGGATTCTGTGATTGAGACCTCTGTCTCTTCTGTTACTGGGACTTCAGTGGGTTCTGTGACAGCAACCTCTGTGGATTCTGTGACAGAGGTGTCTGTTGATTCTGTGACAGCGACCTCTGTCTCTTCTGTGACAGCAACCTCTGTGGATTCTGTGACCGAGACTTCTGTGGATTCTGTGAACGCCTCTGCCGTTGCATTCACCACTTCTTCCGTGACCCCCTCTGTAGCCGTCTCGTTGGCTGTTACATCTTCTCCAGTGGATATTTCCGTCACGGTTTCTGTCACAGGTTCGTCTGTCGTCTCCACGAACACTTCTGTAATGTACGTGATTGTGTCAGTCGAGTTCGTGGTTTCTTCAGTTCCGTCCGTGACAATGGCAGTATTTGTCACCACCTCTGTTGCCTCAGTGACCGACTCCGTAGATTCTGTTACAACTTCAGTGATATATGTGATCGTGTCGGATGAATTGGTAGTGTCTTCCGTAATAACTGTAACAGTTGGCATCTCAGTAAAGGGCTCTGTAGATGCCGTTACCTCAGAGTCCGTCTCTGTTTCATCAGCTGAAGCCGTGTTTGGCTCTTCGGTGAGCATCTCTGTGATTTCCACGGTCATCGTGTCAGTGGAGGAGTCTGTGGCATTCATACTGGCATCTGTTGTCTCAGTAAGCGTTTCTGTAATGACTTCGGTAGCTGTCATTTCAGTTGTAACTTCGTTAGCGTCAGTGACGTTTTCTGTAGCTGTCATTTCGGTCGTTACGTCTGTCGCGTCTGCAACTTTTTCTGTAGCTGTCATTTCTGTCATAACCTCTGTAGCGTCTGTAACGTTTTCAATGGCTGTCATTATTTCGGTCATAACGTTTGTAGATGTTTCTGTGACATTTGCTTCTGTATCTGTCGACTCCGTTGTCATTTCTGGACTGGTTTCTGCTAGAACGGTGGTGATTTCTGTCCCATCTGATACTATCGTCGCCGCCGTCGTGACGTTTACGTCAGTGTTCGTTTCTTCGGTTGCTGTGACGTCAGTTGTCGCCGCCGTCATGTCTGTTCTATTCGAGGTGTTTTCCATCCCTGTGGTCCCCGTCATCGTTACAGATGTACCAGAGTCCGTCTCTCCAGTAATCGCCTCTGTGCCAGTTGTGGTCAACGCAGCAGCCGTTGTCACCGCAGCTGTAGTTTCTACATAGAAAACAACGGTTTATACCAACGATTTAAACAGCTAAAAGCGACGTTCTCCTCTATACACATTTTCTAGCTTATAGATCCCGGCATTCTCAGTATGGATACAACATTTTATTAGCCATCGAATGTCGTAACTATAATTATGTCTGCTTCATAAATTGAATAAGGTTAAAGCACAATAACCATCTATATGATCATGATAACGAAGGACCACTCACAAGGTATAAAGTGATGACACAATGCCTATGTTATGTATATTATAGACCAACAAAACACCACCAGTAAATTTTGGTACAGGCCCTCACAAATGCACTGACCCGTACATAAGCAATGGGAACAACAACCATTGCATAACTTATTTCAAACCCATTGTTCAACTGACTCGCACCAACATTGCCCTGAATCATAAAGCACGCTTATTCATATAGAGATATACTTAGCAACTGAATAGAGGAGGATGACCAAGTACACTTGTAATTATTTAAAGGACCAATTAAGTCCTAGTGCCAGCGTAGTTCCGTGCTTGACGTAGACTCGTTGGCCAGTGTAAGGGCACCTTTTATGAGAGGCAGGATGCGTGGTGATGTATTGAAGCAATTCTGTTTTTGTAGTCCTCGGAAAAATACAATTACAGCTGACGGTACCGCACTCCAAATAGCTATTAGCTTCCCCTCAGTGTAATTACAGTTCAAGGTTTACTGGCTAGTCGACTGTATATCATTTAGCCACTAGGAAAATTCCTATCGGACAAGAAATAGTTTTTTTCATGAAGAATTATTCAGAACGTTTCTTTTTTTTACTTCCATCTTTGTTCGTACGAATAAAAGGTAATGTGTTTTGGTCTAACGCGAGACAAAAACCCATTTTCACAAGTGTTCACTACCATTGTGACCTTGATGTTATATTAGTCTCGGAATTAGACTTAAGTGTATAGACTATTCACGGCGCCTTCCCCAAGGCCATACATAAGATTCCTACTGACTACCGACCCGAGTAGGGCCTGAATGCGGGGCTATCAGTACCCCGTAGTTGCTATGATCACTCACACGGCATGCTTGCTGTTATTACAACAGACAACTCGACTGTGTCGTCTTCAAATATTTGCGGATCTGACAACATGAGACACAAAACCCGCAGGTTTACATGACTTGTGGGACGTGTTAACAGCGCATCTTAGAATGGCATGGTCCACTAGCGCACAGACCACACCCTTTTGAGGCCAAGACGACTGGTTTGAACATACACAATTAGCATTCTTAATGTGTACATACGATGATGTAATTTGATTTGTAAGAGTGAAGTCTGCAGCAAAACTTATCCCTAATTTTGCCTATCTTGTCAGCCAGTTGGCGACATCTAAAACATTCTAAGCGACCTTTCGCTAGCCTAGCGATTCAGAATCTGGCCAAGACTTCCTATTTTTAGACTGTTTTTGTGTTGTGTTACTGGGCGTCTCCACCTTCGGATTCTTTCTTTCGTGAAACTATATACAAAGTCTTCGTTTCTGTCCTTCATTCTCCAACGCTTATCATAACTTGCAAGTTTTTTTTTTGCAATCGTTGAACTTCGCTTTGAACGAAACTGTCCAATTCTTTTCTTTTCCTGTACTCCCCTCTCTCTATTGAAAGTAGATACGCCTGACATCTTCGTTCTGGTTCTTCGCCTCATGTTCCTTGGCTAGCGGCTCTACCTAGTGCCCTGTCCGGGTCAGCGCCAGACCGTGTCGGTGCCTTTACCTGACCACGCCCTGTTCAAAAACACCGGGCGAAAAGAAACGGCGCGCTGAATTTGTAGATCGCCCGAAGCTCGCCGAATTTCAAAATCGCCCGAGCGTCGACCGTATCTTCCAATGAAAATCTCGGGTGACGTCCGTCGAACACTAAAAACTAAAAATCCCCCATGAGATGGTACCATCTCTTGGACATGGATGAAGTCAGAATCGACTAACCTGGTAAAAGGCCAACATTTGGATCAACTTTTATTTCTAAAAATCGCCCGAGGCCGGCGAATTATCGAGACGTCGGCCGCACTTCGGCCGAAAATGCAAATTTGAAGCTTGCCGAAACGTCGGCCGAGCTGAATTTCTTATTTGTGACGGGAGCTTTAGAGTTCGTACTGGGACGACTAGGGGTTTTGTGCAATTATATTTCATAACTTGTTGAACGGCAATACATTTTGTCAAGGTTAATTATTATATGCACTTGGTTTTAATGCTGCAATTAGTTTTCTTTGTTTTATTTCTATTCGTTCGGCTAACCGTGTTATAACCAAGACTGGCTATCTAGTCATTTGGACTGGCCTGTTAATAATAACAAATTCTTTTAATTGCAAATTCATGCCCGTAGGCTAATTTGAAAGGGTACAAACAGTAAAAAAGTAACAAGTGTCTATTCTATAAATCTAACTAATGTTCTACATACATTACTGGGGGGGGGGGTGACTTCTTCTTTGGAGACAGTGGCTGCATGATGAAAAGTCCCCCGTTTTTAGTGAATGCATTTTTTATTTTATTTTAGTAGAAATTTAGTTTTTGGAGGTCTTGAAAGATGTTGAAAGCTCAGGATTATTGTTTTAATTAATATTGTTTCAAAAAGCTTGTTTCTTTCTTAATAACTAATACGCGTTGGGCTTCGCAGATCGGGGCTCATCCATACCCTTATCAGTATGTGTGATGGGTTCTTTAACGTAAATCAACGTGTGGCGTCTCTTTAAAGATAGGATCAAAGGCTTGATGTTCCCGATTTACTACATAAGCCTCTACCACCTGGGATCACGGCCTGTAGGCTGGATCACATGAAAAGTGATATAGAGTTAGAAAGACGAAAGTTTATGAGTATGTTGAAACGCATTTGTAATAAGGGCGAAATTCGGGTTGTGTTGCCCGCGAGTTCCTTATCGAATAAAATCATCATCATCATCATCATCATCGTACGTAGGGATTTTGTGTGGCAGAACGTCAATACGTAATGTGAATTGAACTTCAATTGACGTCTTGGGGATTTTTGCGTAATGCCTTCACAAAATGAAGCTTATGTGAACATAAATACATTCCCTTTGACAATATGAATTTCACCAGCCTTGTAGCTAGCTACAGGGTTTCTTGTTCATGGTCAGATATTTGAGGAGGGAACTACAAAAAAGGTAGCTACAATATTGATGAATACCAGGTTAAAGTTTACGACAACGCCTACTGTTAACTTCCTCTCCGACTTTGTTCTATCCATTTCACAATCAGAAGAAAGTTTGGGACACACCTATAATAGATAATGAAGAACGCACAGTGCAAAAAGTTAAATCCACAGCCCACAAGTGAGCTGAATAGACCAGTGGAATGCCAAACTAAACAGGCACTGGATACAAAGTCCTGACAAGGGTCTAAACGAACAGGTGAGCATACGGTCTAAAACTCGAGTGCTCTCGGCAAGCAGGAAACTGAAACACAAGCGTAAGAACTTCAATTCTCAGATTACAAACATGGATTCCTTAATTAACATCTTTCCACGCTTCGTAGTGACATTTCAGTGCCAAAACACAAATATATAACGAGTTCTGTGTCAACAGCCAAACCTAGTTTTCCGCCGTATAAATCACAGGTTATACATGCATCGACACAGAAAAACAAGCTACCATAAGACGACGACACATAAGAAGCAGTGTGTCCGGATGTCCGCTAGCTCCCCCAGGTCGCTAAACTTACAAAGGAGGTGTTGGAAACAATAGTCTAATTTGATTCAGTCTTGTTAGAGTGTTTTGTGTATTTAAGTGCAGGTAAACAGAGATGGGTGCTTGTGTTTTCCCAGTAGAAGGGATATGTTAAGAGACGGATGTACGGAGGTATGCCATACCGTTCCCACGGCATTGCCGACCCGTGATCAGGTGTCGTCGGTGTACATAGTTACATTTCGTACAAATTCCCTTCCAGTCCAGCGGCATGGCTGAAAAATTGTGCAAATTTGTCTAAAAGCACCAAATTAGGCACTTATTTACTTGGATGTATTCGAAACAAATATAGATATGGAGGCATCTCAAATTTTGCTCATATAATCAATTCTATGGCATTTTTGGTCATTTTCAGATAAAAAATGTATATTTTGGGCTCCTGTGCCCTGGTATTGAAACGAAATGACCTGAAATTTGGTATAGGGATGAGTAGATCACAAATGTCCTTATCACTTCAATTCGTACTCCCCACAGAAATGGTGCACAGTGTACACACTGTACTTAAAATGATAATTCTCTAGCTCATGAAGACTCAAAATACATAAGAAATTCCAAAGTTATTTTCTTTTTTGATGTTCTTATGACTTTAAGATACGCTTGATAGTTCTACCTTTTTTGTGATGTATTTTCTAAACCTCGTTAAATTTTCTGGTCTCGTTCATAGCCATGGCATGTCAAGTGTCTCAACGTATCTGTGTAAAAATGCAGGTTGAACACGTTTGGTCTATATAACATCCTTGGTATATATGACTCATACACAAAATATTTCACGAATCATGAACAACGGCGGATCAATATCACGATATAACGTATTGTGAAGTTCAAGGAACTTGTATTCCAATGCGCTTAATCACAAGAATGTTAAAATCGTTAATAAAGAGAGAGATCGTAGAGTGAATACGTCATTTCCTACTAGCTTTGAAATCAAGCACCACTTCAGATTTTTGTGTCTAACTGTCAATGTGTACGTTCAAAGGGGGGTGAAACATTAGTTCTCTGGGAAGGCCGTCAGGTTCTACTGTGAATGACTGAATGGTCTATCGACACTACCGTTTGTAACGGGCTTTGGCGTTGAACAGCAGAAGGAGGTATTCAAGGAATGCTCGATACGTCATACAATAGGCCGCATATAAAGGAGGCACAATAACCATGTGGTATACAATAAGTGCTTAGAATTACCAGGCCTTCCTACGGGGGTGTGGGTAGTACTAGTAGAATTCGGCTAAAAAAGGGAATAATTGGTTAGGAGAGGCCTTCTCACTGGACCCGCGGCACGCTGGCGGCGTCGCTACGGCCGATCGAATTGACAAAGCACTCAACGAATTTCATCGACTAAAACGAATATTCTTAAGCTTTGTGTGATTTGTTGGCTTTTTGGTCCTACTTGTACGTTTTGAATGATACATGTATTCCCATTAAAAAGTCAAGGGTAACACAAATCTAGTTTAGGACGCAGCGACGCCGCCAGCGTGCCGCGGGTCCAGTGAGAGGGGGGGGGGGGCTTAACTGCGCCTGCAAATGAAACCCTCTGGTGGCCAAATTCCCCTGGCAAATATTCTCTCTATAGCCGGCGTAGTTAGTCTGGTAGAGACTACATTAGAATACCGTTTGAAAACCAAAGAATTTAAGGCCATTCAACAAGGATACGCTCTGCTTTCTTATTCCATGTGTCATACTCGTATGAAATATATCAACGGCACCCATTATCGACAGACAAATGTGGACCCACACTACGTCTTTTGTTCTTTATTGTTTGATAATTCCAGGTCAAAAAGACAGATCGTAAAGCAAAGGAAAAATGGACGTCTAGCGAATGGCCTTGTTACCTATACATGGCATATTCAATATTGTTTGTTACATATCAGATACATCCTGTATTAGATACGTTTGGCATATCAAATACGTCCTTTAATAGATTATTGTCTGCGTCACGTACAATAAATAACACGTCATAAGTCAAGTATCTAAGGAATTTCCTACAGTCTAGGACAGTTGTTGAGTTTTTCATTCCATGATTTTATCGACAAAGAGAATGGTTTATGTTTCTGATGCCACAACATCGGTCTGTCATCAAAACATGTCGCCGGACGTGCGCACATGGTAATTATTTCAAGGTCTCTTTTGATGTTGTCAATGTTTTATCGTGTTCCTAGAGACGAAATTACCTTTCTCAGAAATCGCAGACGCATGTTAGAATTAAACACTCGAATGACGCACTTTAGTATGACATAGTGTTTGTAGCTATAATCCTAGGAGTGTCGAACCAGTGCCCCGTTACACACAATCTGTATTAACGGTGACGCATTTGCAGAACAGGTGTCACTGTATGTAAGTCACAATGTACGACTGGGTAAAACGGCAGGATCAAGTTTTCAACGTTATGAAGCGATTTCCTGCTTATTGTCTATAGCTACAGTAAAATATGTTGCTGCCAAATACAG
Source organism: Branchiostoma lanceolatum (assembly GCA_035149815.1). Lineage (NCBI taxonomy): Eukaryota > Metazoa > Chordata > Leptocardii > Amphioxiformes > Branchiostomatidae > Branchiostoma > Branchiostoma lanceolatum. The sequence continues at coordinate 9,284,317 of CM068877.1, read as the reverse complement.
AGAGTGCTTATTGTTTTGGATTTTTAAAATCATATTGAACCAGTTGCGTACGTGACACAAAATTCCAGACATGATTTTTCCCTAAACTGTACAGTAGCCCTCTCGTCCCATTGCTACTGAAACAAGTCTAAATCTAAGAAGGGATTTTATGACTCAAGATTTGCTGATACACAAGATACGGCAAGCGCACGTCTCCCAGAACCTGTAAGCTGGTGTATCATCTAGTAATGCCGACCTAATGCTTAAAGCTACAGTTACGTCCTTACATTCGCGCGTATAGGTTGGGCGTGGGGAATAGAGAATATCTCCAACGTGAATGTCTTCGGATTCTCAGGAACTCAGGGATATGTAGAAGGTTTTGTTATGATTTAGGTAATGTAGACTGTCGATGCTGTATAACCGCGAGCTATGTTATTTCTTTGCCATCGGGGATTATCGAAAAGTATGTATATCATGACGGGTATGATATATGAGTAACAGGTAGTCGGCTTGTGGCCGTTTCTAAGCAATACCGTTGGTTCTGCGTAGCCTTGAGGTAGCTATAATCATATTGCGATCATGCTGCCGTTAGGTGGCATTTCTAACGGGCTTTACGATAATCTGCTTTTTAACAACAAGTGCACATTTTCTATATCTAGTTACACGTGGTAAATGCCATGGGGCTACTTGCTAGTCCTACTGTTATGACTGCCAAATATACCAAAACAAGGCGTTGGCTGGTATAAATATATTGAAAACACAGACGGCGGCAGTACCAGTACACGACTTGAACCCGATTCTTGGAAATACGGAAGTGCTCGACGTGATTTTCCGAATTCTACGGGAGCGAAATACATGAACGAACGTTACGATCCCTACTAGATCGACTTCGCCTCAAAAACGTGCGAGAAACCTTAACAAAATCCACCGCCTTTGCGCTGTTTCTATATTGTATCGACTTATCAAGATAGTATAGGGCGAATGGTTCTATCACCAAGACAAATAGTAATAATAGAGATGGATTAATTGACTTAATAGCTGAGTGTTTGCTTGATTAAATTACGCATGGTTCGTTTTGTTTGGGACACATCCGGTTGTTGTACAGGTGTTCTAACCTGTTCCACGGTTACCTGAGCGAAGACAGCGGGCACACCTGGCTTAACGGTGTCGGGTTTCCCCCATCCACCCATCTCGTTACTGCTAAAAACAGATCAAGCCAACAGGGCGACGCCCTAATGCAGAAAAACGCCGAAAAAATTATGGTGTTGTAGAATTTTTAGGAGAAATTGTTTCTTATTCCTTACTTGGCCGCCTAGCAACCCCGTACCACACACAGTCAGGCCAGCGGGGCTCTAGCGAGTCGGTTCGGGGAGGCGGAATACCCGGCCCGACGACATTTCTTGCGTCGTCCCCTCTCCTTATTGTATATTATTAGCGTCAAGCCAAACTTAAACACAATACATTTCGGTCCATCCTTTGTTTTATTACAAGTGAGAAGAAGTACATACAGTCGTGGGAATTGAACACAATGGCGCGAGTGTGCGTATGTAAATCTGGCCGATCGAAGTGGCTTTGCTCATTTTCATTCACAGCCGTATGATTTTTACCTTCCTTTATGACGGCACAACACATTCTTTAATATCTTAGGCGACCTTGAATCAGCCTTAAGGTGGCTGTGAATATTCTGACAAGTTGCCAATAATGAAAATAGTTCCTTACCTGTCGTTTGCGCCGTGGAGACACCGAGAAGTAGAAGGAATACCGTTACGCGAAGCATAGACATCCTACTAGCTTGAAATTCCAACAAAGTTCTTTCCCGTCTTCCCGGCATGTTGCAACGTGGTGCCGTGGCCAGCTGAAGACTGTGAGTGAGCCGTTTTCCAGACGGAGGTGTGTAATATATCTGTTCAACCCTAACCTCGCCCGCCTCCTCGCGGGATCCCGACAGGAACTGAGTCAGCTTGTGATGACTGCGTGCTCTCAGCCGGCCTCCGTGACGCAAGGCCACTCTACTGCAACACCCACCACGCACTACTGAGAGAGACAAAGGCGATGTGACCCGAGTACCCTCAGGAGGCTAACACAGGGTCAGGTTACCCCTAGAACAAACGGCTTCCTACCGGATTTTAACGTGCACATGAACTCTAGACTAGCCCATTTGCACAGTTACGGGTGAATTAACTTATATCCAATGATATGTCATTAAGAAATTGTAATGTTGTCCTTACTAAATTTCTCCCCAATCCTTTATCGTTATCCTCATAACAATTTTCTCACGGAAAATCCCCTAACCTGTCGTTTACGCGGACAGGGATCTGATCGAAGATTACTAGTAAATTGGTTATCGATTCGTTTTTACAGTTGACATGTTTGACAGTTAGTTTCCTATTCAAGGAGGTCATTGGGTTCAATTCAACGGTTTTATCGCCTGCATTACTTCGAACTACATGTATTTACTTTCCTTAACGTTATAGCGCCCGAGACATTTACTCTCGCACTTAAAATGATAAAAGTAACGTAACATCTTGAAGCCGAAAGTAAGGAGACGATGTTTTGTCTTATTCTACAAGTTATAGATTGATCTTGTTTCGATGAAGTTACCGTTGAGTTTATTTCAGTGAATATATTCCAACTAATAGTTTTATCAAAACAATCGTTTTAGATATGATATTCTTGGCTGGTGGGCTCGAGTCGTAAATGACAGCGTTACATTATGCACCTGACGTGACATGGCGCCTAACTCCAGACACTTCTCCATTGCGAATATTACCATGTTAAACAGGCGCCATCATGCGGTAAATGTCGGTATTGCATTATTTCGTAACTGCCACTGAACTGGTAATACTCAACTGGTAGTAACGAACTGGCACTGACTATCGCTGGGCGCTACTCGAAAATGCCAATGTCATTTGATTGTCTGGAGATTACATATAGTATTGCACATGTAATACCTGCTCAAAACACCTCAAAAAATTGTTTCTAATAGGAATTTTCTAATCTACAATATCGAATATGCCATGAGCACGTCATGATCTCTCTTATCCATATATTATACCAAACGACCCCAGAGTCAACTTTGTATTGTTTAGCACACTGTACTAGTACATAGTGTAGCATAGTATTTTGTAGTTTCAGGTTCATTTTGTCACTTAACCTATGATTTGAAGCTATAGAGGATAATATTATTGTATTGTAGATGATTTACTGAGATGCGTTGAATGTAAAATCCGCATGAAGCGCTTTTGACATTTAGCCGGGATGAAGTTTTTAGGAACACGGATAGACGTTCTGAGAAACATTGGTGTCAACTTATATGCAAAGATAAGTTTGGTTTGTGGATTTGAAAAAAAAAAAATTATGACCTACTGAGATGCGTTAAATGTAAAATCCGCATGAAGCGCTTTTGACACTTAGCCAGGATTCTCGTGTAAGTTTTCATGAAGACACATAGACGTTCTCATAAAAACGGATGAGTCTGGTTTGTGGATTTGAAAAAAAGAAATTCTCTACCAGTGCATGCGCGTGTGCACGCGATGGGGGTCTGTATGCCTGCAATTGTGTAAAAGATGTTATTTTCCTTCCCAGATAGATATTGATTTATAAAAGGCACAAGAAAGTAGATTTTGGGACAGTGTGCCCTTAAATTCGGACCGAAATATTTTCAGTACATTTATCAAGGATTTCGTGATATTAGAAAGCTTCGATGTTGGTAGGTAAAATTTTTTCGGCTTTCTAAGTTGGAACCTTTCTGCCTTTCTTGCTGACAGTCTTCTTTGGCAGTCGGAAAACGTTACGCCCCCCCCCCCCCTCCATCAAAGGTCTACTTAGAGATAACTTCTGACTGTCCGGTGGTTGAGGAATTTCCCAGAGTCTTAAAGGCTAGCAGATGTAATAATCTGGTTCATTCTCAGTATGAGTATTTTCGTCCAGAATTGAAGAATTTACGCCTCCTTTTGTAAAATTTTATACTCTTTTCTTTTCTTTACAATAGTAGGGAAAGGTGAACCGTTAAAAAGTACAATACTAGATAAGAGTAATAACTGTTGCGAAAACAGGTGTAAAACACTGAGAATGAGCCGGAACCTTACATCTACTTGGAAATCAAAAGACCTGGTCATATTTCTAGATAAAAGTAGGCGTTCGCCCTAAGTGCTCTGGACAAACTTTTGAGGACGCTAACGTTACAAATTTAAACTAACCCAGTAAGGCTTTTAATTATCAGTATCGGTGTCAATGCCTCTACTACATAGATTTTTGAGATCCCTGCCCTACATCAACAATGGTACCGTCCAGGGTAACAGGTTAATCGATCGCGCGCATGCGTTTTGTTTGCAAATGATGATTACCGCATTGATATTGTATTACTCTTGACTGACAGGCAAGGTGGGGACAAACCGTTAGATATACGAGGCTTTTGTTGCTATCGATTGTGTGAACGATTCTACCCATCAATCATTTCAATGTATCGTATTTTACTGGCTAAGCTCCATGGTAAGCAAAATTCAAAAGATAAGAACGTCAAAAGTATGTTAGGTGCGGACTAAGCCCGAAGGTTGAGACCCATGTGTCGAACAGAAGTAAAACGGATTGTCCCGTATATCTACGGCCCGCTGGCCTGTCACGCTTCAGTGCGGGTTGGGTAGGACCTTGGGAGCAGGGTACAAAATATTAAGACATAAAACTCAATTTCTCCCACCTTTCTCCATTGATAAAAGTATGCGGTGATTTATGTATATACAATATACTTTACTCATATCTTGCCTTAGATATGTTAAAGCTGATACGCTAACCTTCACTTAAGGTACTGACTGAAAAGTGCACCCCTCCATCTATTCATACATGGTAGCGCCCGTGATCTCCGTGACACATTTTCAACCTTGTAAGTGTGTTGCGTTTGGTTCGACCTAGCCTACAGCTCAAGGTCTCATATTACATGTACAAGAATCCTCTGGAAGACCCTCTTGGCTATAATATGTGATGAGTTACCAGTACCTTGATATTATATTTTCCATTACATTGTAATTATTATCAATAGATAAATAGATAAATTGAGCAATGATCTGCAAATGTTTTTGAATTTGAACCTCACCGCGTGCTACACTAATACAATATGTTGAATTTCATAAGATATGGAGTAATGTTGATAATACAATTCGTTTCACCCCACCCAATCCCGCCATTTGATATATGCCTTTATTCTATTGGGTATGTAGAGTATTATCGGCCTCGAAGATTGGTTTCAGCGCTTCCCTTGGGCGGTCCGAAACATAACCTATATGTGAAGGCCTCCCAAAACGTGTGATTCGGAATGGCTCCACTCCTCTTTGGAAAATCAATTATGTAGAGGCCGTGCGCAGCCAGCGCAATCCGAAATTTTATCGAAGAGCATTCATCCTACCGAGAAACTGTTAACGTTGGGTAACCTAAATTCGGGATTTTTCCGATAATGATTGACTGAAATCAATCTAGCAGAACAATAAACCATCCTTTTTTTCTATTATTCTGTCAGTATCATGTACTATCTTTGCACTAATCATATATATGGAAGATTTTGTCTCTAGTCGTGCTGACACCATAATATTTCAACTTGAAACTACCGTCCGCCGCACGCACAATTACGGTGTTGTCGGACAGGGGGGGCACATTAATTCGGGAGAGAAGATTCGTCTTGAATATCTTACCGCTAATCACATTTTATACAGCAGCTATTCGTTCCATCCTTGGCTTGAGGAGAGTGCTATGGATATAGACGTGTCCAAGTAAAAAAAATACACGAAAAAACGGCCGTACCGCACACATCAGGCATTCGATTACATCCCGTTTGTTGAGTCGGTAGAACGTCACTCAAAGTCGATCCCCACCGTCATGGCAACGTGTACATTATTCATGGCAAGTTAGCTGGATGCCGTAGCAATGGTTATACTACTATGTCCATGTGTTCCTTGTTGTGTTAGGAGCAAACTTTGAGGAGAATGTCGTCTTCAGTCCACTATCACACGCAACATTTAGACAAAAAAGTGTTCCTCACAAACCTTTTGTCGTCTGCTTGACGACATGATTCTGGGTAACAATATGGCGGCGGGAAAATACACGTGCCGTAGGTTGTAGCAACAAAGAGGAGTTTTGATGATTGATCACACTTAGAATCCAGTTGCAGGTTAGCAAAAGAGATTGTAATAAGTTGTCTTGTAAATAATTGTGTTTAGCAGGCAGGAGATGTGACATTTGTCTTATAAACCAGCGAACAACCGTGCAGTGTGAGTCTCCCACGAAGCCCCCAGACTCTGTCAATAAGGGACGGAGAGTTTTTGACGTCGCCAACTTCTAATGCATGGTTATCGAAGCTTTTCAGACAGTGTTCTGAATGCGTTAGTCTGTTAAGTTTGCATTTCTAGCGGTATTACTGATGTTGCATCTACCACATATCCCTAAATACCCCGTTTTCGAAAAATCCCGAATTTAAGTACCCCACGAATTTATGTTACCCAACGTTACAAAGATTCCATCATTATAAAGAAATCCTCTTTGCAGCTGCTATGGATAAAAAGTGTATAATCATGATCACTAGTAATTGAAATACATAGATAACAGATTTGTTTTATTTGCAATTAACAAAGATTCTTTTAGAAAAGGAGAAGAAAGTAACGGATTTACCCTAGCAAGAGAATTACAAAGTAAGAGTGCTGTTGTGTTTATAACATTGCGCGTTGATTTTTTGTGTATTGCAAGGACAAGCCGCATACAGTAAATTTGTTTATTTTTCGCCATGTTGTCATGTTGTTTCAGCGAATCTAAATTTGCCTTTTTCGTGGAAATTATGCTCATCCGTGCTTATAGAGATATCGACAAAGTCTAATCAATCTGCTATGATCATATCGTAAAGTGTCATGAACATAACAAATACAGAAGTCGGGTTTGTTTATATTTACGGCACCCTGTTGTGCTGTTGTGCTCTAGTGCGGACCGTCTCATTGTTTGTTTACGCCGCAAAAGTCGGCGTTTCTACGCATAAACAGACACAATAAAGCATACCTACCATTTCTCCTGGTACCTTTAATATTTTCTGTATATTTGCGGTGATTTTTCGGGGGGAAAACGGCGGGTTTGTAAATATCTAGGGTGTTGAGGATGTTGTTGTCCCCAAGTGTCGGCTGCGCCATTGTTAGTTTTGCTGGCGTGACGTCAGCACGCTAGCTGCCACATGCGCCCTCAACCTGCTACAATTCCCTTCCGATCCCGCCGGCCCGACTCCCGTGGTAAGTACGCGCTATTTTTCACCACTTTCTCCATGTTTGGGCCACAGTTTGGTCCAGAGAGAGCTTTTGTGCATTTTTCCTGCACGTGTGTGGGCACAGGTCGACGGTGATTTGGCGATTTCTCCCCCACCGGTCGGACAAAATTATCTGCCCATTTTACACAAAGAACCGACATGGAAGCCATGTTCCCTTTCCCCTTGCCGATCCTTGCTCACCTCCTAAACTCTCGGTTTTCGCGTATTTTTTTCCGGAGTTTTGTAGTTTTTGGCGTGTTGTTGAGCGGTGTTCACCCCCGTGCGTGACGTTCAGGTGTCTGTAGGCGGGGGACCGGCTCCTGTATCCCCGGGGCCGAGCGATCCGCTCAATCCCGCTGCCCGCTCGTTTCCTATTATTCCCAAACAACACTTCGTCGCCATTATCCTACAAATGTGCCCACCAGCCGCCTGCCACCCTCAAACCCCACAAAAACACCCAACTTCTCCCCAAATCGGACCAAAATCCGCCTCGCCGACTGCGACGAGCCCAATTTTTCATTCATTCTGCGAATTTTGGCCGATTTTTGCTTCGATTTTCTTCTTCTCGCCTCGCCTAATTTATAACCATTTCTTGTTAAAATATGAAAGGTCTGTCCGAAGCGGGGCGTGGGGAGATGTGTCCTCCATTTTCCTTGCCAAACGATCTGCGCCCGATTCCTCGCCAATTTTGGGCTCGTCTTCGCTACTTTTGGGTCACTTTGTGACAACTTTTGTTGCATTTTGTTTGCGTAGTTTTTGGAGTGGTGCCTTGGACCATGACCGCTGCTGGTCGCCCTTTCCTGCCCAGATTGTGTGGAAGGTGGCCTTGTTTAAATTCTGCCTTCCATTTTGTTTTGCCACATCAAGTCTGGCTTTGGTTACATCCAGGCAGCCATATTTTCTCCCCTCTCGCTCCACCACAAATTCCGCACTTTCGCACTTTTAGCAACTTTTCCGCTCTCACAACTTCATTTTTTGCCCCTGAAAGCTTTCTGGAGAGATATCAAAGGCGGATTTCTATAATTTTCATGCGTTTTAGGCACATTTCTCCGTCGGATTCTTCTGATCTTCTAGGCGTTGGCATCTTTGTAATCTTCCAGATTGGTTTGAAACATTGTCACGTCTTCAAAATGAGCTACTTTCTTCTTTCTTGCCGACTTTTTGCGGAAGTCAAGCGGTCAGATGCACCTGACTCGGGGTATTTTTCGCTCTTTTCCCAGGATTGCAAATTCGCAGCACAATTTTATACAGTTTTTATTCATGGAGCACAGTTTAATCTGTCCCATGGTGTAATGATATAATTTGTTAGTTGTTAGTAGGCAATAGTCTTGGCTGTCATTTACTTTTAAATGTAAAGCTAGTTTGTTATTTCCAAGCTAGTTCGCTGTAGCAGAGGAAATGTTTTTGTTCAGAAATCTGTTGTGGACACTTGGATCATCCAGTTTTCACTTCCCAATTCCTTCTTTTTTACAGTGGTTATTTCATTCTGTTGATTTCTTTTTATTGATTGTCAAACCATTTAGGCCGTTTCTGGTTTAAAGCATTAATTATCGTATTTGTTGATTACAAAATACAGGTCAATAAACAACAAATCAGTGTTTTGCTCTATGCAAAATTCTGTTTCTTCATGCACCAATCCTCGAGTTGCAATTTTTCTTTTGCCATTTCTGCTTATTTTCTGCTCAGTTTGCAAGATACAGCTTTTTTTAGTACCAATCTCTTATAAACATGTGAGATTGATTTTTAAGTATGCGGGTATGTTTCTTTTTGCACACAGAGCACAAGCCTGTACTAACTCAAAGTCAGCAGTGTTGTCACCATGACATAGAAACATGTCTTGCAAACAGATTCCACCATGTTCTTTTGCTGAGACACTTCCAGAGTTCTAACAGTAACACATGAGCTAATGCATGGATTTCCCAACTGTTTCTTTTCCGTATTCAGTTCTTGATGATATGGTGTTGTATTGTGTATTGCTATTGCACATTTGTAATCTAAATGTTGCCAAGGACTTGGTTTTGCAGTTTGTGTACCATGCATAGCCCTTTCAGAGATATGCACTGGTGTGCCAATATCTTCCAAACCGTTTAATCAAAACCATTCTTTTTCACATCCAACCATGCCCTGTTGGAAGACATTTTATCTGAATTTGGTATTGTAGTATAAAAATTAAAAGATTGTCTTTTACATTCTTTTACGAATCTTTTGTACGTTGCTATAGAAACTACCAGCAAACAATTTGTCTGCGTTGTTTATGCAGACTGCATTATGTTGTCTGTCCTGTAACTTTCCCCATAACAGCTAAGGCTTATATGCCAGGCAAGTGAATTTCCTGTGAATGTTTTCCTTGAACAAGTACTGTTTACTGTACTTTCAAGCATACGCCACTGAAGAGAGCCTAAGAGCCACACAAGATGCTGTGTGTGTTACAAGACATAGCGAACCTTTGATGCTCTCATCTGATCTACTGACTCAGCTATGACCATGAAACTGTGTACAGTATTTCTCACTGTGCAAATAAGCAAGCTTACAGCAAGTTAGATGTTGAATTCTGTGAGAAACAGGCACTTTTTTCAGTCCAAACACAGTCTGGCCTTCAGTGGACCCATAATTAAAAAGTTGCTGGATACCTGTACATAAGATTCTATCCTTTATATCCTGCTTGATGCCTTATAAAATCTCTTCAGACTCGTACTTAGTTGTAGGTCACATTTAGACCCCGTTCACACTCATTTTTTTCAATCGCGATTGAAGTATAATCGCGATTGTTCGATCCGATCGCGATTGAACGCAAAGAAACTTTTGCGTTCACACTGCTTTTCGCCAAGTGGATTAAAGTACGCCGTGATCCGACCGCGATTGAAGCACGAGGTCAAAGGTTCGGCGTCGCTTGCTACAAAATGGCGGGAGTCCCCCAACTCTTGATGATTTTGTATCTCTGGAGAATATTCTGTAGCCGTGGAAGGGAACGCATTCGGCGGGCTATGATCGCGAGAAGGCGTGAACGACGAAGGCTTTTGTATATTGGCCTCGCGGGTACGGGTAATGAACGCGACAAGTGCTGTAGACAGGACAATCTGGGAGCGTGAATGAAGCGACGATTGGTGGGAAAACATTGTACTTGGTACATTACTTATGTGATAAGTTGCGACCCTAGCCTTGAACCGGCCGAAATCCCCGCGGATCGCGATGGAATGAATCGTAGTTGCGTTCACACTCAAAATTTGATAGGATTGGATTGGATCCGATCGCGATTAATCCAATCAAACTACCTCCGGAGGTAGTTACAATCCAATCGCGATTGGATCGTTTTGGATCGTTCCAATCGCGATTGGGAGCGTTCACACTGAAAAAATCAATCGCGATCGGATCGATTCAATCGCGATTATACTTCAATCGCGATTGAAAAAAATGAGTGTGAACGGGGTCTTAGTTTCTTCAGAAAGTTTAGCCTTCTTGTGCCGGAAGACTGCCTTTGCTGTTACTTTGCATCAAAAGAGAGCAAGAGAATCTTATGACCAAAATTAGGCTCTTGTCAAGAGTTATCGTGTCCTAAAACACATTTTCAAGTAGGCTAGCAAAGCAGCATCCCTAGAACTGGATAGAAAATATCATTCTCCAAGCAGAGGTTTCGATCGGGGGAGCCACTACTAACCCCCCCCGATCGAAACCTTCGCTTGGAGAATAGAAAATATGACAATGTTGAAACCACCCAACTCATACTAGCTTTTCTTTTGCAATTTTCCTTCCAATCTCTCAAAGGCATACTAGTGGTAGTAGATAGCTTGGATCCTTGATGTTTTGGAAGTGTCTTTTTTACCTGTAGAAAATTCAAATGAACAAGAATTCATGATCATGAACTCATACATTTTACTGTTTTAACTTGCACATCTCATCTGTATATTTTGCCTTCCCTTTGTGCCATTGTTTACTGTGGGAGTATTTATAGAGAAGCTTGGCAACCTGTAGTCAATCCAGCCTCCATTGTTTTCTAGTTTACAAGTGTCTGTGACTGGGGAGGGGGGTGAGTGAGTATTGTGTATTGTAAGGTTTCCCTCCCAGCATGAGATCTGTATATTCCTTGATTTCAGAGAAGTGTTTTCAAGAGATTTCAACTTTATGCTGAGCTGCTTGTCAGAGAAATTGAAGACTCCTAAAAGAAATTCCTGTTTCAATTGCCAATACATTACTTGACTTTGTCTCTTATATTTTGATTTCCTTAGATTATTTTGGACAGGCTACAGATCATTCCAAGAGGTTCTCCATCATATTGATTTACCAATTTGCCTTCTCAGTGGTCTTGCCTGTCTTGTAGTCTAAGAATTTTAAGAAATTTTCAATGCAAAGCATGCTTGAGATTGTTGAGAAGATACATGTTGAGAAAATACATGGTTTCGAAATGTCCCAGATGAATATTTTATTGCTTTTTTTGTGTGTGTTTTTAATCAACATGTTTTGACCGCCTTTTCATTTACTGCTTCCAACTCTCATTTTTCAGCTTGATCAAAATAGTATTGACACCTTTCTATCATAGTCTTGCTCTTGATAATTACTATAGATGTGTTCAGATGTGCATCAGCCATTCAGAGTGAATCTCTCCTGCTTTGCAAAAGTGCATTTCTTTAGCCAGCGTTTTTGTAAACCTTATTATAGACCAAATATTTGCAACAACATGCCAAACTACATGAAATGTAAACATTTGAGTATTGAATGTAAAATCCAAATTCTCTATGAAAAAGTGAACTGGAATATTTGATATCTTGCTTTCTTACTAATCAATATGATTGTATTGCGAAAACTGGTTGGTAATCGTTACCATAATGATAATCAATATCGTTTTATACTAAAACTGTTCTACTAACCTACATCTGAAGTCATAGGACAAAGCAAATGCCTGAAGTTGAACATACAGTCAAACCTGCCCAAGGCGACCACCCGGCGGACCGAGCAAAATCGGTCGCGATGGACAGGTGGTCGCCATGAAGAGGATTCCACTCACATGTTTCCAGGTCGAGATTTTCAAATACAGTACGTACAGCATCTATTAGACAGAATTTAGAAAGATCATACAAAAATTACATTTTCCGTTATCGTTGTATACCGCTAACAACATCGTGTACAAATTTTCGTCATAATTTTGACTACAAAACAATTGCAGCGCCCTCCCGCATTCACACGTTACATTAAACATGTTAAATAGTACAGACACACACGCACATCATCGAAGTTTTAAGGCCTAAGACAAATCCCTAGAAAACACCTGCTGGCCCCAGCCTTTTTTGGGGCGCCGACCGCTGGATAAAAGGGGCAAAAAGTTTTCGATCTGACAACTTAAGATGAAACGGAACGGTGAGATTTCGTCGCGCCGCGCGGCCAAGCTCCGTGCGACCGCATCGAAAGGTATTAGTCAGTGCAGCAGAACGCACAGCGTCCTATAAAGGTTTTTGAGATTCATGGAAATAAAAAGAAAATAAGGATATTAATTTTCATCAATAACTAGAGTATTCGTAAATGTTCATACACAAAAGCATCGTGTTTTAGAAAGGTCAGCGGTACGCCAAATCCGGGGCGCGCCAAATCCAAGATGGCGTCGGGACCAAGGAACAACATTTCTCGCCCGATGTTTTGCCCGCCGCGAAGTAATTTTCCGGCGGAATTTAGTAAGACACAGACACATTTTTGTTGAAAATACAAGAAATAGATAGTAACTTCTGTGAAATCTGACTTTTTGACGCCATGCACTACGTATTCGTTTTGAAAATTGAGTTTAAACCGAACTGAGTTTGCGGTAAACTATAAGATTACGATAGGCACAACAACATCACAAACATTTGTCTTTACAATGTTTATAGAGGGAACGTTTTATCAAAACACTTCATGGAGGAATCGATGCTATAACATTGCTATTCCATATCTTTTTGTCCTTATTTTTGTCCTTCAAAGTCTTGAAAACATTTCCGTGAAATACGACAGCAAAATGATCCGATGTCACCACACGCTTGAAAATTAGGCGGCCGCCATGGGCAGAGATTGTGCTCTGTGCGGTCCCAATTCGTGGCGGTCGCGGTCGCGTTGGACGGGTGGTCGCCTTGGGCAGGCAGCTTAATGCTTGTGCCTATGGGGAAAATTTTCGGGACCGAGAAAAAGCGGTCGCCATGGCCAGGTGGTCGCGGTGAAAAGGTGGTCGCCTAGGCAGGTTTGACTGTATGTAACAATTCCCTCCATATCATGTGTAACATTTCTATACATTGTAGTAATGCAGAGATTTAGAGCAGAATTGGCTTGCAGACCTAGCATGTTGCTTGCATGGTTGTGTCTCCCTTTGATACACAGTGGTATGTTCCAATCTTAGCATGCCCCACATACCTTTGTGTGATTTAGACTGAAGGCATTGTAGGATTGTCAGGTGTTACAGGTGCTGAATATGGAACCCCTGGGGTTAGGCCACATGCCTGCACTTGTCTAGGCCGCAGACAGAAGGCCTGTGGTATTGTCAATCATAACATCCTGGTATATTCTTAGGGCTTCCTCTCATTTTGTCTTTCAAATCTTGAACAGCATGTTGTATGCTGTTTTACCAGGTAAAGAAGCAAACGTGTACCTAAGCATTGGATGTTGGTGATTAACTCAATGCCTTGGTAATGGACTTCAGGAAGATTAAAAATGATCTTGTGTAGCAGAACCCCAAGACACACTTTACGATTGGTCTATCTTTCTCACATAAACAATCATGAGCCTCTTCTTCGGTTAAAGGCAGGACTAAGTAATGGTTGTGCTTTAGTTCTGTTTAGCAAACACTAGCAAACTATATAGCTCTTCTCTGCTCCTTTAAAGGTACTCTGTTTTGGGAAGATTTGCCGGTGATAGGAAAAGCTTTTATCTTGCACCTGTGCTTTTGCTTGTAACTGTTGGTGTTTAGAGATAAGATTCCATGTGTAAGTCCTGTGCCCAACTAGAGCAAGGTAGCTAGCCAAGATGCACAGGCTTCTGGTATTAAAGCAAAACCACCTGCTGGAAGACTGAGGTTACCTACCACACTAGACAGTGGAAGTGACTGTGGTGTTTACATGGGTAGATTTGGGTTTGTATGTAAAATTACTTAAAAGGTTTAGGAAGAGCCATAAGCCCCTGTCACACATAGCCTTCCATCCCAACCTTCTTCTGACCATAGCGTGAAAGTTCATCGATGTTGATAAATGACATTATGAAAAGGCCAAACTTTACATAACCAATACTGAAATAATTGGGACTTCCCCAGACCATAATTGGGAGTCAGTTGTGAGCAAGGTCATCTGTTGTTGGGAGTCAGTTGGTGTCTCGGCGAGGTTGGCTACTAGTGCCAGTCTTTTTCTGCCCCAGCCGACTATAAATTTTGAAAAATAAGAGTGGGGGAAATATTCTGATTGAATGCGATCAGAAAAGCTAGAAAAGGATGGATTCCAGGCTACTCCCAACTCATCACCTACCTTGGTTGGGGAGTGGTCGGGAACAAAATCGTGAGAACATCCAGAATTGTGACGTTAACTACAGTTGATCCAGGTAGTACTTTGAATACGGAACTATCTGCAGCATACTTATCTACATCCACTTAGTATGCTAAATTGTCTTCTACTCGCTCCAACTGTGCAAGATGCAAACCCAAGGTTGAAAACAAGATGAAAAGAACAGAGCTTAGCAAGGTGGGTCACCACTTAGACCCTGTTCAGATTATCTGATTTGCTTTTGGCCTTTGTGCAATTTGGTCCCAAGCGAATAGTTTTGTATGAGTTTGATTCCCATTCAATTTGGTTTCAATCCTCCCTTCTTCTTCATTTCAGTAAGTCTGTCTACCAAGACTCTTTCAGTCCCTTTGCGTCCAATGGCTTGCTTTGACCTTGCTTTGATACACTTCTCCCCTGGCCAATGTAATGCAGTTTGGTGGTAACTGATGTTTCACAATTACCATAGCAGACCTACTGTGCTGCTTGATAAAGATATTTGAACAGAGGTCTGGTCTGTGCCAAGTCATGTGCACTGGGACCTAAGCAGGACTCCCTCCAACAGTTAACCTTCTTCCTGCTGCCATTTCCCGGCAAAGCACAAATTTGATGCTCAAGGGCTTTGTCAGCAGGTAGATGGTTAATTCCCTTGGCTAATTTGTTCAATGGTTTAGCACAATTGTTGGGACTCATAAAAGATTTACCTGATAAATTAAATCTTTCATAGTGGATTTTGTCACTTTTGGGAGGGTTTCACTTTATTGAAGTAGCTAAATTCACAAGAGCACTCGCTTTAGATTAGGCCTTAAAGTAAGTCACGTTTCTAGCAGCTCTTTCACTGTTCCAATTCTTGTCAAAGGCAAACTTGGATATTGAGTGAGCGCACACATAACAGGCTTCTCTTTAGCCCTGGCTATTGGCATAGATCCCAGTTTCCCCTGCACCAGCCAGCTTGCAGCAACAGTTCAAACTGAGTCCAAAGCCTGGAGTAAAAATGTTGGGAAAGGCCAGATGTTTAGGCTTGGCATGCAGCGAGATTGCTGAGATGATAGAATCTATGCCAAGTGTGTAAAACTTAAAAGGCTGGTTGTCAAGTTCTTATGGGTGGGCTGTCTCACGTTACTGGCAGGGGTGTTCAGACAGTGGAATCATTAGCTTCAATATATCTGTATGTTTATAATAAAACAATAGAATGAAGAAAAAATTAGCTTAAGGGTGGGCTGTCCCACTTAACTTGCAGGGGTATTCAGATAGTGGAATCATAAACTCCAATGTATCTGTTTGTTTACAATAAAACAATAAAATGAAAACATTTAGCTGAATCGTTTGTGACCAAATCCTACAAAATTTGATAAATGTTTCAACTCAAGTCTGGATTTGGGATTAAAGCCAGTTAGAATCAACAGCATGCCATGAGAAATACAATTTGCAATGGAAAATAAATGACTTGGATTGTATTTTACAAACAAAAATATTAATTTTTCCTGACAACATGGGACCATATAGAGATCATTCCTAAGTTCATACAGAATGTCTGAACTGTTAGGAGTGAGTTAGTACCACCATGGCATACTTAGCTGTAAAATCCACATTTTATATGGCCATGTTATGAGGTACATTTCCCCATTGGGTCCTACTGGAGTTTTTATGTACAGAACAAATTGGAGAACAAACTAGACGCTGGTAAAAATACTGAATAATGTTGCTACTGAATCACTCTAGTGGTTAGCGCATTAAATATTGCAAATTTTGTATGCTATTTCATCTTGCATTGTTGCATGTCTTAAGCCATATGATATTCAAAACAATGCGTTGACATGATTCATATTTCTGATATCAAATCTGGCTTTTTTTCGAGGATAAATGGTATGCAAAGATTACCGTTTACAAAACAGTTCATTGTAGCTTACAAAATGTAGTGCTTTCATTGAATTTCATTAACTTCAAAAAATTCCACCATGTAGAAAACTGAACCTTTTAAATCTGAGAATTTGGTTGTACAATGAAGACAAGTATTTATCCCCTCTAACTCAGGTGCATGGAACGTTGAGGATTACGGAGAACTGGCTATTTATCCAAATGTAGTGCTTTCATTGAATTTCATAAACTTGCGAAAATTCCTCCACGTGGAAAACGAAACCTTTAGAACTGAAAATTTGGCTGTACAATGAAGTATTTATGGCTTCTAACTCAAGACAGTCAAGTGCATGGAACGTTGAGGATTACGGATAACTGGCTATTTATCCTCTTGAGTTGCCCCACCCAATCTGAATTGACTGGGCTGTTCCACTTGCCGCTGCCAAACGGGGGTGTTCAGTTAGCGCGTGTGCGGACCTGGGGTGATTGCGGGTGGTGTTAAATGTGTTGGTACGCCGGGCCATTCCTGTCCATCTATCAGGCATTTACTGTGTCGGGATCTATTGATTTTCTAGTGAAACATGAGATGATGCGGCCATTTCCATATCATTCTGCCGTATCAGCGAGACGCGGGCGGGAAAATAATCAACGCACAATGCGACAGAACTGCTCCGCGATACTGTGGCTACTTTATTGAGGGATGGTTTAATGGGTTCCCGCTGTCTTTTCGTTTCGTTTATTACGATATCCTTAACTTTAGTCGTATGACTTATCTTACAGGGTTCATCACACACACAAACGTACAGACATACAGATTGCAAGATTTATTGTATTTGTTGAATTTGAAACATGAAGGACTTTGCACATCGGTGTGTTATCTCCCAATTTCGATCACACTAGTTTCCAGTTTGACGTAGATGTCAAATGTTAAAAGCAATGATTGCCAATGTAGAAAACAAGGCAATTATGTTGGAACAGGGAATACATGAATATGATGAAATGTCTAAATCGAACACAAATTGAAATGAATAAGTATCGGTTAAAATTTACTTGTCTATTTGTCATTTTTGTCCTGGTGACCTTTGTACACAGTGTGGCATGCAACAATAAAATTTTGTACCACCACAACAAATAAGTTACAAACTAGATATGAATATGATATTATGAGGTAGTTCACAGTAATATTTGTATGGGAGCTCCATTCTTTCCTCTTAGGGCTGAATATATGAGAGAATATCTTTTAAATTGATTTTGGGTACAGATCCATATACATTGTACCTGTAAGGCTATATCATCACAAGACGATAAATGAGGTTTAATGTATACTATATACACTACCAAACATAAAACACTATATACACGATGATAATTTCTTTTCATCATCGTGTATTGAGATAGTTTTTGGCTATATCGTACCATTTTATTACCAGATAGGTAAGGATTAGACCGTTCTAGTACAGTGAGACTGAGACAGGCCATCATAGCCCCTATAAATGTTACATGGAGCCGTTCCGAGGCGCTCGCTCGTCCCTGTCATATTGATCAGCGCACACGGCTCCCGGGCACTCCCGCGCTGTAATTGCTTAATGCCATATTTGGGCGTTGATGGTTTTTGCTGGAATGGAGAGGTGTGGCAATGTCACCTGTGTCACACCGCGGGTAAAGTTAGGCATGAGCTGTACATGGCACAAGTGTCATCATGTATGCAGCTCAAGCTGGCCTGATTGCATCACGCTTGTAGCAGCCCGCCCAACGTCCGCTGGCCCCCCTTTACAGCCTCGGACAGTTTGTGTCACTCAGACTAAAGCTCAGGCGACACTGATTTTTATTTCTTGATTCTCAGAATTTCCGCTTTATTTTTTATCTTGATCTGAAAAAGAAAAGATGTACTATTTAGTGTATGAATCAACCCCTAAGTGATATCTGTGACATGAAATTACCCAATGGACAGATTTGAAACGACTGTTGGAAGCTCTGATTTCAGTCTCCTGTTTGAGAAGACAAAGTTATTAACCCTCTCCTTCTGGGGTAGCCTTTTTGCAAATTTGTGTTTTGTATTTGTATTATGATCAATCATCAGGTAGCATAGGGAGGAAGACTCAATTATTGTTGGCCAATCAAAATCTGGTCACTTAGGGGGGGATGAGCGACCAAGGGCCAATTTAGACACAGGTTTTCTAGATGTCTGGACTGCAGATATCTGACAGGCGACAGCTTTTTTCTGCGTCTAAACAGAAATTTTATAGTCTTAATGAGGATTTTTCCAGATGTCTGGAAAATTTCTGCCGACATATCCCAAGCGTTCACCCGACAACTCAGCGGGAGTCCCCGACAGCTTCAGCGTAGGTATAAACGGGTCCCAAGTGTTGAAAGGGTTGACCATTTCTAATTTGATGGCTTCATTTGTATCTTTAGGTAAAATGTTTGCACAACATATGTGGGCCAAAAAATTGTAAACATCTTCATCTGTTGGATAACATGTATATGTACTAATGGTTTCCATTTAATTTAAGATGGGTGGAAAGCAAATTACAACCACGGTAATAAGATGTAAATGAGCTTCATGCTTGAGTGACTTCATGTATAGACCATAATTGGTTTTTGTTGATATAAATATTGATACAATGATTTTCAGTTTGACCTGTGCAGTTTTCTAGATGTTTACTGATGACTTCATTTGGATGCCTTTGACAAAAATTTCCTTATTCGATAACGGAAGATCCATGCATTGTCTATCATTTGATTTCAAATCAAAAAGTTGATTTACTTCAGTGTGATGGGTAGAGTTAGTCAGAATTGTCCATTGGGAAGAGTTGACACAGTTATCTCAGCACCCATCTGTAGTAATAGGAGATTCACTTGTCATGGTACAAGATAGATGGATAAATATCACTTTACTGACTGTTCTGTTCAACCTGTTAGAAAAGGGCAGGGCCAAACAAATGTCTAATGGTAAATCCGATATTTTTTTCCAGTGGTTGCCTTGATATGTTTTCTGGAGAAAGCACCCAGGATTTAGTTTTATGGAATTTTTGCAGCACACTATTCTCTTCTAGTTAGTTATACACAAAACATATTCTAGTCAAAAGGCCCATGCTAGCTGCACTGCCACACAAAACTGGATTTAAAGAACCTGGTTTAAACCGAAAACATACCAGTGTTATCACTCCCCAAACATAACATTGTTCAGGATTTGGAATGGTTTCCAAGACATTTCAAAACAAAACATCAGGTTTCCAAGACAACCAAATTGCAAGAATGGCATTTACATCAACATCATTATTACATGTCTATTGATGGACAAACAGCACATATCTCTTTAAATCACTGATGCATAATTGGTAGGCTTTGAAAATAATTGGTAGTCACTTTTTATGTCCTACATTATATAGCGTTTCTCTCTCTGAGTCTCACTCTCTCTGTAGCTTTTGTATTCTGCAAATATAAAAGCAGAACCATTCATTGCCCATTCGTCATTCTGTTAAACTAATCAATGAAGAGGCAGGACACAACAGAAGTGTCAGATTATGACAATGACGTCTTTATCGTTATATTTATGACTGAAGCAAAGTCGCTTATCTTACGAGCCTGGGTGGAACATATACATATAGATGGCTTCTTTTATGACCATCCTCAAAATGGCATTGCTTGAATCTTGTCCAAAACCATTTCTATAGCCACCCTCTTTTGATAAACTTTCGTTTAAATCAAAGCCTTGACTTTCTGTTGTCGTGAATATGCCAGTGCCTTTAACAATCTTAAGAATAAACGATTCCCGAGGCATAAGAGGGAAATGTTAGATTACAAGGAACGGCATCGTTATCTCTCTTGGCTTAGGTAGGAAGACTCATCATAGCTGACAGAATGATGTAGAGGTGTATGTAGATTATTACATGTAGGAGCAGACCTAGCTGTAAACTTGATTTGTCATTGTATTCGGGAGACGACGGGTGATGTCATAAACAGAGACAGCAAGAAAGCCTAGATGGAATTAGCTTCTTTGATAGCTGAGGGTATTAGTATATGATATACAGCAAGTTGGTTTTTTTAATGCTTTTTCTTGTACAATGACGTATATCGAGTTAGCCGTAGCAGAATGGACTATTTTGAGCACATTTACATTTTCGAAATTCAGAAATATGTCACTTAGATGATAGTCAGAGAATTATAGCAAGTTTCAAGATATCAAAAAGAGAACTAATGTGTCATGTGACCAGTGACTGTTATAGAAACGACCATTTTTAAGATGCATAATCTGACTGTAACAGACTACCATTTTTTGCCAAAAGAAAGTGCACAGTCGTGTCAAAGGTCAGGACAAATTGAGGCGTCATTGTTGTCAGCACTGTAGAACTAGAAGCAGAAGTTGTATGACTACTGCTTAGCTACGTGTATGTTAAATACAGAATATAGAATCTGCAACAAAGTCATAATTCTCCAAGATTGCCCTGCAGCTTATTCACAGCTGTATACATAAAGACAGCCTAGTGCTGTAGCTTATAAGTTATATACATGTATGTTGCTCTAATGTCCCACCCAGTGGCTAATCTCGATGCAGATAGAATCGTTAGCTTTTATGAATGCACATTGACACGTTCCCCCGGGTATCATACCTACCAGAATATAGAACAGCGCTGCTTTGCAGGTTGGTAATTTTCCATCTGACGTTGAGTCATCATTTCTAAATGTCTGTTTACCGGCCGGGCTTGGCTGGCACGCCAGGCTTGATGGATGGTATGAGAGTGCTTTCAGTGCTTCTTTAGTATTCATGAACGTTAAACCCTGCCAGCAGTGACACTAGAGCCATCCGCGGGCTGACAGTTAAAGGTCACCATCTCTTCTGGGGGCTTCTAAAAAGATAAAGGATTGAGATTGGAGCAGTTGGAATAAAATCTCTTTTGTGCTAGTATTATTTAGTGTCGCACTCCTTTCTGCCTCTTTTTCCCAATACATTATACTGCCATTCATGGCGTTTTTATTTTCCAAGCTCGCCTGGGTACCATCCTTCTTATATATAATTAGTTTACACTTGCTTCCATACCCAAGCTAGTTTCATAGAGCTACATCTCTGCAAAAAAAGAAAGACATTTTGCGAAATCGATACGAATTTTTTCCCTTCAAGATGTGTACATGTATCTGGTCAAATGCTTCAGTCTTGGTAATTTTTGTTTTAGAAGTATTAACCTTCATGGGAAAAGACTATACCCGATATAAGAATACAGCAGATTTGGATCACAAGTGTTAATTGAGTACCTACACATGCAATTATGTATGAAATTTGTCTGTGCTGATTTAATCAGAACCAGGAGTCTATGCAGGTGCTAGTCTGATGCTATAGTTTTGTCCACCATTGTTCATGGTGTGTTTATGTATACACTATGGCTCACACTGTCAATATGAGAACATTGTACTTGTCTGTGTACTCACCATGTGAGCCGTAGACCAAAGTGCAACTGGCAATGTTGACAGGACATGTCTTGGACTGTGGGACAACTTTGATTTTTGTTTTGGCACATAGGTTCAATTCTTTTTGTCTGTGTCTTTATAAAACAAGCGGAAAGCATCAACTGTTGGGTTCCTGTCTTACATTTGGTAAAATGCTTGAAATATCAACCAATAACAGCTTGAATCTTTTGTTGATATAGTGGTACATGTACTTTGACTTTGGACACAATCTACGAGCACTAATGCTTGGAATGTGCTACTTTATTTGCACATCTTGTCTTTCTCTGGCTTCAAAATACAAGTACATTGAAATCAGAGCCAAAGAAAATATGTTAGATGTTATTTTAAAACAGTGTGCGAGCTGTTAAGATATATAGCTCATTTGTCTATTTGAAATGTTGTTGACATGTTTATTTACGGCCTTGTTGTGTTGTTTCCCTGCAGGATGACTGAATATGGAGTCGAGTCGAGAGAAGTCGGAGGAGAGTCCTCCGAGCACCAGTGCGCGGGGGACGTCTAGTAGCCCAAGTGGCAGCAACGCCACAACCAGCAGTACCAACATCTTCAACACAGCCAGTTTTCTAGCTTCAGGTAGGGTCTGTTGGCTCCTATGAGCTGATGATTTTGAGGTTCAGTGGTCACTGCAAAATCGGCGAACATAAAATCACAAGATCGATTTGTATTACATTTGTAATGGCACCAGTCGCAAGATTAAGAAATATTCCATGGATACGATGTTTTTTTTGTACTATTTAAGTCTATATATGACAGAACCTTGGCACCAAGTACACACTGAAAGTCAAACTAGATGAACATAACAATATAGACAACTTGTTCTCTGTACATACAAAGAGGTTTGTTCACATTGAGACAATCAAAACCAACGCATTCATACATAAAGGTTGCAGTATGGTTGCAGGATTGTTATAAGGAAGCCTTGAGTATAAGTGGTTGCATCATTCCACATTTCAGGTCAGTCACTGTTCGGGACCTCGACCACGTCCCCCTATGGCCACATGCCGAGCGCCTTCTCCATGTTCGGCACACACCCCTTCCAGTTCGGGGGACTGGGAATGCTGGGAACACCCGGGTCGCTCAGCCAGACATCAGGTCAGGTTCAAGTGTCAATCATGTAACAATGGTACAGAATATCCTTAAGGTCTCATTCCTGTGTTATTCTGCGTGTATACTCTAAAGGAGTCCGTGCCCCAAAAAATGAACGACTGCATGAATGTGTGTTTATATCGGTGGGAAATTCCCTTTTAGCTAGCCCAATTGACCTCAAGCATCAAACTGATGAAAGCTTGTTTGTTACTGAAGAAATTAGCAGATAAAGTTCGGCAGCCGCGCCCGAGGTCGGACGTCCACAGCCGGACATTGGCGGTAATACGGTCTAGCGCTTAAAGCTAGAAAATGCCCTTTTTTGGGGTGTAGCTAAGTGCAGTTTGTTATTGCTATAAAAAGAGATTGTATGTAGTTAAAATGTCAGCAATTTTTCCACATGATCCAGGGTAAATGTTCTTAACAAAGAATGAATAACATCGGCACATTTTCTATATCTTCATTACGAACGCGCCCATATAAAACATGTATTATTACATGTAAGCCTATGGGGCGAAAAAACTCATGAATGAGTGCAGTGTCTTTGAAAAAGTGTATATCCCCTAGCAACTTTCAAAAGAACTGCAGAATAGGTGAGAAAGTCTCCAGCACCCGTCCCTCCATCCTAGGACGGAAATTTTGCGTTTTGGGACAGAACAAAATTTCACCCCGTCCATCTAAAAATCTGAACTTCATGACATGAAATAAATGAAAATTTGTTTTCATCAGCCTAAAATGACAGATATGAAGACAAAAATCAACAACATGAGCTCCCAAACAATGAGTGGGCCGGAAAAATTTGAAGCTGACTGTAGACAGCCCAGTTCAGAAGGACAATTTATTGAGAGTGTGACAACATAGGTATGTATTAGAAGGCTATGTATGGGTCATAGTTGAAAGGTTAGAGGTGGAGTGTCACCCCTGTGAGAATGTGAAGTGTCTTATTTTCTGGTGCTAGGTGCAGATTGGTGGAGACAAGCCAGCGCGCACGCCCGTACGATGGCGGGGATGGGCGCGGGGTTCTTCCCCGGCCTGGCCATGCCGCCCACCTTCGGCAGCATCGGCTCTTCACCAGCGTCCACTGGATCAGGTCAGTTGTGGATTGTTATCAAGTTAAAACCCTTGTCCTGCTGGGCCCATATGAATATGGGTTACACATTACAGAGCCTGTATGCGGGTCCCTTTTATGTACGGGTTGGGGGTATATCTCAGCTGCATGGAATGCGGAAGGAACTATGCTACAGCTAAATGAAATAAATTGTGTAAAAAACGCCAGCAGAGCATGGGTTAATAATTTTTCCTCTGTGAAAACTATGTTTTACCAGCTTCTACTTTTGATGTTGCGTAGATGGTAAGACTTTTTTCTTGCTTAAAATCTGTTTTATAAGTAATATCTGTTAAATCAGAATATGTTTTACCACTTTTGTGCAGGATCAGTCAATAACTATTTCTTCTGCAATTAGCCCTCTAGATAAGTCCATATGAAGGACTTTGTAAATGATTTTTCAATCACATGTATGGTACCTCTGCAGTTAAGCTACCACAGGACAATTTCCTGACCTGTTTATATATACATGGGTAAAGTATGAATGAGTGTTTTGTGGCAGTTGGTTACTGATGACAAAA
The DNA here is from genome assembly GCA_035149815.1 of Branchiostoma lanceolatum. Classification (NCBI taxonomy): domain Eukaryota; kingdom Metazoa; phylum Chordata; class Leptocardii; order Amphioxiformes; family Branchiostomatidae; genus Branchiostoma; species Branchiostoma lanceolatum. Next base: position 9,259,561 of record CM068877.1, on the reverse strand, counting down.
AATTTTTTACAGACACAAAAGTAGCCTTCAGTAGTCCGCTGTTCCAGTCAACGCTTAGCTCCCCTGGGGGAAGCCTGTCCTCACCAACACTTTCCACAATGAGCTCATCCTCTGGCAGGGGGAGGGGGCGCGGAGGACGGGGCAGGGGGAGACCCAAGGGGAGTAAGAACAAGGCCACATTGCTGGCAGAAGCAGCGGCCGCCAATGCTCGAGCGAACGCTCTGGCAGCCAGTATGTTCATCAGTCCGCCTCTAGTGATGGAAAAACCTAAGGAGGTTTCGGTGAGTTGTTGATTTATCAGTAGATAAAGAAAATTTTGTATAGCACTCACATTTCCTTAAATATTGATTGTGTCAAGGTAACTTTTCCTCACAGTTGGTTTGCTTCATCGTCGAAAGAAGTTAAGCATCACAATAGTGATGTTTTAAAAAGATAGGGTTTTTTGTTAGAACCATGTTGTTGTTTTTTTCTTTTCAAAAATCAAAATTTTTTAGATGATAAAATAATACAAATGTTTTGATCATGGTTAGCCATGTTATCAATGAAATGAATATTCTTGCAAGGCTTCTCTAATGACCGCTGTCAATTTGTGCCTTTCCAGGTCATCAAAAAAGTGGAAAAAGAAAAGCACAAGGAAAAACTTCCCAAAGAGGACAAAGGAACAAAAGATAACAAAGAGTCCAGCAGTGATAGTGATTCGGACATTAGCACGGGTAGCGACAGTGAAATCAGCAGCGACTCCGATGACAGCGACAGCTCGGATAGCGAGGGGGACGAGGCAGACAAGGTGAGGTTCTTTTAGTGTCAGTTGGTGTTCAAACTGTGCCTATGGAATACAAAGTCTTGGAGCCTGAACTGCAAGTTTTGTACAAAAGAAATCTTCCTTTGACAAGTGTAAAATGTAGGTGGTCACAGGACACTGTCTGATACAGTCAAACCTGTGTACAGTGACCACTGAAGGTACTTGGTCACTGTAGACAGGTGGCCACTATACATAGGATTCTTAAAGCTTGACTCAATGGGAAAATAAATAATCTAATAAACATTAGCGACAATCGCCAGGTGGTCATTATGCAGAGGTGTTCACTAGTGCAGGTTTGACTGGACTTATATTTCCCCCTTGATTATATAATGGAACTGGATTTCAATAATCAGTAAGTTGGCATGTTCTGTCAAGGCTTGCCCAGTGTCTTGGCAAAGAGAATACATATTTCTGGCATTTGAATAATGGTGTTCTTTGCTGACAAACTTTGCATGGAAACAAATGTGTAAGGTGAAGTAAAAGAAGCTCAGAACTTTTGTACCCAAATATTTTAAGTGTGAAAAGCCACAAACTTTTATACACATTCTAGTCAGTGAAGTAAAAGTTGTATGATAGATGATTTAGAGTAGATGTTAAATGTTAGAGCGCAGCGTGTTTCTTCAAACAAGGATCAAGAAGTAAATGAAGGAACAGCACAAATTATTAAGTACTTCTGAGAGAACTGTGTGTAATTTCAGACCAAGAAGTTAAAAGAACAGCTAAAACAAAAGGAACAAGAGTTGAAGAGAGAACAGGAGCAAATTAAACAACAACAGAGGGAGGCTCTGCTCAGGAGGCAGTCTCCTTCCCAGGTCATCAAGTCACCACCCCACTCTCAGTCCCAGGGGCTGCTGCTGCCTCCCAAGTTGTCACCTGTGACAACAACAAGCTCAGACTCAAAGGTACAAAGGGAAGCTTGCAGCATGTTGGGCTCTATGGTGATATAGGCTAAAACAGCTTTAGCTGCATGGCAAAAGAAAAAAAAAATGTAGTGACTAACTAGAAAACTCAACTCCTCTTCTTTGTGGCTTATTTGCTAACTCATCTGCATGTAGCTAGTGTCCTGCTGTGTCTTGCAAGGTCTTGTGCCAAGAAAGTGTGGTCTTTTTTGCTTGACCAGTCTAGCTGATAATTTTAAACAAATGTTTCCAGTGATGGACTTTTTTTGATATGGGCATGCATGAACAGATTTTTTAATAGAATGTAAAGCCTGTTTTTCACACCCTAGCTTGCTTGTACCATTTTTGGTGGTACTGTATTTGAATAGTTCATATAACTTAATGGCATTCTACATGTAGTTGATAATTTGGTTCCAAGTATAGCTTAATTTCTGAATGGTGGCATGTGCTATAACCAATACAAAGGTGGCTGGTAAATGCACCAATATCAGCAATAATGTTATTAATAAAGCAAAAATTATTTTGACAAAGAAAAGCAAGCAACTTGTTGTAAGCTTTGTGTTTGTTAACTTAAAGCAAAGGAAAACTAATAGATATTACATTGATTTTCAGTGGCTGTAGAGTAAACAAAAGTTGAGCCACTAAAGAGATTGCTAACATTCCACCCAGCCAGTAGACAAACTTGATACATAAAAAGCATTCTTTCCCATCCTTCAGCATCTAGATTACATGTATGTAAAAGCAAGAACATCTATTACCTTCAAATATGTGCTAGATAAAAGCTTATCTGTTTTAAAAACTCATTGTTTAAACAACAGAAAAATGATATGGACTCTATAAGCTTTGACTATAAAGATGGCAGTTGAATTGGTGGAAACTTTTGTGAGTCTATGTTATTTTTGGTTAGACAAAACGGTTAACGTCGGAGCGTTACACTTGTACTGTTTCTTATCCAGACGGAGGCCAGCCCTCGCCCAATCCGGAGTCCCGCCAAGCTCGCCATCAAGCACAGTCTCCAGCAGAGACAGCGAGAAGAGCAGCAGAAGTCTCTCAGTCCTCCCATCCTGACCAAGATCTCACAGGAGAAAACGTCCCAGCCCAAACAGCTGATCCAGCAGAGCCTCATGTCCACCAAGCCTAGCGAGGGGCTCGCTCAGAAACTTCTGTCTCAACAGGTAGGGAAAATCAGTTTGGTCACATCTTCAAACTGGGGCCCAGTTGTGCTGTTTCCTTTGAGAGAAAAAAGACATGACAAGGCCATTTTCCTGTTACAGAGATCAAGGATAAGTGTTGTTTTATAAGGTCATCAGATTTATTTTAGAGGAAGACCCACTTCTTTTAGACAGAGTTTGACTGTGGGTGCACCCAGATATTTCTGTAGGCTATGGGGTAAAGGCACTATTGACAAAAATGTTGTACACTAGTATATAGAACATTATGGAAAATTAAGTATCAGAAAAAGCAATATGTACTTTGTTTGATGTATTACTTGTTTAAAATTTTGAAGGTACAGATCTAGGTTTATAAGAGAGGCAGTAGGGTTTGTGATTACATTCTGACATTTTATTTTATGTTTGTGCACCTAAAATTCTTTCTGTGCACCTAAATTTTAGGTAAGGTGCTCCTATTCCCCAAAGTAAATTTTGAGCCCTGTATAACAAAACGAACACAACCTCACCATGGAGATGGCAGAAACAGTGACAATCTTATTCAAAATATAGGAGTTTTGACTAGGGATGATATGGGTGTAATTTCCTGTGGTTTCAACATCAAATGTATTCAGACAATGATAATGCTTTTAAGAGACAATTTCCATGCAAATGAAGCTGTTTATCTCTGTGTGTGCGATAAGGTGTGTTATTGGATAAGCCTTTTATGCACATAAGCCAAGCAAACAAACAACACTTAAGTGGTAGATAAACATGCAGATGACAGCCAAAAGGTAAATCTAAAGAGATGATTAAGCAGTGTAAATTCTACCTCAACCTGCTAATATCGAGACTGACGTCTTTGACAGAAGTGAAATATGCAAGAAGTTAAGCTCAATTTGACACAGTATGATTAGGTGCGCAGCTCCAACTTTGGGTGCACATGTAATGTATGGTTTGTACCTCCCAACACTGACAACAGGGTTTGCTTCAGAAATCGCCGAGTCAGCAGACACAGGAGCAGAGAGCAAAGGAGGAGGAAGAGAAACTCAAACAGGTGAAACAAGTTTTTAAGGAACCTATATAAAGACTTAATATGAAGCAATGAATAATAAATGTAACTCATTTCATCTATCACAGCATCAGTTCTCTCACTGTTGGTTGCTGTTGCTGATAAAGTATGTTTTGGAAAAATTAAGGCTTGAATGATTCACTAGCAACTGTAAAATCTATGCAATTGAACCTAGTGCAATGAAGTATTTATCGTTACCATATCAAATATTTGAACCCAATTTCTCTGTTCTTTATGACGATTGTAGTTCTAAGTGTTCCTATGTTTTTAGAGTGATGTTGATGATAGGCTTGTACTAGGAAGCTTAATTCTTGTTTTCCGAAACTAAGCAAAGAAATATTTTCTGTTCAGTTGAAGCTGCAGTTTGAACAACAAATCAAACAACAACAGCAGCTTTACAAGCTCCAGAAGAGGGCCCAGGCCTTGAGCTCACCATCATCATCATCATCATCATCCACCAGTGCAGCGACCAACGTCACCAGCAAACTGTTGGCAACGTCAAAATCCTCAGCTGTGTCATCGACTTCAGCTAGCCAGTCCAAAATCATACACCCTCAGGTAAGGTTACAGGTCTAGTCAAAATTGTGGTGTGTTACCCATAAGGGTGGTTATACCGGCTTTATAGATACAGATACAGAAAATTGTAAGCAGGATTTGAGGAAACAGTTGAAGACACTGCAAAACCTAAAGATTCATAGGTAATTTGATTACCAAACAATGGCTGGTAGATTCTTTCCAATTCAGACATTTTAGGCATAACTACTGAAAATCTTAAAACTTTCGCAGTGGTTTTGTTTACACAGTTTTTGCGTTAACCCCTCCCAAGCTTATTCATCACACTGCGAATGTCTCCCTTGTAGGACTACTGTACATGTACTTCAGAATTATATCAACGGCAAATTTGAAATATCGCGAAAGCCTCTTCTTCCCCCCTGTTGTGAAATAGAAATACTGCAAGTGTATATATAGATTTAGAGTATACTCATACATGATGTTCTGAACTGATGTGTGTTCTCATTTTTCTCAACAGACCTTCAAGCTGCCATCTTCTTCTCCTTCCACTTCCAAGGGGTCTGATAAGAAGCAGAAGCCGTTAGTGGCGCGTTTCCGCGGTGTAGAGGAGGAGTCGAGCGACAGCGACTCCGGGGATGATAGTGATGATGATGACGAGGATGACTCAGACTCCGATGATGACGACGATGATGATGACGACAGCAGCGAAACGTCTGAGTCCACGGCGACGCCTACCAAGTCCAACGAAACCCCCTCGCCAACCAAGAGTGTCAAGCGAGCCGCGGATGTGGCCATACCTAACAACTTTGACGATGGTAAGTAGCAGTCATATGTTATTATTAAGTACTTATTATATTGTTAGCATTTTGATTTTGGTGTTGATCTACTCTCATCAACTATTTGAACCTTTGATTGTATGATTGGTACACTGTTTTGATAAAGAATTTTTTTTTTAAATTAAGTACTAGTCGTGGTCTTTCATTTTGTTTGCTCCGCAGCAAGATGACATAGAATTCAAACAGTGTGTGCAAATTTTCAATGCATAGTACTTAGTAGATAGTAAAAGCTGCAAAATGTTGAAAAAAATTGAATTTCAAGCGATGAATTGATTTGTGTTGCAGGTGGCTTTAGAAAAAGAAGAAGAATCATCGACACGAGAGAAGTCAGAATACCTTTGGAGCATGGGTAAGTGTTGTAAGCTGTAGTGTGGTGGATGTACTTGCACGTATTTGTTAATCAGCTTTGCTTGTTAGTTTGATACAGTCAAACCTGCCTAGGCGACCACCTTTTCAACGCGACCACCTGGCCATGGCGACCGCTTTTTCTCGGTCCCGCAAATTTTCCCCATAGGCACAAGCATTAAGCTGCCTGCCCAAGGCGACCACCCGTCCAACGCGACCGCGACCGCCACGAATTGGGACCGCACAGAGCACAATACCTGCCCATGGCGGCCGCCTAATTTTCAAGCGTGTGGTGACATCGGATCATTTTGCTGTTGGATTTCACGGAAATGTTTTCAAGACTTTGAAGGACAAAAATATATGGAATAGCCATGTTATAGCATCGATTCCTCCATGAAGTGTTTTGATAAAAACGTTCCTCCTATAAACATTGTAAAGACAATTTGTTTGTGATGTTGTTGTGCCTATCGCCGTAATCTTATAGTTTACCGCAAACTCAGTTCGGTTTAAACTCAATTTTCAAAACGAATACGTAGTGCATGGCGTCAAAAAGTCAGATTTCACAGAAATTACTATCTATTTCTTGTATTTTCAACAAAAATGTGTCTGTGTCTTACTAAATTCCGCCGAAAAATGACTTCGCGGCGGGCAAAACATCGGGCGAGAAATGTTGTTCCTTGGTCCCGATGCCATCTTGGATTTGGCGCGGCCCGGATTTGGCGTACCGCTGACCTTTCTAAAACACGATGCTTTTGTGTATGAACATTTACGAATACTGTAGTTATCTTCGCCGAGTACTTGTACTCGGAGAAGATTATGTTTTCGGTTGAAAAATCTGTTGGGTGGGTCTGAATGTATGTCAGGAGCATAACTCAAGAAAACTTCAATGAATCTTTATAATTTTTGGTAGGTGTGTAGTGGTTGTGTAAAGAAAGGTCAAGTTCGAAAATGGTTTACCTTGCGTTTTTCAATAGTGCTGCAGCGGACTTAGCATTTTTTTGTGTTTGTATGTAGGCAAAAAAAGTGACGGAAACGTTGATGGATCTTCATGATTTTTTGCAGGTGTGTAGATGTTGTAGAAATGGAGGTCAAGTTCAAAAATGGTTCCCCTGGTATTTTCCGTCGGTACTGCAGCGGGCTTTGTGCGGATGTGTATTTGTATGTCGCCAGCATAACTCGAGAAGCTGTTGATGGATCCTTATGATATTAAGTGGATGGGTAGGATTTACCGAAAGGAAGGTCAAGTTCGATAATGGGCCTTCTAGCGGGTACCAAAGGTACTGCAGCAGAGCTTCAAAATTTAGGGGCATATTTTCTGAAAGTGCTATGGTCATGATTTTTGTGTGGTAGATAGTTCATGCCACAGAAGGTAAGTTCTGTAAATTTTGGCCCCCTAGCGGCTTGTTAAGAACCGCAATGGGTGTTTTTGTTTTGACATTCGGACATGAATAACTTGAGAATGGGTCGACAGATCGTCGTGATGTTTGGTATGTAGAGAGCTCGGATGGTGCTTTACATAATCAATGACATATTATGCAAATAAGGAGCTAATTTGCATAATTAGTAAGGAAAGTTTGTTAACCCACTGCCTTTCAATGAGACATGGGACAGTGTCAGGTCATGTAAACAGATAGCCTTGCATAAACGTACATGTAGGTCAAATAAATAAACTATTCTCCAAGCAGAGGTGTGGGTCCTGCTGGGTTTTGACGCGTTCAGTTTAAGCATTTTTGTTCAACACGGTTGGCGACATAACGAAATAGGGACAAAATAGAAAGCCTGACTAGAAACACCTAAAAACGTGCCAGATTTGTTCTATTCATATGTATTGACTGTAGTATTTCATCATCACTTTCAAGTTTCAACACTATATCGAACCTTTGTGGCCCATATAATATCAACATACTCATATTTTTTCATGACCAGTTATAACATATATCAGCACACTCTACACATATACTAGTCCTGTACCACCAAATGATTTTTAACCCTATCTTAACTGGACTCATTCGCCCAATCATAACGTCCAAATGGTATGGTGCATGATCAAATTTGCAGGGGGTGATAGGCACGTAAATATAAATCACTTTCCATAATAAGCCTTGATTATTTGGCGAAGATAATGTGTTTGTGGAACTCTAGTTATTGATGAAAATTAATATTCTAATTTTCTTTTTATTTCCATGAATCTCACAAACCTTTATTGGACGCTGTGCGTTCTGCTGCACTGACTAATACCTTTCGATGCGGTCGCACAGAGCTTGGCGGGGCGGCGCGACGAAATCACACCGTTCCGTTTTCATCTTTAGTTGTCAGATCGAAAACTTTTTGCCCCTTTTATCCAGCGGTCGGCGCCCCAAAAAAGGCTTGGGCCAGCAGGTGTTTTCTAGGGATTTGTCTTAGGTCTTAAAACTTGATGATGTGCGTGTGTGTGTGTACTATTTAATGTAACGTGTGAATGCGGGAGGGCGCTGCGAGATCATCGAGGCAACCATTGTTTTGTAGTCAAAATTATGACGAAAATTTGTACACGATGTAGTGGTATACAATTATTACAACGATAACGGAAAATGTAATTTTTGTAGGATCTTTCTGTCAATGAGAATTGAACCTGGTGAGGGTCATGCTGTCTAAATTCACATAATTTTCCATCCATATACGTACTGTATTTGAAAACCTCGACCTGGAAACATGTGAGTGGAATCCTCTACATGGCGACCACCTGTCCATCGCGACCGTTTTTGCTCGGTCCGCCGGATGGTCGCTTTGGGCAGGTTTGACTGTAACTTGATTTAAACATGTAGAAATCTGGATTTATGATAGATGACAAAGTCTTGCATATGGTGACTTAGTTGCCTTGTCTTTAAGAGCACTAGGTAAGTCACAGAGAAATCTCTTGTTTGAAGACATGTCTTGGTTTTGTTGTAAAATCTTCATCCATCCGGTATCAGCTGGAGAAGGGAGACCCGAATCCGAGCCATTGGTCCAGGAGGAGGCATCAAGGGGGATGTGTGCTACCTGGCGCCCTGCGGGAAAAAACTACGCACTTATCCTGAGGTTCAGAGGGTGAGAGACGTGCTCCTTTTTGATATAGCTACAAAATTTATAATTCTGCATGCTTCTTCCTCTGCCAGTAAAATATCAAGCTTAACAAGGTGCATCTTGTTAAAAAACAAACTTAAAATTAAAATTTAAAAAAAAAATGAAAATAAAAAATGAAAATGAAAATAAAAAAATTAAAATTTAAAAAAAATTAAAATAAGAATAAATAAATCTTTTTTTCAGCAGTCCTTTTTTTAAATCTTGGATTAAACCTTTGAAAAATTTGCTGTTTGGCCAAAAACTTGATTTTACAAACTTAAGATACCGACTGTTTTTGAAATGAAAGCTGTTGTGATGAAGGTTTTTTTCTATCCACAAATCTCCCAGTACCTGGACAGATGTGGAATCACGGACCTGACTCGGGAGAACTTTAGCTTCAGCCCCAAGACAAACATTGGAGACTTCATCGAGTGCAGAAATGGTGCAAATGTGAGTGGATAGACTGTGCACGAGTGTGGTTAAAAAGTTTTTTTCTTAAGTACAGGCTGGCATTGTCTGTGCCTATCATGTAAAGATAAATAACTAGACAGTCAGCACGAAAAGTTTTAAGCTTGAAAAACTATTGTAACAGTCTCAGATTAAGCTAATGTTAACCATATCTAATGTAAAAATAAAATCTTTGCAGAAAGCTAACTTTACCTGTCCATACCTGTTTGATCAATTGTGATGACATACATTGGTAAACAGTCACTGATGTTAGTACCACATTCAAATGTGTGAGCTGAATTTTGATGCCAGTTATTAAGATATTCCTTTGCCTGGTTGCATTAATGAGGTGCTTGTATATGACCTTTTTCTGTTTTCTTCTTTATTTTGCAGTTGGGTTTTGGTTTAACTGATATTTTCCTCTGCCTCATCTTTGTATCACTGTCTCAGTAACATGTTCGAAAGGGTTTCTAACAAATCTCTGAAACAAATACCTTGCTTGGATCCTACCCACCTCAATGCCTTAAGGTATGGTCCAGGTCGGTGGCAGGCAGTTTTCAAAAGAAAAGTTAGAAAAGAAAACCCATCTGATTTGGTAGATGTATTGGTCTATTTTTGTTATTTGGCCTTATTTTCTCACAATGCGTTACTGTTTGACCGCAAACGTAAGGGTAAAGTTGCAGTTTCCAACACCCTACTCGGGTGCCGATACTTGATGGAACAGCCTGACCAATCAGGGGCCAGTGCCAGGCCAGGTCAAAGGTCGTTTAACTTCTTCCCTCCCCGGAAAAACTGTTTTTCGCGCGTCTGTGTGTCAAATGACGTGTTCGCAGAGGTCGTTGACCTGCATTTTACCGGAAGTGCCCGGATGAGTGAATAACAGGAGGAAAACGGTGATTTTGGGTCTTTTTAAGACCATTAAATGCCAATTTCACAACTACTACCCCAGCAACATGATTTTTAAGGCACTTTTGTGGCAAAACTGTATATAGATGGGCACAAAAAAGAAAAGTGCTGCCATCGACTTAGACCATACCTTAGACCTGACCAGTAACTTTCCCATTACAAATTGTGAAGTAGGAAGGAAAGGTAGTAGAGTTTGTTGTAGGAAAAGAAGGAAAATTAATCTTCTCCCTTCTGAAGTAGCCTTTTGGTATCAAATTTGTATTGGCTACAGGGTTAACATTAGGGAGAAGGATAACGAAAAATCTATACTTGATTTGTCATTGTTCATGTATCTGTCCCCAACCATTCGTAACTGGGTACTCTAAATTTTGAAAGACTCAAAGAATTTAGAAAATCTCTTCAACTTAAAGTCAGCAGAATGAGCAATGCTTCTCTTCAGTCCAACCTATCTTAAGTTCGGTCATAGCCTTAATAGTTATGGAGACTTTAAATTACAGGTTTGCGAGAGCAAAACCTATTCTGTTTTTGCATCCAAGGAAGGGGCGGCCATGTTGGATGTGACCATTTTATTGGGAGGGGTGTTTTTTTGTCGCTAATGTTGGGTGTGACTATTTTGACGGAGGGGTGTTTTTCTTACTAGTTTGGTTAGATTTCCCACCAAGTATAAAGCTACCTGTGTAATAAGATGGGACATGCAGTTCAGGAAGAATCCAGCTCTATCGAGTAAACCAGTGGCATCTACTAAATAGAGAAACAAGGTCTTATTCTGGGCTTCTTCTGACCTCTGACCTTTGGGCTCTGACCTCTCCCCTCCAGGGAACAGAATATGTGCTCCTAACAGAAGAACAAATCTTGCAGCGAACAAGAGACGGCGTCCGCAGGGGCAGGCCGCCGTCTTCCGAAAAGCTGAAGAAACGGGACGACCGCAAAGTGGAGCAACAAGAGTTCGCAAGGAAGGCGGTCGAGATGAGGATGAAAAGAAAGATGGAACAACAAGGTGGGTGATGAAAATGCTACGGAATACTGTAAATGCATTTAAGTTTGCATGGTTTTTATTCCGCTGTAGGGAGAAAATGGAGTGTTCACGGTGGTTTTAAGTTCGCGTTTGAAACAATAGTAGCGCTACAGTCATTGGTGGGCAAAAAGTTTTGCGGTGGTTTTAAGTTTGCGGTGAACTCGTCAGAACATAAAACCACCGCAAACATTTCTGCATTCACAGTATGGTTTCAGCAGTAGCAAATAGATGAATACTGTGTAAATGCAGAATATCTTTGCTGTGGTTTAAGTTCAGTTTTCGTGGAGACCTTTTCACTTCGAAAATGCTTGTTCTGTCTTGTGCCCGCCTATCCCTTTGTTTCAACTGCAAACTTAAAACCGCCGCAAAAACTCAATTTTCTGCTTACAGCAAAATTAAGTCCCCACAAACTTAAATGCAGTTACAGTATATGAATACTATGCAGTTCCTTTTATAAGCATCAGAAGGCAGTCCTGATATTGTGACATAGATGCTACCAAAAGAATGGTAGCATGGAAGGCCACATGCTTGTTTTCTTAGTTCATTATGATAAAGATTGCCACTGTCTTTATGTTTCAGTTTTGTTGTAGATTTTTTCTGTGTTCTTCATGTATGTTATTTTGTGTTTTGAGTAGAAAAGTCTGTATGTTCCATATTGTTACTTTTTTGCTATGGCACGCACCAGCACAAATCAAAGTATGACATGTTATGGACTTCAGCCCTTGTATCTGCAGAGATGGCTAAACGGGTGCAAGAAGCCAAGCTGCGGAGGAAAATCGAGAAACAGGCCCAAGTACAGGCTGCCAAGGAGGCCAAGAGACAACAATGTATGTTGGACTTATTTACTGCTTAGGCCACACCAATTTAATTTGTTGGTTAATAGATTTTTTTTTTTAATTTTAGCAAAAAAGATATCATGAAAACAGAAGGCTGGGGTGAAAACTTGCACATGATCCTGTTCACTCCCTGAAATTGTGTGCACCAAAGTACAGACTTTCCTCTGAGATTCTGATTTCCTGTTGATTTTCCAATCTAGTTGATTTTTTTTTAAAATTCCGTTAACCAAGAAATTAAAATGGTGTGGCTTATATTACTGGATATACCTGAAGAAAATCTTTAATGACTTGACTGCTGTTGATTAATTTTAAGGGTATTTCCCAAAGTGATTTCTGCTATTCATAAATTGGCCTTTCTTACATGCTGTATCAGAGTGTGTTCTTGTTAGTATCTCTCTAGCATTTCTCTCTTTCTGATGAAATAGAATAACCTTGATTTTGATGTATTCCCGGTGTTTACAGCAATGATGGCTGCAGAAGAGAAAAGACGACAGAAGGAAAGAATCAAACTCCTCAAACAACAGGTTGGTTCAACAAATCCTGTCACTATTGTCGCCTATATTCTACAGTGGAAGGTTATGATCCAGTATACTTTGTATGATACCCCTACAATGTAACACACCAGCTTTGTAGGCAGTACAACCTTACAGGTTAGGTTTTTTTTGTATGTACTGTACTATATATAAGCACAAACTACTGTTGAAAACTGCATATATGAATGTCCAAACATAAGGTGTGATATTACAGTATCTGTTTTGAAGTGAAAGAAATTTGTTTTTGTAGGAGAAAATGCAGCGTCTGGAACAGATCCGGATGGAGAAAGAGATGAAGGCCCAGCAACTCATGGAGGTATGGTGGACCTACCTCTTTTCTGACTTGGTTCAGTCCAAAATTACACTGTTAGACCATACCACTTGTGATCATGGGGACATTTATTTTTTATTCATGGGGAAATTTGTGATTGAAGGATACGTATTGGGTCCTGTCTGTGAAAAATTTCTGATGTTACCAGGTAGTGCTCTTTATGATTATGATCTGTCCTTTCTGGATAATACTGCAAACCACAGAGGTATGTGTGTGTGTCTATTACTCAAAATGATTTATTCAGGAAAAAAGAAAAGAATTCCAGAAGCATGTATCCCCCCTCCTAAGAAAAAAAGGAGACACATTTTTTATAGAAAGTCCTTTCCTAGAAACCTTGTGCTTGGATTGTCTTTGAGCGAGGTATAGTAAATGCATGCAAGGGCAAATGAGGTGCTCACTTCACATACTTTTGAAACTATTGCATGATTTTTTACCCCTACGTAAAACTTAGAAAACCCTACCAAGTGTAAAGATATCTTGCCCTACAATTGTAGAGTAGTTTCCAGTATGCAGTATTCCTCTGTCAGGTTAGCCAGAAGAAGTTAGAGCTATCTCTAAAAAGTCTCAGACGGAAAAACTTAACTCCTGTAAATGTTAAATGTTAAACACAGGCTTTGACTATTTCGCTAAGTATTCCATGTTTCGTGTTTACTTTAAGTTTCTTGGATTATCTAAAAATTCTAAACTAAGCGATTTTCTGGCCTTTTTTTGTAAAAAGTACACACACAACATCTCCCCTCGTGTGTCCCTGTAGAATAGCGTTTGTTTTTGTTTTGTTGATGGAACAAGCTTGTTTTCTTGGTATTGCCAAGTTGAAGGTCATTCCTCATTTGCCCTTGACCATGCAGTATCAAGTTCAAGTCCATCTCCAGAAGCAGATGAAACAGAGGCAGATCTTGGAAGTACGTATCGGCCTTGTGTTCTCCAGGGATGGTCTCAAAGTTTGCACATTGTTCATAAATGAAATCCAGGGATCGAAATTCACTGCACTGGTGCACCTGACCTAAAAATGTAGGGGCACAGAAAGAATTTTGGTTTCACATCATGAAATAAATGAAGCCAAATTAGTTCAAAATTTTAAAACAAATAATACAACAAATGTTTTACTGTTTCTTTTATGACGCTAAGAATTTCAAGATTATGCTGTATGGCAGAAACAGTGGTACCTTGCACTGCAAAACTTCACATTCAACTTTTCAACTAAACATTAAAACAATACCATTGGTCAACATTGGTCATGTGACAATGATCAGTTATACTATGAAAGCAAACATCTTTTCTTTAAAGAGAAGATTTTGATTGAAGACAAAGTTCAAATATTTGAGACCATCCCACAATGTAGTTTCAACCCTGACTACGATAATATTTATCAACAGATAAGTAGTTTTAGATCTTATTTACAGATATTTTTGATGGTAAAGACTATTACCGGTAGATTTAAACAGGTACGCAGAGACAGATTGGTTGATACCACTAACCATAGTAGTTATCTTTTTCGTGGGTATGTCAATTAGAAACACACCTTTCTTTCAACTAAATTTTAAGAATATTCAAAAAGTGTTAAATGCTAAAATATAGATTAGAACGTTTGTGGTATCTGAAGCAGGAAGCCATACAGGTATCACGGAAGGTAAGTTTTGCAGACGTCCCTTGTTCTATATTTTCGGTGAAAACTTCATTTCTGACTGAATCTATTAGGTAGATGCCATTCCCACAGCACCAGCTTTCCTCCCTGTACAGTGTTTGGTATGGGGGTTAGGAAACTTCAGTCAGACTTCTTCCATGTTGTACACCTGTACTGATTTGTACTTTGTTGTTTATTGCACTATTTGGCCTATCTTATTATCAATGACAGTCCTCCTTCTAAATTGTAAGACACACATGAAATTGTTGCTTTGCAGAAAGAAAAAAAACAAATGTTAATAAACAGTGTACAGTGGAAGAAAACTGCATCTATGCTATGATATTTCCAGTGGGGGTTTCAACCATTTTTCTGTTACCATGGTTACAGCTCACTTCCTATTCCATAATATGCTCCTCAAACGTCACTCTCTTTTGCATTAACTCCTTGTTACTTTGACACTTTGTCATAGTTGCATAATCTGTTGTTCCAAGCCCTTGAATGTATTTGTTAAGCTAACTGTATATCCAAATCTGTCTTTCACCCCATTACCTTTATATATGCTTGGTCAAAGTTTAGTCAGCAACTTGGTCTAAAAGTTAGAAAAGCTTTTGATAAACATTTTAAAGCAGTTCTTTATCACTTTGGTAGGAAAAATTTGCTTTGATAAAAGGTATTATGTAATGAATTTTGGTTGAATGCATGCATTTGGCAAATTATACTATTGCATGGTTGAAAGAATCATTCTTTGGTTTCAAAGATCCGATGATACTATCTCAGTCCAAGGTAAATTGAAAGGCTGTCAAAGTAGGAGGAATAAGAAAGAAAACGATATAAGAAACAGCCCTAAGATAAAGAAAGGGTGTGTTTTTAATTTGTATAACAGCCGAAATAGCAGTTATCATCTTATCATAGGTCTTGGAACATCAAACTCACGGAACCGTTTCTGCCCGTTTATTTTCCCACCACCTCATGCTAACCTTTCCTCTCTGTCTCTCTCCACGACTAACCACTGCACTAGGAGAGGCAAAAAGTGGCTCAACAAATCTTCATGGTATCTCAGTTTCCTCTTCCTATACATGTACACCATTGTTGTGCTTCTAAAACCTGACTTACAATAGATCATTACCTCCTGAGTATTGTACTTAGAGTGTGCGGTTTGACTTGTTCCTTGTGTGTAAGCACAGACAGTACAAATGTACATGTACACGTGCAAAATGTTTTCATTTTCATCTTGTCAAAAATAAATGTTATTGCATTTATAAAATATTGAATACTTTTAAGGCATTGGCAGACAAACACATTTTGGATATATTGGCATTTGAGACAATGTTAACTTTATACTTAATGTGGGCCTGGAGATTTTTACATATCTGTGCTTTGTAACAAGGAAATGTGTTTCATGTTAATAATGATAATTAAGTGTGTACGTGTACAGAAGAAGAGCTACATATATCCGTGATATAACCTGTATATTCTGTACTAGCCACCAAAATACGTTCTGATGATTTCAGTCTGTCACTTTCTTTAAATATGACATTTCCTCTTGATTCTGTTCAGAGTTCTTTGTTACTGGGTATTACTATGTGACAGTAGTCCTGTAGACAGTAATTATTAGTAAAAGGCAGTAGTTAATTAGTAACCAGTGATTTTGCATGCACAGGCGAGAAAGAAACGGAAAGAACTCCAAGACAAGCAAAGATTGGAAGAAGCCATGAAAAAGGCCAAGGTTGGAAAGTCAACAATTTGGGTTTTCCTTCGGTTTGGTTTCCTTTCTGCATTTGGTTTTGGAAATCCCTCTTTGATTTTTCTTTTACCTGATTTAGGTGTGGAGTTCTCACCAACTAACAACAAATCACCAATAATCATTCAAACCTGTTTGGTTATATTAACCTCTGGGATAACTGCTTACAAGTTTGGCTTAAGGCGGTGTTGGTATTAATCAATCATGTGATTGTTAAGGTGTGAAAACACTGAAAATCTCGAGGCTAGAAGCTGCTTGATACTTGTAGGCTTAGTAAGGTCTTTTATATGGCTTTCACCTTAACTGTGCATAGAAATGCAGCACCTATTTTTCCTTATCACTACACATTACACCTTTTATTGAAATTTTGTGTTTTCCTTGACAATGGTGACTGCAAAGCAAACTATACGTATAGAAAAAAGTATGGGTACATGTTTGTATATCTTTAGGTACATTGTATGTCAAAAATACATGTAATACAATTTTCGTGAAGAGTTTGACACTAGAATCAGTTGGTTGTCTATTTTCACCTTCTTTTATTGCTGGTGTTGGTTGTTTTGTCCTGTGCAGTATTATGAGTAGCCAGATGAGTTAGCTGTAACATAGATATGAAATTCAAAGGAAGAAAAAGTCTTCTGATGTGCAAAAGTATCCCTTCTTTGATCAGCACAGCAAGCCATGTTACACTACTACAGTCTTTAGCTACCTTTCTCTGTTAAATCAGAATTTTTCATCATCTCAATAAGAAACAGTCGCCGATGTGATGTCATGTAAAATTGTATGTACGTGTTGTACTGCAGGTATTTTTTTATTATCAGTATGTCAGTGATTCAACCACCTAAAATGAATAGAAGGCAATGTACAATATTGCACATTAAATTTTTTTAAAAGAAGACATTTTCCAAAGGTTAATCATTCACTCATACCTGTTTAGGTGATAATAGTTTATCCATCCTTCTTCCTCATTTGACGAAACGTTGACATGTACACAAATGTATGCAAGAAGCACCAAATTTCAGGTGAAGATATACCAAATACGTAACATATTTCTTGACGCTGACAAAGAGACTGCATAGAGGTTATACTTACCTCAAACTAAAGAAAGTCTCCATGTATAAGTGTTAATTCAAACTAATATAAGTTATTCTGACTATGATATCACTAATGATATATGTCATGCTTACTTAATCTCACATCTTCCACAGAGGTGCTTTGCTTTGGTCTAACACCAGGAGAGAATTAAGCTCTTGATCTTGTTTAACTCTATCTGAACTGGACTATTTTCTCCACTGCTACTCAGTTTCCTGCTGTCACTGCAGCATGCTGGCAGCCGGGCGTGCACGTGCAAACGTTCGCATGCCCCTCGTTCGCTACCACGGGATGGCTGGTACGCACTCGAACTTTCACCCTTGGAGTACGCCTCATTTGCCTCATGGGGCCCAATACATGGTTACGTCACTGACAAATACTGTCAGTGATAATCACATTTTTCCCTCACTCCTCTCTGCCCTATTGATCTGTTTAAGATTTGGTAATTCCTGTTACAAATGGTTTTATTCAAAACCAGAATGTATTTAGGAAAAGATACATGTACTTCCATCCAAATTCTCCCTACCATGAGGCAAACCTGGTTTCTGTGTTACCTTGCTGCCCGCTATGCTGCAGGAAAGATAGCTCATGATTTGGCACCCCATTCAGCTGCTCCTTCTCATCCTTGCATCCTCCCCATGCTTTATTGCTTGTTGATGTCACAGTCAGTGGTAACGTCAGTATTGGTCCTTTGTCCTGTTTGTGATTTGATGGTGGCTTGTGTAGTTTGGTTTAAGTGTTTTTGTTGTGTGGGGTTCGTACAGTTTTAGAAATCACAGAGTGGTGAAACTTTAGCACATTTCTGAGTCTCCCAAAGTGTCTACAAAATCCGGAGGGATTAAATGTTAATGACATGGGCAGGACTGGCAGTTGAAAATGTTTATTTCTATTTGAGATAGATAAATATCAAGAAGAATTGTTACCTATTCAAAACTTTGTTAGGTCTAGTATCTTTGTAGTGGAAAGTGAAAAAAAAGTAGGTGTAAGCCAACAAAGGAAAGGAAAAAAGCTTGTACAATGCAGTCAACCAAACTAAACAGGATGAGATGATTTCACAGCCCTCACAGAATGCAACATCTTTCTTGCCTATTGAGCTTTCCTGTCTTTAAGGAGTTAAAGAGTTGCTAGTACGAACCCTTGAGCAAGTGCTTTAGGTGTTCCTGTGTTGTATCGGTGTGATTCATCCCTTACCACTGCTTATATTAGCCGCTGCTGTTGCCATTGCTGCTGTGATTATGATTGATTGTTGATTTAAATTTTACGACTCAGAGACCTATCACTGTTCTAGCTTGCAAAACGTTTCAGGAAGCTTGACTTATTTTGCTGGAACTAAAGCTTCATGATAATTTCATTGCTGTGCAGATATGTTCTATGTCAACTGTCTTTTTTTTCCTAGTTGATGATTTTGCAGCCGCTGTATTGCTTTGTGCTTTCTCATACCTGATTTTTTTCTACCGTATACTGAAAACTGCTGAAGATTTCTTTGTCCTTCTTTTTTGTTGCTGAGAATTGCTTTATATTGATACTTAATATTTCTTTGGCAAAATCCCATTTTCCACTAGACCTACGGCCCCCCTCATCACTCCCCTTACAGTATTTGTGACCATCCGATAATTTCTTACTTTATTTCCTACTCAGCTATCCTTCAACCTTCTGCTTCTCTGTGCTTCTACATGATGTAAGCTTAGCCAATTGTCTTCGGTAAGCATCACATGGCAAGCCTGACACTGTAATGGAATTATAATCATTTCTTAATCATTTTCAGGAGAGGGAAATGAGAAGACAACAGCAAGTCATGCTGAAAAATCAGGTGAGTTGTAAGGTTTCGTCTAGTGTTGTCTGTATTATGGACTGCCTGAAAAATGACAGGTAAATACTGGTGAACTACTTTGTGGAGTCTGTTCGTAAACAAGTAAAACTTTTAATGAACAGTAGAAAAAGGACCTCCTTAATGACTTGCATATACTCGTAAAGTGGTGATGGTTTGGAGATGGTGTGATTTTCTTATAAAAACATTTTGGTAGGAATGGAGTTGGTTTTGAGGCAGTCCATAACTTAGACCAAGCAGCTAGTTTAAACTAAGTAGAGAAAATACTGCAAAAAGTGCTGCAAGCATGTTTTGAGTATTTTGGGTTAATGCTGCTTTTTGTGTCCCACTAACCTTACCTACCCACAATGCACCCTTGACCTTTGCCCCCTCACTTTACCCTGTTCTGTGGCGTACCCTTTAGGAAAAGGAGAGACGCAGGCAGCTGCTGTTTATGGTATGTCAGTAAAGCTTACAGGCAGTGACGTTGCATCCTTTAGACAGTGTTGACAATCCTTCACTTCAGCAGGCAATTTTGAATAATGCTGAATATAAAATTTTAGTACTACATGTATATCTAATTGTCAAAAAGTTGATTGGATTTTCCTTCTACTTGTCCCATGAGGCAAGAAAATGAATACAAATGTTTTATATCAGTGAGGAACACAAACAATATGATAGGTCAACACAGTCTTTTGGACTATGCACAACAAAATGGTTTCGCTCTGCTTTTAGTGTTGTTCAAGGAACTCAAGTTCCTAAGCAACGTAAGGCAGGCAGGCCTTTTGTTTTGCTTTTTGGGTGACTGGCAAGGTGTGGCTTTACATGTAGATTGTAGTGCTTTTACAGGTGAGGTGTTACGACAGTTCATTTAACACTTAGCTTGACTCTGGGACTACTGACATCTTGGCCTGTTTATATGATCTTTTCTGCTCACATTAGATGGTTCTATCTCAGAGCTAAGAAGCCAAGGTACAAGAATACGTGAAAAGGCACAGAGTCAGGTTTTGCTGACAGAAGTTTAGGACTAACAGCATGGTTTTGTTGCTTATACAGGAGAGGGAAAGAAGAAAACAACACATGATGCTGGTTAGAGCTCTGGAGGCCAGGAAAAAGGCTGAGGTTAGGGACATACCAAGAGTAATGGGAGGGGGGGAGAAGGTGGAAATGAAAGAAGTAGCAATGGAGCATGTTTAAGTTTACTAGTTCAAGGAAAGTTGACAAGAATATGATATGAAAGAAATGTATGTAGATAACACATTAACCCATTTATTTAGAAAGCATTAACTTATCAAGATCAAGTTATAGAAATTTGCCGTTTTCATATTTATTTATAATATTTGTCAACTGAGTGTAGAAAATGTTTGCATCTTTTTCAAACATACTTTGCCGTATATTGATTCCTCCCTGTAGCAATGCTGACATTTTTGATAATGATCTTGTCACTCTTCTCTACTAGGAAAGAGAAAGGATGAAACAGGAGAAGAAGGTTGAGAAGAAACTGACCAGGGAGAGAAAGATGGTGAGTTTTTTTTTCTCTTTACATCTTATCATTCTTGGCGTCTTGGTAAAAGAACCAAACTTAGAATTCTCCTGTTGTAGCATATAAGCCGACGGCGCATAGATTATGATTTTGTAAATTTTGGTTAGTACAGCTATCACTCTAATTTTAACATTACAATTTTGTTACAGAAACTCATGATCTGTTCTATACCATACATGTGAAGGATCATCCTTAACAATAATGATAATCAGATGCCTTTGATATGACGTTAACATGAATCTTTAACTTTACAGGAGCAGCGTCGTCTTGAGTTGCAGATTGCCAAGGAGCTAAAGAAACCTGTGGAAGACATGCAACTCAAGGAGGCTAAGGTAGGGGGCCTCACTGCTAGTCTTTTTGCCCTTTGAAAAAGTGAATCAAAAAGTTCAGATTCCTTTAAACTGTGATAAGTGTAGTTGAATGTTACCAGCCAACAGTAGATCTGTACTTACCTTGTTTTAACAGCAACTTTCTGTACATCCTTCAGCCCTTACCCGTCCTAAAGCGAATCCCTGGGATGCAGTTGCCAGGCAACGCCTTTGCAGACTGTATGATGGTGTTCGAGTTCCTCCATAACTTTGGCTCTGTGCTGGACATGGGTGAGTGCAGAAACAGACATACAGAAAACATTTAGAAACTATCAGGATAGATCATCTTATCTATTCCTTAGTTTAACTATTTGACCGTTAAGGCGGAACAGAAGATCTGGCAACTAGTTTTTCTTTATGTTTCACTGGGTGGCATGCCTGTTCATTGTCTGATCATATGCATACAGATCTGCAAAATAATCCCTAATACTGTCATAGAGTGTAACTCATTGCCACAAAGTACAGTAGGGGCATCCTCATTAGATAGCTTTGAACAATGCCAACTGTACTTGGTGGCAACAATTTGCGAAGGTTAGATGTGACAAGAAGTTATTCAGCGTAATATAACCAGTCGGTATACCTGGAAAGCTGGTGTGTTACGCTGAAGGGGAAAATATACTGGCAATACAGATATAGATACAGAAATACTCAAACCATGTGCAAATGAGGCTTGCTAGTTTGTCCGTATGTTCACTGTTTTTTTTTCTCTCCAGATGAGAAAGACATTCCAACGCTGGATGAGATGCAGCAGGGCCTGTTGGGTGAGGAGGAGGCAGAGAGAGAAGTGTTGGACATGTTAGCTAACCTGCTACAGTGTGCACTCAGGGACCCAGGGGTCATTCCTGGCATGCAGGTAGGCTGGGACACAGCAAATGTTTAGCCTACTGAAAAGTGTAGCCCGATTTAAATCAAGCCTCCTGTGACCACTAGCCGCCCTGTAACCGCCTCGCTGCCTAGTACACCAGAAACCCTTGGACAGCTAGAGTTTGCGTTATACAGATTATGAAAAGGGTACCTGCCACTAATTCTGACGAGAAGGACAGATACTACATGTATGTTTGCAGTCAAACCTGTACAAGTGACCACCTCTACATAAGGACCACCTGGCTGATATGACCACTTCTTTTGGAGGTCCCTTAGATAATTTTTTCCAATGACACAAGCATTAAGAATGCTGTCTATAGGTACCAGATTTTATGAGTGATTTTCCAGGGGCAGTTTGACTGTACGTCTTTATTTATAGTTATTTGAAAATCATTCTAACTTGTACTTATAGTAGAGTAAGTAAGTCAAGTAAGAAGTAGTCAACAGTGCATTGTAAAATGCATCTGCAAAGTAGTCTAAATGTCATGGTGTAAAATTGAATCTGACAATTTTGCAATACGCTGGTTTTATGGCACCAACAAGATTAAGTTCGAAGTAAGAGCTTTAAACTGCTAGATACAATATTCCCTTGCCTGAACATCATTTTTCTCTCCCCAGAGTGCCACAGTGCTGCGGGTCCCGCTCCACGATGCAGACATCGACCACAGAAACCTGTCCGAGATCCTCAGGCTCTTCATACAGGGCAGAAACGGCTTCCAGGATGAGGTTAGTGTAGACTTTGTTACATTTTAACCTTCTCCCTGCTGCCTAACATCATAAAAAGATGCAGATTTGGAGAAAACAGGCATGCATCATCAGGGAGATTGTTAAAATTGCACTATTTATTTCTTTGGCTCTATACTTCACTGTATATCTAGCCTATGATTGTATGACAAACAAGAATTTCATGCCTTCCATCCAAACAATCTGAACTTCATGACATGAAATCGATGAAATGAATTTAAATTTGTAAGCTTAGGCCACACCAATTTTATTTCTTCGTTAACAGATTTTTTTTTTTCAATTTTAGCCCAAAAAAATCCTGAAAACAGAAGGATGGGGTGAAAACTTGCACCTGACCCTGTTCGCTCCCTGAAACTGTGTGCACCAAAGTACACACTTTCCTCTGAGATTCTGTTTTCCTGTTGATTTTCCAATCAAGCATTTTTTTAAAATTCCGTTAACCAAGAAATTAAAATGGTGTGGCCTTAGAATTACAGATTTAACAACGAAAATCACAATAAGTGGGATAGACAAAAATCTAAAGCTGAAGGCAGCCCTGTTTGCAGTACTGACCATTGACAAAAATATATTAATTTGATAACAAGCATAAATTTTAGTCTACAGTGTTTTGTAAATGTTTTGTTCTGAACCTTCTGTTCCAGATGAGTCAGCGGTTAGAGACCATCCCGTTCCAGGCCCACTCCCCCACCCAGAAGGCCGCCATTCTGGCCTTCATCTGTAATGAACTACTATGCAGTAGGGCTGTGGTGGGGTAAGTTCATGTGGACATCAAACATGTATCAACAGTTGGGCTTAGTTTTCCTGAACTTTTGTAGAGTGTGCGTAGTTGCAGATCTCTCTTGAATTACATCCAAGAGAAAGAAAAGGATACGTCAAATAGCAGTTACTCAAGAAACTGGATATGATTTTGGAAAAAGTCAGACGTTTCAAGTAACATCCACTACTTTTCGTCAGTGACTCTGAGCGAGATTTGTCGAACAGCAGGTTTTAACCACAAACTATGAATTGATATGCAAATAAAGGGCGTATCGCTACTTGGTGTATCATATTACCTGGATGTCTAACCTTCATCGACAAAAGAAAAGGATGTTCACTGATTTATCTATTTAAGAAAGAAAGAAAGCAAGTCAAAGACATGAAGAACAGAAGATGGAATATGAACTGGTATCAAATATCAAAGCTGATTAATTTCTGTTTGATGAAAAATATTACAACTTTTCAATGAAGTCAGGATGTGCCATTGTTTTTTCTTGAAGCAAAGTGCAGACTAACTGTTCTCTCTAGCTTATAAAGTTGTATAGTATTCCGCATTGACGTTTTAATCATATGATATGTGTCTTTTCCCACAGAGAGATAGACAGCAGTATAGAACATATGTCCAACCTGAGGAGGGATAAGTGGATCGTAGAGGGCAAGCTCAGAAAGTAGGTCCATTTCTTCACAGATAGTCATTACAAACAAACAGCTTTCCAGTCTTTTTAGTCAAGTCATTTTCCTCCAGTTACTAGTTTAAAAATTGACCAAAGAACACAATAGAAATCCATATATCAATGGTTTTATTTCATCAAAGGGCAGTGTTCCACAGAGGCAGCCAATATGCTATAATGTAGTTGGAACATTACGTCGAGTTAAGATCATATCATGATACAAAGTAGAGTGTAATTTTAGCAGTAGAGATAGTACATATACAGTGTAACATAAGATGTATGAATATAAACTCATCAACATTAAAATCACACCAGCATCACTTACAAACATGTAATTTGTTTGCTTTTCCAGATTGCGTATCATTCGGGCGAAGAAGTTCCACCGCCCCTACTCGCGACAGGGCATGTCCAACGAGAACTCTAACATGGGGGAGGATAGCAACATGTCTGGAACTATGTCTGTTGCCAACACCCCCGGCAAGGTAATGGAAGATTCCCTTAATCTACACATTTGTTAGGAACTGCACCCGTCACATTTACAAAACTAATACAGGGAATTACTCAAAAGGTCATATCTTGATCTGTATACAGAACCTTTGGTGTAACACACCAGCTTGTAATCTTTTCATAGTCACTAAACTTACAAGTACAGGATAACGAGATTTCTTTCCTCTCATACAAGTATACCATTCGTGATGATAAGTTTGAAGCAATGCATTTTGAATGTAGTTAGATTGTTGGATACAAAACAATTTGTGAAGTGACATATGGAACATTATGTTTTGAGTGTTGTTTAACTGTTGACTCTCTCCTGTGGAACAGGCCAGCAGTAAAGGTGATGAGGACAGTAAGATGGAGGAGGATGAGGAGGAAGATGAGGACAAGGATGATGATGAGGAGGACGGGGAGGGGCTCGATGTAGAAGGAGAGGTGAGGAGGAAAGTATACTGAAAATGAAGGGAAGGAGAGAGAAAGAAAATGATTGATACAGGGAAGAAAACTGATGAAGAGTGAAGGATTTGAAGCAGGAGTGAAAGAAAAAAATTATGGGAAAGGAAGTTGACTAAAAGAACACAAGAAATTAAAGGGATGATGACTTTTTCTTGGAATGTGCAAAAACTTTGACAAAGGTCCTGACTGTATCAACCGTTTTGTATGACTGTCAGAGATTGGAGATGACTGTATGACTGTCATAAAGATTTGAGATCCTTCTTTTGGTTTGAATTAAAGTATTCAAATTGATTATCTTTCAGGATGAGGCTGAGCCCGAGTCAGTGGAGGAAACTGATAGGAGGATACAAAAACTAGGCAAGGTAAGGACACTTTCTGTTAAATAGTACAGGATGAACAAATAGATTTAAAACTTTGCTGCTACCTGTTTGTAAAAAAATATGGAAAACGTTTCCTCACTGAGCCATATGTAATATTACCTGTCCTGACATGATATATGACACATTCAGGAGGCCACTTTTAAATCACGCACAACATTTCTAGTTTAAGCATTCCTCTTAATCTACAGCACTACTCTCGGTCACCGTTAGTTACAGGTTTGCGTAGCAAAACCTTCGTTGGATCCGTTGGCATGTGTGGTGGCCGCCATCTTGATTATGTGACGTCGCAGGGTAGCCATACCATTTCATTGGGAGGGGTGTTTTTGGGGTCGCTAGCGTTCTCTCTATTTTTAAAACTATCACACATTCAACTCAAATAAAAAGAAAATTCAATACCAATTCATATTTATAAAAAGACCCCGTAATCGCTAAACTAACATAGCTAACCTGAAAATTCAATACCAATTCATATTTATAAAAAGACCCCGTAATCGCTAAACTAACATAGCTAACCTGAAGTATATGTAGCACAAATACTTAACTCTAGTTTCCCACTGTTTTCCACAGCAACAGTCCCAGTACCGCTCCAAGCTGTTTGATGCGTCTCACTCCCTGCGAGCCTTGTGTCTGGGACAAGACCGCTACCACAGACGGTACTGGGTCCTGCCCTGCGCGGGGGGCGTGTTTGTGGAGGGCATGGAGAGTGCCGAACCTGAAAACATGGAGGTAGACAAGGAAAACTCTCACCCACAAGAGAGCAAAGACAATGTGATTCCCAAGGAAACAAAGGAAAATTCCACGGAGGTTAAAGACCTTAAGAAGGAGGTAAAGAAGGAGGAAGAAGCTGTAGTAAAAAGTGAAAACAATGTGGAAACTGCTAAGCAGAATGGGGACCAAACCTGTGGAAATCACGACTCCAAAGCTGTGGAAGAAACCAAAGCTAGTGCAATGTCTCAGGGTGCTTCGGAGAACTTGTTCCTACAGAAGCCGTCCAAGCTAAGCGAGCTGCTAGACGTTGCCAAACAGGACCCGGACTCGTGTCCCACGGGCACTGAGTCGCGGACTTCCCACGATGCAACAGCAGCTACGTCCACGCCGAGCCTACAACAGGTCAGACTAGGAGGGCTGCAGGCACAAAAATCGGGCAGTGGATTTTTGAACATAGACACCCTTGTGAACAGAAGTGACATGAAGATGTTGGGTACATACATGTCACCTCTGCCCAGCTCCATACAGTTCGCCCCCGGACCTCTCACTGCCGACCAGCTTCTCAAAGGTTTGACACATAAAATGAACGGGGACGGAATGTGGTTTAGCGTCCTTCCCAGAATGCCTTGTGACGAGACGTCGTTAACGAGGTTACAACTGCCTTCCGTGGGGAACGTGGAGAGTAGTAAAACGTCGCCGCCCGGAGCATCCCAGGGTGCAATGGTGCAGAACTCTGCGTTCTCCCATCCACAAGTGAAGAGTTCACAGACAGGGTTTGGCTTCACAACATTCGGGCAGTCTCCACTTGGGGCACAACAGGTAAGGGAGATGTTGCTCAACTTTCTTTGTTGGGTAACTTGAAAGTTCATCTGTGTTGGTAGAAGTCATTCTGGTTAAAGTTGAACTGTAATTTCCAACACACAAAAATTTGTCATGGACCAACTCCAGTTTTTGTCAAGGAATGAGCAATCCACCGCTTCTGTGACATTATGTTATGCAGATAGAACCCCGTGATTCAATGAAAAGTGGATCATACATTTGTAAGTTGCAGAAAGTCTATGGCACCCCCTGCCTCTGTTGAGGGATGGTTAGGTTATTTGCTAGTAGTTATAAGTCTTAATCATTAATGTTTATATTCTACTGGAATTGATACTGTTCAATATGATTCTACATTTAGTATTCTGTCGAAGAGCATTATGAACAATACACAAATTCTAGATCTGAACATACTTCAATTTTGCAGATAAATGCACTCTATGCCCAGAGGATGGCCGGGCCCAGCACTTCAGCCTACCAACCTCATTTCATGGGGATGGCACCAAACATGTGGATGGGGATGAATGAGGTAGAGGCTGCACCCATCCCCAAAGGTATATAATGTTCAGTCCCTTTATCACTTCCTTTTAAGGTCTTTTCATTTGAATGAAGTACAGTGTAGGTTTGTACATTTTTAAATGAGATAGTGAGAATGTTTTTTTAAGAGGAGAATTACCATAATGATAAAATGATTGGAAAGCATTCTTAAACCTTCAGCACACTGAAGTAGCCATTTGGCTACCGATTCTCTATTATTTTGTTACGGGGTTAGTGAGAGGGTTAAATGTTGTCCTTTACATCAATGTACCAATCACTGCAATCGCCTAGTCGGTAGGGTGTTCGCCTTGCATACGGTGGGTTGTGAGTTCGATCCCTGGCCAAGTCATACCAAAGACTTTGAAAATGGTACATACTGCTTTCTCTACTTAGCACTCAGCATTTTGGAAAGAGTTTGGAAGTTAAACACACACCACTTCCAGTGTACCAGCCAACTGATGTAGTGCTTGCAAAAAGTTGTATGGCCCAAGGCTATGGAAATGGAAATGGGCGCCACCCTATGCACCAACTAGTGCGGGAAGGACTTAAACTTGACTTGGCATCTTTTCTTGAAATGTTCGTCCCAGAAATGGTGCGTGGTTGGTGGCAGATGCTGGAGTCCGAGCAGATCCGTTCCCTGCTGAAGGTTCTGCACCCTCGAGGGATCCGGGAGAGAATCCTGCAGAAATCACTACAGAAGTACAACGACTATGCATGCCAGTGCTGTAAGAAGGCCAGGGAAAATGACGGTAAGATTCAGAGATCTAACTATGAACTTTTTTTCTTTAGAACCATGCCTTGAAACAAATTTGAATCAAAATAATGATGTACTGTAAATGCAGAAATATTCGCGGTGGCTTTATGTTTGTGGTTTTCCCGGTTAGCTATTCGCCGCGAACTTGAAACCACCGCGAACATTTCTTGCCCTCCTACCCCCTTGTCTACTATTTTCACAAACGCGAACTTAAAACCACCGCGAACACTCCATTTTCTCCCTACCGCAAGATAAAAACCACGCAAACTTTAATGCATTTACAGTATTCGTGAGAGGAAATTTGTGTTCTCCTGCAATGCTTTGGGTAAGAATTTGAAATGTTGCATGGCTGTGATTTGCTAAGCTTGTAAATTGTACATGCTGAGTATAACTAAGACATGTCAGTTGCTTTAAGCTTTTCCCTCCTCTTGAAAATTTTGAATGGACAATATATGATACTAATTCAAAAGCTTTTTGAGCTTCAGTATCTACATTTACTTTTGCCTTTCGTTATTTTTTTTCGAAGTAGGACTAGGAGGGAAAAAGGACGTTTTCGTAGTATTTTAAGTTTCCTTTGAAACAATTCTTTAGTACAGTAGTTATACAAGGGAGACATATATTTATGGTGGAGAGGTCACCGTTGAAAAACATGAAAATCATGCCATTTCGAAAGTTCTAAGATTTACAGTATATATGTTTTCACTGTAGCATATGATAAAATGAACATGTTTTTCTGTACATGTACCTACAGCGATCAAACTGGAGGAGGTTGAAGACGACAAGACGCCGCGGGACCCGTCGGGCGCTCCGCTGGAGACGTGGGAGGAGCACGAGTCTGAGGAGCTGGCGTACAAGTTTGAGGTGTCCCTGCTGCAGGATGTGGAGGATCTGGAGGAGAGGGTGTTCCAGGCCAGTCTACAGGTCAAGGTTAGCGCAGAGGCTTCTTTTCTCCTACTCTGCTTTTGCAAACCTGTTGCCTTGTTCATTTCTGCCAACCTGAACGAGAACAAAGTTTAATCTTTGCATCTAACAAAAGGAAACGTCAGTGCATAGCAGGGCATAAAAGTTGTTTCCATCATCGTGTACAAAATTTAGTCAGATAACTGAATGATGGGCCCTGTCTAGAGCTCTAGCTTGGCTTTTGTACTACTATACTGTTTATCTGGTTAATTAATGCTCTAAGACTTCCACAATTTACTCATATTCTTCTTTCAGGGCTGGAAACTTCCCCCAAGGATGACAGCGGACTATGCAGATAAATCAAGTAAGATTACATCAAAATTACAGAGAAAAATGTCTTGACAAAACTTAATAAGCAATAAAATCATATTTGTATTCCACAGAAATTAAGTTATTAAGCAGGTCTTATTCTTTTATGTCCCTCTTGAATTTTTAAAGTGTGTTTCTCAAGTGACCTGTTATAATGTCCTTGCCAAAATGCCATCAGAATTTTGATTGTATTCAAAATCATTTTGAGTGTTTCAATAGCTGACAACTGTCTTCCTTACATAACAGTTGAGGAGGACAGTGACCTTCGACCTTTGGAGCTTGCCCAGAAGAGATTAGCATCCCTGGAGATGAACCTGGAGAGGAGATACATCAAACCTCCCCTCAGCAAGAAGTGAGTTGGTCTTCTCTGTCTTAACACGGAACACCTACCAGCCTTGGTTCTCTGAGGTTCTTGTTATTTTTTGTTTGGAAAAGTCAAATTCTCACTAGAAAAGAGCATATAGGATATTTTTGAATGTACGACCAGTTTGTTATGTAAAAGGAAAAGAATGCTTGGCCTTCTGTGGAGCCTGTTAAACATTTATCATCTGTATTTCGATAAGAAATAAGCCTGTACCCTAACAGCTGGAGGCAGTTTTGGTTCAAGATTCTAAACAGTTAAAGGAACTTGTTGGAAAGTTCATGACTGTTGAGATTCTAATTTTAGGCTGCTTACTGCATGTGATCAGTCCATTTTTTATTACGTTGCTGAGACTTCATACTATGGTAAGCTGCTCTTTTGAACAGTCCCCTTCATTTGGTTGAGACTTTAGTTTTCACATCACCGTTGTCACCCAAAGAAAGCAACAAAAGTGGACGTAAAAAGAGAAGACAGAAATTGAAAGCCTGTCTGTGCCATGTTGTGTTGCAGCGTGCAGATAAGTCTTGCCACCATGGGCTTTCCTGAAGAGAACTCCGACTGTTCTACACCACCGTATGTCCTCCAAACTTTAGTTACCTTTCGCATGCCCGCATTTATCTCAGCCTCTTTCCAGCTCTGCTAGGTACACTTTTAGTGATAAATGATCATCACATGCCTATAGTTTGGTGTACAAGGTGTCAGTGGGCTACAGATTAATCATTATGTACATTGGTGTTATGGTGCCTTTGGTGCATTAGGTGTACTGTTCATTTTTTCTTTTATTAAAGTTTACCACGAAACAAAGCCACTCAGATGTTTTGGGGTACGCTCTACTGGATTGTAATATTTGACAATATTAAACAATAGCATTGGACTTGCAAAAGCCTTGAAATAATATACAGGACAATCAAAACTAAACACTTGTGACTTGTACTGCATTGAAGGGTTCCAACTTGTTGCTACATTAAAATGACTGTTTCTACAAACAGAAAAACATGCTAATGTTTTCATGTTTCAGATATTTTTTTATCTTTTTGGGGCAAAACTACAAATATCAGCATCTGATCTGCCTTTTTTGTTATTATGTTCCTGATACATTGTCTATTGTTTCTCACAATTGTCAATCATCAGAGGTACCAGAACACCAATGTACAAAGCTTTTGTTAACCATTCAAATTTGAGCACTTTCCATTCAGAATAGTGCCATGCATGACATCCTTGCCTCCAGCTGGTATTGAATAAGGCAGATAAACATGTACTATACGGTGCAAGAATTGTTTCCTAGCTTGTAAAAACAAAATGTCTGTTCTGTCTTGTAGGAACAGCAGTGATGAGGACATTCCCAACGCCCTGCGGGTGTGGCGTGACGTGGTTACCACGGAGACCACGGCTCCCCAGCTGTTCATGTGCCTCGGGCTGCTGGAGAAGTGCATCGCCTGGGACAAGTCCATCATGAAAGTGGTGAGTAAAAAATCCCACCCTTTCTGTGGCTCCAATAGGGGTTAGCAGTATGTGCTTCAGGGTGTCTCAACGCAGAAAAAAGTTTTTAGAAGTTATTTGTACAGAGGGCTGATAGATATGTAGAAATTATTTTAAAGTGCAATATGAAGATAGCAGACATTGATATACAGTAAAAGCCACCCAAAAAGAACACCCAGTGGACCGATAAAATCTGGTCTATGTGGACAGGTGGTCACTATAGACAGGATTCTTAATATGCTTGTATCAATGGGAAAATTATCTAAGGGACCACCAAACACTAGCTGCCTAGCCTAGGAGGGGACAGAACCCCCCGGACAGCTCGAGTTTGTGTTATACAGACTACCAAACACTTTGGCCAGGTGGTCCTTATGTAGACATGGTCACTTGTTTAAGTTTTGATTGTACATATAAGCACACAACTTTGCAGACCTTGACAACTTTATTTCATACATGTACTACTAAGGCTTGAAGTAGTTCGTCATTGTTACTTTTAAAGCACTTGAAGCAGCCAATCAGATGCTCTTTACAACTACTTTCACTTGGAAGTGCTCAGTGTTGCGTTCCCTGTTTGCAGTTCTGCCAGTTCTGTCGGAAGGGAGACAACGAGGCCCAGTTACTTCTGTGTGATGGCTGTGACAAAGGCTTCCACACGTACTGTGTAAAGGTAGGGAGCTATAGCTTACACTTGAACTTTCACAACAGTTTACTATGACTATGAACATTTGTGAGGTGTTTTCATACTGCAAAATACTGTTTTCGCTGTCTTTGCTGGATTCCGGGCTATGTAGAAATTTTGTCATTTTTTTTTCTCTCTCCATGTCAAACATTGCATTTTTATGTTTAGGAAAGATTTTTAAAAAGTAGTCACATATAGAATGGTAGGAACATATTAAGCTATAGGAATAGGGCCAGAATGTGTGACCTTCTTCACTTGCTTTTTCATTCTCCCAACTTGTATATACTTGTAATGTGCTAATTATGTATTATCCCATATTTTTGTCTAGCCGAGGATGACAGGGATACCAGATGGGGACTGGTTCTGTTCAGTGTGTGTAGCAGCAGTGAGTATACAGTCTCATTATGTTTGTAATACAATGAGAAGTTTATTGCAAGTTCATGCCCGTGGGCTAATTGCAAGTACATGGTAAAAACATAGGGAAAAACATACATGCGTCAGAAAACTGTATCTGACTTTGTTGTAACAATAGGTTACTGGTACTAAATACAATTGTTGGCTATATCTAAACTAGCTGGGTTTGACTTCTTTAAAAAATCTTTTAAAAAACTTATAAAACTTATAAAACCTTAAACTTATAAAATCTCAGTTTACCTGTATCGGTACTTAGATTATGAAGAAATGTCTGGATATAGATATCAGAAATTCTGTTCCTTATCAGGGTACATACATATTTGGGGTGACAGAGTGTACATGTAGTTCAGAGGATTTTATAATAGATTTGGCTTGGGAAGCAAACAATATAAAAGGCACTTCCAGCGAATGGCAGCATTTACTCTGTGAATTTGTAAGATTATGTATTTCTATTTGTTGTGTTGCCTTTAGGGTAAGGTGTCATTGCATGAACTGAAAATTTTTTGAACTTTCTAACATTCAAACAGTAAAAGACACATAAATTGTATATAGGGCTAACCTCAAGTGGCTTGTACTAGTTGTAGGTTTTGACGTTTACTATGTTTGTACGTGCTGACCTGTTGTTCTGTTGCTAGGCGACTGGCGAGGAGTGCTGTGTGGTGTGTGAGAAGAAAGTGACAGTGAAAGCTGCCAGGTGTGAGCACTGTCCCCGAGTCTACCACATCCAGTGTCTGGACCCGCCGCTTAACAAGTAAGTACTAACATCTGTAGAGTGTACTGGAGTTCACTGCAAAATGTAAACACTGTTGACAGTCTTGACACACTTCGGGAAAAGTCACTGGTAATGATGACAATAACTTGCATACACATAAAAAAATTATGTCTAAAGTGTTGATTGAAGACTTTGAAGTGTTTTTTTGTACTGTGTTGAAAGAAGTATTCTCCATAGAAATACTGTAGACATTTTGATGGTGGATTGATTGTTACTATAGGATGGTGCAAGATGCTAGCAACATATCTTTGATATTCGTGAGATTGAAAATGTCTATGAGTAATATTGAAGCATATGAAGCCTATCTAATCACAAATGTAACAGTACTTTTGTTGGTTAGATGTCAGTGAAAAGTACATGGTTGTTGTTGCTTACCATTTTGACTGTTTTCTCTAACTTTTGTATCAGGGCCCCTCGAGGGAAGTGGACATGTCCAGAATGCCTCAAAGCTGGGGTAAGTGAAACAAATGTTTCAGTAGTACATGTAGTTCACACAAAATTCATTGTACTTGTGTCATGTAAATGGACACATGTTTGTACCTCAAAGTGTCAGGTCAATGTTAGACCAACTTTAGATCTATGATATGCTTCTTTTATGTCAATCATTTTTGTAACCATAGTAACAGCTTTGTAGTGTGATTAAGTTATCTTCAGTCTGTATGGGCAATGGACTGTCCCCACAGCCCCGCCCACCTCGGTCAAAGTGTAGAAATGCAAAGTAAAAACATAAAAATTCTACTATTTGACCGACATGCAGACACTCTCCCATTGGTAGACCAGTGATTGCCATGCTATCATCGGTTTCACTGATATTGTGATGGACAGTCTGTAAGGATCAGTCTATTGTGTACACCATGGCTTTCATGAACATTCCATAATCATATGTTAGTTCACTATGCCTTTAGTGTGTAGTTGTTGCTTCTGTGCAGTTTTCTGTGAACTAAATGTTGTCATGAACACCTGTCAATCACAGATCAAAGGCCGGCGGAACAGGAAAAGTAAAGAGACGAAAGAGAAGGATGCTGGGAACAGCCTGTCGGACGATTGTCCGTCTCCCATGTATGTGCCTGACAAGAAGGACAAGAAGGCTAAGAACGAGGCTTCCAAGGATTTGGCACCTTGCAGGTTGGTGCTGAGATTAAATACAATGTATCAACTTTGACAAGCTTTAAACAATGCATGCAGTAAGAGATGCGAAGGTTAGATGTGAGAGGTACAACCTGCCACGCCCATGCCCACACAGCTGGTGTTTTATGCCGAAGGGCAGTTATGCCGGCTATATAGATACAGAAACAGAAAATAACAAGATAAAATAGATAAACATTAATGCTATTTCCAAGGCAAAAGCTATTCGAAGATAAACAGAATTTACTGAAACCTTGTTGCAATCATGCATTTCTTACATTTGACTTGAACAAAATGGGAATTTCATTTGCTGTGTTTGACTTGGCAAAGTTGAAGTCAGTTTAGCCCATTTGTATAAATCTTGAGAAAAAGAGCTCATGCAAAAAAAGATAGGTTAGTTTGACGTAAGAATATGTACCCTGTTGAAATTGCAATTTACATTTCTTGGGCTTGAATGATAAACAGTCTTTACATCTTATCAAACCCTACTAGCAGTAAGCCTATGCTGTACAATCTCAATGTCAAGTGATTGTTGTTCCTGACTGATCTGTCTGTTCCCCTCCCCACGCAGGACAATCTTACCGGAGCTGGAGAAACATGAGGACGCCTGGCCCTTCTTAGTTCCAGTCAACACCAAACAGTTCCCTCAGTACAAGAAAATCATCAAAAGACCCATGGACTTATCCACCATCAAGAATAAACTCAGGGATAACAAGTAAGTGGAAGGAGGTATTCAATATGTGTAGTCCGAAGTGATTTGAAAAAAAAAATTCTGCAAACTTACTTGTACAGTAGAAAGCTTGCCAGCATTAGAAAGTGAGTTGTATGTTGAAACATCATTTGTTTGTTTTTTGTCTGTCATGTAAACCAGATGATAAAACAAGTTTTGAATTGATTTCCCTGATTATTTGGTGGGTTGGGGGTAGGTCTTGGTCTAAAGAACAATTGGTTCCATTTTTGTGCAAGATCTTACTCTCTGTTTTGTAATATCTTAAGGATTCTCAAACAGAGAGAGTTACGGTTTGACGAATTTAAAGCTTGACACTACACAGAAGCTTACATTTTCTCCTCCACATTTCAGGTACCGGTCGAGGGAAGAGTTTGCTGAGGACGTGAGGCTGATCTGCGACAACTGTGAAACGTTCAACGAGGACGAATCAGCCGTCGGGCAGGCCGGACACAACATGCGGGCGTGTTTCGAGACGCGGTGGTCCGAACTAACGGCAGACGGCGGCTACAGATAGGAGTTGGAGTACCCCGGGAAAGACTGCTCATCCAGCCGCCATGGCCTGTCTGAAAGCTTTGCAACAATTCCTAAGAACTCTTTAAAAAAAACACTGCTTGAAATTTTGCAAATTTTGCAAGCCGATGAAAGCTGGAAGGATAATCCTGACTTTTTATGCTTTTGATGGAACAAAAAATATGTGGAAATGGTGCATGTAATACGGCAGAATCTTCTGACAAACAAAAAAACTGCTCACAGCAAAACACGAAGCTTTACGGGCCCGTCTTTGAGCTTACGGATGTACAGAAGTTACCAAACACAATCAGGGATCTGTGTTGTACAGTGATGTGATCA
Source organism: Branchiostoma lanceolatum (assembly GCA_035149815.1). Lineage (NCBI taxonomy): Eukaryota > Metazoa > Chordata > Leptocardii > Amphioxiformes > Branchiostomatidae > Branchiostoma > Branchiostoma lanceolatum. The sequence continues at coordinate 9,223,766 of CM068877.1, read as the reverse complement.
TGTGATTGTTTTATGTAGGGTTTTACATGCAGGACGGTGTGGGCATACATGGGGGGGGGATAAGACTGATCTGACTGTGTGCAAGCTTATTTCATTCCAAGTTGACCCTGTGTCGCAGGGTCTGGAAAACTGTGGATTCAGTCTTTGTGACCTGCAACTGAGCAGAATAATTATCAAAGAAGCACAGAAACGTTACACTAGAAAGTCACTCCTTAGCTATAAAGTAGACAAAAGAATCGCGTATGTATAGAAATGTTGCAGAATTGATCTGAATGTGGAATAAACCTAGCTGGTAAGGCAGACTTTGAAAGCTATACTTCTGGCTGATTGGACAAACGCTATTGAACTGATAATGTTGGCTCATCATTGATTGGTTGGCTCATAAATCAGTGTGACCTATTTTACATTTTTTATTTGTTTCCTTCTGCCAGTAGTGGGTTGACGTAGAAAAACTCCTAAGGGTGGAATGGTGTAATAAGACATTTTAGTGTGAACGTAGCTAAGTTGATAGCATTCCACAGTTCCCTACGGTGTGTCTTTTACAGGGAGAACCTTTTAGAGTTGATATATACTGTCAGGGTGGATATGTATTTGCTGCTTTGGCTGGACTATCTTGTGTGGTGGTGGGAGAATTGGTACTTTTATGCAGTGTCAGTCAGAAAAGCAAACAACTTTGTTACTTGCAATCCAAGCACAGCAACTATCTCAAACCCTTAACCAAACACAAACATACAGTCAGTAAAACAATACCTCCTTTACAGAGGTTATAAGAAAAGTTCTACAAGTTTTTAAAGTATTTAAACAGAGATACCATGCTTTCAATGGCTGTTTCCTTCCTTGAAAGTTTGTAGGTTCACACCATTCTCATCCTGAAAAATGTAACATAAAATCTGACCAAGATACCTCTTTGATAACACAACAGATTCTTCTCTATAAGTTAGCTTGTTGATCCTATTTATTAGTAACACATTTTCACTGCCTCACAATCTTCATATTTACATATACCTCAATACAAATTACAATGCAGACGTAGATATCGGTACTGTCATGCTGTATAAAGTAATATCCTGGATATAAGGATGTGTATAAAGATGTGTATTTCACTACTGTCGTGAGGAACATCAGTGTATCTGCTAGAGTTTGAAAGCCATACTCAGTATCATACAATGTCTCTCATAAATCACATAAAAGAGCACTTATTTAACTCCACTTTAATAGAGTGTTGCCAATCACCAGCGAAATGATACACAATTGGATCATGCAAGCATTGTGAAAAAAAATGATTGTTATGCAAGTCAGTGTCACATTGTTTACTAGACATCTTGATTGTGTCATTGTCTTACCTGTTGCATATCATTGACATTGTGTCGCAAGGCAAAGTGAAACACAGTTGACATTTTCGACTCTTATCTCTGAAATCCTACAAATTTCTGTGGCTGCTGGTAGATACTATAGCTATTGTGTAAAGGTGTTAGTAAAATTAGAAATTTCTATCAAATGAATGTCATTTTGGTGTTCATAATGTTTTGTTGCCATATTGACAAATGTTGCTTTTTTTGGGTCAATTTTGTAGATATTTTAGTTGGTAGTTTTTGTGTTTTCTGTGATTTTTTCCTGGAAATTGTTGATGCAAACATGTTGTAAAGACTTCAAGTGTCTTGTTCTGGTTAATTATGGAATCTACTGATGTGGGAAAAATAATTCACTGTTACTTTGACATCAACACTACATTACCACCCAAGAACCATTCACAAAATGTAAGTCTTTCCACATCTTTTGTACAATTGATACTCGTGAGTGTGGATTCTTTTACATTTCCTTATACATGTGCTTCACCCTGCAAGTTTACTGTGCTTGAAACATTCTTTTTTGTGGATATTGTTTGCAATACTTGAACATTGTGTACAGTGTACTGTATTAGACATTTAAAACGGGCCAGTTGTACAGACGGTTCTCTGGAGTGTGAACAGCTGAGCCAGAAGGAAGACGGTTTAGGAGAACATGATCTCATTTTTACAGCGAGTGAACTGTTACATTACTCAATACAGATGACCACACTGCCTGATAATGAACACATGGTGTTTTTGTCGTTATTGTGTTTCTCTCTTATAGTTTGACGGGGAGACATACAACTCTTTGTACAAACAAGCTCCATACTCTTTGGTCTTTCAAAAAACTTTCTGCAGCTGCTCTTTTACTACAATTTGTACGGGATCCTTTGAAAAGTTTCAGACAATGCCTCAAATATTATTTCGTTATCTTGAAAAAAGCTCCTACAAATCCTGCACTTGCCTGTCAACATTCGTTTTTTTCACTGAAGCACATACAAGATCACATCTGACAAAAACAGTCATTGGTGGGAAACTTTAATTCTGTCACATAGCTACATAGTTTGGTATACATAGTGTACTGCTGCAATTGAGTTACTCTTTCAACTGTCATTCCTAAATAAATCCGACTTGCAAAGTTGCATCAAGATACATGTATTACTAGTATTATATATTATATATTCCTACAATAGCATTCAGGATCTGGTTAGAATTTTCACCACAGAAACTGCAGTTCACCTTAACTTTTGTGACGATCCTAGAATGTCAATGAAATGCTCAACTCTTGTTATTTTGATAGATGGAAAAAGAAGTTGGCGGAAGACAGGCCAAACTATATGCAATGAAGAGCGACTAAAACAGTTCCTACCTGGCCAAAGACTTCATGCTTGCAGGTAGGTGCTAAGTTGCTATTTTTCAAAGTTATACACTAAGAAGCATCACAATTACCAGTTCAAATACAACTTGTTCAAGTGCAAGATATTGTTAAAATGCAAAAGCCAAATTCTCCTATCTGTTTATCAGGAAATTCACTATTCTCATATTTTTGTTGATACAACATACACCCGCTGAAAAATCAATTTGAAATCCATTGACTTCAACACTCGAAGCTTTGATATTGAACATAACTTTTCCCATTCTATATGACCTCCTTCGGTCAATATTGACCATGGTAAATCCTATTTCACATCAGCCCACATCGGCTATGGTTAAACAGTTCTATTCGAAAATGACAGTCTCTGCCACCTAAATCACATCTGTAAGCTGACTCAGCTCTTTGCAAAGTTCTTTTCTGCGGATCCGCTTTTCTTTGGCTCTGCGCATCAGTCTAGCTCTTCCCACTACAGACCTACTTATTGACTTTAATTTGTACAATCTGACGAACCGAATGCTTGAAGTGGTCCGGTCCCCTCCTGAACAGCTTGTGCGGGTTGAGGATGCCGTGCCCCTGGTCCGGAGTGTGCCGGCCGCGCCTGGAGCACGCTCCCCGCAGAAGCTCTCTCATCACCGCGTTACACTGGACGCCCTTCCGCATCTCTTCACCACCTAGGACAGGTTATCATCACAACAGACTCAGTCAAGTCAAACCACAAGTCAAACACATTCCTCTCTGCTAAGATTTCCATTCAGGGAAAACAGAAATCGGAAATGCACGTAGTTTCTGCTTCAAACACAACTTTAGACTTATTGCAAATAAGAGAAACTCGACCATTGTTCATAACTCTGCATTTAACTTATTATGATATAAGAAATGTTGTCCTAGTTGCTGTCAAATCGACATTGTCATTAATCGATGGAGGAGGACATACATGTACGCGCTACACCATACATGCTGTTCTTTGTGTTCTTTTGCCTATCTAGCAAGAGCAGAGTCTGTAGTCTAGCAACGTAACGTGCAACAAACAAAAGTCCTGTCGAAAGTACATGTATGATTGCATATTCCTCTCCATCGATCGATGTCGATTTGACAGCAGTACATCCCTCTATACATAGATTCACATGTATGTAAATAGATAAATGGATAGAATTCGGACCCACCAACAGACTCGGCATACAGCAGGGTGAACCCTACGGTAGCGGCCGCGACCATGGCCGCCACAGCCGTCCCGCAGCACCCGCTGACGCCCTCGCCCAGCGCCAGGAAGTCCAGCTCCCGTCCGCGCGTGTTGAAGCTGGAGCCCTCCTCCTTCTTCGAGTGGCTCCCCACACAGATGACGTCACCAAGTTTTGCCGGGAAGGGGATCTCTCTGGACGTCTCGGGAAGCTCTGGGGCTGCTGCGATCACAACCTGTGGGAAATGCATTGTTACCGTTATCAAAGCCCAAAACGACAAGGAGAAAGAGCTTCTTCAGGCCAATTCTAGCCGGTCGAAACCCATTTTCCAAGCAAAAACAGAAACCATTGGAAATAATTTACTTTTCTTCTTGTTCACCTCTAGTGTAAGTTGCTATTCATGTTCTCTGAAAAGCAAAAGTCCTTTTCGGGGTTATTAATTTCGGTTGCTTGAATATTACGTTCATCCTAGGCTTTGACCCAATGTTAGCTTGGACAAACAAAATATAGTTTTTTTAGAGTAGGAAAACATGGTATTATGATAAGCAAGGCCTAACAAGGGTCAAATTGATGGTACATGTACAAAACTTGATGGTAAAAAACGAAAATGCTAAGTATCTGCAAGTGGTACCCTTACCCTGCCTTTCTGCATAGCCTTGGACACGGCTCTGAGCGTGTTGAGGTTGAACTTCTCGAACCCAACTTGGATCAGGACAACATCAGCATTATGAACGTTAACTGCCTCGTTAATATCGTTAGCTATGTTCGCTTTGGATTGCTTGGAGTTTGCAACCTCGGCAACAACATACTGAGTATGCCCAGGCGCAAAGTCCAACACCCTGGTAGAACATTGCTCATCTTCAGGCAAATAACTTTGCTTAGCAACGATGTTAAGTTGCTCTGGATTGGCCAACTTTCCACCAATCACGGCAATGGTGACTTTTGCGTCAGGTTTCAGCGTGGACTCGCCAATCTTCTGCATCTTCGTCAGAAGTTTGGCTGCTGCGTCCTCAGCTTCTGTCAGCTCAGAGATGTCCAGACGACCCTCATTGTTTTGTTGTTCGTCTCCTGAGTCTAAAGGGGCAACAAGATAAACATTAAGTTCCTGTCAACATGAGATATTTTCTTAAATATTAACATCTCTTCACTCTTCTCACTTCTTTTACCTTCTCTGATAATTGTGTGGCATCGTGTGGCCCAGTAGGGTGTTTCGCCTAGAACCGTGAGGTCCCTGGTTCGAAACCACTGGTATGCCCCAATGTTGTGCCCTTGGGAAAGGGACTTTGCACGACTTTCCTCACTGGTTGCCATTGCACGGATTTTTCTGACCAATAAACCATTGTTATCATCATTAATAAGATAAGCTTGTAAACTGGCTATGATTCGTGCAGACTGCAACACAACGTCGCGTAACTATGAGAGATGTTAGACATTTGTTTTCTTTCCTGTCATCTATATACTGTTGATGAGAATTACCCTTTGTAAGAGGATGATATTCGGTAGTGATTTCCTGGACAGTCTGATGGAAGTGTTCATCTGGGAAGATCTGTGAGGGGTCCAGAATGCCGTGCCCGTGGTCCTCGCTGTGGTCGCCTGGTTCTGTCGCCATCTCGCGGAGGATGTGCCGCATCACCGCGTTGTTAGACACGGCAGTGCGGAGAGATTCTCCGCCTTAATGTGAAAAAAAGAGACGAACACAAATCATATGTGATGCAACATCTTTTTGGAGTATCGTGTAGATATATACAATCGAAAACGATGTACACACAAGGAAATCCCTAAGTTAATGGGAAACCTTCCCGGGGAAAGAAGCAATAGATATTGAAACATTTGGAAGAGTTGTCAATCAAATTAGCTCAGCTTGGAGACGGAATGAAAGAACGGACTAACAAGTTCATGCATAACACACGGTGCATTACACTATCACAGATGTTGACTATGAAGACCACAGCAAATAAAGGCAAACACACAGATTATTAACTATATAACCAGTCGCAAATTGATCAGGAAAGGAAGTTGTACGCCTGGCAAGATTCGATAAATCACACAATCGTCTGAACTGTGTGCCACATACCTACTCGCTGTGCATTTGCCAGGACCATAGCGACAATACCAGCCACGAATGGAGCCGCAAAGGACGTTCCCTTCACCGCAGAGATGGCGTTCTTCACCCCGTCCTTCCCCGGTGTTGCCGACCGGACCTCCCCGGGCCCAAGGATATCGATCTCCCTCCCTACCGGGGTGAACTTGGACGGCCGGCCGCGAGGGTCATGGCTTCCCACGCAGATGACATCGCCGAAGCGGGCAGGGTACTGCACGCCGAGGGAACGCTTCCGTCCGTCGCTACACGCCGCACAGACCACGGTGATGTTTTTGAGTGAGGCCCGGTAGATGCACTTCCTCAGCTGCACATCGAAGTTTGTAAAGCCAAGGGGTATGCAGATCACATCCACCTGTAGACACCAATCCGTTCAAGAATATGATGTATGTTGGCCAAACTGAGAGTCGATAACGGTCATATAAATGATATTTGCATGTTGTTGTGGCATCTGCGTTCAACTTATGCCGCATAAATATCGACAGGTCTATTAGTGGTGTTATTAGTTCAATGATTATCATAAAAAGTAATATGTTGTCCAAGTGGCCGTCGAAGTAGGCATGGATAAGAAGGCACGGCGTGTAAACTAACCTAAAGACCAGTCCTAAAAGCCATGATATGAAAATGTGTTTGTTTGCAGATACTTATACTTACAGTGTTACCTCTAAAGTAATTCAATCAAGGTGCTAACATACACTTCCCGCCCCCTGCCCCCAAGGCTAAGGGTAAATAATGACAGTTGTAATCATACATTTGTAAGAATTTATCTGAGGAACAGCTGACCTTGAGGGAGCCATCTTTCTTCTTGTCAATCAGCTCATTGATGGCTGCGATGACGCTCCTGACGTCACTCCTGTCTATTTTACAGATGTAGAGGTCCGCGAAAGGCGCCACTCCGTTACAGAACCCGGCCTCCTTCTCACCCCCGTCCTCTGCATCGTACGTTCCTCCTGCGATGATGGCTGCGCACTGGGTACCGTGTCCGTCCTCGTCGTCATCTGGGGACGAAAATATATAACAAAAATGATTACGTTTCGTCTGGCCATAGATTGGATTGGTGGCGTCGTATTAGTCCAAATGGTTAGGGTGTTTGGCCCAGATCCCAAAGGTCCTGTGTTCGAATCCCCTGATATGCCACGGATGTTGTAACTTTGGAAAAGTCACTTAATACGACTTGTCTCGCTCCACCCAGGTGTAAAATGGTTACCTGACTTCGGCTGGGGAATGAAAGGACGTTACAATTTGCTTCAGTGACCACTTTATTAGTCCCATACACATTTAATGTGTCTACAAGTCAAGAATGCGCTGTGGTAATGAAAAGCAAAGTTCTAGTACACACCGATGTCCAGGGCAGTCCCAGCAGGAGTGAAGTTCTTCCCCCGAATTTCGGGAAGATGTCTGAAGGCGTCGTGGTCCCTCGTGATGCCAGAGTCCAGGACTGCCACCGTCACCGGGTAGTTTTCCCGCCATACGTGGAAGTCTTTCGGCTCTTTCACCCCCAGACGGCCCCAACATTCATCGAGGCAGAGGAAGCCGTAGTCATCCCCCTGCCAATCCATACTTCATGTAACCTTTTCTTTAGCTTCTCTGCGAGAAAGGAAGACGGTTGGGTGGTTCTAAGAAAAGCAGAGGCGAACTATTAAGAAATCATGTTTGTTTGTTTGTGTGCGTGTGTTTGTATGTGTATGTGTATGTGTATGTGTATGTGTATGTATGCATTTATTATATTGTATTCATGCGTTTGTGTGTTTGTGTATGTCTTAGTGTCTCTGTGTGTCTTTATGTGTGTGTTGTACGTATGTGTGCATGTGTGAGTGTGTGTGCGTGTACGTGTGTGTGTGTGTGTGTATGCGTGTGTGCGCGCGTATGAGTGTATGTATGTAAAAGTCTAAGTAATAGAGAAGTAACACGTTTACAAAGTCTACATGATTTAGATATATAGTTCGCTTCCTATGTGTGTAGGCGGGGCAAATGTGTCGACACAATCTAGCGCGCTACCAAGTGTTTTTTTCGCATATGAACGGCCCCTGTTTACCAGTGGTGTGTCCAATCTGACATGATCTGCTCCAGTTGCACTGAGATATTCTGCTAAAGGTGTGGCTATGGCATGTATAGCTCGCAAACATCACGAAACTACGTTGAGCAAGATATCAGATGTCTAGATCTGTTGGCACAACATATTGTCGGTTGTGCAGGGTAAAAACCAAGTACACAGAGTCACGTAATGTCAACTTGCTTGGTCCACACAAAGAACACAGTCTGTAAAAATGAACAACATGTTGACACATAGTTTTTCATTGCTCTTGGTTAGCCATGTTTATGTGGATTTAAGTACATGTACCATGATAATATTTAAGTTTTGTCCGTCGTAATAATTCTGAAACAGACGACCTACAACCACAAAACTCCCTCGGCCAATTACCAAACTGAAATGTCACTCAACCAAGACAGTCCTATGTAAGATTAAAAGTCTGTGTTCTATGTCCAAGTACAGCTGCAATGTTTAAAGACCATGTCTGTACCGTTGTGTTTCCCAGTGACACAGCTATTAGTGCAGGACAGTGTAAACAGAACATAGCAGGCGTCAAATCGGCGTGACATTGCGTGGGAGGCTGAACAAATCGCTGCAAAAAAACACATCTTCTATGATGTCAATCCCAGTTGCAAAGTTTAAACGCTTGATAGATCCCCAATGTTGCAGTGTAGTTTTATAGCACGTTTGTCTTGTGTTATGAACGTTTCAAGCTAAGTCTATCCTGCGAATGTTTGCCTGGTATTGTCAACAGTCTTGACTACACTTCATCTAACGTTAAACGCAGTGTAAAGTCAATCAATGACTCCTTCCGTGCAGCCAAACGGCCGACATATAAATCTTTGCTCCGTCAAGCCACTATGAACGGGAGGTGCCGATGAAAGATTTGTGGTATTGGTCAGCCTTGCGGTTTAGGTGGCAGCCCTAAAATCAAGAGGTCCTCTGCTCAAATCCCTGACAGGCCCAATGTTGTGTCCTTGGGAAAGGCACTCAGGTGAAAATGAGTACCTGGATTTGGCGAGGGATTTCCTTTGGATAGGACGTCAAATGGAGGTCTCGTCAAGTTTGAGGAGAGCCCACATAGAGCACGTTAAAGAACCCACCACACTTATTTGAAAGAGTAGAAGGTCTTTCCCTGTGTGAGTGGCTCAAACCTTTACAGACCACACCTGGGGCTTGTGTATTGAGGTCACCTGAGTTAGTGCGGAATGGTAGCCGCTCCAGACCCTTAGTACGATTTACTGCGGCCGTGCCAATTGAAGCTCCTCGCAATTCAGCTCCTGACAGCAATTCTACAAATTAAGGAGTAATCGACCAACCTAATAATGGTGATATATCAGCAGATAGTTTGTTTATAGCAGGCCCCCTTTAAAGACACATATGCTTCAAAACAAAATGCCAACGTTGTCATGTCTTACAGAGCACTGTCTCGTCCCGTATCACTGATCATAATCAGAAGTAACAAATACTCTTACCTTACAGGATTTACAGTAGGGGAAGATGTTGCCTCCTATGGCAGCTGTTCTTCTGTGTTTGGCTCGAGCGACTCGGCTTTTCTGCCCAGGTAGATCGGCAGTGTTCTACCTGCCACGCCCCTCACCTTTAACCCCAGCGACCATATCCGTCAATATTATTGGTCGAGAGTAAAACTAATGACGTGGTGTTGAAGCACTTGACTCACAAGCATTGGGCATGAAACAGGGGCGTGTTGACAAAGTTTCACGCCGAATGACATCATAGTTTGAACATCCATAGTAACGTCACGTCAGATGCACAAGTCTTCATTACATGTAGGATGGCCTTTTCTTTGGCCGCCTTAATCACATTTAAGAAACGTGAGTCGTCAATGTTTGAGTCTTGGGTTGTGGAGTCAACCAACCAAGGTCATGGCGCTGCATCTCATAAGCGCCGGATACGCATACTAGTATTCGACCATGGCCCCGACCACTAGCCAACCAAGGTTGGCGATATGTCTGACCAGTTTTAGGCCAGTGACCTATCTTTTTGTGCCAACAATGTCCCAACCAGTAGTGCAGTAAATAACTTACTCCCGACCGAGCCCCGAATGCTTTGAAACCTCATTCCCAACCATTCCGACCACTAGGCGCAGACTGTTGTGCAGTCCTTGATTCCCAGCCGATTGACAACCCTCTCACGAATTCAAATGGGCACAACCAGCGATTTTTAAAAGAGGAGACATTTTCATTGATCCATATATACTCCTATGTTGTTAACATCACCGAGAGATCAAATTAGAATCACAGCATCAATACGGCCTCTAGGGGTCTTCTGTGTTTTTGGTTGTGTGTGGGTTGTGTGAATGTCTGGGGTGGTTGGCACACATTCTGGTAGTAGTCAGCTTGGTTGGGAATCAGTTAGCAGAGATTTGTCTAAAGATCTGGGGTGAGTCATGTGTAGGTAGGGAACTAGTTAGGAGTAAATTAGCAGTGATTATGGCATGGTTGGGAGTCAAATTTGACTACCAACCACATGCACCCCGACTTACTGTCAACCACCAGCCAACCCATTCCAGACCTCCCTTCTACAGTCGAATGTTTTCAACAGTTCAAAACATTCGGGAGGCCACGGTCGGCTATGTGTAAACAGGGCTTTAGCATGGAGGTTAACCTCCTTGGTTAGTCTTAGATAACCATCTAATTAGACCTACATTACCATTAATTAATGAAAAATCCGAAAAGTCGGCAGACAATCAAGGAAAGACAAACATTTACGTGCAAATAGCATCTCTTTGTTTGATACAAAGTCACTTTCTACAAGGCACTACATGAACACAGAACTACTGATACAAATGGATGAAGATCATTGCAATGCCTTTGGCCATGTTGATTTGATTAAATGGATGACTTCCTCTGGGAACCCTAAAACTGGTGCGAGCGTGTGAATAAAAAAAGTTTGGTAAAGAAAAAAGTTGCCTTCATTCTGAAATCTACGTGGTTTGGAAGGTTGAGCATCGAGTATGGTATACTGAATAATAGATTCTTCATTTTTGTTCCTTGACTTTGGAATTGACTTAGGCATTCTATGATAATAGTGTCCGTTTTCCGAAGTATCTTTTTTTTTCAACTCACAGCATATATTTGCTCATTTTGCAGCTGCTTTGTACGATTTACAGTTGTTGTTTTTTTCGTGTGGAAATGGACAGACATTGATGCGCACAGGGATGACATCCATATAACCAAATCAACATGGCCTCATGTATACATTCAACTGTTTCAAGTTGTGTACATATGGTTCAAGATCATCAACTGTCTGATTGTCCCAGCTACATGTACAAATTGTTACACTGCAGGTATCATAAGGCATGTTATGAAGTGTAGATACAGTTAAAAAATTAACACTCTAATCACAGCATGATTAAGATCAATTTGCAACAAAGGTATTGCATATCATAATTTCACAAATGAGATACAATTATTTCTTGTATATGTTAAAGAATAACAATATTGATACAACAAAAATCTAAAATTGAACAAATATCATGATTAAGATACATTTGCAACACAGGTATTGCATATCACAATTTCACAAATAAGATACAATTATGTTTTGTAAGAATAACAAAAATATTGATACAACAAAATCTAAAATTGAGCAAATATCTACTTCTCATTGACTCTTGCCAATCTCCTAAATTATATTTTGTTACAGTATACAGCACATCACTGTTCAGCACTGATTGTATCCTTAACCAATAAACAAAAATTACAGGTGTTTCTGTTACTTTGTAGCTGTGGCATTGTTTGGTGTAATGGTTAGTGTTTGCCCCAGGATCATTTTTGGTTTGATACCACCGTCATGAATTGATGCTCAGCTGTTGGAAAAGGCACTTGATACGAATTTCCTTACTTTGCTCAGGTTAAAATGAGTACCTAGCTTTGGTTAGGGACATCCCTCAGATAGGACATTAAATGCAGGTCCTGTGTTTGAGGAGAGACACACCTCAAGCACGTTTAAGAACCCATTACACTTATTGGAAAGAGTAAGGGTCCATCCCAGTATGAGTGAATCAAAACCTTTCCAGTAAAATAATTCTGATCCTTCTTTAACACACAATATATGCACAATTGCTAGTATCTTTTCTGCTGGCATGCATGAAGCTATTGACGAACATAACATAAAATAAATTTGCGTCACATACAAGTAGACTCCAGAAATCAAATTAATCCATAAAAATTGCATAATGATAAGATCCATTGCATTTCCAGATACATGTACATGCATTATGTACAGCTGCATAGATAAAATTTTGTCAATATATTTGATTGTCACAGAATATGTAAATGCTGATACCTCATGATTGTGATTACTAGAATGTACCAACATTGTTATCTTTTTATCAACAATTTTCAGTTATTTGCTCAACTTGTAGCCGCCTCACAATTTACCCACTTCTTCAAAAAAATGTTGGTTCCTTGATTTTGATAGTAGTATCATTGTTCTCTCTTCATCAGTAATGGTGGGAAAACTTGAGATGAAATAACTTTTGTCTTTCACTGCATTAGAGGAGCCATACATTTACAAATTGTCTTTGGCACAAGTAGTTTCATACATCACCTTTTCAATTTCCAAAGGGTGGGCACTAACTCTAATCTTACTGACAGCGGAATGTTCTTCAAAGTTCTAAATATTTCTCCATGGAATATTCAGTTTACATTTTCTGTAGAATCTCAGCTTATCACCAATCAATTCTGCATAATATAGTACTTTGTTTACAGCAATGTCATTTGTACAAACATCCATTTCATGGGGTTATAATTAATATATATTCCTCAAGACGGTTGACTAATGAGTTACAACAAAATTTTTTCTAAAGATATAACATCTTATAACGTCTTAAATCGACAACTTTGGTTGTGCAATCCACTATTTTCATTTACCTGTACACTGATAATCTAATACAAGTGCAATGTAAGATCATTCACGATTCACAAAAAAATAAACTTTTATGTTCATGCAGTCATGCTACATAGCCTGAGTGCCATCCTGAGTCCAAAGATAGTTTACCAGGGCTCCCATACTACTACACTTACTATCTAGTCTGGGCCACGATGCTGACATGTGGGGAGGGCTGGGCCTCTTTCTATTGGATGACCCTTCAATACCACAGTCCAATAAAGCCACTGCATTTTTTATATAAGCTCTAACTTACCTATTGCTTTGGTAGGGGTCAGAAATCAGCTGCAGCTGCATGTGTATGCCGAGTACAGCAGCACAAGTAAGTAGGGAGTATGGGCGCTCCGGGGAGTATGGCACCCAAGTATGGGGGGAGTGGGGGGTGTAAACTGTTTGGGTAAAGTTTGCGGGGAAGAAGTTGTTTTTCACATTGACCCACCATCGTACAGCCTGCTTATCGAACTGCAAAAACTTCTTCTTCGGCCGCAAACTTTACCTAAGACAAAAAATGTCAATACAGAACTCCTACTGACTTGAATATATGCACTTGTGTGAACCTCCTTAAACATGCTATGGTTTAAGAGGACTTAGCAATCTTTTTGACAAGATCCTTGAAGTGCTGTGGTCCCCACTTGAACAGCTTGTCAGGGTCCAGGGTACCGTAGCCACGATCAGGTGTGTGGAACCCGCGGCTAGAGCAGGCCTCACGCAGAAGCTCCCGTATCATCGTGTTGGACTTGAGCTTATCACGCAGGCTTTTTCCACCTGGAAACAAATTTACATGTCTGTAATTAAAATGCAGGTTCTCTAGCATAAGCTAAGACAGAGGGTAGTATCATTGTGTATGTTTGACTTTGGGGTAAGTGTATCAAATATAGCCTCCATTGATGCACATGATGTCCACAAACCCCATATCATCTTTCAATATGTATTTCATCTTATCACCTAGTCAAATACCATGATATTGCATTGACAAGACATAGAAAATTATAAACAACAAGCAAAACAATGCATCATTGCTTGAATTTAACCATTATCATAGTACTTGACTTACCGACAGATTCTGCATACATCAATGTGAAGCCAACTACTGCTGTTGCCATGGCAGCAGCCACTGATGTTCCAGACACACAGCTGTAGGAGATGGTGGTCTTTGCAGAAGCTGCCTTGACTGGACATTCTTCTCCCATCATGAGGAAGTCCATCTCTCGTCCCCTCACGCTGAAGCCTGAGGCACCGCTCGTCCTGGAGTGACTGCCCACACAGATGACGTCACCATGCCTGGCTGGGTAGGAGATTTCTCGTGCCACTGGGCTATGAGCTGCAGCTGCAATCACAATCTGTGCACATAGAAGAAAATACATAAATCATACTTTGAACTGTGTTGAAGTATCAAAACAGACAGAGATCAAACAAACAAAAACAAACAAAAAAACAAACAAATCTAGACTTGAAGAACACATTATGAGCGTAACTAGTGTACAGAGTGATACTGATACATATAATATCATATGTCTAAGATGATCTTATCCTTATAGTTATACAATCAGCTGTTGTACTTTAATCATCGAGTACATTACAGCATCAATACAATGTAGCCAAATGGATTACACTATTTCAGGATTGTAAAACCATGTGAGTTAGAAACTACTATGATGTTGTCTCTAGCTCTTTTTCTTACCTTGCCATTCTTCTGAGCTTTAGTCACGGCCTCATACATCCTGTGGTCAAACTTCTCAAATCCTACTGGGATGAGAATGATGTCTGCTGGATGACTGCTGTGATTGGCTGCCCAGTCGACTGCCTTGGCAACCCATGTTGGGTCTGATCTGCCGTGTTCACTAATCACTTTTGCTATGAGAAGTCGAGTTTGTCCACGTGCAAACCAAGTGGCAATACTTGCGAGTGCTGTTCCTGTTCCAAGTGTGTCCACAGACAGATCCCAACTCTCCTGGGGTACAAAGCAGGCCTTGCCCTGGATGACGACTTCTGCGAAGTCTTTGTGGTCCATGTAGATCCCACTTCCAAGTACTGCTACTGTGACATGTACCTCTTCGTTCAGGTTACCCTGATGCTTCTGCATTGTAGCATGTAGTGCTGCTGCTCCATCTCTAGATGCTGGCTGTTCCAATGAAATGTCACAGGCCAAAACATCATCCTCTACAATTTGCTTGCTGATTGACTTACAACAGGGACGGCATGCTTCAATGGTTACAATGTCACCATTCAAAACATGCTCCTTTCCAACCTGGAGACCTTGAGATTGTCTCCAGGCACACACACCTGCAGAGTGGTGGATGGAAGTCGGGTCACCATGGTGAATGATGATTTTCATTTTTGAGTTTGAGATGTCTGTGATATCTAGAGCTTCAGAATCACCCTTGAGTTTTCTCATCTGGAAGAAATGTACTGTCATCAGGGGAATCTGTTCTGCCTCACGCTTCTGCTGCAGATAGTGGAGTATCTCCTGAAGATGCTCCCATTCCAAAGGTTTATCTTCAGTGCCTCCACACCAAAGGTGCTGAAGATTATTGACTTGTCCAGTCTTTTCCAAGAGTGCCTTCAAAGCCTCTACTTCCTCAGCGTCTGATACAGTAGGCAGGATTAGACAGGAGATTGCTTTCCCAGGGTTTGTGACTTTGGTTTTGATTGTGTCCATTGCTTTAGACAACATTTTTGGAACAGGGAGCTTTAGGTTTATCACTGATCCATCTTCACTGACAATCTGCTTTTCCCAGCTCTGAACTGATGGACACTCAGGAGAACATGCCTCTTTGGTGTCTTGATTATGATAGATAGTTGGTGGACAGTCAGGTAGGCATGCCTCTACGATAATACGTGTATTTGGAATGTCTGACAGTATGTGCTCCATTCCTACATGTCTGCCCCTTCTTCTCCAGTTACAGACTTGTTCACAGTGATGGATGATGACTTTCACATTTGCAATGTTAGGGATGTCTTCTTGCATCGGGCTTAGATTTATCACATCAACTTCTTCACAGTGGACTGTCAATTGCCTGCTACCAGAGGATTTTAGATGATCACGGTTGCCAAGTGTCTGCAGGAGTTCCTTGATGTCTTCCAACGTCATTCCTTGAAGCCACAGGTCTTCCACACTGCTGACAATGACACCTCCAAGCTGGATCAGAAATTCCCGCAAAGCCTCTGATCCCTGTTTGTCTACATCATCATCATCATTGTCTCTATAAGCAGCCTCTGATGGTGAAGGGAGGACAAGACATGATATCTCAGTAACTTCTCGCTTTATTTTGGCACAAAAGTCTTCAAGATTGATGCACCTTCTCTCCTTTAGTAGCTGTCCTTTATCCAATTCGTAATCATATGCATTATCAACAAAGCTGAATGATTGTAGCACTTGACCTGTATTTGCATTCATAGAATCTGGTCTGGGCAATTGCATCTGTTTCACGTCATCAACTTTTGGAAGAGTCAGATTGATAGATTCCATAGTTGATGAGAACTGGACGTCCTGTAGCAGCTGCAATGGACGAGTCACATGCTTGGCTTTTTCCTTTCTTAGCCATATCTCCTGTGCACACCGTATGTCTTCAGGAATGAACTTTCTTGCGACTTTCCTGAGGTCATAGTTCTTGAGATCTCTGACATCCATCTCCATCTCCAGGTTCTCATCTGTCAAAAAAAAGTTTACCATTCAATATATGACAGCTCTTGACACATCATTCTAAAGATGGCTGAAAGGAAACTACTCAATGTTGGTTGTGTACATACTTATGATAGTCACAGTAATACTAATATCCATTTCTTCCACATTTTCTCACGTCTAAAAACCTTACTCCAGTACAAGATTAAGGTATATATGGGTTCGCCCTGGGTAATAGCCTCCAGCTAGTTGGGCAACCCTGGCATGTACATGCCGAACCAATAAATAAATAAATAAAATTATATAAAAAGCAACTGGGCAGCATTGTAATACCGGCTATATGGATACAGAATACAGAAATAGTTTACACATCATGATAATGGCAAATGTCAGCATTAACAGAATTCTTGTTTCCACCAGAAGGCAAATCATATATACATGTAGTACATTTGCTTGCATTCACTTACCAGTGGTGTCTATGGTACTTAAATTTGCTCTAGGTAAAGAGGTGAATTTAATGAATTTCCTGTACCTTGTTCAGGAGGTGGTGATAGAGATGTGATGATCCCCAGTATCTGACTGAAGTACTCGTCTGAGAAGCAAAAAATCCGAAGTGGATCCAGAGTGCCATGACCACGAAACTGGGTGTGATCTCCGGGTTCTGACGCCATCTCTCGTAGAATTTGCTTCATCACCACGTTGTTTGAAATGGCTTTGCGGAGGTTTTGTCCATCTGGTCCACCTAAAAATGAATGCAACCTCCCTATAAAACAGTCACACTACATTTTTCATCTCTTCAACCGGAAGCAAAATGTATGACACTCAACATACAGAGAGCTCAAACCCAATCTAAGGCATGCAGCCTTCCAGTATATGTAGTTACCAAATTTGATTCAAACAATTTTGCACACAAAACAACCCCTTTGTGGTTAGTTCCCAATTCAACCTTGTCTTAGAGTAAAAGAACTTGAATAATCTATCATGAATGGTGAATAAATTTCAATTATTATGACTATGTCAAGGATAATTGAATTGAAAATTAAATGTCATACAGTGACTGTACATACCTATTCTCTGGGCATTTGCCAAGATGATTGCCACAATACCAGCCACACATGGAGCAGCAAAGGATGTTCCCTTATCATCAGCTATATAGTTTGTAATGTCAGGGTCATCAGGATGAGGACAAGCTGATATTATCTCTCCTGGTCCCAGGATGTCAATTTCCCTCCCTACACTTGTAAAGGTGGATTCATGGCCAAGATGGTCATGGCTTCCCACACAGATCACATCACCATAACGGGCAGGATATAGTATACTGTTGGAGCTCTGACGTCCGTCATTACTCGCTGCACAGACCACTATGATGTTGTTGAGTGAAGCCTCCTGGATGCACTTTTGTAGCTCTGCATTGTACCAATTAATCCCTAAGGATATGGAGATTATATCCACCTGTAGATTGTTGAAAAACAGTATTAGACCAGATTTAAACTCGGAAAATTTCCTGGACATACCACAAAGTCGTACGGGTCATGAAAAATGCATGTCGTGCAACATGCGGGCCAATTTACACCCAGGAAAAAAGGCGCCATACGACTTTGCGGAACGTCGTTGTTGCACGTCCAGAAAATTGCCTGAGTGTGAATCAGGTCTTAGACCTCTGAGACTCTGACCAAACATTTCATAACAAACTTAGCAACAAATTTTCTTCAAAATCAACAAAGTTCTAACATGGTTGAGTGGTTCCTTGCCAGTTAGCATATTGTCTGATGCAACTAGCTATACGTTTGACCCTGGTAAAAACAGTGTACAATGACACCCATGACTAAGTTGTAATGGTTGTGTGACATTATACAAGAAAAGTGAAACATTCCAGTTATAAAAAGTTATACTTTTATAAGAGGCCGCTCACCGGTATCCTATTCTCCTTCTTCTTGTCAATCAGATGCTCAATGGCAGCAATAAGAGTTGAAGTGTTTGACTTGTCAATCTTGCAAAAGTAAAGATTCACAAATGGTGCAACTCCATTCCAGAATAAAACTCCATCCTCCTCTTCATCCTCCTCCTCTGATGACTCTTTACCAACAGCTTCAAGTTGGTAGATCCCTCCTGCGATGATAGCTGCACATTGGGTGCCATGACGGTTGTCAGCTGGATCCTCTGAAGCTAGGAAAAGCAAGGTCAGACATGGCAGACTTCACCCCCTTATCCATACTGATTTGACCCTTTCAGTGCCACAGGCAAAAATACCAGTGCAGCTGAGGATGCATGGTAACGCTGCAATGTGCATACTGCAGAAACACACACACAATGTGTGTGTATTATACTGTAATATTATTATACCTATATATATAACTAGAGTTCCACGAACACATTATCTTCGCCAAATAATCAAGGCTTATTATGGAGAGTGATCAATATTTTACATGCTTATCACCCCCTGCAAATTTGATCATACACCATACCGTTTGGAAGTTATGATGGGGTGGGGGGTGGGGTGAGAATGAGTCCAGTCTAGATAGGGTTAAAAATCATTTGGTGCATGTACAGGACTAGTATACATGTCTAGTGTGCTGATATATGTTATAACTGGTCATGAAAAAATATTGAAAGTGATGATGAAATGGTACAGTCAATATATATGAATAGAATAAATCTTTATTCCATATCATCCACATTTTTAAAGACATTAGTACATGTGACTTTTCCATACCTAGCAGTGGTGCAGTTTCAGCGCAGTGTACTCTCCAAGCAGAGGAGTGGGTCCAGCTGGTTTTTGACGTGTTTTTAGGTGTTTTTGTCAGGCTTTTTATTTTGTCCCTTTTTCGTATGTCGCCAACTATGTGTTGGACAAAAATGAACACTGAACACATTAGAAAACCAACCGGACCCACACCTCTGCTTGGAGTGTAGTGGGTGTCCCATCTGTTTATTTATATGCCCCTCATGACCTCAATGAAAAGCGGCCTGCGTGCCGATTTGAGCTTATCATGAATAAACAACGGTTCAAACAAACAAACAAAATCTCTTTATCTATACTTTTAGGCAAGGCCTGAGCTGTTTTCGGGAACACTGTCACATGTCCCATTACGAGTTGCAGTGGATTTACAAACTTTCCTACTAGTCATGTAAATTAGCTCCTGATTTGCATAATTAGTCATTGATTATGTAAAACACCATCTGAGCTCTCTACATACCAAACATCACGACAATCTGTTGACCCCTTCTCAAGTTATTCATGTCCGAAGGTCAAATCAAAAACAGCCACTGCAGTTCCAAACAAGACGCTAGGGGGCACAAACTTACACAACTTACTTCCTGGGGCATGAACTATCTACCACACAAAAATCATGACCATAGCACTTTCAGAAAATATGCCCCAAAATTTTGAAGCTCCGCTGCAGTATCTTAGCAACCCGCTAGAAGGCTCATTATTGAACTTGACCTTCCTTTCTGTAAACCCTACCCATCCACTAAATATCATACAGAACCATTGACAGCTTTTCCAGTTATGTTGTCCACATACAAATACATATACACACAAAGCCCGCTGAAGTACCGACGGAAAATGCCAGGGAAACCATTTTTGAACTTCCCACAACCGCTACACACCTACCAAAAATCATGACGATCCATCAACGTTTCCGTCACTTTTTTTGCCTACAGACAAACACACAAAAATTAAAAGTCCGCTGCAGTATTGTTGAAAAACGCAAGGTGAACCATTTTCGAACTTGACCTTCCTTTGCACAACCACTACACACCTACCGAAAATCATAACGATTCATTGAAGCTTTCTTGAGTTATGCTCTTGACATACATACAGACCCACCCAACAGATGTCTCAACCGAAAACATAATCTTCTCCGAGTGCTAGTACTCGGCGAAGATAATTCAAACTTATCCTTATACCTATAATTTATAGGCAGACAAACTGTAAAGCTAAACACAATAATTTTCAAATTGGTGAATTTTGGTGAATCTTTGGGTGAAGTAATCAAAGTCTTCACAGGAAGAAGGTTATGTTTTGGGTAGCGTTTGTACGTGTATGTGTGTGTGTGTGTGTGTGTGTGTGTGTATGCACATGATTGTATGTATGTACATTTTTTGTATGTTTGTAGAAGACCTGAGCATAACTCCAGAAGGTCTGGATGCATTTTGTTGATATTTGGTATGTGTGTAGGTCTTGATGAGACCTAGAAATAAATAGATTTTTGGGCCCCTAGTGGCTTGTTACAGTACTGCAGCGGAATGTCCTGTTTTGATATCTCGTGTTCTGGACAGGCTATGGTCCTGATTTTTGAGTGGTAGCTAGCTCTTTGGACAGAGAGTAAGTGGTATAGGTTTGGGCCCCCTAGCGACTTTTTTTGGAACTGCAGGAGCAGGTTTTGCTTCAGACTTTGAAGGGAATAACTCAAGAAGGGCTTGACGGATGGTCATGATTTTTGGTATGTAAATAGCTTGAGTGATGATTTACATGATTAGATACTTATTATGCAAATCAATATCTATTTTGCATAACTAATAAGGAAAGTTTACACATCTGCCAAATTTCATGATAGGACTCTCAAACATGTGACATATGTAGCTGAGGAAGAGAGAAATATGAATAGATATCAACTATGCAAATGAACACCTCATTTGTATAATTAATGAGAAAATACTATAACTCAAGATGGGGTTAAAGACTCATCATGATTTTTTGTATGTAGATAGCTGCAGTGATGCTTTGTATAATTAGATGATAATTATGCAAATCAGATTCTAATTTCCATAATTAATGAGGAAATTTTAAAAACCTGCTGCATTCCACGATATGACTCTTCAAATACGCGACATTTGTAACTGAGGAATGTTGATAGATAGAAAATATGCAAATGAAGACCTAATTTGCATAATTAATGAGGAACTACTATAATTCCATACTGGTAAATGACGGCAATTTTATACTTGTGGCATTTGGAAGTTAGGTGAATGTGAACATCGTTGAATCAAATCATGCTAATAAGGACCTCATTTACATAATTGATGATGAATGTTACCATAACCTTCTTTGTTAAGCTAAAAACTTTGGATATCTTCTATTTCTAAATATATTTTTGATACTTAAAAGTAAATCAATGTGCTATGCTAAATACAATTGTATGCATGTACTTGTAAGTGAATTTTACCGATATTTGCATTGTTGCGGATGAAGTTTCTTCCTTTAATCGCTCCAGCATCTCGCAGATGCTCGAAAGCATCATGGTCCTTCATGATGCCAGAATCCAACACAGCTACTGTCACAGGGTACTTGTCTCTCCATTCGTTGAAATCGTAAAGGCTTTTCACTCCCAGACGGTGCCAGCATGCAGTGATGCCAAGAAAGCTGTAGTCACCACCTTGCCAACCCATTTTCCTTGTAGCCCCGTTTCCTGAAACTCTAAAAGAAAAATGTTGACTTCGCAAAGTAGGTATTCCAGGGCTCAAAATTCATTTTTGGAAATAGTGCACTGGTGCACCCAACCCAAAAAATTAGGTGCACAGGAAGAATTTTGGGTACACCACATAAAATAAAGTTGAATGTCAGCAAAACATACTAGTAATTACACAGTTTAACTTTCTTAAGAACTTCAATCCGTAATTTTATAGCTAACTTCAGACTGTCAAACAAGTACTGAAATAAAGTACAACAAAAGGTTATATAGCTTTTTCTAATATTTTACAATTCAAGAGTATTCTGTATACTAGTACTATACAATTATTAGTACCTTTACCCTAAAGCATACGAAAATGTCTAGGTGCACTGGTGCACCCACTGTCAAAAATTGGGTGCACAGCTCCAATTTTGGGTGCACATGCACCCAGTATTTCGAGCCCTGTATTCATTCGCATAATTGACATCTGTCCATATTCCTCTATCTCTTTCTCAGTTACTGTGATATGTGACATGTTTGAGAGTCCTATAATGGCATGCAGCGAATTTATAAACTTTCCTCAATTACTATACAAATTAGCTACTGATTTGCATAATTAGCATTTGATCTTGTTAATCACAGCTCAAGCTACCTCTCTCTCTCTCCAATTTTACGTCTTTTATTCCCCATCATATGGGGGTTGGACGTGCTTGCACATGGATGGGGAAGCCCCAGAACTCCTCATCAAGTGCAAGTCTTTTTTTGTAGCAAGAGTTTTTACGGCTGGATGCCCTTCCTAACACCAACCCAAACCCCACTGTTGGGCTTAGGACACGGGAAATATCTGGGTGCATGTCCGGACATATCTGGGTACTCCACTGGGGATTGAACCTGGGTCTCATTGGTTCATAGCGGGATAACACATACCAAATATCATGACAATCCGTCAACCCCTTCTTCAGTTATTCCCTTTCAAAGTTCTTACTCTCCCTCCCGGTCATGACCATAGCATGTCCAGAACACGAGATATTAAACCAGGAAGTTCCGCTGCAGTACCATAGCAAGCCACTAGGGTGCCCAAAAATCTAATCATTTTGAGGTCTCAAGAAGACATATCCACATACCGAGTATGAAGACAAGTTCCATGACCTGATACCTTCGCCAAACGATATCAACCTTTATGCACGTAGGCAGGTAGACAGGACTAATGAATTATAGAATGTTTCTCATTGATTATGTAATGTCTTCATTTTCATATACATATGATTTATTCAGTTGATGACCTAATGTCTACCCAAATAAACCAAGTTGTTCAAAGTATGAAAGTCTTATCCTAGCAAAGAAGGCTATTGTAGCATTTTCTCAATTATGCAAATGTAGTTTTGATTTGATTTGCATAATGTATATTTGATAGAGCCTGTATGTGGGTCCTGTATAGGGCGTATTCAGTCACGTGACCCTCCCCCTAGCAAGGGTAAGGGGAAAACCCTGTATAGGTACCCGTACCCGTATAGGTACCCGTATAGGTATACCGGTATACCCCATTTGGGGCCCCCAACAAGCCAGGAAACACGCCATATGGAGCACCCAGAACGGCTGTTTTTTACGGTCTCCACATTGATATAAGACACAAACAGTTGACTATACTCGGTCAGAAAATAGCTTAGATCAATATACAATGTATCACAAATCTCCGTAGTAGCGGACTCACGCCAAAAAAAGGAGAGACAAAACTTCCGTCACAGCGTGCTGACTGGCAGCCGGTGGCAACGGCATGTGGAAAGTTGGGCGTGCATGCCTTTTAATATTTTATTGTGCGAAAATACACCATCTAGAAACATGCTGCTGAGCGTATAGATATTTGCCTTCAAGCTTGTGTCCGAAAATCTCTGTGGTAACGGCCTCACGCTAAAGACAGAGACCGAGCACGGCATATTCAGACAATGATCAAATCACGCCGAATGGCCGTAATGTTTGTGTCGCAATAAGTGGCTACTTTCCGTCTAAGCGGCTAGTTCGCACATGTGTCATGGCGGACCTTCCGCCTCGAGAACGGCGTTTCCTGTAGGTTTTACGCAGGTTTACTGGCAGCTCCAGCCAAACAGATCATGAGTATTGCATCTGAAGATAATGAAAAGCGGAAAGGTCTCCGAGATCGGTGCTCGCACGTCCTGACAGGCGCTCCGTACGAACTTCGCAAATTCCGTATTTTCCAAAACTCCGTCCTTCATAGAAATCAAATGATCATAAAATATGATTGTTCAGCTATTTTCTGACCGAGTAAAGTCAACTGTTTGTGTCTTATATCAATGAGGAGACTGTAAAAACAGCCGTTCTGGGTGCCCCATATGGCGGCCGTCATAGCGTGTTTCCTGGCTTGTTGGGGCCCCAAATGGGGTATACCGGTATACCTATGGCTATACGGGTACCTATACGGGTACGGGTACCTATACAGGGTTTTCCCCTTACCCCCCTAGCAATGAGCACTGTCGGCCATTTTGGTGCTCACTTGATAGTGGAGCCCTATGGAACTCTCCGTATAATTGGCAGATGTTTTCTACGCCATTCACAATTTCCCTTCAAAACGTTTTGTCTCATAATCATGGTGTTTTGCCTCATGGTCAGATGTTGGATTGGGACTGATAAAGCACACACTGATCGGGTAACAGTAAGATTAGTTTTGCGTTTCTAGTGTAGGTGCGGGAACATACGAAGGGACTAACGACTGAAACAAAAGTGGATTTCTGACATACGAACAGCGGATCTAAATAGTTGAAGTTTGAGAATCAACGTGTGTGTATGGAAACCTTTTGTATCTGGTCGAAAAGCAAATTACAGGCCCGTTGTGTAACACAGTCGCGGCACCGTGTAGTCGTTGCTTGAGATACATTCGTAAACTGGGGGTCTTTCAACGTCGAACTTTCCCGATCTACTCCCTGTCCGTGAACAAAATTTTTCACGACACTCAAGACACTGTACTACGTGGTTGCAGGCCTTGGAACACTTGTATGCTGTGAACTGATATTATGCGTACTCTGTAAACAGTTTAGCCGCCATGTTTGTCTAGGCCGCCCTTTGTAGGCTGCTGGGGAAAACCTTTCCTCGCTCGTCGATAATGGGTGATTTCCAGTAGGTGAAATTGGATTTTTGTAGTGAAAAGGATGTTAGGCTGGAGACTCTTTGCATATAATAAAACAGCGATCAGACGACTTCGCATTCCTTGGAAATTTAGAGACCGTCGGACACCAAGAAACTTCGCTGCAGGGTGAGCACCAAAATGGCCGCCCACAGAGGGCAGGGGTGATGACTTCACGTGAATACGCCCTATATGTACAGGTCGGGGGTATTTTTCAGCTGAATGCATCACACTGCAACAAAACGCACGAATGCAGAGTAACTATGCCACAGCAGCGCAGAAAAGTCAAGGGCCAATGACCTGATTACGAAATCAAATAGATGAAATGAATTGCATAAAAAAAACGAGCAGGACAAGGGTTAATTTACTTACAACAAAATTAATTATTTCTGTAAGTATCAAATTCCTATCATTTACCACGATCATGGTATCATGGTACATGTATCATCAATCATTGAATTATGTCTACTTTGCCTGATCAATAGCTATCAAAATTCTCCTCTTTCTCACCTGGGGTGGAGTGGAGTGGAGCGGAGCGGAGCGGAGCGGAGCAGAGCAGAGCAGAGCAGAGCAGAGCAGAGACTAGAGCAGAGAGTAGAGCAGAGTAGAGCAGAGTAGAGCAGAGTAGAGCAGAGTAGAGACTAGAGTAGAGTAGAGTAGAGTAGAGTAGAGTAGAGTAGAGTAGAGTAGAGTAGAGTAGAGTAGAGTAGAGTAGAGACTAGAGTAGAGTAGAGTAGAGTAGACTCAGTAGAGTAGAGTAGTGTAGAGACTAGACTAGACTAGACTAGACTAGAGTAGACTAGAGTAGAGTAGAGTAGAGTAGAGTAGAGTAGAGTAGAGTAGAGTAGAGTAGAGTAGAGTAGAGTAGAGTAGAGTAGAGTAGAGTAGAGTAGAGTAGAGTTGATTCCGCCTGGTAGGAACTCCGGTTCCTGAGTTTAGGCCGCTCTTCAATTCATCTCACTGTCATTTCTGGTTTCTGGGGATGGAGCTAGATCTGTAGTCGTTTTAACGTTATACCTATAATAAAGGGATGAGCGGCCTAAATTGGAACACGATCTTCCTACCTGGCCGAATGGATCTACTCTACTCTACTCTACTCTAAACTTGGTGTTCCATGTGCTTGACTCCAGGACTTTTCCGCTCATCTACCTCCGGATATATCTCGTCATCCCCCGAGAATTTTAAACCGCAACAAAGCAATATTTGCTTTTCCTTCTTCCAATGAGTTTATAGCAGGCACGCAGTATAATCTCATTGCTTCTTCTTCAAGTTCTTGACTGGACTTTTGGACTTAGACTTTTCCGCCCTTCTACTTCCGGATATATCCCGTCATCCCCCAGGGACTTTAAACCGCAACAAAACATGACGAAGTAGTGATCAGTATTCTGCGTGTTTTCTGAACGTTTACTGCCTCAATTATTTCCAATTAACATCAATAAATGTATGATTTAATTTCCATTTATTTTTAAAGAGAGAAAAATATGTACTTCTACGAATTGATTATTTTGCTAAATACATTTGTTGCGTTTTTTCGCAATCACTGCAGGAGGACGTCCGCCCTAAAATGGCTGCGTCGTATAATTTCAAGAAGATCACGGTCGTTCCGTCGGCTACGGTAGGTTTTGTATGAACAATTTGCAGACGAATTTTTTTTCAAGGGCGTGTTTAGGGCTGAACTCTGTAGGATGTCCGTTATAAGTGTTTTATATCGGTAGAATGTCGCTCAGAAGTGTCTTCATATTCACACGTGTGCGCACGTGCGAAAATTATGTGCCCCCCTCCCACCATATAGTTTTATAGATTTCTTATATAAACGTATTTCGGAGGACTTTTTAATGCGAAGTCGAAGAGAAAATATTAATCAGATTTTTTTAATATCTGACAGTGGGTTGTTCTAGACCGAATAGCATTTTTATAGATTTTTCATGAAATTTGGGACTGAAAAACTATCCAGCTTCATGTGTGAGCTTGATTTTTTTTCTTTCAAGGGTCAAAATCCTAGGCTACACGTTAGTGCAGCTTTGATTTTAAAGTCCAAAATGAGGTTATTAACGCTTTGCATACGTTTCATAAGCTATTTTGTAAACATTTTAAAATACAAAATACAACTTCAGAGCCCTGGACCACCCACAGAAACCCACAGTGTCAGTCGGCTAAAGAAGTGGTACAAGGGAGCGGTCTAAACTGGATGTAATGCATCCTACCTGACTGAAGACTCTACTCTACTCTACTCTTTAAGAATTATAGGATCAGTGGATTACTTTTAGACAAACTGTGCATCATTACTTTTTATTTTTTTACAAACTTCCATGATTTTTTTTGGGGTTCATGCAGTTTACATTTATGTAACATGTATTTAAAGCATAATTTTCATGCTATTGTATTTTTTGTCCTTACTGTATTTTAGGATTTCGTGGACATTGTCCTGTCCAAGACACAGCGAAAGACGCCAACGGTCATCCACAAGCAGTATGCCATCCCCCGGATTCGCCAGTTCTACATGCGCAAAGTCCGATACACGCAGCAGAACTATCATGACAAACTCTCCCAAATTCTGGACGACTTTCCCAGGCTAGAGGTACGTTGTTACATTGCTTGATATCTAACATCAACTTTTACAGATTGAGATACAGTATGGCTTCTAATAGATATTAGGTATATTAGATTCTGTAATTCTTGAAATAATCCGAGTTGAAATAATTATGTTTGCGGTTTTGCGGTGACAGCTTCACTGCGAACTTCAATCGTAAAGGGGCCATGGCGCTTTTTGCCTATCGCAAACTTAGAACCATTGCAAAAACTCCATTTTGTGCTTACCGCTTAATTGAATCACCGCGAACTTTTACACAGTATGCAAATTGTATATCTTCTTGGTAGATGCTAGAAAAGGAATCCTTTCACAGTTTCAGTAAACCTTCAGCCTGCTAAATCAAATCTGTATTGATTATGAGCTTTGGCAGCAGGGAGAAGGTTAAAGTTGTTAAATGTTGTTTGCAGGACATCCACCCCTTCTATGCAGACCTGATGAATGTGCTGTATGACAAGGACCACTACAAACTGGCCCTGGGACAGATCAACATGGCCAGGCATCTCATAGACAAGTCAGTACTAACAGTAACATATGCTCTAAATTTGAAGCTTGGATACAATGTTTTAAGAAAGCATAATCTCCCAGCAGCTGTAGCCAGCAGGCTTGTCTTTAGAATAAAAGTGCAGACCTCCGCAGAAAGTATTCAAAACACCGCCAAATATGCACAAAACAAGCCCAACTGCTACATCTGCTTGGAGATAAAAGAAATCATACCTTAGAAACATGTACAAGTTGATAATCTCAAAAAAAAAAGTCTGATAAAACTGAGCCTTGCTATAACATAAATTCAGTCATACATTGTACAGTATTATCATAAATCAACCTTAACATTTCCAGGTATTGTTACGAAGTATTCTTCGTTATGGCATCACTTATTCTTAGCAGTATCCCCCCATGATATTGAAAATCATCCATCCATTCCCAGTGTTGCCAAGGACTACGTGCGACTGCTGAAGTACGGTGACTCCCTGTACCGCTGTAAGACCCTGAAACGTGCTGCGCTGGGCAGGATGTGTACTGTCATGAAGAGGCAGAAACAGAGTCTGGAGTATCTAGAACAAGGTTGGTTATTTTAGATAGTTTGTGATGGTGTTAGCTTTGCTGGACAACAAGTATTTACAAATAATTGAAATATACAGATGGCTTCCTAAAATTTGACAGTATCAAGAATATGTATGCTTTCTGGAATGAAGGACCCAATAAAAAGACAAAGAAATTTGCAGTACACAAGACAATCTATATATTTCTTGGCAGTTTCCAGTTAGAGACTATAGATTATGATTGCTGAAAGGCAGCAGTCAGGCTGTTGATAAAGTAGGATGTTCAAGTTCTTTTCTGTCTTACAGTACGCCAGCATTTGTCCCGTCTTCCCACCATTGACCCAAACACCAGAACTCTTCTCATCTGTGGGTAAGTCTGGCTTTTCTTCCGTCTATCTACAGTACTGATGTACATGATGTAAACTTGCGTTTAAGTTGTTTATTGTCATAATTTCAGTCCTTGTCTGCGAGTATGCAATAACATTTATCCATTTCTGTGTTGTAGTTTCCCCAACGTTGGGAAGTCCAGTTTTATCAACACCATCACCAGAGCCGATGTAGAGGTTCAACCATACGCTTTCACCACCAAGTCTCTGTACGTGGGACACACTGACTACAGGTACCTGCGCTGGCAGGTAAGTCTTAAGAACAACACACAATGTGATTTTATGGTGTCTTTACAGGTGAATTAAATCTATGGAGGACATTCTTTGGAGTTCCCAAATCTAGTGTGACAGTCTGAAGCAGTTTTGATGTGTAAAGTTTGTGGTTGGTTGTTTTCATGTTGCTTGAATGATTACATCTCAGTACCAACCGCGCTTGGTCTGAATTGACATTTATTAACATGATGTCAACTGGTCTGGATGACAAGCAACAAAAGCTACTGTCTTATCATTGTGGCAATGAAAAAAAGACTGTCAAAATGATAGAGGTTGTCATAATTTCAAAATAAATGTATGGAAGAGTCATAGTTCTTGATAATACAATCACTACTTTTCCCTCAATG
Organism: Branchiostoma lanceolatum; assembly: GCA_035149815.1. NCBI lineage: Eukaryota > Metazoa > Chordata > Leptocardii > Amphioxiformes > Branchiostomatidae > Branchiostoma > Branchiostoma lanceolatum. The sequence goes on along the minus strand of CM068877.1, from coordinate 9,194,051 downwards.
GTTAAATTCATTGAAGTAAGTTTCACTGGCTTGCATAGATAGTGAGTTTTGTTCCCTTCTCTCAGATGTAAAACATGATGATGAAACTGTTGTGCCCATCTGTTGCCTAGGTGATCGACACCCCAGGAATCCTGGACCACTCCCTTGAGGAGAGGAACACCATTGAGATGCAGGCCATCACTGCCCTGGCCCATCTCAGGGCTGCTGTGCTGTACGTTATGGATATCTCTGAACAATGTGGGCACAACCTGCACCAACAGGTAACACCCCTGGAAATAATGGACTCTTCCTGTATGGCATATAGCACTGGCTATCGTAGGGTTTATATACATGTAGATGGTGATCAAAGTTTCTACTTGTGTGTTATAGACATCTCTGAACAATGTGGACATAACCTGCACCAACAGGTAACACCCGTGAAAACAATGGGCTCTTCCTGTATGGCATATACCACTGGCTATCGTAGGGTTTATATAGATGGTTAAGTTTGTACTTGTGTGTTATAGACATCTCTGAACAATGTGGGCACAACCTGCACCAACAGGTAACACCCCTGGAAATAGTAGACTCTTCCTGATATTTAGTAGTTGGATGTGCCACTGGCTGTAGTATAGGGGTGTAGGATTTGAATAGATGGTAAAGTTTGTATTTGTGTGTTATGAACATTTCTTAACAATGTGAGCAAAACTTGTACCAACAGGTAATACCCCTAGAAATATTAGACTCTTCCTGATTAATATATCTGTACCACTGACTATATGATATAGGTTTACATTGACAAGGTAGTAGATTTTATGTTATAAACCATCATTTCCTTAAATTCAAGATGGGATCACGAGTAGAGAACACTATAGATGGTGCCATGATGTTACAATATCACGTTCAGACATTTGTATGATGACAAATGGGAGATAAACTGAGCATCGCTTTTGTAAACAGTTCCTAACTACTGTACTATAACACTTTTTCAACATGACTTGCGAAAATTTGTAGAATAACAATTTCTATCCTTTTCTGCAGGTGGAACTTTTTAACAACATCAAGCCACTGTTTGCCAACAAGGTAATCATCTATCACCGTTTCCTCTCTGAAATAAATTGTTGAATTCTAGTCAGTCCTTCAAAGTGCTTTTGTGCAAATGAAAAATGATGAAATAAAGATTCCTTTTTGTACTTGCAGCCTCTGATGATTGTTACCAACAAGATTGACGTTATCCGACGAGAGGAGCTCAGTGAAGAGAATGAGGTGAGCACAAAATATACATACATCTGATATTATTTCACAATTTGTCATATTTCTTTGTAAACTGTCCTAACACATGTCAAGGCAGGGTGCGATGATGTAATAACCATGTCAGAACTTTCTGCTGACAAATGGGAGATAAACTGAGCACAACATTTTCACTTGCCAAACATTTTTATATTTGCTCGGGAAATTGCTCCATTTGCTGGTAGCATTAGTGGATAGTAATTTTTAACATTCCCAAATTAAAGGCAACACTCAAGTTTGTCCCAAACAGTTTTTTTAATTGTTCTGTTTAATTTTTGTGTTGCCAGGCACTCCTGGCAGATCTGGAAAAGGAAGGCATCCCAATAGTTCCCATGAGCACTCTGTCTGGGGAAGGGGTCATGGAGGTCAAGAACAAGGTAATATTATGGGATAGATAACTAGAATGTGTCCTTGTAAAGTGTGTAAGTCTTAACTGGCTGGCTTTTGTGTTTTCTTAAGACAGAGTTTTTGCTTGAATGATTACATCTCAGTACCAACCGCGCTTGGTCTGAATTGACATTTATTAACATGATGTCAACTGGTCTGGATGACAAGCAATGGAAACTAGTTTTCAACACAGAAAACCTCAAGTAAAAAAAGTGCAAGGTACAAAGTTTTCTTCAATTCACTCAGTTTGAGTGGTGCAATGTGCTAAAGACAAATGATCTTATATCTTACGTATTTGTAGTTTCAGCTTTCAGACTCTTAATTCCTTACAAGAGAATGATATACAAAGTCTGGACACAGTAAAGCGATCTTCTTCTGCTTTTTTTCAGTTTCTTCTTTTGCTGTGTCCAGTACTGTAGCCTGTACTTCAAGTTAGTTTTAGCTCACAAAAGTCTCCCCCCCTCCCCCCAGGCCTGTGACCAGCTGCTTGCCTACAGAGTAGAGAACAAGATGAGAAGTAAGAAGGTCAACTCCGTCCTGAACCGTCTGCACCTGTCCGTCCCGCAGCAGAGGGACGAGAAAGTGCGCCCGCCCTGTATCCCCGAGGCCGTCTTACAGCGCAAGGCCGCCATGGACACCGACAAGCCCAAGAAGAAAACGGTATTTCATTCATTCCATTCATCCAAATAATTGGATGCATAGTGTCTGTGTATGCTCCAACTTGAGAATATGATTATGTATGTATGTATAGTGCAGGGATCTCCCTAAAGAATGGAACAGTGGCGCTCCTCCATCCTGTTCTAATCCCAGCTCCATCCTGTTGATATTCAAAGGGTACTTTTTTCAAATTTTTCCCAGCAAAGCCTGTAATTTTGCTCAAAACTGGAAATTTCTGAATTTACAGGAAATGACTTTCATTATGTCTGAAAATAGCAAAATGCAACAGCCGCTCTCCTTTTAAGGAGTGGGCCCCCCTCCAGACCTCCCCCCTCGCGGCACTTATCCTGTGCCTGGCACCCTCCCCCCATCCTGCCTTATATTTCTAGGGAGATCCCTGTAGTGTCTGGATGTATTTTTGTGAAATGCCTATATTTTTGCTTACAGTACAAATGGTTTTACAAATTGAAATGACAGACTTTACAAGAGCATATTGCTGTGATGTAAACTGACAATTATGTCAGAATGTCAGTGAAGACACTTTGGGAGATAAGCTGAGCAGTCTCTACTCTTGTTGTTTTTCTGTGAAAAAAGGCTATTTTCATGAAATACTGTTCATCATATGTGAGTTTAAGCTCCTAAATATTCACACTGTTTTCTCCTACTACCCATTCTACAGGAGAGAGACCTAGAACTGGAGTTGGAGGAAGACTATGTCTTTGATATGAAGAGTGAGTTTCCTTGTTCATGTTATGTAATGATAACTACATAAGAAGGGACTGATAAATGGTAAGGTGAACTATATAAGGAGATGCAGTTTAAGCATCGAGTGTAAGAATATTTGCATTGAATTTGTTTTGTTTTGTCAATTCTCTAATCTGTCCAATCTCATTCATAGTTGCCAAAAGTATTGTAGTTCTTTGAGTTAAATGTGTCTTTTTCTGTTTTCAGAACGCTACGATCTTAAGAACCCAGATGACAAATACGACCCCATCCCTGAGTTGTGGGAGGGGAAGAACGTGGCTGACTACATTGATCCTGATATCATGAAGGTTTGTATCTTGTACAGCTTTGTAGATTAAAAGAATAGAGAGAAAACAAGCTTACTGTATTGTATGGGATAAGCACATATTGCTCTAGGTTTACATTCTGTAACAGCTTTGCTTGAATGATTACATCTCAGTACCAACCGCGCTTGGTCTGAATTGACATTTATTAACATGATGTCAACTGGTCTGGATGACAAGCAATGGAAACTGATGTTGATAAAGTTAACAAGGAGCCTTCTATCATTATTAAGATGTAGTTGTCAGATGTTAGGGACATTATATACAGATAAAACTGAAATGTTGATCCTGATGTTTGTTTGTTTGTTTGTTTCTGTAGAAACTGGAAGATCTTGAGAAGGAAGAGGAGATGAAAGAGGCAGCAGGGGAATATGACTCTGACATGGTATGTACATAAAACAAAACTACTGACACTTACAATAACAGAAACATGTCTTTTTTATACTAGTTCTTGACTAAATGTGTTGTTTAACCCTTCCTGCGGACCAATTAGAATTGAGCATTATTCAACCATTGTTACATTCAGCAAACTATCTTGTGTGGAGTTATTTGATGGACTTTTTGTCCTGCTTTTTTCAGTCTGATGAAGATGAAGAGACTAGGGAGATCAGGAGTATGGCAGCCCAGTAAGTTTATCTTTCTTTTAAAACCTTTTTGTTGAAAGAGTTGTGGGTTCTTTTCCTAGTTCCAGTTTCCCAATTTTCACCTTTGTTTGTTGGGTGGTGGGTTCTTTTCCTAGTCCCAGTCTCCTTATTTTCACCTTTGTTTGAGCTACAGACTAGGAGAAGGTTAGTTATTTTTTGCTTATACATATTTTGAAGACACTATGGCTTGAGACTGTGCAACGTGGAGGAACCTTAGTCAGTTGGAAGGGGTTATACTTTGAAAAAAATGCTACCTGTCTAGCATATACATTTACTAGTCTTGCAATAAGAACACAGTGCCAGTTGATGTTGAAGTACAGAACTGTTGTATTATAACATAGTGTTGCATTGTCTCTAATGATTTTCGATTTTGGTCTTGTTAGAATTCGCAAGAAGAAGAAGCTGATAAAGATGGAGTCAGACGTACGCAGGAAGGTGCAGAAACCAACGCTGCCCAGGGTGGCCAGGAAGGTAAGATTAGTCTATTTGCTGTGGTAATTATAAGAATAAGATCTGTATTATTGAGCTTACAGACACTACTCTACTCACATATCAATGCAGAGTTTTGGTATAAAACCTGGTTCTCCAGTTCTTCCCTTTAGTCACTGATAAAAAACAGCGGATGTGTCTGAAACGTCAAAATTTTATACAATTGCTTGAGTCACTCATTTGGCGACACTACTCTTTCTTAGTCCTTTTTACTATCTAAAGAATGTACAGTAAATTCATGCAAGTTTTTTAAAAAATCTACTGATAGTTCAGTGTATCAATCATGAAGTTCACCATGTTGCTTGAAGTATTATATAGCAGATTTTGTCAAAAATAATTAGTGGAATTTGAGGGATGAAATGTTTTCGAGTACTGAATGGTGTATGATGTGATTTTTTCCCCGTCTAGGACTACAACGTTGGTGAGTTTAAGTCCCAGATGGAGGAACTGGGGGTGGACATGGCAGACAGGGACAATGTGAGTGTGCCGCTTTCATAAACCTTTTTTAAAACAATTTAAAGTAGTTATTTGTGAAAAACCTTTGATACTTTTTATATCATCCTGATTCAGACCATTTGTTATTTTCTACTGTAACAGCAGTGATGGTCACATAACACATCGTGATTATATCATTCTTTCTCCTCTTAAATTCAAGGCCCACTTCAAGCGAGCTCGCAGTAAGACCCCCACGGGCCTGAAGAGGAAACGTGAAGCCTCGGCGGAGGCTGGGAGCAGGGCCAGGAGCAGGAGCGTTCCTGCTGGGAAAGTGTCCAGGGACCAGTCTGGTATCAGGGATCCACAGGTGAGAATACAGCAATGGAGAACCTCTTATGAAAAAAAAAATACAGCTATTATTTGACAGTCAGTTACATAGCTGAGATTTGTGTGTACTACATAGAAATGATGTATTCCTCTAAATTCTTTCTAAATTTGAAGTTTGCATTGTTTTCCTATGAAAAAACATCCAAATTTGAATACTTCATATATTTGCATATCAGATAGAAGTTATAAGATTTTGTATCCTTTACAAAAACCATTGTAATGGCCAAGTGAGTAGATAGAGTGTTTGCATTGCATTCAGTAGGTCATTAGTTTGATTCCCGACTGAGTCATACCAAAGATTTTAGAAATGGTATACTCTGCTTAGCGCTTAGCATTTGGGAAAGAGTATAGTAGTAATGAACACACCAGTAGGCTAGCCCCCTGTTGTATAGTGATTCCACAAAGTTGTGTGGCCCAACGGCACCATCTGGTGCAGGAAGGACTTTTTAATCCTCTACTTTAATAATTATCAATTACAAGAAGGGGTGGATACCGGTTCGCTGGACCTGATTCGGACCTTTATAACATCCAAGAACCGAGTCCAAAAAACCTGAAAGCCAAAACCTGAGTCCAAAAAAAAACTGAACAAAGTACAAATATATTTTTGAGTCTCCCCTCTGACAAAAAAGGCATTAAAATAAGTGCAACATTCAAATAAAATGCAAAATGATTCAAATATCAAACACAGGTTTATCTTGAAAGTCTTCTCACCAAGAAACTTTTATAGTCGTGTGTGTCAGTATCAATTCTCTATGCTTAATATTGGTCTAATGAAACAAAACATCAACTGGACAGGATCAGGTCCAGGTTCAGGACCTGAACCTAAATCTAAGGACCTTAACTTGGACTTGGACCTTATTAAGCCGAACCATTATCCACCCCTAATTACAAGAATTATCTTTTCCAGTACTGAAACTTAAAACTTTTGTCTTTGTTGTGCAAATGTCTTCCAGACTCAACAGAAGGTCAGGGTGATCGCCAAGAATGCCCAGAAGAAGATGAACCAGTTTGGGAAGGCTGGCGAGTCGGACCGCTTCATCGGAACCAAGATGCCCAAACATCTGTTCTCTGGGAAAAGGAAGCAGGGCAAGACACAGAGGAGATAATGACATCATGGACCCTTGGGCCACACCAATTTAATTTCTTGGTTAACGAATTTTTGTTTTCCAAAAAAAAAAATTTTAGAAAAAAAATTCATGAAAGCTGGGCCAGCCTTCTGTTTTCATGATTTTTTTTTTTCTAAATTTTTTTTTGGAAAATAAAAATCTGTTAACCAAGAAATTAAATTGGTGTGGCCTTCTGGTGTTTTTGTGGATCTCACAAGATACTGGGACAGAGTTTACATTTGAGATATATTATGTTAAAAGTATCTTAACAATTATAAGTATCAAAATGTATACATTGTACATTTTTGTTCACATTCTGAGTCCATGGTTTTGGAGAGTTTCATATATTGATTAAAAACAGTATCAGCCTTTAATTTAAAACTATGAAACTTGAGTTTCATACAAAAAAGTTTCATAGAAGAAAAAAGGAACTAAGAATGACAGCTTTATGTTGTCTTTGCCTTAAGTTTGGTATATAAAGAAAAAAGAATTGCAGAGTAAGAATTTAAGGCAAAGTTTCTTGACTGTTGAAATCTGTTGAGTTCTTCAGAAAGGAGCACAGCATTTACATTAACTTTACTAATGGCACAGTCAACGTTGACCTACAATACCATTTAGAAATGTTATTTTGTGCTCACATAACTTTGTATAATGTTGAACTTTTGTCAAATCTAGACGTTATTTCAATATGCACAATATAGATCTTTGCATGGATCATAATTATTACTAACAAAAACTTGCAATGAGCTTGTATGAAATGATATTCACTGTGTCCCTGTGTAGTGATCATTGTGGTATTGGTTCTACCCACTACATTTATGAAATGACAGGTATTATTGGTATGATGATATATCAATTATAGAATCCTACATAAAGGTACACCCAGCCAATGTTGACTTGTGAGCTTTCTTTTTACACTTAGCATCCAAACTGTAGAAGACAAGGGACTAGACTTATAAACACAAGCAGCTTTTAATTTTTTACATAGTTTCATATACTTATCATAATAACAGGCAATAGACCTGCTGACTAGCATATTAGACTGTACATGTAATACAAACATTGTATACACTCTTCAATAATCTATTTTAACTGCACCCATGCACATTTGGGCTTTCAATACTGTACATTGTAATGAAGGAAGGAAGATGACTGCATTGCGTGAATCAACTGCTCGGTTTTGGACCATCTCCATATCCCTCCCTTAATTATTTCTTCTATTTACCTTACCTTAGATCCTCCCGCAACTTTGTTGCATAGGTCAACTTGGTTTCGGATACTTCTCCTCCAAAGGTTGCGGTCTTGTGCCGCTACTGCCATTTCCTCCAGTGAATGTAATCCCAGCTTCTTCCCGTCGTTTTGCAGTGTTCGCCTGAGAGTGACCTTAGGCCGTCCTCTCTCCTCTCGGACGAGTGCCTTTCGGTTTCCAGGTCATGGCAATTCTAGTCGTTCTGTGCTCGGGTAATCTCCACGCATGTCCGGCAAAGGTTAATCTTCTTTTCATTACAATTGTGCTAAGAGGGGGGACTTTTGCTCTTTGCATAAGCTCTTCATTTGTAACATGGTCTCGCCATGAAATGCCATTTATTTCTATTTACTTAAAGCTATTGACAAACCGAGAAACAGTGTTGCTTGCAAAAATTCCTAAAGTGCATAGGTCAGGTCTGAAACAACTAACATGACAATTTCACAAAACACAAAAAAATATGAGCCTTGTAAATTCATACTTTGCACCCAAACCTTTTCATATCCATATTTCATATTCAACTTTATATTATAACAATTAATGGGGGAAAAGTATCTGATCTAGACTAGACCATAACTGATTATTGCCAATGTGAATCTTTCACCAGATCAAAATTCTGCATTTCCAAACGACTTCCGACTTCTATTCTTCCTTCGTATGGAGGTGTTTGATGCTGACTTTTGAGGTGACACAGACACTAGTAGTGGAGAAAGGGATGCTGTCCACCACCGACTCCCATCGCTCATTCCTGCGGTTGTACCTGGAAAAACATTCAAATTATTGAGTCAGCGGGCCTTATGATTAGTAGATACAACCACCATAGAGGTAAATATTACAAGAGAAAGGAGGATACCGAAACTGTATAGCTGGTACAACCGCCCTGCGGTGTAAGACGCCAGCTTCGCCAGCATGCGACAGCGCAGCATCTGATTATATTGCACCGAACGTCGTGTCACGCCTAACCTTTGCACATCTAGCTGCAAGAATTATTCAAAGCTATCTAGTGAGGATGCTTTAACAGTAGATGGCAACGAGTTCCACAAATAGGCATATTAGAACTTTAGCCTATTTTCAGTGGTATGGGTCATTACAGATTAGTGAATACAAGGTAAACAATAAGTTAAACATGTTTCTATCTCACCTCCAGAGGTCATGAGCATTCCGTAGTGACCAGGTGCCCTGTGGCCTATGAACTATGACCTGACCTCCACAGGCATACAGCTGACCCCCCAGTACCGCCAGTTTGATAGACTTCCTGTCCTGAGGAAAGTCTGGGAGGTACCGCCATCTTGGAGGTATAGAGAGAAACTTAATAAGACTTTGAATTAAGTACATTGTACGTACCTGGGAATGAACTTAAAGATTAAATAGTTGGTATGACTGCAAGATAGCAAATTTGGTTGTTTTTAGTGCAGAAGTAAATTCAGTATATTGGCCAGTCAATAAACCAGTCATAGGATGAAATATTTTAAAGGTTTCTCCTAGCCAATGTACTAAATAAGAATGTGCATCCACTAAAGAGGAAACTGTTTTTCTTTAAAGAAAATGTACCAATTGGCATGCCATTCTATGCCGATAGCCCTGAGCAGCTATTGCAGCAGTTTCCTCAGGTATACATTTAACTCTGAAGAGTGACAAATTCATCCATCTTAATTCAGACCATTCCATCCTCGAGAAGGGGTGGTCAGGATAACATCACACACCTGTCCCTCCTGATGTCGTACACCTCCGCAGAGCAGAGCAGGCCCTGCGGAGAGATCCCGCCAACCACGTAGATCTCCTCCCCGATAACCGCTGCTCCGAACTCGCATCGCGCCGTTCCCATCGGGGCCAGCTCGCTCCAGACATCCGACTCAGGGTCATAGGTCAAGTTCGAATCATGAACCTGAATATCAGATGATAAAAAGATAACATAAGATAGGTATCTGAAAGAAAATACATTGGCTTAGTAGTTAGACCAGTGGACACAGGATTGTGATTCCTGGCAATTACAGTCTTAAAATGACATTCCTCACTCCACACAAGTGTAAATGAGTACCTGACTTCAGTTGGGAACCTGAAATTAAATGTGGTGGAGGGAAAGACTTGGGCCATCTTCCATGCCAAAGACATAATGGCTTGACAACTCACTGCCCTTACAGCCTCTAAAAGGCTTCGGGACTGTTACCTTTTTTCCTGTATACAAGTAAGTTTTTACTACTTTTGTATTTACACTTAGTAATTAGTAGTCAGTATCATTCATTTAAGGGCCTGGTCACATATGTCATGCAATCCTCGCACAAATTGAAGACATTTTGCGAATTTCATGACGTGTGCCTTACGAAATTCTTTTTACGGAAAAGTCAGTTATAAAGCCTTGTCAGTGGTTGATTCTGTCACAGCCTGCTTGAAGATTCTATGGCATCAAAATCGTATGATAACCTTAAAGGAATCTGACCACACTGTAACAAGCCGAAAAAGAAGAATTGCAAAAGAACAGAGACTAATGTTAGGATGATATACCTGGTCCTTTTCATCTGTACCACCCAGAACAAAGATCCTGTCCCGAGCAGACACGACTGCATGAGAACACAGTTTACACGGCATCGGGATCACATAGTCCCAGCTTTGGAACAAACAAACAAACAAGAAAGAAGAGAGTAAAAGCACAACAACTAAAACAAGCTGTGAAATACAGTGTGAAATCATCATAAGTTTTCATATGCACTGCAAATACCATTCCAAAATCTTTTGAAAAAGTTAAAAACTGTTCAATGGTAAAAACACCAGCTAACAACCTAACCTGTCTTCCTCTATGTTGTAGGCCTCCACGGTGCAGGTACACTTGGCGTAAGTGAAGTGTGCTCGTCCCCCAACAGCGTAAATCTTGCCCCCTGCATATCCCATAGAGAACATGCACCGTGCTGTGGTCATCCTGAAGGACGGAACAGCACATGTTGAACAATGTGTGTTTCAGCTGATATCAAAAGTTAGTTCAAATAAGTGTCTTGATTAAGTAATCCAACAGTTATGTTTTGTTGACCTCTGATCTTATATTTACCGGTACAGTGTCTCTCTGTGCTCATTTTCTATTGAGGCCAAAACTTGGGGGAACATGCTGAACAATTCATGTCTTTAAGCTGATATTAAAAGTTTGTTGAAAAGTATGCCTTGATATCTACTCATGAAAAATACATGAATTCAAACTGTACTGGACAGTTATGTTTTGCTAACCTCTGAAATTATATATACCGTATCTCTGTGTGCTCATTTTCGCTGTTGAGGGCAAACATTTAGGAACGTTTAAATTTGAATGTGTAGATTAACTCACTGCTTAGTTATAAGATACTTACAACTATTCTTGACTCTTGACATTTTACTTAAATCTTCTTTCTACTCGTGTACACTTTGGTACCAACTTTTGTATTGATTTTAGGTTAAGGCAGCAGGGAGAAGGTTGAATATAAAATCTTTGGTACATGTACCTTTTCCTCTCCACCCAAGCGCCTTGCTGTGGATTGTAGACATGAAAGTCAGCTTCGCAGTTAGTCTGTTCCCGTCGCGACCCTCCCAGTCTCACGTTCACCCCGCCGGCCACGTACACTTCGTTGTCAGGCGTACAAATCGCAGCGTTGTTGTGACACTTCCGCATTGTCACTTCGTCATCCTCGCTGCGATGGCCCAGGTAAAACTTGTGTTGAACAGGGTTGAAGAACGTAGGTGGATTCCGCCCATCGATAAAAGATAACAAGTCTTCGACATACATACCGAACCTCACCGAAGTGTTGAGTTGAGTGGGACTGTTGCTAGTCACAGACGTGTTCATTTCAACAAGACTGTTGTTGGCGGCTGTTTGTTCTGCAAATGGTAAAATGTTCCATAATACTACATCTTCATTTTGAGAGTCATGACCTGGTATGACAGATCCTTGAAAAACAGCAACACTATCATTGTCATAAACATTGTCTGTTTCTTCCAATTCTATTTTCTCTTTTTCCGCCTTCTTATGATGCTCGTTGACCTTCAAGATCAACTCCTGTCCAAGGTCAGACTCTATCACCAACTTCTCCTTGGCAATGACCTTCTCAAAGTATTCCTGAGGAATATTGGCAAGACGTACATGTTTGAGCAAATCACCAAGGTGATGACCTCTAGTAGTGAGGTCATGTCTCACCCAGGTCATGAGGCTTTCATACACTGTCTCCTCCTCCTCAACATTCAAGCTATCGTCTGACAAAATGTCAATCAAACCGGACAGAGGCAGGTTCACAAACTCCGCCCCCTTGCAGACTTCAGGGTAGCCATCGCAGATGCACTCTTTGGCCTTCTTGATTAATTCTTCGATGTTTAACCAGTTTCCAAACTGGAAGACGCCACAGCAGTTGTTTACCTTGATGTGAGACAGCATGAACTGTACGCAGGCGCTGTAGACACGAGATATACCGAGTATGTTGGCGGTGACGAGCAAGTCTTGTACGTTGTCCTCTGATATGTACAGTTTGGAGGTGTACATGTACAGGATGATCATTCCAAGTGCCATGGGGTCAATGTCCTGCAGGGTGATGATATCTTGTTTGCTCTCCTCAAGATCATGTGAAAACATTGCCCTGCATAAATAACAAATTCTTAATTAGAAAGGTTGTACTGCAACCTGTCATGATTAGATCTCGGCAAGAATCAGCAATGAATCAATCAGTAGCTATTTAAGTTTAGTCTACTATCTACTATCATTGGCAACTGAGGTATGTGTGAAAAATATGTTACAACATCCCTACCTTTTGACATGTTAGAGTCAGAATAAGGGGGTGTCGAAACATAGCAGCATAGTTGACAGTCCATGCAAACTTTTTCTGGTCTTTAAATCTGACTTGAAATCAGTCAATCGCAAACAAGTTTAGCAGTTAGAATAAAATAGAATAAAATAAAAGAGTACAATGTAGTTTAATCATGCTTTAGCCTGTATGTTGTGCTGAGAGTGAGGGGGGTACGTACACTGCAGGTAATCAAAGCTGGTGTGTTATGCTAAATGGCAGTTGAATACTTCAGGTGCAGATATATCTCCTCGGTCATTATTTAAGTTCCTGATTGTGTGCTGACCCCACGTCTCACCTGAAGTACGGGCTGCTGGCTGCCAGCACCACACGATGACAGGCAAACCTCCAGGTCTGCACACGCAGGGTGACGTCTGTCAGCATTCCATCATCCAACAGCTGCTTCAGACCCTGCAAGAGGTCACATGACTGGTGCCCCAACAGCTCCAGGGTCTGGGTATCCATGGTAATGGACTCAGGTGGATCTATTTACCTGCAGAGTACAGGTAAAACAACAGGTGATTTAACCCTGAGGATGTTTTGGGCAACTTCACATGTCTATGCATTGGGATTCAGATGAAACAGGTGTAGGGCTGATCTATGCAGCCCTTAAAACTTAGTGTTATGTTGTGCAAGACGTGAACCTGTAACATGATTTTGATAAAAAAGCATCTGCTGACATGTAATTTAGACTTAGGGGCTCCCGTGTCGTCCAACACATGAGGGCAGTTTAATAGGTTGGCCCAGCAGGCTCGGTCCAGTAAATGACATGTAAAGTCAAAGTTAATTAAATTGGTTTTGAGTTACAATAATTACAGCCATTTGAGTGCAAGTTTTGAATCTAAAGACGTTTGGGTATCAAATAGACAGTACATATATTACATTTTATACATGTTTAAATGTACCAATCTCCTAGAACAAGTACAGTATTTTGTGCCCCCCTCCCTTAATACTATGCTTATTATTATCCCTTTCATTATTCTGCATTTAAAATTTTAAGTTCATGTTGCTGCCATACGTTCCATGTATAGCCAAGGAGGCTAAAACCTCCTTGGAACAACGTTGTCAGCGTTGTGGATCATGATTAAAGCTTTATAATACTAGTAACTGGCATGGTAAACAATTCCCTTTGAACGAAACAAGATGACAAAGTGAAACGACAGAAATAATATAACTATTAAACAGATCTTGCCTTGGGAACCGTTCAGTTGTCATAGATTCCACAGACGATACTTTCCTTGACAACCTACCTGATTATCGGCCAATATTCAGCAGCAGATAGCCCGCCCGACATTTGAGCTGGGCTATTTTGGACTCAATGCAGCAGCATCACTTTATTTGGTGCCTCAACATTTTCTGGCTTCCAAAGATGCGGAAGTGCAAATACGACACCTGTAGTTTGACAAAATCTCGCAAGATGACGCAGTGATTGAGAAATGCATTATGGGAAGGTTCCAGATTTTTTTTATTCCACTGTTCACTTCCGGGTTGTCGAGCTGGGTGTCGTGTCACCAAACAGCTTTTCCTGATTTCTTCATTTCATCCAACATTTGTCTTTTCTTCTCTACATCCACGCTATTTTCCACAACAGACTGATGTGATCTGCCCGTGACAGAGAGAAATCCTTGCTGCCTCGCTGCTGTGGTAAGTATGGGAGGATTTTTATGCTCATAATTTGTCGAGCTGTCTTTTTGCCAAATTGGGCCATGGGATAAAGCCGGGTACGTCAGAAAATTCTTACCACTACTCAGGGTCAGACAAAGAATGCCAACACCGTGTACGGTGTAACATATCCTTTATAGTAACGATATTTGTTATCAGTAGGGACAAAGGTGATCGAATGTTTTGGTTGTTTTTCGAATGACTTGAATTTGTATGTATAGTTAATACATTTGTTTGTACATGTGAGGTATTGTAAACATGTTCCATTCGGATGTGGGTCACCCAAGCGCAACAAAATACGTCTATTCTAGTCAAACCACAATGTCTAGATCAAAGTAGAAAAAAACACTGAACTGAAGACTGATGTTTTAATAATAGCAGCCTCTTATATTCAGCCTCTTATATAACTAGTACTAGTTATATAAAAGGCTGCTAAAACATCAGTCTAGTACTCATTTGATATCACCCTTGAGTTAATTTGTTTCTTATGTACATTGTACTTTGCTTAAGTGTCTGCATAGTACTAGTAGAATCAAGGAGTCTCTTTGGTAGAATATTATGCACTCTGTAATGCTTTAATACTTCATTTGTCATTGTCCTTAGGTTTACAAGATAACATCTGTTCACCATGGCTCTCATCGAGGGAGTGGATGACGAGATCACGCTGATCGTAGCGGTGCTCGTTATCGCTGTAACGCTCACTGCTGCCTGGTTCTCTACTTATGTTGCCGAGCGACCCATCCCCACTGAACGGGTCGGCCACCTACAGACCCTACATGAGAGGATACAGGGTGTCATCGGGGAGACTGCTGCCATGGCAACGGAAGGTAGGACTAGCGATGTGCAGAGTCTGCCCCCGAGGGAGGAGAATGTAGGTGAGAATGTAGGTGGGCACGTGGAGCCACCTGAAGCCCAGGGGAGCGTGGAGAACGTACAAGCAGAAGGGCAGTCTGGGAATTCTACAACTGATGCTTCCCATGATGCAGTGGAAGGAATCTCACAGGAGAGCAGTGACAAATCCCATGATGCCTTGGAAGGGTCCCCTGATCCAGTGCAATCCAGTAGTAGTCCCACAGATCATTCCCAGGGTTCCGAGTCCCCCAAGGAGACTGAGTCCCCCAGCGAAGACGCAAAGAACTTGGAGTGTGAGAACTCGAATTCGCCTACAAATGCTACATCAGACAAAAAGGGTGATTCTAAGTCTGCGGCTGGTCCGAGTGTCTGCACCCGCACCAGTAGTGAAACAGGGTCATCCATGGGTCACGACCCTCTACTGGGGGCGGGGGTCAGAGGTCAAGAGCGGATTGAGCCAGGGGAGGGGGAAATCGCCATCCGACTAAAGTTCCTCAACGACCAGGAGCGAGTCGTGTATGCCAAACCAGAAGAGACTATATCAGAGTTCAGACGGTAGGTAAAGTGTTATACATGTACTGTATGTTACAGTAAAAAGATCAGCTAAAGGGCCAGTCTTTGTGGTATAACATGTAACAGAAGAATGTAGGTGCTGACACTAATGGAGATCCAAATACATAAAAACAAGCAAACATAAGTCGTAGTATAAAAATGACCATAAAACACTGACCTTGTTTCAATGTTTTTGTTTTGATCTGCCAGATTCTACTATACAATGTACATATCTTTAACATCATGGTCTCTTGCAGGCGTTTCTTTCATGAGGAGGTCCAGGCTGACCATCTAGTCCGGTTCATCTATCACGGGCAGGTCCTAGTCGAGAACCACACGCTGTCGTCCTACGGGCTCAACAACAACTGTGTGGTTCACTGCCAGGTAACGCACGAGAGCTCTCCTTCCCAGAGTACTGTGGAACTCCTGCCCGAGACGGAAGCCTTGGACGTCGGGAACTTTGTCGCGCCGCTTTTCGGACTGATCGTATCACTGGTATGGTACGTTAAGCTTCAGTACCCTCATTTGTTCAATCCCACAACGAGCATAGCCCTAGCGGCGGTGACCTTGCTGTTCCTGTTGGGGGTCATAGCCTTGTACCGTACAGACAGGGATGAAGTTCAAGGTTCAAGAGGTCATGGAGGTGAAAGGTTACAGCCTGTCAATGGCCATGAGTAACAAACAAACCTAACATCTTTTTTTCTTGAAGATTCTTGTAATTTTCATCCACAAGATATAGAACCTATTGTTGGTTATAATCTTCTCAACAGTGGAATCCTATACATGTAGCTAGTGATGTAAAGAGAAAACCGCAAGGTATTGTGATCATTTTAAATTGTCAAAGAAGAGTTTATGGATGTTATTTATTTCTTGATGAGCTGAATTCACTCATTATAAGGTAACTTGTTAGAGCCAATGCATCAAAGATGAAGTAGCTGTTCCTTAGATCTGTTGTAAGATTCGATCTTCAGACTTTCATCCGTTTAGTACAGCTTTCTATTTGTAGTTGTCAGTGTAGGGGATCGTCTCACAAGTTTATTTATTTCTTTTAAAAGAAATCAAGTTTTAGACAACCACAGATGAATATTGTCCTACATGATATAACAGCTTCATCATGGGAGTGGTTGCACTTCCCTACAGATTATTTGCTATATTTCTGTATCTGTATTGTGTAGCCAGTATGACCGTCCTTCATTGAAACACACCAGCTTTGCGGGCATGTGGCAGCAGTGCTGTTGGTTACTTTAAAGGCACCCAGAGCATTTTATGATGCTTGAAAACTGGAAATATTATAGTTGCTGTAATCTTTATGAAATTGACATTTAATGCCACTGTTTACCACATTTGCGTGCGAATTTCTTATCAAAAGTGCTCAAAAGCGGCACAAAAATAAGCTACATGGTGATCTATTAGTTTCATGTGCCCACCTCCGTCAAAACGTAGAAATGCAAAGTTAAAACATAAAGATACAAATACTCTCTCATTGGTTGAACCGCTTATTGTGATGGACAGTCAGGATCAGTCTATTGCTTGTCTAGGGCTTGGGTTTTTTTATCAGTTCTCACCTCACAACGACATCGTATCTTTGCTCCTTTAATGTCGATATGTAATGGTATATTGTTATTGAAACTTACTACGGTATGTGTAGGAATGACTAGAAATTGGAGTTTTTCAATTCAAATTTCAAGCCTCATAAAATGCTCTTGATGCCTTTAAATCAAACTGTCACACCTAACCTTTGTACATCTAACTTCATGTGTTGTGTAGAGCTTTTTAGTGATAATGTCCCTACTGTACTTAGTAGCAATGAGTTGTGATACTTTGTATTTCCGAAGCCTGCTGCATTACGAATACTACATGTTATAAATTATGTATATTTGGTATTGTAAAAATGCCACAATTTAGTACTTCTGACATCACATGTAAAGAATGTTAGGCACCTAGGCTGATCAGCCTAATGACATTTGTGCATTTGTCACTTATCCATTTGTTTCCTCATATTCCAAAATGTCTTGATTTAAGTAAGGTTTATTTGTGAAAGGCTCACAGTTGTAACTTATCTAAGATCAATTAAATGTACAACAATGTAATAAGGGAAAGAGCATTTTTATGGGAAGAATGTTTATCTCAGAGGATCTAGATATTAAAGTTGCTAAACATGGCTGAACAAGAAGCTGCAAGTTAGATTTTGTAGCTTAGTACAGGTGTAGCAGGCTGGGTTGTACCCCTGGCTGGAATCATCCTCCCAGCAGGCCCAATATGCTCGGTTCATTACCTCCCATAGCGACCCTGCTGTTCCAAGCCTGTGAACTCGCTTCTGTCAACGTTATTGACAGTTGAGTAATTAATGAGCTAGCCTTATTTGGCACAAACAGTCATTATTTTTGCTCTGAACCCAAAGTAGCTATGTAAGGAGTAACCTGATTGGTTGATAGCATCCGTGTCCTTACCACTTTTGCTCTAGATGAGCTTAAGCCAACCCTCTGATTGGCTGAAAGCTGTTTTGGTGGTGACGTTGCCAGAAGCGAGTTCACAGGCTGGAAAGGGCAGGGCCGCTATGGGAGGTAATGAATCGAGCATATCGGGCCTGCTGGGAGGATGGCTAGAATATTCTGGCCTACTACACTGGTATGAGGACTAATTTGCATTGGTGTACCAGTACTTTGGTACACAAAACCTATGAAGTGTTAGAAGTTAGGTCTCTCGGACTATTTGATTATTGGCCTGATGTACAATAATAATGATAAGAACTGTTTCAGCCCCGGCCTCATGTGAATGACTTAAGCCATGTACATTGCTGTCACCATTTCTAAATAAATAAAGTATGTTTTTTCCTAATTGTTGTCATCAGCATTACATCATACTGAAAAGCAGAAAATCTCAGATATCCCTGGGGGTCAAGTCAAAGTCTGAGTAGGGCCCTATCACACTTGTGCGTATATCAAGTGCGCATTAACATTTTTGGGGTTTAAGTCAAGTTTGCGGCGAAGAAGTTGTTTTATTTTGACCAACCCTTGTGCAGCCTAGTTATTGAACAAAAGAAATTACTTCTTTGACTGC
This sequence comes from Branchiostoma lanceolatum, assembly GCA_035149815.1. NCBI lineage: Eukaryota > Metazoa > Chordata > Leptocardii > Amphioxiformes > Branchiostomatidae > Branchiostoma > Branchiostoma lanceolatum. The sequence continues at coordinate 9,175,448 of CM068877.1, read as the reverse complement.
AAACTTAACCTAAATCAAAAACATGTTAATACGCAACTCATGCAGACTTGTATTACACACAAGTGTGAAGGAGGCTTTTGGATATTGCTTTGGGTCAGGTCTAAGTCATAGATATTTTTGTGGGCCAATTCTAAGTCTGAAATACAATGACATGTAGATCAAATCTAGATCAAGGTAAAATCTAAGATATTCTTGTAGTGTTGGTGAAGTCAAAGTCTTCTATATTCCTGTATGTCAAGTCTAAGAAATTCCTGTAGGTCCGATCATTGTCTAAGATATTCCTGTAGATTAAGTCTAAGACGTTCCTGTAGGTGAAGTAATTGTCTAAGACTCTTCTTTACTTCTTCTTCTTGTCACCCTGACGGACGTTCATACTAAGTCATAGCACCCTACTATTACCAGAAGTGAAGGCTTAATCAAACAGCTTCTACAATGTAGGAAAGGTCAAAGAAAATCTGACACCTTGAGCATGCTTTCTCAAACATCCTACTAGACAAGTATTACACATCATCCCCTGGTCATGACCATGCTTTATTTCCAAAGGCGTTTGTTATCTGATGCAGCGATGCCAGAATATTACAAAACTGTCCAACTTAGCTCCTTCAGTACACTATGTCAAATTTACAGTTTTTGTTAG